>CP142454.1:86822500-88022500 GCA_038049695.1 Cinnamomum chago | reverse complement strand
TTATGTATATTTTCATTGGAAGGTGAAGGAAACGAGGGACGTGTCTTTTATGAGTTTGGAGGCAGCAGATTATCTCATCCATGAACTGGGTGTTGCAATGAGGGGTCGGGGGAAGTAATATTAGCTCCCATGGTACAAAATGTTGTGATTGTGACTCTGGGTATTTTGATTTCTTGGGAGAACCTATTTGTTTGGAAGATGTGAATTTGGGGGTGGGAGGATGAGTGATCATGCATGGCATGACTCCATGTGACCACTTTCTTATACAACATTTGATATGCGGTTCCTCTCAAGTGATGACTAACTGGTCATTTGGATATACTTTGCACCTTGGATCATTTTCCCCACCTTTGTAAAATGTCAACAAAAGGCGGACAAAATGAAGGTAGAGAAAGTGATGTCCGTTTATATTTCCTTAACGGCCATTTTCGTTATATCTTTTTTCCCCACATCTATATTGGATTAGAAGATAAGGTAGAGAAAGGGGAGGTGGAGAAAACTTTCTATAGTTTAAATTTGTAATCTGCATCTTTCCTCTCCTGCATTCTCCATATCCAGTTGATTCCTAATTAAAGTAAAATCTTCTCGGGGAGAAATCTTGCCTGCTTCACTTATATTTCCTCTCTGGGTATGTGGTGACATGTCATTGACATCCAAATCATTTGAATGGGTTTTGCTCATTCACTGCTTCTAGAGGCAGAAGGATGAATGGGCTTTATGACTTTATCAGCTGGGATGGCGTGTGTTAATAAGAATTGTTCATGATATGGTGTAGGACCCATGTAATGCAGTGTAAAAACCTGGAAACTTGGCTAGCCTATGTAGATTTGTAGCCACCATCATAAGGATTATTCCATTCATTTGAGATGAAATAAGCCGTTGTCGTTGTTGTGTAATTCATCATCATCAAAGCCTTGCTCCAACTATGTTTGGGTTGGCTATATGAATTATGTTTCTCCATTCTGATCTATCTCGAGCCAAATTTTCAGATATGTTGCACTTTTTCAAATCTATCCAAACTACTTCTATCCATGTCATATTCGGCCTACCCCTTCTTGGTTGGCCATCAACTTGCATAGAAAAACTTTTCTACAGCAGCATCGTTGCTGGCCTGCGTTGGACATGTCCAAATCATCTCAAACGAGTCTCTCTTTATTTATTACCTTTTAATGATACCCCAAAATACTAATGATCATTTATGATTCTATCTTTCCTAGTTTTACCACACATCCATCTCAATATTTTCATCTCCAATACACTCATTTTGTGCATATGTTGCTTCTTGATTGGCCAACATTATGCTCCATAGGTCATAACTATCTTGTTGGTATGTGCGTTGATCACAAAATACTCCCAAAGTAAGTCTCCACTTCAACCATCCCGCTCTTCTTCTATGTTTTACATTTTTCTCAATCTCTCAATCCATACTAATAGCCGAGCCAAGTTATCAGAATCGGTACTTTTAAATTTATGCAGGAGATTGCATATTCCTTGGGCCTTGATGAGTAGTACATTCATGCCATTGATATTTTTCCTTGAATTTGGGTATTTCTATAGGAAGTAGTATACGAGATGCATACCTCTATTCATATTTAGCAACTTGGCAGTGCTTATATTGGTTAGCACTATAAGTTTTACGATATTTGAACTTCCAATATATATTTATTTGCTAGAAACTAATAACACTATTCATTGAAAGAAATAATCCAATAAAATTGGGATGGCCTAATATCTCACAACAAAGTATTTTGGTGTTGCTTTAACTGCATAAATAAAATTTTACAAGTCGAAACCATAGATATTAGTCTTAGTTGATCTTTTTTTTTTTGAGAAAATGTTGGTCTTAGTTGATCTTAGTATGTAAGAAGACAGAAAATATATGATAACATGTCTATGAAAGGAAAGCTATTAGGTTAATTAGCCTTGCTGGCTCTTAACCTTATGTGTGTTCTCTTATTTAGTGGCTGGGTCGCACAGGACTACCTAGCTTGTAAATCAAAAGCATACAAGCACTAATTTATACGTGCATCTATGAACACTCCCCAGCAAGCTGGAGTGTAAACGTCATCATGTTAACTTTTGGAAAAGCACAAAATGGATGACCTTGTAAAATGCCTTTTGTTAAAATGAAATAAAATATGATGCTTGATCCTTAGACTTATATTGTTGTTTATCACCTTCTCCTTTATGATGTAAGTGACAATCAAGTATCAACTCCTGTGTGCTTAGTTTGTTTTGTCATTTGTGATAAATAAGGTTAAAATCGATATGGATTGTAGCAATTTTATCACCATGAAGCAACATAAGAAGATGAGATGTAATACACAACTCGCGTAGTATTCTCAGCCATATCAACTCACATGATACTAAGCCTTTTGCGCTAAAGCGGGCAACGGTTGGCTGCTTCTTACTAGATTGTCTGTTTAGCCAAGAAAGTGACAAACTAGATCATTACACTATATTCCATGCTACCATAGTACAGTAAGTGGTATTAGATTGTTTGATTAACCAAGAAAGTGGCAAAATAGATCAAATAAGTTCCTCACTTTGATTATTGTGTTTTTGGAGTTTGTAGTATTCTAACATTGTAGGCACCACAATTGTTTAAATTAGTTTAATATATTGGAGCTGATTTGCAATTCAGAATTTTTTTTCCTTATTGTAACAAACACAAAATTAACAGCCTTCCTTATTTTTTGCGCTAATTTGTTTGAGTTTGACAGATACCTCCCAGGATGAGTGCCGCTTCTTACAGGTTATGCTCCTAGTGTCACTACATTTCTGTACATTTCTTTTTTCTCTTTTTTTTTTTTGCTGAAAAAGAGATTTATATTAATAACAAAACATAGCTACAAAAGACTGCCACATGGGCCCAGGCACATTACAAGTGTAATAAATGGACAACAAGAAGTCCTTCAAAACGCTGTCAAGTGTTGTCCCCATTCTGATTGCACATAATGGGGACAACACTTAACAGCGTTTTGAAGGACTTCTTGTACATTTCTTTTATCATAAAATCTTTACCTCTCTCTGAAGAAAAAAAAAGAAACTATTTTTTTTTCTGTGCCTATTTAGTCAAACTGAGAATAACTATATGCTCGAGATAGGATGTGTTTATTAGCATTACCATATAATGGCCATGTTTTGTTTATGCTTTTGCTATAAATACCAACACAATAACCATTACAAAGATATTATGTGCTAGTATCAATCAGGAAAAAACTTGTTTTATTATTATTTTATTTTTAAGTTTGCATGTTATATGATTTAATTGAAAGCTCAGTCATCCATAGATGATGTCATGATGACTTGGCATGATTATCATTTGTGGTAAACATTCATGCACTTTATGGAATTGTGGGTATGTGGCCTAATCATTTATTTATGGCATCATTTGCACAATAACTTTGAAGATGTTCCTCAGTAAGATCCCAACACGTGTCAGAAAATTAAATTACATCAAGTTGAAATTATATTATGTGAAAAGCACAAATACTAGCTTTCTCTCGAAATCGCACTTGGTCTTCATCCCAACATAGATCTGCCCAGGATTTGTCACCTAAGGTGGCTAATCACCGGTGGGGCTTGCAATCTGATGTAGCTGCTAGCATAGCGGGGCTTAGTAAAATTACTTAATTAGTGAAGTGAAGGGTCATATCTAGAGAGAATAAAAGAAGCTGTGGTAAAATAAAAAAGCGCTAAATGACAAAAGGCCAAGCAATGGCTTTTTGTCATTAAGCGGCATGAGAGAGTTTTTTTTTTTTTTTGTCATTTAGCGGCAAGAGAGAGTAGTTTTTTTTTTTTTTTGGTAAAAAGAACATGTGATTTTTGAAATTTAGTATCTTTTGATTTGACCCCCACTTCTTTTTCTTGTATATTGAGTTGATCCTTCACTTCACACTACTGTACTAGTAAAGTTACCAAATGGGGTAACCCATTTGGTGTTTCCCATTGAATGTGAGACACATTGGGCACATAGCGTAAGAGGAATCCCTACAGGAGTTTTTCTATTTTATCAAGAGATCCCCTGGGTTAAGGCCACATCAACGAGTCAATAGCTAAATTGTCGAATCATGTCTCAAGTTGTATTGAGATTTTTATTTTTAGCAAGTACAAGCGGCTGAAACTTTATTGTAAAGGGAAATTAGTTCCCTTGTGTCAGATGAAAAAGCTTTATATATGTATTTTGATTATTAGTAAAAGGGGCGAGTTTATTTGTTGGAATATCTTGAGGTTTCCCTCTTGTTTCTTGGATGGTGTGATATCATCTCCTTCATGGTGTGAAATGAAGATAACCTGCAGAAGAGGACTGAAGTGTGAATTCGACACTGCCTTCCTGCATCAGGGTCTGCATCACTTTCTAAAATGGACTTCTAAATGCAGCTAGGATTTATTTTATTTTTTTTTGGGGGGGGGGCAACTAAGAGTGTATATTTCTCAAAGGGTGTACAAAGTACAATAGAATGATTGCTAGCTGTTGGTCACCTGTGCATCCATTATCAGCACAACCAAGAAAGAGCTAACAAGAAGGCCAAAAAATCCCACAAGCCAGGGCAGCTAAAAAGTCCATAAGCTAGGCCAACCAAAAAACCGACATCCTGGGCAGAGATAGATGAGCTCTTTGGATTGCCTTAAAGAAAACAAAAGAATAGATGGGTGAAGGAAGACGGGGAAAGAAGCCCAAGAAGACAACAACAAGCCAGGAACTAACTGTTTGGAGGCTTCAACTACACAGCCTCAACAATTATGTAGTGTGAGGGCAAACGTAACTTCCAAGATCATTAACAAGAGATGCTAAATTCTGAAATCGTTTCTTCCAAGGAGACATGCTAGGATCAATCATAGAGTTACTCAGGATCTTCCAAATAGGAAGGATGATTATAGCCGCAGCTAGGATTCCTGAACTCAATAAAACTAGATTCCTAACATTACTACTCAATAGGAAATAAGACAAAACAAAAGAACTCAAAACAGTATTCGAATACAAACTGGAGCAAGACCATTGTTTTATCCTGTGGGGTCCTACATCTGGACTTGGACCCACCTTTTGTCCCCTCAGGCATAAGACTGCATCATTTTCATTTGGTTATTGTTTTCTTCTTCCAGTGAACAAATGGAAGAAAAAAGGTCCTGTCAACCAATGGAGTCCACCCACCTCTTTCAGTCGTTATCAATGTGCAACTATACTTGCATTGACATGGGGATGGGACACCTTACTGAATTTAATGGGCAAGACATTGCTAAGATTGGTTATGATTGCCATTTCCTTGGGATTGAATGACAATGCTTTACTTTATTCTTCTTGCTCTTCCATCTATCTTATTCAGTCTGTTCCTGGTTATCAATTTAATTTTTCTGGACATTGAAGCCTACGAAGTATATTGTACCAAAATTGAAGAAATGTCACAAACGATTGCACTACCTATAAAAAAAAAAAAACTTTGCTTTTGATGGATACGGAGATTCTAAAACTGATGTTGATTCACAGGGCTGATGAATGGGATGTCAACAAATGGGCATGGGAGGGAGCATTAAAAGTAGTCAGTAAGGAGGAGGAATGTATTATCAAGCTTGAAGATAAAACAACAGGTGTAGTTAGTTACAGTTGCTACTTAAAAAAAATTGATATAATCTTAACCATTATTGGTTATTTATATTATTAAGCACATGAAATGTCTGAAGCAGGTGAGCTTTATGCTCGTGCATTTTTGAGAAATGGTGAGCCCCATCCGGTGGAACCTGTGGTTGACAGCAGCAGGTATGGTTTTATTTGTTACTTCAATTAAGGTCAATCTGTATCAACTCAATACTCAATGCACTGTAATGTTGAGTGGTCCTTATCATTTATGGCCATCAGTCTCAAGATTTTATTGTTTATTTTCAGTTCATAATATTTTCACTGAAAATGTTCTGAGTTTTCATTCGTTGCATCTCCAGATACTTTGTGCTTCGGGTCGAAGAGAATATAGGTAAATTAATAATCCTTCTAGTTTTATTCAACTAGTATAATTTCTAGTTTGAAATTTTATGCATATTCTTTTTATAAACCATTAAGTGAAGACAGCATTATGTTCAAAATAGATCATATAGACATGTCCAATGGTCGGGATTGACGAAAGCTCATGAGAGTTTGTTACAGTAATGTTTGAACCATTATGCTGCATGGCTGGTAGTTTTGCGTGGTGCTTATACTGTGTTTCATTTGTACTAATGCAGCCTTTTAACATCTCTCGACCAAGTCAAATCACTATCTTTATACGAAACAAATTCTAATACCTTGTTGCTAAGGATCCTAAGTGGCAGACAAAATTTAAGCATTAAGCTGGATTTCTTGAAAAGAGATGAGATACAAAGATACCAAATGGTATAAATATAGAATGTGGAGGTCTGATTAGTGATGAAAATTTAAACATTAAGCTGGATTCCTTGAGTTATTTTGTCACGTGTAGCACTTGGATGGTGGAAGTTCGGGCTCTCTTTCATGGAGTTATACTTGCTGATCATTTTACAAGCAGTTTTGTCACTATTGAGGATGACTTGTTTTATGTCTTGAAATGGGTCATGAAAATACGCCTTACCTTTGGATACACAAATATCTGATAATAATAATAATGGATGACATGCACAATTCTATTGTACCATTCTCTTTCTTGACTGACAGCTGCTAATATGATGGCCAATTCCTTCTGGCTACGCAGCTTGTAGTCCATACTCTGTATCTCTATTGAAGCATTTACCAATTAAAAGAAAAGAATATAGTATTCTTCAAAATGTTGGTATTTACACTTATGCCACTTAAAACAAAGAATTTATTTATTGCCTTTAATATGTGCAGGTGGTCGTCTACGACATGCTTTCATTGGTATAGGTTTCCGTGAAAGAACTCAAGCGTATGATTTCCAAGCTGCTCTTCACGACCATATGAAGTATCCTCCATTGCATCTTTCTCTTTCCTATTATAATAGGGAAGAAATATTAGCATTAACTGCAAGTACTGTCATCTTTGTGTCACTGGTGGTAGTGGCCTAGTGGGATCAATTAAATAGCAGGCATTTGAATGTGCCCAAATTGCAAGTGGTTGAATATTTTGATTGAATGGATTCTCAATCATTTCGATCTGTGTTTGGTGCAGTGCAGGAATGGGAGAGCAGCTATGAGGGATATATTATTTATTCCTTTTCTGTCCAATTATTTCTCAGCATCATTCAGAGTAGGAAAAAGTAGAAAACTTCATCCTACTGAATGTTATTCCAATTTCAGCTTCGCTTGACACAGTTCGGAAAGGATAGCCATCCATTATACCAAAATGTAAATCATTGTTGTTTGGGTACATGTGTACTGCATATGTTGAAGGATGAACTGTGATCCATTTATCTGGCAACCCTCATAGAACTTCTTTTTTCCTTCACACTGTGAAGATATCTAAACAAAAAGAAGACTGCTGAAGAGATGGAGCAACATTACCAGAAAGCATCCTCAGTTGATTACAGTCTAAAAGAGGGGGAAACCCTTGTTTTGCAGTTAAAGAATGTAAGATTTCTTGCACCTCCAGCTTTCCTTGGTTCAAACAACATTATTTAGACTATGATTCATTGAATTGCAGAAAAGTACTCGCAGTTCAAAGTCAAATTTTTTTGAGCAAGGTCTGAACAATCTCTCCTTTAATGAAAAGTGCCCCAAAGAGCCCACAATTTGTCTAAAACCACCTCCGCCACCACCAGGGCCACTTTCACCAGTTATTGCAACTCAAAGACCACCAGCAGACTTGCCTTCTAGCTTAAGTCTTGAGAGGACTAATGGTGGTAATGCTCCACACACTACAAAAGAATCACAATCTATAGAGCAGTTATCTAAGGAAGACCTCAGGTCTGATGATGCCATTGAGGATGACTTTGGCGACTTTCAGGCAGCAGATTAACTTGGTCTCGAATTGCCCATAGTAGTTGGCATGTTTCAAGTGGGATGCAAGTCCTGGTTTTGGTTGATGCAGCAATAATCCATCTGCAGTTATGGTACAGTGATTATCGATGGCAATGCAGTCTCAGTTTGCCCCAAAGATAGAAACAGAAATTTGTGTAAATGGTCAGAAACTCGCATTTTCGCTCAGAAATTTCCTCCAGGCATTTTCTTCTTGTAGCTTATAAATGAGTATGAAGAAAGAATCCATTTAATGGATATAAGTGTTTCAAACAACGTGGAATATAATTGTTGTTTCAAGATGCTTTTGTTCACACAGGTATCACCTTCTTATGCCTTTTCTTTCAGAAAGGACCAGTGAAAATTGGAGAAACGTTGATCTGAGGTTATGAGAGGCTATACAAGATATATATCAAGTTTGCAACCACTGTCAAACACCATTTCAGAAAACTGAAACCTATAAATATTTGGAAGAGGTTTTGATCACTATTGTAAAAACTGATTGACCTCAAATTCCACAGTCAAACTGGGTTAAATAACTCGGACATCTATTTCAAATGCATATCTTATTTTTGCGCAACAGGGTTATGAAAATCCACGAGAAGCAACCGGGCGTATTGTATGTGCCAATTGCCATTTAGCTAATAAGCCCGTGGATATTGAGGTTCCACAAGCTGTGCTTCATGGTCATCACAAGTCAGAAGTGCACTTAATTTGTTTAAAGGAGCTGCATTTTACCATTAAGGTCTTTTTTTTTTTTCACTTCTTTTATTTTCTTTGCCCCAGATGGTCTCACTATGGGAGGGTCTGAACTCCAAATAACTCAATGTTTTCATATTAATGTTATGCATCAAGACATTTAGTTTCATATCTTAAATCTTCATGGATTTTATGCAACTTGAGAAAAGCATCCAAAACATTCATTAGTTGTACTCATTTAGCTGCGTGAAAATGATGATTTTGATAAACATTTTAGTGTGTTTCGTATGTAGAATTTGCACATGTAACATTTATGTGTAACTAAATTGAGCATACTCCAAGATCGAGCATCCTGCCGACAACATGATTAACTAAATATTTTGCATATTAATCACATGCAATAAACACATTTTGATACATATTTTATTGTATGCTTAGTCTTACAGGGGATCGATTTGTATTATTAGAGATGCAAACGGATACATATTTTTTGAACATGAACCTAAAAAAAAAACTGGGTCTTAAACCTTATTTAGGCTCCCTTAAGCAATCAGGTACCTAACCCATTTTTGGACGTGGGACCTAAACAGGTCTTGTTCTTAATGGGGCAGGCCCAAGCAGAGGCACGTGTGGTGCGACGAGTCGTACCCATTAAACTGCAGCTCTTCTTTGTCTACTTTAAAAAATTCAATAAAAATTATGGGTATATTTTTAAAATTTATATGAAAATCCTCAGTCCCTAAAACCAAACTATCTATAAGGGCACGTTTGTGTACACACCCTTTCTGCGGAAAGAGGAAATTGCTACGTCAGCAAATTCCATAGAAATGAAAACATCGGAAAATGATTTCCGTATAATTTATAAATTCATGTTTGGTGCAAAAAAGAGATTTTTTATTGAATTGGTGCATATGTTGTTTGGTGCGGTTGTGGATTCCTTATAGAAAATCAAAATTTCTTATTTGGTGATATAATTTTTTGAAGAAAAATAACATAATATGTATATTATTTATTTAACATTAAATAATAATTTATATAAGAAATAAAAAATGAAAGAGTTATAGGGTTTTTTGGTTGAAATGGATAAAAGTAAGGAAAAGAGGGAGAAGTTTTTCGAGGAAATCCATTTCTTATACCCCACATGGGAAATCTATTTTCACAATTATTAAGGAAAATGCTGACGAGGCAGGAAAGCAATTATGCGGAATTGTTCCGCACCAAACGCCGGAAAAATGGGTTTTCCGTAGAAAACCGTTCACTTTTCCGCGGAAAAAATATTACACAAACATACCCTTAGGACATGTTTGTGTAACTCATTTTCGCGAAAAAGGTTGTAGTTTTCTACGGAAAACTTCTTTTTCATGTGTTTGGTACGGCAGTTTTCCGCATAAATGCTTTTTCACCACGTCAGTTTTTTCCTTCATAGGCATGGAAATAGACTTCATATGAGGGGTATAGGAAGTCCATTTCCACGGAAACCCCCCCCCCCCCCCTCCCCCCCCCCCCCCCCCAATTTCCTCTCTCTCATCCTCACTCCACCCAGCCACCCTCTTTCTTCCTCTTCCTCTCTCAACCCCACCCACCCCACCCACATACCAAACCAGCCACCCAATAGTTTTCACTAAAAAATGGTTTTCACTAAAGAAATCCATAGCTGTACCAAACAACATTAGCACTAATTCATCGAGGAAAACCTTTTTGCACCAAACATAAAATTTTGACTTCCGCGGAAAAACTTTTCCAAAGAATTTGAAACCCATGAATTTTGCTGATGTGACAATTTTCAATTTCCATGAAAATTACATGTACACAAACGTGCCCTTAGTGTCGGCACCCCTCAAACCAAAATCCTGTCTGCCACTGTTCTGACCTAAGACCTGCAAAGAGCAGTAGCAAGTTGTGTATATTATTACATTGGAAGCAAGTAATAATGTATATTATGCTATTTGTATGAGCGTGCTACTAAAGTGTTAATGAACAAACAGAAGAAAGCCAAGCTAGCTCGTTTTACAAAAAACATTATGTAGCATATGCCCTTTTCGATTGACCTGACCCTGTTGTGATTGACCTGACTCCATTGTGCACGTAGTCTCTGAATTCACTTGACTATATATTAATTAATAGCACAACTAACACGCCAAACCCAATAAATTGCTTTCATGGGATGACAATGACAGTGCAACCTCAAGGCCCTCTTTGTGACTATTAGTAGAAGTCTGGTAGTGGTAGCTAATTATGTTCATGCTGTAAACATTTTTATATAAAGAAAATCTCATGTTCTAGTAGTAAAGAAAAAGAGCAATACTTAAGTTGTATGCCCATCAAGCAATTTTAGTTTCTGGGATTGACTATATAAATTAACAAAAGCACGGCATTTTCATTTTGAGCAAGGATCCTAGCGGGTATAGTACATTCCCGGGTACTATTAATAAGGAATAAAATTAGAGAAATTGTCTGAGATGGTTAGGGCATGTGAGTCCAGTGAAGTAAAGTTGATTTCGAATAAAGAATAAAATATAAGTGGGCTATGATGATATTTTGTCTTTTTGTTGTTTGTTATAGAATATTTTTGACTTTTTTGTATAGAAAAGTGAAGTTTTTTTTTAGTGGATAAAAATGGTTGATTTTTGACTTTTTTTAAAAAGATTGAGGAAGTTTTGAATTAAAATGATTTTGATGTGGTATTTTATCCTCGAAATTAAGACTTTACTTGACTTTTATTATGCTGGTAAAGTGCCAAACTAATCCTATTACGTACATGAGAATTGTAAAAATAGATCTTAATAAATACAATTTATCTAAAAATTTGACTCAAGACATATCAAAACGTATAAAAATAATCCGCATCGCGGATCCCACCGTAGTTGGTAATTTAGGATGATGATGATGATGTTCTCAAAGTGGGCCCCACTTACTTCAGAGTTCAGATGGTCATCTTCTTGGATACTTCAGTCATTTCCTCTCAACAAATGTAAATTTTGATCGAGACGAGACTTACAAAATTCCATTGCACTTGCAGTCGAAGCAAAAGAATCTTCACCACCTCGAGAGAGAGAGAGAAAGACGAAGAAATCTCAAATCTCGATCTCTCCCACCTCCAAAACCCTAAAAATAAAAATCCCCAAATCTCAATCCCATGCCTCCAATTCCAAAACCCTAGAATTCCCCCCCAAATCCCAGCTGAATTCTCTTCATTTCCTTCTTCTTCTTCTTCAATGGCTTTGAACATGAAAACCCTAACCCAAGCCCTAGCCAAAACCGCCGCCGTGATCGAAAAGACCGTCACCACCACCGTCCAAGAAGTAACAGGTCCGAAGCCCCTCCAGGACTACGATCTCCTCGACCAGATCGGATCCGGCGGCCCCGCCCTCGCCTGGAAGATCTACTCCGCCCGGCCTCGCCCCGGCACGCCGTCCCAGTACCCCCTCGTCTCCGTCTGGATCCTCGACAAGCGCGCTCTGTCGGAGGCCCGCTCCCGCGTCGGACTCTCCAAGGCCGCAGAGGATTCCTTCTTTGATATAGTCCGGGCGGATGCGGCGCGGCTCGTCCGCCTGCGCCACCCTGGGGTTGTTCATGTTGTGCAGGCACTGGACGAGAACAAGCACGCCATGGCGATGGTCACGGAGCCCCTCTTCGCGTCGGTCGCTAATACACTTGGTATGGTTGATAACATCGCCAAGTTGCCCAAGGAGCTGAAAGGGATGGTATGTGATCTCGGTCATTGTTGGTCTAGATCGGTTTAGCTGATATCGACTTTTGTTCATTTGTATATTAAGTGTTTGCTATAGGGAATTGTTAGAATTTATTCTGTTTTTGATGTGAAGTAAAATTAGGATTCATTTGGGTGTACCCTTGAATTCGCAATTGGTTTTGAGTAATTTGGGGGATTTGGGAAGTGTGGAAATCAAAATCATGTTGGATGGAAAAGGCACATTTGACTTATCAGCCTCATTTCGTTACTGGCAATTGGCATGTGGGTCAGTGCTGATAAAGTGCTTTACAATTTACTCGCGACTCCTTTTTCCAAAGAAGCCCGGCTGAGTGTCTCCATTTTGGGTGCATCCAAGCTCAATGGTACAGTAATTAGCATCATTCTGGGGTGTTTAGTGGTTGTATAAAGAACAAAATGTTGAAAAACATGAACTTTTTAAAGTGAATTTTACCCATTTCAGATTTCGCTAGCAATGATCATGAAGTTGGGACTTTGGAGTGGAGGATAAAGGGAAAGGTGCATGGAGAAGCTTCTAGAACTTCCCTAACAAAATTACAAATTGCTGTGGCTTTTAAATAATAATATATAAAAACCATCTTATGTGCAGATTGTGTGAAAATTGAGTTGATATGTCTCAAAACTTACGATGCCTCCCACAAATTAAGAGCACAAATAGGTTAGAAAGGGCAGGAACTTCTAAGATTTTATCAGGTGTGAACATTGCCAAAACTAAAGAAAATAATATAGGAAAAGAATCTGACAAGATCAAGTCTTTTCTACTACTCATTCTATTTAAGGGAATTTAGTAAATCATATGGAAAAAAAGATTTTCTCCAATTCAGAGTTTTTTTTTTTGGGTTTGGCGTTACTCAAGAGGTGATTATGTTTTATATTTTAAGATAATGCCAAGTTGTTACAAAAATGCTTCCCAGGATAGTGAAAATGTTTAAACTGTTTGTTGTACTTGTATGATGTATCCACCATTTCCTTATAAATTTAATGCCATTTTTTCTTTCTGAAGGAAATGGGGTTATTGGAGATCAAACATGGTTTGCTTCAGGTTTCAGAATCCTTGGATTTTCTTCACAACAATGCACACCTTATTCATCGAGCTATATCACCTGAGGTAATAATCATCATCTGACATTATGTTTTAGTTCAAGAACCCAACTTCTTTTATTGATTCCTTACACTTTTCTAGATTTAATTTTCTATAGCAACGATTAAAATAAAATCTTTTTATTTTGATGTTTCACCTATGCTAACTCATGTTCCACTGCATTGTATTTTTTTTTTTTTTGTGAATAAGAAAATGGATAAATTGTGCTTATTGTAAGTAAGATACCATGCACTATCCCAAAAGCTTAAGCTGATAGGTGGAAGGCCCAAACAAATATATGAAGCCCTATCCATTGCAGGAATGTGGGATGTGAGACTTTCCAACATTCTCCCTCACGTGTAGGCCCAATAGATTATATGGACGGGCCTGCTACGTGAGCTACACAAGAACAATAGAAATCTGCTTTGATACCATGTACCAATCCAAAAGCTTAAGCTGATAGGTGGAAGGCCCAAACAGGTATATGAAGCCCTAATCAACCTAGGACTTGGGTGATGTGGGATGTGGGACTTCCCAACACTTATAGTGTCATTTTTGCTTGAAATCGTACTTGTTTTTTGGAAGCTAAAATATAACCAGCAAAACACAACATCACACCGGATACAATGGTAGGTCTAAAAGCTCAAATCTTTGGTCATTCAATCCACATCATAGACGTGGCAAAACATAACTGACTGACTCTTGTCAGAGAACAAATTTCTTCAGTGCTTTTTGCAAGATGCGCTGTGAAAAATGATCTGGAAGAACCCACAAGAAAGGAGAAGCAAGATTTAACAAAAAAATTGCCTTTTAGATCGAACAACTATGTAGATGTGCTCATCTACTCCTCAAAGGGGTTATGGTAAAAGGACTCACTCCAGAATTACCAACAAGTTCATTAGAAGACCCATCTGACATTCTCATTATCAATCAGACTCTGCTTAGATGTAGGCAACTATATTACACATCCTTGCCAAGCACTGACATGGTCACTAACTAAAGCCTCTTTATTACAAGCTAAAGAACAAAGCGTAGAGAAAAGCTGATGTGAAGGCTGATTCCCACACTGAAAGCAATGCAGTTGTATTTTGTATCCATGGAGGACTAAAAAAAAATGGACGATTTGTATCTTATGAGAAAATGATTCTCATTTCATTAATAATATTTTGTTCTGTCTTTATTAACTACAAGCATAGACATACATTTTACTGGTAAAGATGGACGATTCTCCAGTTTGCATTCTCTTACATTTTTTTATGAGTTAACTTCTTTTTTAAATAGTGTTCATGTACTTATTATTTTCTTGTGAGCATGGTTCTCATGGTACCGTGAGAGGTAGTTGGATGGGGTCCACTAGGGCCCCACAGATCATGGGATGAGGACGAGGAGGGATGGAAAGATCCACGTGGGACCACGCTAGATGTGAACTTTGAAGCCAATCTCATGCCTCTAACCCTTGATCTGTGCCCCACGAGTTTAACAACTTTATTTAGAAAAAAAATTTGTCCCTTCATCCAACAGTTCAATCCATATGGATGTGCAAAACGCGTGGATCAATTACTGTCAGAGGGGTCCCCTGTTTTGTGGTCCACTCGGATTGGTTATATGGTGGCCCCCACTAGGTGGTGTGCACCTTAATACCGTGAGCACCGTGTTCACAGGATCATTTCCCTATATATATATGTTTGTATGGTTTGTTGACTAGATCTGCTGTTGCAGACAGTCTTCATTACTTCAAGTGGAGCTTGGAAGCTTGGTGGATTCGGTTTTGCAATTTCAGCAGATCAGGCCTCTGGTGACTCAAGTAATGGGCAGCCTTTTCATTATTCGGTGAGTGAAAATCTATTTTTAAACAGCCAATGAATTGGTCACTACATCTTTTGAGTCTCTAGTGAAATTACAGAAAAATGGTAATTTTGTTGAATTTGATGTCACCAAATTGACTCCCAGTTCCATATCAGGTATGAATTGTTCTGAGCCTGATTAAGATGGGCCATTTGATGGCTCTAGCTGAATTGTACTGATTAGCCATCAAAGGATCTGATTTTAAGTTGCATGGTTTCTTGTTGAATTTATTCTGTGCAGGAGTATGATGTCGAGGATTCTGCGCTCCCCCTTCAACCATCTATAAATTACACAGCCCCTGAGTTGGTTAGGAATAAAGCACTTAAGTTTGGATGTGCTTCTGATATCTTCAGTTTTGGATGCCTTGCTTATCACCTTGTTGCCCGAAAACCTCTCTTGGATTGTCGCAACAACGTCAAGATGGTATCTTCTGTTACTTTAGGCAACCATTATTTTCTCCAAATATTTTTGTTCTTTGTTGCTTGTAGATTCTTAGCAATGTCTCAGCATGTTGTGTTGCTGCTATTTTGTTGATAACTTGACTGTTGCTTCAAAAGTGCATAAATTTCTATTTTTTTAAGCCCTAATAATTCTTGTTGAAATGCGGATGAAGAACTGGATTTAGATCACATCTTTTGTGATGGCTGAAGCTTATATAGAGTGGATTGAGAATCCTAAGAAGGCCCTCAAGTGTCCCAACCTGATCCAAAATCCTAGGGTTTGGATTGTAGGTGCTGCAACATAATGTGGGTTTCCGCAAAAACAATCACATGATGAAGACCAGTCTCCAACGATGAACCCCACAAGGGAAAAATTCTATTAACTCCAAATCTGAGATTATTGATCTCTACAATGCCATAGAAATAATAAAAGAAACTTAGGGGGTTAAGAAACAACCTAATCAAACTAGGAAACAAGATAAGAATCTTACCCAAATTAGAAACCTAATCCTAATTACAACTGTTCACTAAAATTGGAAACTAATAACAATTAAAAAATAAGAAAATCTCTTAGGCTTTAGGGGGCCCACATGTGGCCCACTAGTGTCTCCCATTGACTATTGGTGCTGTTACATCATTCCCCCAGGTTGGAAAAGAGTTTGACCTCGAACTCGGTATTTCTTGACATTGCTTCTGTACAATATACTTGAAGTGCTTCCTTGGTGAGATGGCCTCTTAATCTTGTCTTCGGTGGTTTTGGTTTCATTGGATATAGCGCGACTTGCTTTTCACCATGCAATGTGCGCGCTTGTCATTAGTTCCATTCTTGTCATACATCCATGGGCGGCCTAACAAGATATCGCCACTATCCGTTCGTAGCACATTGCACCAAACTGTATCTGTATAACCTTCACCAATGGTAAAAGTAACTAGACATGCGTATCGTACTTGCACTTTATCACCTGCCATTAGTCATCTAGCAAAATAAGGATGATGATGCTTTCGAACCTTCAGCTGTAAGCAAACCATAGAGCTTGAGAGATGATGTTTTCACAACTGCCTCCATCAATCACTAGCCTGTCCATTGACTGTACCTTTTGAGTGAAAAATATTATTTTGCAACAATTTTTTCCTAATAGTTGATGTAGTCTTTTGGATGACCATGAGAGTTTCACCTTCATAGGGGTGGAGGATATCTAATTCCTTGGTCTCAGCATCAGTTTCTTTCCCTCTAGTATCATCTGGTGTATCATTCACATAACTTTCATTCTCAATGTGGTTGATGCGTTTGGGACATTCTATTGCACGGTGGCCCAATGAAAGCAAGCGATCCTATTCTAACCTTCGGGCTAGGTGAAAACTTTTTCTGTGGAACCACTTGGTTTAGAATCTTGCAAAGATGAATTCTTTTGCACAACCCATTTAGATTCATTAAATTTCCGGGCTTGATAATTTGCAATATCCTCGGCCGTGATAGCATGTTGTATGATCTCATCAACATTATCAAATTTTTTGAATGCGAGGATATGTTGTATATCAACTGTTAACCCATGAAAATATCTGTTGACTAGCACATCATCTGTCTCGTTTAAACCGCAACGAGCTTGCATTGTCATGTATTCTTTAGAGTACTCAACAACTGTCTTGGATCCTTGTTTCAAATCTTTGAAACTTGAACACAGATCTCTTTAGTAGTTGACCAGAATGAAATTTTGCTTTTAAAGATTTTCTTTTCAATCCATGTCTCAACGGGGTCAATGTTTTGGTTCCTTTTCTTTCGCAACTTGGCCCACCATATCGCAGTATAATTGCGAAATCGAGTTGCTACCAAAGTGAGTTTATGGCCGTCAGTCATTGGTTTCTATGCAAAAATATTTTCCACACACTAACCAATCCATAAATTCATTTGGCTTCAATTTTCCATCATATTCGGGAATCACGAGTTTAATTCCTAAATCAAGATCAACATTGACTGCCTGATGTTCTCGTTGATTCCGAATATTTTTTCCATCATCTTGATGATTATCTGCATGTCAATTATATTCCAAATTTATTATTTTGGTATCCATTCTCAAAATAGTTTCTTTTAGTAGAGCAATCATTGTGAATAGTTGATTAAAATTTCCCGATAACTCCGTAACGGTTCCAATCAAGTCCTCCATGGTCGTTGATGAATACTCCACGTCCGCCTTTTTCTTATGAACCGCCATTTTTTTAATGCAATAAAAAAAATTTGGCTGACCTGATGGGTAGATTTGCTATCCATAGGGCCATAGGGATATTACATGGGCTGGCCCGCCCCAGCCCGCCAGTTAACAGCCCACGGCACGACACGACCCGGTCAACGGTACGGCCCGCCAGGTCAGCCATTTTTTGTCTATTTGAATTTTACAAAGTCTATAAATAGTTTAACCCTCTCATTCTCATTTCTCACCAAATTATACAATTCTCTCACTCTATATACACTCTCTACCTCTCTCAAAGCATTCAACTCTTTCACTCTCTCTAAGAAGTTTTTGGAGGGCCAAAGATCAAGTCATCAAGAGACGAGATTAAAGGGGCCTTAACAAATTTGGAGGTATTGATATCATTTAAATTTGAGATTCCATATTTATAAGTTTATAATATATTATATTAACTCATTTTCTCCCCTTTCTTATATTAATTATCACAAAAAGAAGGCTATTACTATTATTTTTGGAAATATGGCTGGACGATCTTCTAAAAGAGTTGCCACATAATCTTCTTCCGTTAATTTAGGGGGAGAAGAAGATTTTATTGAATTAGAAGATGAAGTTGGTGATTTGCACCCCCCTCCACTAGTAGTTCCCGTAGAGCATTCAAGAGGAATAGAACTTCAATAGTTTGGAATATATATACTAGGTTTAAATCTGTTGAAGAAGGAAAGAATGGCCAAAAGGCAAAATGCAATTTATGTGGTAATATTTATAGTGCTGAATCAAAAGCGGGTTCCGGCCATTTGTTAAGACATAGGCAAAAATATTTAGCCTTAAGTTGGCGGTTGCAGGGCCGGGGGGGGGGGGGGGCCTGGTTCACTGTCCCAAATTTCTACTACTGGTGGTGGTGGTAGTAGTTTGGGTATGTTTTCTTTTAATGCACAAAATGCTAGACAACATCTTGTTAAAATGATTGTGTTATCTGAATTACTATTTTCTTTTGCTGAAAATGACTTTTTTGAAGAATGGGTCCAAAAATACCTTCAACCACAATTTCACTGTATTTCAAGAAATATAGCTAGAAATGATGCTATTAGACTTTGGCAAGAAGAGAAGGAAAATATTAAAAATTACCTTGTAGAAATTCCTAGTAGAATAGCCATAACTACAAATATATGGACTTTTAAATGGGATGATCGTTATCTTTGTATTACTGCACATAACATAGATGCAAAATGAATTATTAATAAACGAATAATTAGTTTTGACTGTCTTGAATGGCCACACAATGGCACTAGAATAAGTTTCTTTATTTTGGAAAAACTAGATGACTACAATAGTAAGGAAAAAGTTATATCTGTAACTTTAGATAATGCCACTAATAATACAGTGGCTATTGAACTAATCAGATTGCAGATGCCACTTGCATCTTTGATAGATAACTCTATTTTCCAAAACAGATGTGTATGTCACATCTTAAATCTCATTGCAAATGTTGGTTTAAGGCATATTGTAAGTTACATAGAAAAAATTAAAGACATTGCTAAATTTATTTTTTGCTCCGCACAAAGAAGAAAATTGTATGCCCAAATATGTGCGAGGCATGGCATATCAGGTATAAAAATACTTGCAGAGGTTGAACATAGATGGAATTCTATGTATGATTTGTTAAATAAGGCAATTGATCGGAAAACAATTTTGAATGAATTTTGTGCTTTTCATGCACAAAATTTGTTGACAAGTGATGAACATTGGGAGTTGTGTGCCCATATAAGAGATTTATTAGAAGTTTTTTATACTTCAACAATATTTTTCTCCGGGGTATATTATCCCACATTTAATGAAGCTTTAATGAAGCTTTTTCAAGTTACTTTACAATTCAATAGATTTAGAGATCATTTTTTTACTTAATGACACTATTAGAAACATGGAAGAAAAATTTAATAAATGTTGGAAAGAGGCTTCAATGACATTTTGTTAAGCTGCTGTATTTGATCCCCAGTTAAAATTAACTGGTGTAGAGTTTTTTATTAGTTAAATAAATAAAAACATGAATTATCAAGATTTAAATATTTTTTCAAATATAAGGGTAAAATTACAAACACTTTTTCAATTTTATTGTGAGCAAATGGGTACAATTGTGGTTATTATGACCCCTTCACAAGTCCCGCAAACAGGTGGAGCTGTGTGGGATATGAGTTATTCTTCTGTGTCCACGGGCATGGCATCTAGCTCAAGCAATACAGTGAAGGAGTTATCCTCGTATTTTGACGTCGGCGTAATTCTGGTGCAGGATGCATCTATTTTTGACATTTTAGTCTGGTGGAAGCAACAAGAAAACATTTATCCGGTGTTGGCTGCCATGGCTCATGATCTACTGACTATTCCAATGTCTTCTATTGCATCAGAACAAGCTTTTAGTGCAGGTGAACGTGTGGTGGATGACAGAAGAACAAATCTAACTGAAGAAATGATGGAGTGTTGTATTTGCCTACGAGATTGGTATTTGGTAGATAAGAGGAAGCATTAGTTGGCAACAAGGGAAGATTATGATCTAGCTGAATACATTAGTGGACTACACATCTGATTTTTTTACTTTTCCTTCATTATAATTTGTAAATATAAAAGTTTTTTTGTTTATTTTTATTTTTATTCTAATCCTATTTACAAACCTTCAAGCAGATCCAAATGGTTCTCTTCTCAGTGGAGTAGGTCGAGTTTAATTGAACCACTTAAATATCTGTCATTCTTAGCGTTTTTTTTTTTTTATTTATTTATTTAAATTTAATACCTAAAAGGCGAAAATGAATCGAATTTTTTTTTTCGAGAGGCACGCTGAGCAATTGCCCAGCCTCAACCCATGGCTCGCCTGTGTCGGGATCCACGCCCAGCCCGTTTGACATGCCTAGCTATCCACGATCATGCCGGCGAAAATGGATCTCAAATCCGACTACAGATGGCTCCGACACCATGAAAAGAAAACTCAGCTGTTGATATGGTCGAAGAGCCCTTTGACTATACTTTGCTAACTTTACTCCAATGGGCTTATATTCTATGGGTATAACCAAATTGTATTAGGCCCTCTTGACTTGGACCTGAACTCGGCCCGAAGTGAGTTTTGGATAGGCACTTGTGAGGCCTCCTTTCCCTCTGCTTCGATCCGAGCGCCAAAAGAAGATAAAAAGGTGTTGGAACCCTTTTCTGCCTTCATCTCTGCTTGTTGACGAACGATGGACAAAAGTGGCCGGTTTCAGTCAGGCGGTGTGACAGCGAGGAGGATGCTGGTGGCGCGACGATGAGTATGTGATGCAGACCTCAGGTCACATGTGTAGGGCCTAAGTAGATTTAGGATTTTTATTCACTAATTATATCATTAGTTTTTTAATTTTATTTAAGAGTTGTAATTAGGATTAGGTTTCTAATTTTATTAGGATTCTAATTTTATTTCTTAGTTAGTTTAGTTTGGTTTCTTAGGCCATAAGTTATGCTTTCTTATTTATATGGGCATTGTAAAGAAGAATCTCTCGGGGAGTTGATTAATTGAATTTGGGTTTTTCAATTAAGGTGCGTCCTCGTTGTTGTCTCTGTAGAGACTCTTGAACCGTCTTCGGCAATGATTGTGCTTTGACACTTCCCCGCAAGCCCTAACCCTAGCACCTGCTTCAATTGGTATTATAGAGAAGATCCACATCGCTTCGATCAATCTTCAGTCACCGATTGGAGCCTATCCACCCACATGCATCCTGTTTGTTCCATTCCCCTTGACTGCATCCCGATCCATACAACCCAGTAAATCCTTACCCGTAACCCAAAACCTCTGCCATCCGAGACCATCCATCTTAACCCATACTCCCATCATACCCAACTCAAAAAAAAAAAAAAAAAAAACCCACTGTTGAACCCACCATCATCCCTGTAACGACCCGACTATCATCTCCCAATCACTTCCACATCAAAACCTATGCAGACACAAACCCATCTCCTCACCATCGCACCTAACCGAAGATCCTAATCCATCTTTAATCACCTAAAGCCCCAAAACTCGAAAAATCCCGAACCCTACTTTTTCAATCAACCGAATCAATCGTTTGAGTTGACACCTCAACACCGTTTGAGTTTTCCTCTTTCCATTCAACTGACCCTTACCCCTACGTGAACCTTACACCCCATTCCCTCTATTGTGGAGGAAAAAAAAAAAGAGGAAGAAGAGTAGTAGCAAAAAGGAAAGAGAAAAGAAGAGAAGAGGGTGGAAAAAAAAAATGGCGTACCAAGCACGGAAGCTCTGCCACACATCGCTGCATCTTCGCACTGATCGCTGAACTGCTGCGGCATCTTCATCGTCATCAGTGCATCATAGTTTTGAAAATCAGAATCGTATCGCTCATCCTTTTAGGCGCCGAAGTGAATCTAATCGTGAATCGTATGATGCATTCTATTTTTTCCAAAATAATTTTAAAAAAATAAAAAAAAATGTAAGAATAAGAAAAAATATAGATATGCATATCTCATCCATTTTTCATACATAGCAACATTTATAGATTGAAAAAGGAAAAAAAATTCTAGCAACAAAAAATTGCTCGTGAGCTAATCTATGACCTAAACACAAAATATTCCATCCCAAAAACATCAAAAGATGCTCATGAGCTCATTCATGATCTAAATACAAAATATTCATTCCAAAACATCAAAAGACGAAAAGTATATATCTCCAAATAATGAATTCATATCCTGATAGCCCTAGACCATATCCACGTCAATATCATCATCTCCAATATCATCATCACCAAATGAAGATGATTCATCATCAACACATTGAACTTCCTCGTCTTTAGTGTCAGATGAGGACATTAGAGCTTCTTCTTCCTCAAGCTTGGATACTTTCCTCTTTTCTTTATCTTTTCTTCCAAATGTAAGTTTTCTAGGCCCTATAAAACAAGATTACAAAATTTTAGTTTACTAAAATAAAAAATAAATATTAATGTTTAGACTGACGTTTAGTAAATTGATAATACATCGTCGTTTATCTTGTCTACTTGTCCCTTCATTAGCAAGCTCGGCAAAGCATTCTCCAAGGTCCATCCATGACATGTCATTGCCTAAAACAGGATCTTCTTTTTCAGTGATACACTCATCGTCAGATTCGATATCTGACAAGCAAATAAGATCAAGAGCTTGATCCCTCTCTCTCTTGTTTTGACGGACTTGGAGATTTAGATTGTATTTAACGAAGGCTAAAGAATTAAGACGTTGCTCTAGTTTGTTTTTTCTCTTTAAATGTATCTATATAAAAGTTAGATTAAATCATTAAATGTCAAGATTTATACAAATTATATAACTAATTAACGAATATAAATTTAACAAATCTCACATGTTCAAATGTACTTCAATTTCTTTCACACCCCAATGAACTACACGTTAAACTTAATATGCGAATTGCTAGCTTTTGTAGTCCAGGGCAATGATCACCATAGCTCTCCCACCATAAAGCTAGTTTATAAGAATAAAGTAAATGATTGTAAAAGAATAACATGGTGAAGAAAAACAATAGGAATTAAGGAATATAAAAATTTGAGAATACATGTAGATTACTAGGTTGTTTTGTCTTGATTGTTAATTGTGTTGTTTCTCTTTCGAACATGCCGATCTTTCTCTTGAAATAGTCAATTTGTTCATCAACAAGAATCCGAGTTCTACTATCTTGAACAAATCGCTCCAATGTGTCATACCATCCCTTTTTAACTTCAAAATTGGCATTAAATTTCTCATCATATTGGAACGCAAGATTTAAAAAAATATGCTGCCCCATGCAAGGGGTGATGCAAGTTGCAACTGTTGGTTCCATCTTGAATCTATGATTCTCCATATGGGATCATATTGCCTCTTCACATTGTCAATTTTTTTGGCAATAGCCTCTTTGGCCCGGTCCATTGCTTCGTTAATGTATCCCATTGGTGGTCTTTCATCGGAGTCAACCAAGCGAATGACTTTTACCAAGGGAGTTACACATTTGATGCAATATTTTATGCAAGCCTAAAACTCTTGGTTTGCCAAGATAATATCTCTCACTCTCATGCCATCAATATTTTTGGAGTATGAACTTTCTTCCCATTCCTTCGAAGCAAACATTGACTGCAATGCAATCCTTTGTTTATGATTACTTTTTAAGGTAAAAAAGTTTGTAGCATTACGGGTGACAACGGCTCTTGTAAGGTCTCTTCCCTTTGTATATTTTCTCCTTAAATTTAACACCCATATGTGTATAAATAAAAACAGTAATTTTCTTTGCCTTTGTAACTATTGTGGCATGTGTGGGCAATTTTCCAATATCAGCTGGCATCAAATCAAGTAGATGTGCCGAACATGGTGACCAAAATATTTTTTCCCCTTTCTCCATTAAGAATTCACCTGCATTCATTAAAGCTGTAGCACTATCCATCACCACTTGCACGACATGCTCTTCTCCAATTTCTTCAACTACCGAATCTATCAACTCAAACATATTCTCTGCATTTCTTCAAATTGAAGTTGTATCCACTGATTTAATAAAAACTGTACCACGTGGGCTGTTAACCAAAATATCCGTGATGCTTCTATTCTTTCCATCGGTCCACCCATCTCTCATTAATGTGCACCTTGGCTCCACTCTTTTCTATATTGATCCAATGATTTTTCAATAAGTTGCACTTCCTTATGAAGAAAAGTATGCCTCACTTCATGATAACTTGAGAGTTTCAATCTCGGTCCAAATGCAGCATTGGAGTAAAAAATGGAATTGTAACAACAGTGAAAGGCAATGCATTAGCATACAAAATCTACATATTGCCGGCATAGCACTTTCCCTATCTCCTTTTTTCCAAATGTGATTAAGTGTTGGTTGCTTTGGATTTTTCCCTTTAACCATAAAGCAATCCATTGTGCCTTTCCTTTTTCCTTTATCTTGTGGTATTTCAACGACTTCATCATTGTATTGGAAAAAATAATCGGATGAACACCCAATATCATACATGTCATATTTTTTTTTTTCTCTTCATCTTTGTTATCTTCTAATAACTTCTTAAACAGGTTTGCTACATCATCCTCAAGTGCATGGCTTTATGTTTTGTTTTGTTCAGGCTAAACCGTGTTTCATACGAAACACTCCACCCCACATCACCTTTCCACGAACACATTCAAGTGATTATCCGGGTTAACCTTGGAACAACATGCAAGGTCACCATTCGTTGGGCCTGATCCTCTCCCTTTTTCTGGCCCACCCATAACTGTAAAATTAAAAAAAAAAAAAAACTCATTCAACCATCACCATAGTTTACATGGAAAAAAAATTAAATTCATGAAAAAAAAGTGATTGGAATTTTAAACTTGGAATTGGCCGGTCATCTTCGTAGAAGGTGTCACATCCTGGTCCCGAATCACCCGGGCCTAGGGTAATCCCTGAGGTGAGACACATATTCCCGTGATGCTGTACTTGTCTCGAGACACATGAAGGAGAGAAAAACAACTTTTCCACATGTAAGTCAAACTCACGAAACCTGTTGATAACGGTTAATTCATAGCGGAAGCTGTAATTCATATCTATGAAGATATCATTTCCCATTCAATCCAATTAAGCATTCAAGTTTAATACAAAAAAATTACACAATTATATACATTGCTTTACAAAAGAGGGTGTATAAAAGAACCCTATACAACACTACCAAAATTAGAAACAAAGGAATGACTAAAACTACGTGTGACCCACACAAAAGGGGCTGACCACACTCTACTGCAACATCTCCAAAATATATAGCACGCGCTCCAAGGGAGGTGTCTAAGCAGGCCCTTGTTCTGGCCACTCCTTTAGTCCTGGAGGTACCTCTTGGGTAACCTCCTCTCTCTCCTTGGCCTTTTCAAGGCCGGGAGCTGCACCTGCGACTGTGACACCAAGAGTAGTATCTCAATACGACGATTTAGCAAGTATAGGCAATAATAAGGAAATACGTAATGTTACAAATTGAATTTAAAGACATTTAGATTAACAGATGTCAATGATAAGTAATGACTAGGCAAATTGTGCTAAAATCGAATGATTTATGCTTGAGAATCAAAGTAAAATGAAAACGTACTAATTGACTACTACCTTAAGCTCATCCTCTCAAAAGAGAGCAAATCTAGTTGGGATGTCACCAGCGGCCCGGCCAAAGGATAACTGGCTACCCGGTTTTGGAGTTCCGGTGCTCCAGATGACTTACTGTAGTAGTCTCAAATAACTAAACCAAGTTCAATCTCGTCGGGTATCACAGGGTCGAAGTTAAATAGTGCCGACTCAATCGTATCAAATAACAATCGAATAATAATCGGATTTTGAGTAAGTTTGTATTTCACTTGTCCATAATCAAATCGAATAGCAATTACATATCACGAATACTCACTCAATCCGTATTTTCAGTGAATATTGAATTGGGTATACGATACTGAAGTTACGAATTGAAGGTAAACAGTGAACCTCAATGAATACTAATAATGCAACCATTCTACTACTTAGGATTTGATATCAGAATATAATTGTACTCCAATATGAATGCAATAATTTAAAAAATTAAGATATTTTTACAAGCCAACGCTAAACTATTAAATTTTAGTCTTTCACCGTCCAATACTAGGTAGATTGGGAAGGTCAACGTATTACTACCTTGTTAGGTGTCACTATTTATGAGGAATACGTTGAATTTCCATGCTAACCCTCATGGCGTAGTGTTAGACTAATGAATGTTCATTGGACCAATAACAAGGTTAATGGTTCAAAATTTAAGGTCATAAGGGTCTTAAAGCTCCTAAATTCCTATGGAAACAAGGTGTGCACCATAATTACCGATTAGAGGTGATTAGGGGTGATTAGGGTGGGTTATGATAGGTTAAATGTGATAATTCACCCTAAAGAAAATTGGGTCAGAAAGGAGCCCAGTCTACAGTCTCAGGTTCGCTTGAGCGGACCCCATTCAGAAGGTTGTTCGCGCGAGCGACCCTCTTGGTTCGCTTGAGCGAGTACTCCAGTTCGCTTGAGCGAATGCTCCAAAATTCCTGTTTTGGAATTTCCATTGTTTCTTCCTCCCATCCATTTCTCATCTTCTTCCACTACATAACTTGCACAATGGAGCCTCCTTGCTCCCATTTACAAAGTATATAATCCCTCCATCCAATTCCATTGATTACTTCATCAAATAATCCAAGCCATTCATTCATTAAGAAAATATAAATATTGAGAAGGAATTTCATTGGAATCAAATGATAACTAATCCACATGTAAATCCAAATTAAAGCTTATACTTGCCTCTACTAAGAGCTTTGCAACTCTTCTCACACACTTGTCTCAAAGAACCTCAAAAACCCCCAAATCCAAACCCTAGACACAAATTATACATAGAAAATGGAAATGAATATGCATGTATGTACAAATATGAGTCTCTTGACTCTAATGCAACTCAAAATATCACACAAGAGGGTTTAACTCTTACCTCTTAGCAAGGATTTCGAATTGGAAGAGAATAGAAGAGGTAGTGGAGATGGTTTCTTGCCAACCAAGAGAAGAAGAGGATGGAGAAGATGAAGATGAGTTCCCCTCCTAGCTCCCAAGGCACATGCTAAGACCCCTTGATGATTGAGAAGGAGAGAGAGTAAAGAAGGAGGAGACTAGAGAGAAAAGAGGGATGAAAAGAATGAAGGAAAATGGGTTAAGTTGTATATAAGGGGATAAGGTTGTCCTTTTTGCAGGGAAAACGCACTCAAACTATTTATTTTCATTTTGAGTCAAATGGGAGTCCATTTATTCAACGATTGGTCAAATGACGTAGGATCTAATATGAAAATCGACGTGCTCATCGAAATGCACGCGATGACAGTAAAATGACATTCAATTGATGCAAAATGCGAAAATCGATAATTACGAAAAAAAACCTTGACTCTACCCAACCGAGTCAATTCGGTTCCAACTCACCAATCCAAGGCTCAAGACTTAACTAGCTCAGTCTATAGAGGCTAATTAACACTAATTATCATAATTAGTAAATAAACACAATTAATTTAGCTAAAACACCATTAATTAGCAATAATCATGGTTAAATTGGGTCGGGGTGTAACAGATGGCCCAACGTATTCATGACATAAAAAAAACCATTAAACCTGACAGCCATCTGTATTCCAATGGGGCCACAAATTGATTAGCAAAATTGAAAAAGAGAGAATTGGCAATAATAATTAATAACCATGACCATGATCCTCACATTTTTTTTCTTTCTTAGAAAGATGCCCAACTGATGAAATGGCTTGATGTAGGCCCCAATGATGAATCCATGACAAAAATGTATCCAGGATTCCAGCCTCGTATATAGAAAAAAAATCATTGGTGGGGCCACACCCACTGGCCCCCACCTCCACTGATGAGAAAAATTGGTGATGGCTTGATGCCCAACTACAACTCTTTGTAAAAAAAAAAAAGGCCTTAGACCAGATCATCCCAGAATTGCAACAACGTATATAGGAAAAAATCATTGGTGGGCCCCACCCCACTAAAGGATGAGAAAAATTGGTGATGGCTTGATGATCTGTCTGCAAAAAAAAAAAAAGAAGCTCCACCAATGATCTCTTCGAGAATGATCGCTGGAGGAGAAGAAAAAAAAACATACATACCTCGCTGGAATGGTGGTCATTGCTACTCGTTGGAATGGGTGAATGGTTGCTGCTTGTAATGCCCCACCCTACACACATACATGATATTATTCGCTTTGGTCTACGGGCCTCACGGTTTTATTTCTGGTAGGCCTCAACCCACCAAAAGGCCTTATGCAAGGTAAGGGTGCAAGCTCTACGTAGAATCCCAGTCACTTTCCTCTCTACCGTCAATGTGGGACTCTAGGGCGTTACAATCCACCCCCTTTAGGGCTGCATGTCTCAGTGTAGTAGCTTGCCAGCCTTCTTGGCCTGCCCACATGGAAACCAGCCCACTTGCACTAGACCACGGCAGCGACCCACACTCGAACTAGTCGAGAGTCGGCTCTACTACCATTTGTAACGCCCCACCCTACATGCATGCATGATATTATGATGCCTTTGAGTTCCACATCGACTATAGAGAGGATGATGCAACCAAGATTTGCGATCGGGTTGATAGATCAATATCCTGAAAACCACTAAGGCACAAGCATAACCATGAAACAACTCATAAACTCACGTGAGCAACTCAAGCAATTGATTTGATTAATTGGAATAAGCATACCTATTACAATGGAGGGCTTCTCTATTTATAATGTAATAAGAACTTTAAAATAGAAAGCTACTAATCCTAATTAATCCATAAATTAGAAACAATCCTAACTTAAGAAAAAAAATAGTATGCCACAGTAGCTTCTCAGCCAATTGGGCATGTGGGATGAACCCAATGGATTGGGTTGGATGGTTGGGTCCATCATGTGGGACATGGCCTTCCGTACTATATCAATTCTCCTCCGCTTGAAAAAACTCGGCGAGTTGACAGCTTCATAATAAAGGAGAGAATTCGACCACAAGTTGGGGAAAGGTTTTCTGGGGTCAAAAATCAATCGCACAAACTTCAGAATATTCTTGTGGTCTACATTTGCTTTGCGTGTACTGCAAGCTTTATGTAGTCTTTTCCTCCATTTAGAAGTAGATAGGTGGTGTCGTTTCTTCGCATGCCTGCATTTAGCTCGGATGTGCGCTTTTCCCTTGAGAGACTACAATTGTAGAATCTGCCATATTTGAATGCAATCTTCAAGCTTCCATTGTTGACCCCTGAAGATGAAGTCAATGTGAGGGATGTCAACAACTTGATGTTCTTGTGAAACCTTTAAAACAATTGATCTGGTTTCCAATGACCCAATTGGATTTTCTGGAACTGGCATGATAATTGGATCCACCGTATGTTCAATCTTCTTGCTAACTTGATCAGAGTTTGCAATGTATGCTTGTCTTTGCGCTTCCTCAACCGTTTGCAGCTCTTGACTAACATTACTTTGATCAATATTGTCTTTACCCACGAAATTAACTTTGCCATGAACTTGCTCTTTTATGTCATCATTAATGTCTTCTGTCTTCACTTGTGCAATCATGACTTCTTTTTCAACTTTTTGCTCTTTCTGTGGCTCTTCACTTGAAGGTGATGATGTAGACGAAGATGGGGTTGTTGAATTCATTGGAACGAGCATAACCCTTTTTCCATTCCACAAAATGGTGTATGTATTTGTCTCTTTATCATTGTGCACTTTTCGATTAAAAAGCCATAGACGTCCGAAAATAATATGAGCAATATTCATATGAATCACATTACACCAAATTTTGTCCTCATAATGGCCCATTTTGAATGATACCAAACATTTATGAGTGATGGGGATGACATGACCGTTGGTCCAGGTGACTTGGTAGGGCTTAGGAAGCTTCTCAGTTGGCCAATGAAGTTTTTCAATGACCTCTCATGCGACAAAATTTATTGCACTACCATTGTCAATAATCAAATTAGCAGATTCATCTTGACGACCTTGTGTAAGAATTCTGAGTTTTGCAGCTTCTTCCTCTACTTCTTTTCTCCTCCTTTTCTGTTTTATTTGGGACCCATTTGAGTTAAGAAATTTGATTAGCTTAACAAATAGTGGGTGGTTGAGTTTAAAAATAGGGCATGTTTGGCTACCATCCTTGCAATGCCCGGGAAACCTCTATTTAGAGGATTCCTTCGTCTCCCTCGAAACTAGGCTATCCTCGGTGAGGATTTATGAGGGGAGGAATCATTGCATTCCTTGTTTGGAAAACTCTTGGGTTTCAGTTCAATTAGAAATTTCCTTTGACTGCATCAAATGCTCTTTGCATTGTTTTGCACTCACATACCTGCAGATGGCTGCTGCATTTTACATTGATTTCTTGATCAATGAGATTTTGAGTTGTGCTCATTTTTGCTCATTCTAGTCAAGGAGCAAGGCACATGCTAGGCGTCAAGCCCTGTTGGAGTTCTAGACGTCACATGCCTGGCGTGAGCCAAGTATGCTAGGTGCAAAATCAGGAAAGAAACCTATATATATATATTTTCATTTTAGCTTTAATTAAACACACTATTATGAACCAAATAAAACTTCTTTACTCATTTGATCCATTTCATATTCTACATCATCCAGAATTATCGACTATAATAAAATGAGAAAGAGGAACGAAACCATAATACCATGTTTATAATTCGCAAATTAAAACTGTGATCAAACAAGAGAATCCCATTTGAGATGGTTTGGACATGTCCAATGCTGGCCAACAAAGGCGTCAATAAGGAAAAGTTTTGCTATGCAGGTTGATGGCCCACCAATGGGAAGGGGTAGCATGAAGAGGACGTGGATGAAAGTACTCAAAATAGATCCAAAGAAGTGCAACCTATCTGAGGATTTGATTTGGCCCAGGATAGATCCGAATGGAGAACCATAATTCATGTAGCTGGGCCCGGGATGATTGGGACAAGGCTTTGATGATTATAATGGTGAAAACAGTGATCAAACAAATTACCATACTCAAAATACTTGATAAAAGGAGAATTTTAAGAGTTCTTACTTAAAAGTTTTCCTTTTTTTTAACGACTTCATCTGCTGTTACAGTGGATTTAATTGGAGAAGGAACAATAGATTTAATAGGAGAAAGAGAAAAGAAAAAGAAGATCTGCCCTTTTCGATTACTCCTTTTGTTATTTATTGATAGGCCATTTGTTTTGTCTTAATTTTTTAGTATTTTTCTTTTTTTTTTTTTTTTTTTTTGGTTTCAGAAATTATGGGTTCATGTCAGTCTAAGATAATTCAATTTACCTTCAATTTATGGATAAGGTTGTTGTTCGAGACATAGATGGGTCTTTGAAAATACCATTGGCACCCTCTCCTAATAACTACTGCAATAGAATTTGGACCTCGAACATAATTATTAAGAGAATCGGTTCAATGGTCTGTTCCAGCAAGTCAGCTGTTTAACTATGTAAGGCATTGTGTGGTGATTGGTTCTCTTACCAGATCTGCACAAACTTGGTTTTTGGTATTCTGTCTCCCTTAAGCTGATTTCAGAACATGTCTAGTGCAGATGGCGCTGGAACAATGGGCCTAAACTTTTTACTTCATCCGGGATCAGCCTATGCCTGGTCTGAGGTGACTTGGACACTCAGTTTGAGTCTCCATGGGCTTATTAAACTTAGGCATACGATCTGTGCAGGTTCTAAAACTGGTTCTACAGCCTGCATCACACGACGACTTGTAATCTACAAATATGCATTCATAAATTTTTTCGAAGTGTAACAAAACTTCATTAAAAGAGACACCAAATACAAAGAAGAAAAAAAGAGAAGGGAGGGAGAAGGTACAAGAGCATTATACCACCCCCAACCCAATTACGTAGTGACACCCACCCAAGGAGACAGCCTCTCAACCCCTTGCTTGGCTAACACATCCACCATAGAATTGGCAGATCCAACCTCATGACAGAAAGTGACATTTAAAGTAGCTGATAACTTGCTAATTTCAATGAAATGGAATTGAGATTTCAAAGTGAAACCCCTTGTAAGCATTCATGATTTTGACCATTTTCTGGATCTTAGGTGAGGCCTCTTGTAATCATTCGGTTTTCAACTATAGTATCATAGGGGATTTGAAGCATTACCTTGCTTCATCTGAGCTGTGTAGTTTGTTTTCTTTATGTTTGAAGTACTACGACGACCTGTTTTCTCAATTTCCATCTTATTATTGCTAAGAAAGAAAGAGAGGAATGATGGAGTGCCCACAGCTGTCAGGATCTTGTGCTGTCTTTGTATGCCACATTTTGGCTTACTTATGCTGTTGGTTTTGCCCCCTCCCCACATAAATTCTGCTCTTCATTTTTTATTTTTTATTTTTTATTGCAGTATACAAATACCTTGACTTACTTGTCAAATGAGGCCTTCTCCAGCATCCCATCCGACTTAATTATGGACTTGCAGCGGATGCTATCTGTGGACGATGCTTCCAGGCCAAGCGCCTTGGATTTCACAGGTAGTAATAGATGATGGTTTCATGCATAATTTTAATGATTTTGATATTCCCGAGGTTTAAATCTCTATTTTTGTTTTCTTGCTTGTGGTTAGTCCTTTTATTTTATCTATTTCAAAATTGTATATGTTACATTTTGTCAATGGATTCTGACGTTTAAGGGGCTATTTACCAAACTACATCTGCCACTGGCCTGTTTTTGGACTTGCTTACAACTATATCATTGTCTATATTTTATCATATGAGGTGCCTTACTTTCGTAGTCATTGGTTGGGCAGATGGAGTTGCTTATTATCAAGTGAAGGACATTCTGCATGTTTTTTTTATTATTTGTTTTTAGATATATATGTTACTCGATCCCCAAACTTTGGATACACAGACTTGGTCACATGATCAGTTATGCTATTGCTAGGGTGTTAGCTTCACGGTCCCTTCCATCTGAGGCTATATGTGGAGGTTCAACTTTGATGGGAGTGAAGAGGGAGCCAATACCATCTGGTGTTGGTGGATTTGGCTATTGGTTGTGACTTGACTCTGTTCTTCAGGATTAAAGGGGAGTTGTTAGAAGGTATGGCTAGAAATGCTAGGTGGGAAGTTTTTTTGTGAGCTCTTGTTTGTAAGGTTGTGTCAGACATGCTTATGTGTTGGTTGTAATGAAGGTGAAACGAGATTGGGTTCGGTATTGGACTGACTCAACTCAACGTCGACCCAAGTTGTATAAGGGTCTATTTGAACCTGAAATGTACTTTGTGAGGTGTTGGACATACGCTCATGAGATTATTGCAATGGTCGAGTCGAAGGTGTACACATTTCGTTTAGGTTATAGTGTGGCTGGATGTGAAGAAATTATACAAATAGGTACTATATGCTAACATCTATCAAAGATCTTGAAAATGTCTATTACATTATGATATTTGAATATGAGAGTTGGGATCGTGTTCCTGACTCCTGAATTTTGTCCATGTTGGGCCCCACTGAAGTTTCAATCTTTGTCTAAATGATTGACCTTTGGGCTGTTCAACATTTGCCAGATGTGATACTCTTTGATGCCCAGATACGGCAAGGACACGTGATGGACAAGGCAAGGACACATATTTTACACACAAAAAGTGAAGTATTGGATACGATACAACACGATACGTTGCCCGTTTTGAAGTATCCGTGCATCATAGGTGATACTAATGGATTCAAACTGCTGTGTCCCAACTGCCTTGCTAGATCAAGCCATGTAATGCATATTGAAAAATGTCATTTAGGACACGTTTGTGTAACCATTTTCTGCAGAAAAAAATCACGTTTTTCAGCAGAAAAAATGATATTGGTGATGTTAGGTGTAGAAATTTTATGTGGAGAATAAAATGTGTTGGGCCCATGTTTTCCTCAAAAAGATAGGACCTGTATATAACTTCATCGTGGACTTGTCGGAATGTGCTGAAAAAAGCCCACAATGCTTCTCCATCTTACTCGCCCATCTCCATCACCATGTCTCTTGTGACCAAACACTAGAGTCAATTGATGGTAGCCAAAATCCTAAAATCTGACGACAAAGATACTTCTTCTCCATCTCTCAGTAACATCTATAACTGATGGTAGCCAAAAACCTTAGAATCCGACAACCCTCTTCATCCTCTCTTCTGACTCTTACCACACCTCTCCCAACCCTTCATCTAACTCAGGTAATTTGTGGTGGTGTTGTTGATTTATGGTGTGGATTTTTCTGAAGTGCATGGGTTGTTATTTTAATTTGTACATGGTAAATTAGTTTGATCTGTTACCTGCAATTTTACTGGATAGCATAGGTGAGGAATCCACAGCCACACCATGCATAGATTTGAACCATTTCGGAAGAGAAGATAATTCCGCACCAAACATAGATTTTCATCTCCCATGGAAAACCTTTTCTATGGCATTCATTTACCTTAGTGATGTAGCAACACTATCCATCCGTTCGGGCAAGACTTATGGTCCAATTGTGGGACCCAAGGAAGTTTAAGAATTCTTTATTAATTGTTATCAGATTCTAATTTTTATTTAAGAAGTTGTATTTAGGATTATTTTCTAATTTGGATAGGATTATTATTTGGTTTCCTAGTTTGATTAGTATTGATGTCTTAGCCCCTAAGTTTCGTTTATTATATATATATATATGACATTGTAGAGATTAATAATCTCAGATATTTGAGTTAATAGAAATTCCCTTTTTGTGGGTTTAGCATTGGAGAGCTCTCTTCATCATGTGATTGTTCCTGTGGGAACCTTGATTGTGCCCCGGCTCTTGCGATCGTACCAACGATTGCATCACTCAGATTTTGCTTAAGTGGGAATTTCTGCATTTTATGGAAAACATGTACACAAATCTGGATCCGTATGGACTTGGACTCCAGCAAACAACTGATAGGTTGATAACCTTGATCTGAAACCAATCAATCGGGCCCAAGATTAGAGCCCATGCCTAGATCTTTTTGGTCAGCTCCATTGGTAAGTTGGGTAAATGGGCACCTATTGCCATCCTTATTCAATGGGCTTCTTCAGCGCGCCCTTAGAAGTTGGGTTTTGGGAGAGCGGTTTTGAGGAAGTGCAAGTTTACAGTTCCAGTTTTAGTCAAATCATTTGAAAGCAAATGATTTTTTTTTTTGGGGGTCGCGGCATTGGCCAAAGACGAGTACAGCGTTTATGTCTCTTGTATAATTTGTGATTTTGTTGTAGTACTGTCACCATTAGAGAAATGGACTTTAGGGCGGGATTATTGCGGCTAGCTGAGGACCACTTTTGTGTTACTATTTATTTTTATTCCATTTCTCTTGTTAATTTCTCTAAGATCTTTGTCTCTAAATGTTGTTCTTTCCTTGCAGGTTCTCCTTTTTTCCGTGATGATACTAGGTTACGCGCTCTTCGATTCTTGGATCATATGCTTGTATGCCTACTTTTTTCTATTATTTTAAATATTTTTGGGGAACAATAACCAAAATTTATTGAAAGCAGCATTAACACACGAGGGCAAAACTGCCAAGTCTAACACATGTCAAAAGGAGAGGGAAAAAAACAGAAGTGAACCACCCACTAAAGGACTATCTATCAACCTCTTTGTCAGGGAATCTGATTCCCCATTGGCTCCTCTCAGATATGACAAAAGTCTTACTTGGACATGCTTAACTCCATCTCATTGAAGACAATTGCAAGCTTCCAAGGGACATTTTTGCCATTAACAATTCAAAAAGTACCACTGGAACAGTCAAACTATTAGGGGTCCACTGAAACAGGCTCAAATCCAAAGCCTCTTTACTATCCATAAGTGTTTTGTTTTTTGGGGGGTGGGTGGGTTGGGTTAGTGGGGGCTAGATTTGTCCAAGGTCGGCCTGTTTATTTATCAGACCTAAAACTCAGGCTTAGATCCACCCATGGGCCTACAATTCAGGCCCAGGGAAGGCCATCTGTGAAATAAATAGACCCCATTTGTGTTAAATGTGTTGGGCTGGGATGGCCTCTTAAGGATATATATCCCACGCCTAGGCCTGGACCAACGATTGGGACAGAAAGTTAGGCCTGGGCACAGGCCACAAGCCTAAAGTATAGCCCAAATCCAGCTCAATGCAGGCCAGGCTGGGGTCAGCTTCAGGGTGGGTCAACCCATGTGCACTACTACCCATAAGCTCTGCCTCATTCAAATCTCCTAACTCCTTCTGGGCTAGAAAAGCAGATAAGCCTGATTGGATAAATATCCTAATAGATAACTGCATGCCTGGGCCTTACCTCTGTCTGCCCCTTCTATGTTAAATTTGAAGAACACTGAGCGGAGGAAGGAGCCAGTTCGGAAAGTTTTCTTAGGCACTGCCCTTTGCAGAACCTTGCAACTAGCTACAATATCTGTGAGATCATATCCAATTCTTTTATGCTAAGGCCCATTGTCCTATCCTTAATACATTGAGATAGATCACAACCCATCCTCGAAGCCTTCCCTTGAACATCCTGGCATTTCCTTCTTTATAAAAGGCAATAAAATGATTAAAGGAGTCAGCTACACGAAACCCATCCTTTACTGGGTAGTAGACCAAGCCCTCAAGATCACACCAAACTTTGAATGAAACTCAGAAAGAACCAACTGACGCTGCACCTAGACAGGAAATGGCTGTAGGGATGTCAATGTATTGACAATGGGTGAACAGATGGTTGATGGTCTGGTTCTCTTAGTAACAAAAAGGCACTTGTCCTAGATGGCAGAAGATGAGATAGCCCTCCTGAAATTATCGCTTAGAAGTTCTCCTCCATCTGCTAGCCAAGAGAAAGTCGCCTCCTTGTCAGAGCAAGTCCATCCCAACATACTTGGAGGGATTGAGCTAGAACTGGAAACCAAGGAAAGACCTAGAGAACTTCCTAGTAGCAGAAGGTTTCCAAATTTTTTCATCTGGAATTTTCCTGCAATGAAAAATGTCAGATCAAAGATAGCAAAGACTAGTATTCTCATTTCTCCCTCCTACGAAAACCTTCCAAAGGACACCTCCAAGGCCAATTTGGCACTCATTCACTCGTAAGAGTTGCACACCAAAGAGTATTTTTAATTATCCTGAACAAATTTGGAAACAAGAGCTAGTGGACCCCCCAACCCAATAATCCAACCAAAATCTGACCGTATTTCCCATCCTCTCTTTGAACCCCACACCCTTACTAACATTATACCTTTTCTGTTTACAATAGTTGGTTATTTATTTCTTTTGTTGACAAGCCGCAAAGTTCTTTGAGTAAGAATATCAAATCGACAGCAAATGATATTGATGTAAGCATAGTTACTGATTGATAATCTTTTTTCTACTTGCAGGAGAGAGATAATATGCAGAAGTCTGAGTTTCTAAAAGCATTATCAGATATGTGGAAAGATTTTGACTCTCGTGTACTGCGTTACAAGGTTTAAGCCCTTTTCATCTATCTTTTTTACTCTTTTTTCCCCAAAAGAAGACAAATATGTTGGTGCCCACTTAGTATGCTTCCAGTATTCCCTGCTATGTTATATGTATTGGTTGTAGGTAGAATCTTATTCCTTGGAAAGACTGTGGGAACACTTATAAAACATACATTGTTGACGTAGTGCAGGGAAGAGGGAGAGTAGCCAACGGGCTAATCTCCAAGGCCACACTTAGGATAGACAATCTTGGTCTCACACCACGGACTAGAGACTCACGATTGAGAAAAACTTTCATTCAATTCAATGTAATCTATCCCAAAGAGAAGGGATTACATCCTTTATATAATTAAAGTCTAAGCACTAACTTTGCAATCAAGCCATATAAAATTAGAAACTCCCCAATTCTGCTAAATCATATCAATTATTAGAATCTAAGAAATCTACTAGAAGATAGAAAATTTAGAAACTGTCGTGGGAAAGAATCCTTCATGAAACTGCCGTTGGAGAAATCTTGGGAGAGAATCTTTCATTGTTGGGCCTAGTGGGCTTTGGGCTTTCTGGTATAGACCTTTAGGCGAGGCCCATTAGTCTGGCCCGCATCAATTGTGATTTTTTTTTAATAAAAGAATCTAAAATGTTGGTGTCTGATAAATGTGTAAATGGTGCTTCTTGTATGTTTGAAGTATTTCTTGTTAGTAGAGCCTCATTCCTGCGGAAGGGTTAGAGAACTGGGTAATATCTATGACTGGCTTTGCACACACATTCTTTCTATCGGCTCACTGTCCTTGAATGAAATGCTTCAATTAAACTCTCCCTGTGATTATTTTTATCAGTAAAATTTAAATACAAGCTGCAAATCTGATCCCCGCTGTGAATTGGTCAGAGTGATGTTTTCATATGATTGAATCACCTTGATAATAACTATTACTCTTTTAGAGACTTAAAAATCCATGTCAATGGTTATCCAGCTTGGTGATTCTTGTACAATCCCAATCCCATGATGGGGTAGTTGAGAAATAAAATGGAAAAAAAAAATCTAGGGTATTTGTGGAAAAAAAGAAGCAGAAATTGAGGAGAAGATTTGGTGGTCAAGTCAAAATTAGTCAAAAAACCCTATATTGTTAGTTAAAAAAATTGTTTATTAGATATAAAAGGTAAAAAAATGTGCTTATTAGAAAAAAAAAAAAGGCACAGTTTGGTGGGCTGCACACCTGCACAAGTACATATAATAATTGGCATTCAAGTTTAAGCTAGTACTGCTTCCAGTTGATGTCTAGGAGATTGCCGGATTGGCTGACCATATGCGAGATCTTTTTCTAACAAGGTTCTGTGTAGGGCATCTGATTTGTTTTTTGTATGATCAATCCAGCATTGATTAATGGTTGGATGAGTGTAAGAATGGCATTAGTGCCAAATCACTTTTTTTTCTTATGAGAGTGGAGAGTAGTGTGTGTGAGTGGTAGGAAGGCATCTCTTACGCAGACCCTAGATAATGTGTCTGTATATGCATATTGGCACTCAATAATGGGATTTCTAACCCATTATTCTGAAACATGAAAGAAAATGGTGTATCAGACATTGGATCTTATGGTCACTTTGATAGTTGTGTAAGGTTGTTATGACATTGTGTTTTGCAGGTTCTCCCACCTCTTTGTGCAGAACTTCGGAATGTTGTTATGCAACCAATGATTCTACCCATGGTTCTTACCATTGCGGAGTCCCAGGTTAGTTTATGTTATAATCCTTTTGCATAGTTTGGAAATTCAAAATATTCTACTTTATATGTTTCCTTGGTTTTAAGTTGTGCTTGTGGGCATTGGTAATTTGCTTGACTCAGGGTTATATCAGTTTTGCAATTTTTTTTTTTATTTTCCTTCTTTTTAAAAACCTGTAATGCAAAATTTCAGCAAAAGCCAATATGACAGTCTTACTTGGTACTGGATTAAGCAGCAAAAAGAAACAAAATTTAAAAAACCAAAAACCAAGAAAAAGTATATTATTGTTCCAGTAAACGTATGGGTGCATTGGGAACTTCAGCATCGTAGTTGACCTATGGAGGGGGAGAAACCAGAGGTGTCAGATGAAGTGAGAGGATTTGGTCATATGATTTTTTTTAATATTCAAATAATTATAACAATGCCACTGTTTTTTTAGTATGACCAGGTTATTCTTATGACTCAGTGAGTCAACTGGAAATTCAGTTTACTTTTTGACTCAGATATCTACCAGTTCCAAGTAAAAAATTCATTTGGGAATTTGATTTGAGTTGAGTTGACTTTTATTTAATTTGAAAGTGGACTCAAACAATTATTATTAATTTTTTAAACTACAAATAGGATACATGTAAACACCGGATAATTCCCTTCATGACTTCATCTATAAATTCATGAGCATATGGTTTAAGATCCTTGATGGATTCATTTAATAATTCTTTTTTTTTTTTTTTTTTTTGGTTATCGCAGGATAAAAATGATTTTGAACTTTCAACACTACCGGCGCTGATTCCTGTGTTGAGTTCTGCAGCAGGCGAGACACTATTGCTGCTGGTGAAGCATGCAGAATTGATTATTAACAAGGTCATTATAGCATCTTCTTAATTTTGTATTCATCAACAGTAGGGGATTTTCATGTTCAAATTGTACTTGTGGGCCCATGGCAACTTATAGCAACTTATAAAGGAAGCTTGCAAGAGTTTTAGTTTCCTATGATTTCCATTTATCATGTGGATTATGTTTAGAAAAGGAATAACTATTTGAAGCATTACTCCTTACTTCATCCTTGCAATATTAGTTTATTTGCATTTCTTTTCCGGAAAGGCCAAAAGCTTTTTATTACTATCATTTCTCAAATACTTGATCCGATTAATGTGTTTTTTTCCCAATTACTGTAGACCAGTCAGGAGTACTTGATTGCACATGTCCTTCCCTTGCTTGTTCGAGCTTATGGCGACACTGATGCTCGCATACAAGAGGAAGTTTTGCGAAGAACAGCCTCCCTTGCTAGGCAGCTTGATCCTTCGGTAATACATTATTTTTCACATGGAGACTCCAAGTTTTTGAATGTTGTTGTGAACCTCTATTTCCTTTTTTTTGTTATGAGAGGGAGGGAGAGTCAGAGATTCTGCCTTTCCTGAAAAGATCTAAAAGAAAACAAAACTGAAAATATGATAACAATATGATAAAACCAAAAATGACACTCCTTTGCCATTGAATGTGTCTCTTGAGCCTCCATTTGCCATGGGGAAGTGGAATGAGATGAAGCTATTCGATGCCACAATAAAAATCACCCTCTAATTCTGAACACTAAGTGAGAAAACTAATGCTTTGAGATATTATTGGCGCAACCCGGCATCCGCGATTGAAAGTGTAGACCAATCTCAGTGACGAGATTGACCGAATCCAAAGGATTCCCGCCCTAGGGCACAAGACAAGCCATAACACTCCAGAAGAATAACTCATGATAGTTTTATTGATTGAATAAACATAACCTTACAATGAGGGGCTTCTCTATATATAGAGTAGCATTGTTCTAAATAAACAAGACATTCTAAAATAAGAATATATCTAATCTTAATCAAAATAGGATTTAGGAAGCAAATATATTAAGCAACTCTACTAATTTAGAGACTAAATAAACTAATGATAGGGATCTCAAAATCAGAGATCATGTGGACCCCATCAAGCGGGTCATCACGCGGGTCCATCAGGGCTTGCGGGTCTTGGTCTTGGATCGGCCTGCATCAACTCTCCCCGGCTTGAAAGAACTCGACTCCGGCGAGTTAACAGCTTGATAATGCCGAAAAGAATGTGACCACAAGTTCGGGAAATGTTCTCTTGGGTCGAAAATCAAGCGCACAAACTTCCATCGTTTCTTTTGATCCGCCTTTGCATGTATTAGCTTTGAAGCTTGATGTGTTTGTTTCCTCCATGTAAAAGTAGGTTGGAGGTGGCTCTGCTGCCGATGTATGAAGTGAATTCGGATGTGTGATTTGACTATTAGATGCTTTAGGTGTTGCCTTTGTACCGACAGATCATGAACATTGACTATCCATTGTGGCTCCTAAAAAATGAAGTCAATGTGAGGAACCTCAATAACTTGATCTTCTTGTGAAACTACTGGGACAATGGATTTGATTTCCGATGATGCCATTGGATTTTCTGGAAGTGGCATGACAATGAGATCTACTGGATGTTCAATTTGTTTGCTAACCTGGTCAGAGTCTTCAATATTTGTTTGATCTTGTACTTCCTCAACCCTTTGAGGCTCTTGAGTGGCACTATCTTGATCAATATTGTTTGTACCCACGAAATCAGCTTTGCTATGAAATTTCTCTTCGATGTTATCCTTGATGTTTTTTGTCCTCACTTGTGGCTCATCTGTCGAAGGTGATGATGTAGATGAAGACGAGGCTACTGAATTCATTGGAATGAGTCTAATCCCTTTTCCATTCCATGAAAGGGTATATATATTCGCCTCTTTATCATTGTGCACTTTTCGATCAAAAAGCCATAGGCGTCCAAAAATAATATGAGCAATATTCATATTAATCACATCACACCAAATTTTGTCCTCATAATTGCCAATCTTGAATGATACCAAACATCTATGAGTGACAGGGATGACGTGACCATTAGACCATGTGACTTGGTAGGGCTTAGGAAGCTTTGCAATTGGCAAATTAAGTTTGTCAATAACCTCTTGTGCGACAAAATTTATTGCACTACCATTGTCAATAATCACATTAACCGACCTGTCTTTTACTCTTACCCGTGTGTGAAATTTCTGAGCCTGTCTCCATTCATCTTCTTCCTTTTCATTGGTATTGAGGAGTCGGTGAATGACAATGGTGGGATTGTCTTTTCCTGCGAAAAGTCTCTCCACAACATGGGCTCGTGGTCTTTGAGACTTTCTTTCTTCAGGCTTACATTGTCGCATGTGAGATCATCTAAGCATATGCTCAACACGGAAAGCTTCTAAGTATGCTTCTTGATTGGTTTTGCAAAAATTCATATTCTCCAATATGTTTGGTCACAAACCTCGGATATAATGAACCAAATCATGTATCTCATCTTCATCGAGTTCACATATATCTTGTAACTCTCGAAATTGGCGGGTATATTCATCAACCGTTAGATTTTCTTGCTTCAAATTGGGAAATTTCTCGGAATAGAACTTATTTTTGAAATACCAATTGCCATATTTACGCTCATACTGAATTCTTTGAATTTCAATGGAGTGTCCAAAAATTCTCATGATGATTTGGATGTAAGATATCGAAATTTAGTTGTATTGAAAACTAAGCTGACTTATTAGAAGTCAGTATTTGTGCAGAATAGGTTGACTGATGACACTCTGAAAGGGTCTGATTGGAATTGGGCCCACCAGGTAGCAACGTTGTGCACTTTTTTTTTTCAAGCTAGTGGATCTGGGCTCAGAGCAGGCCCAAAACTCAGGCCAAGTTCAATGCTCCCAGACGAACACGTGTGAACAAAGGGAGGGAAAAAATCTCTTCTCCTTGGGTCTCGTGTGCAAAGAGATTAAATTTGGGGGTTGGGGGGGGGGGGGGGGGGGGGGCGGCGGGGCGGCTTCGGTTTACCTTCGACTCAGAGAAAGAAAGAGGGAAAGGATCAAGAGAAGCAGGAAGCTGCTGGTTGGAGAGGACGGGAGGCAGCGGCGTGAGCGTGGTGCTGCGACACTGCTGAGTGCTTGCTAACGCTGCTGGAGTTCGCGACGGTGCAGTGGAGCTGGCTGCTGGACGGCGTCCTCGTGCAGTGGAACCGACGGCGTTGCTGGAGGTTGGATGATGAAGAGTGATTGGTGCCAGGTAGCTTCTCAACACAGATCTCTTTCGGTTCTCTCTCTTCTGCTGCTTCTTCTACTACTTTTTTTTATTTATTTCTAGTGGGTGGGTTTCGACGAGGCTGGAGGGACAAAGGCAGAGCGTGGGTGCCTTTGGGTTCAATGGAGGCTGATGGCTGGCTTTTGGGTTTTGGCAATGCAGACGGAGGGTTTGGGTTTTTTGGCCCAATGGGATTTTTTGAGGGTTGGGGTTTTGGGAGTCTGGGTACTGGGATGGGTTCGATTTGGGTTTGGTAAGGGTTAGTGGTGCTGGGAGATGAAAGAAGGTTAGGGGATTTGGAGGAATTTTGGAGTTAGGGATGGTTTGGATTGGGATTTTAGGGTTTGGCAATTAGTTTGGTTGGGTTTGGATGGACTATGGTTTTGATTGGAAAGGGCTTACGAAGTTGGGAGGCGTCTGGAAGTGGGCAGAGGTTGTCGATGTTGATGTTGGGTCAAGGGGAAGTGAGAGGGGTCTGGTGCAAGGTTTTGGGAAGAGGTTTGGGAATTGGTGGAATGGTTACCTGGTTTGGGTTGGTTGGATAGATGGACGGGAATGGGCAGAGTTCTTTTTTTTTTTGACAGTGGGTGGTGGATGACGGGAATGTGGATGGTGGATGTCGACAATGATGGATGGATAGGAAGATGATGATGAACGGAGGTGGATGGATGAGAGGGGAATTTCGGGAAGGACAGACATCTTCCCCGCGACTGGATCTCGGCTCTGATCCCAATTTGGTGCAGCCTGGCAACCTCGATCGAAAGTGTAGACCAATCTCAGTGACGAGATTGACCGAATCCAAAGGATTCCCGCCCTAGGGCACAAGACAAGCCATAACACTCCAGAGGAATAACTCACGATTGTTTTATTGATTGAATAAGTATAACCTTACAATGAGGGGCTTCTCTATATATAGAGTAGCATTGTTCTAAATAAACAAGACATTCTATAATAAGAATATATCTAATCTTAATCAAAATAGGATTTAGGAAGCAAATATATTAAGCAACTACTAATTTTGAGACTAACTAAACTAATGATAGGGATCTCAAAATCAGAGATCATGTGGACCCCATCAAGCGGGTCATCACGCGGGTCCATTAGGGCCTGCGGGTCTTGGTCTTGGATCAGCCTGCATCATCTATCAAGCAGTTAAGCATTTGCAATGATTTATTTTTTGTGGAGTGCCAAAAAAATCTGAATAATAATGTATTTTTCCTTTTCTCTTCTAGTTTACTTATATTTTGACTTGTTAAAATCATAATGCATTCAACCTTCAAGTTATGATGTTAGAACACCTTGGATGAGAAAATGACACCCTGTGATCACATGCCTTGTGCAATCTCCCCTTGTGATTTTTGTTTTTCCATATTTTTCTTTTCTGGTCAGTAGCAAACAATGCTTTATTAATGATGGAATGGAAAACTAAATAATAATAATAATACTAAATGAATAAAGTGGGGGCACAAGAGAATTATACCCCACTAAAATTACAAAGCATAAGCTAACCAAGGATAGACTCTATCCACCACTTGTTTTGCTAGAGCATCTTCCATATTATTGGCTGATCTAACCATCAACCGAACACTACCTCCATGGGAGGGGAAGATTCCTTAATCTCATTGGAAAGAAATTGGAATCTCCAAGGATTGGTTCCATGATGCGAAACCCACCTCACTGCATTATCTGAATCATTCTCAGCAATCAACTTGGCAGGGAAGAAAGCTGAAAAAGTACGAAGAGCTTCTAGCACCGCCATTATCTCTGCCTCATTAGACTTCTTGGAGCCCGCATATTTGGAAAACATGAGTATAACCTCCCCCTTATGATAGCAAAGAACTCCACCAATTCCAGCCGGCCCTGGTTTTCCTATAGCTGCCCCATCAACATTAAACTTTAGAGCACCAAAGGGAGGGGGAGTCCAATGAACTACACTCCTTACCTTTCTCAACCCGCATGACATGCAAGCTTGGGTCGAACATGATATCACTCGTGTTGATGTTGGCAAACTTCTTTCTAATAGAAGCCTACTTCACAATCAAAAGAGTCGCTACCGAGATAAGCAACTCAACTGAAGACGAAGTGCCCCTAAAAATCCTTTCATCCCATATTTTGAAGAGGCTACAAAAGTAAGGTGCCCTTATTTACTGTGCAAAGTAACTTCGAGATGGCCATCTCTGTTTCTAAACTGCAATGCATAACATATAGTGAAATAAGGCTGGATGTAGTTTGAGCTGGCTGAGCTATATTTAGCCGTTCTTTTTGTGGCCCAATTATGTCCAATGCCAATTACAGACTAGAGTGGGATGGAAGGTTTCGTCATGGATGAGTTTTGATGAAACTATCATTCTTGTTGGATGATGGTTGTTATCGATTTAAGGTCACTTAAGTTTGAGTGTTAACTTGGGATTTCAATGCAATGGTGAAAGCCACAGTGATCATGATTAAATTTGAGCCAGTGTCAATGCATGAGGGTAGATGAGTGTGAATGGGTTGGGTTTGTTAACAGTTGGATCCTGCAAAAAGATTGCATGTGCAGTCAGCTCTTATAGTATGGCTTTCCATGATATTGTATAAAATTAGACATTCGGCGTGAAACCTTGGAGACCAAACAAGACCCCTATCCTCTTTGTGCTCCAAGGGCATATTTAGCATGGATTAGAATCTGGACAAGGACATTGCCTCTCACGGGCAATTTCATGAGAATCAGCTGAATCCCTGGGATTTTGTGGTGAAGTTTAAAAAATTGTCCAAAACCTTGGAAAGGAGACAACCTTCTTGTTTGACAGGGTTATAGAAATGAGTTGGCAGCCATTTTATCTCCATCAAATTATGAGTTTTTTTCTTTATAGCCATACTGTTTATAGATAATTTTGGCTCAATTACTATTTCAACAGAGAATCAGTGTTGTCCACTGTCAGTTTGATCACTTATTAAAGCACATGATATTGTGTAAAATTAGACATTCAGCGTGAAACCTTGGAGACCAAACAAGACCCCTATCCTCTTTGTGCTCCAAGGGCATATTTAGCATGGATTAGAATCTGGACAAGGACATTGCCTCTCACAGGAAATTTCATGAGAATCAGCTGAATCCCTGGGATTTTGTGGTGAAGTTTAAAAAATTGTCCAAAACCTTGGAAAGGAGACAACCTTCTTGTTTGACAGGGTTATAGAAACGAGTTGACAGCCAATTCATCTCCATCAAATTATGAGTTTTTTTCTTTATAGCCATACTGTTTATAGATGATTTTGGCTCAATTACTATTTCAACAGAGAATCAGTGTTTTCCACCGTCAGTTTGATCACTTATTAAAGCACATGCATAAAATTTCTAGTGTTAAGAGTGAAATTTGATAAGGGCTCATACAAGAAGGGGCTATTTATTTTAAATGATTTAAATATTTTGTAAGTGGGGTCCTACTAAGGAGCCTCATGAATTTCTCATGAGTCCGAGGGTCAGATGACCTGGACTCTGAACCCATTTTGAATATGTGTCTGAAACCTTTACTTGTACCAAGTTTTTCAGTCCATATGGTTGTGTACAAATATCCAGTTATCTCCACTCTCATGTGGAGGATAATTCAACATATCCCATCGTGGATGTTAACCATTCTTATCGCACATACCATCCAACATGGTCCCTTCCACAAGATAGAGACTTCCATCATTTGATCTGTCCTGGACTTGGATTTGTTGCGCTATGGAGACTTCCAGGTCTAAATGAGATGGAGCCACTCATATCTCCCTTTGACACTATGCCATTGAGTGTCCATTTTTTGCAAGGACACAACGTCCTGTTGAATTCAATAAACTGAATGCCTATCACATAATCCATACAGGATCATTTAAGGCACATAAACAGAAGTTCATGGACTCCCCCCACCCTGGCACAAGGACACCACAGCCTGTTGAATTTAATAAATTGAATGCCATTCACGATCATTTAGGGCACATTTGTGTAGTGCTGGCGGAAATAGAAGTTTGGTACCCCCCCACCCGACCCCACACACCAAAAAGGAAAAAAAAAGACCGAAAAAATCCCAGAACCCAAAAGGGGAAGAGGAGAGGAGGGGAGAAGGGCTTTTCCATGGATTCATTGAAAATTAAGCAAAAAAAAAAATGGAGAAAAAGGAGAGCCTTTTCCACGGATTTGCAGAAAATTAAGGCAAAAAGAAACTTTTTCCCCATAGAAAACTGTTTGTAATAAATGATGGAAAGGCAAATTGGAACCTTTTCTTTTCTCGTCCGCAGAGAACACCTTACATGAACATGTCCTTAGAGATGGATATTATTCATTGAGGTTGACAAGAGTCCATGGTGCAATGGAAGGTGCTCACTATTGCGACCTTGAGGTTCTGGGTTCAAGTCATATTGCCAATTAAAAATAAAATAAAATAAAAAAATCATGAGGCCTTTTGATTAATATTGGTTGGAAAGAAAGGAACACCCATAGTTATCAGAATCCTACGATTCGAATTCTGAATCTTAAGAAAAACGATTCGTATCTATACAGTGAATCCCATTTGTAGATGAATCTTAGGTTTCATGTGTGAATCTTACGATTCGATACTCGTTTTATTGAATCTTGCGATTCAAGCGAATTGGTTGAGTGAGAATATTAACAATCTTTTACCTTTTTTCTTTCTTTTAGCGTTCTTACTATTTGAATGTTTTTTATTAATTTGAAAGGTAATGTTATTTAGTAGTTAACAAAACCTGTTAAGAATTTTTGTGGCTTTGAGAACGTTTTAGAGATGAATAGAAAACATGCATTTAATTAAAGCATTTGACTGTACGTATGGTGCTTATCTATATATTCTTATTTTAAAAAAAAATCTGTTTTTAAAATTTTTTTTCTTCTTAAATACTTTCTTAACTTTAAGAGATATCCTACCATGTAAGATTGATAGTTTGTATATTTTTTTTTACTTATATATTTTGATTTAAAGATAACAAAAAATAAATGTATATTGATACCTTAAACTTATTTAACTATTATTTACACATCATTTATTATATATTAATATATGTCATGATATTCTTGATATGATTGTAAGATAGACCTATTTGTCATTGTCTTTATACTGCTATAAATGGGAAATGAATGGTTTTGAATAACTACTTTTTCCGTGTAAATTTTAATTGTCTTTTATTTTTATGAGAAAAATAAAAAATCCTACGATTCACGATTCGATTCATGGGCATGAACAATTTGCAATACGATTCCGATTTTCAAAACTATGGGAACACCATGGGTATCCGGATAAAGTGTTAACTGGTCATCTCAATTGCCTTTCTAGAGAATTCAGTTCCAAGTTTCCAACACCGACGTTAATCAGTCTTTGCAACCTTACTGTGGTTAAATGAGAGTTTCCTTTAACCAAATCTATGGATAATTATTAAATAAGAGTTTCTAAGTGCTGTATTTATGAGCTAGTTGGTAGATTAGGTTCTTCCATCCTACTTTTGTGTCTCCTTCTCTCTCTCTCTAGATCTTTACCTTCTTAAAGAGGGAAAAAAAAAGAAGAAGAAAAAGAAAATGAAGATGCTGCTATTACGAGGCTTCACTTTTCTCATTTAAGGCCGTGCCTTGAGTAAAATACCTAAGATGTACACTGTGGCCATGACTATGCTTTCTTTTCTATATGTACTTTTAAATTGTGATGATTATTGTCTAAATAGCTCCATTCTAGTTTCGGAGAGCCTTGATACCAGAAAAGGCACATCTGGACCTATAGACGTGTGGAGTATCTGGTACCTATAAGCAATGTTTATCCAATTTTTGCACGTATTCGATCTTTCAGATGTGTGGTGCATAGACATTTTGTTGGTGGTTCACCTAAAGTTTGTGGAAAATTTTTCTGTATCTATTTTATTTACTTTGTTTTTCCTTTTTTCTGGCATCTCATTTATAAATATGATACTTCATTTTCTGGTCATTTTACACACTGGCTTGTTGTCACACTTTAAGGGCCTGTATTTTTACCATAGTTCCAAGAATTCTTGCCTGGGGAATTTCAAATTCTCCTAAAGCTGTCCGCATAAGGCGGAATTCCAAATCACTTCTCTTGGTGGAGCATTTGAAATTCCAACCAAAAGCAAAGAGAATGGAATTCTAGGAATTCCAAAAAGTCATTTGAGACCTTTTAGGTGTCTGGAATTTGGAATTCTGGTGAAAGAAACATGGCATTTCAAATGCTAGGGGACAAGCCATCACATCATGTCCCAAAACCGCTAACATCTGAAATTCTTGTCATAAATTATGTTAAAGAAACAAGCTCTAAATATCTTCTGGTGCAAGGGTTTTGTAAGGTAATAGTGCAAGACAAACGTTTTACAGATTATCTTTCTTATTTACTATTGTTTTGCAGCTAGTAAAGCAAGCTATTTTGCCTCGAGTTCATGGCCTGGCCCTTAAAACTACAGTTGCTGCTGTAAGTAGATACTGTTTTGGCTCCTTAAAAAGGCTGGAAGAATGTATTTATTTGGCGCTCTAGTGTCTTGTATTATTGCTTCTATTCCATAAAATCTTGTTTCTCCATGTTAGTTGCTAGCGTGTCTTGTATTATTGATTCTATTCCATTAAATCTTGTTTCTCTGTGTTAATTGTTTAGCAATAATATGCAAGGTATATCTTGGGTTGGAAGCTACTGATTTCTTCCCATCGAGGTTGTAAGGAACCAGTAGTAAATCCCGTCTCTTTTGCTTGAGTGAAACTCTCATAATGAATATCATTTTGATTTAAAATCTTAGCTTCTGATATTCGAGTTTTTTTATTTTTAAATACTATATTGGGCTACTGGTTTAGGAGGTGATACTTTCACTTCAGGACCTAGGGATCGATCCATAGGCATGTATGTGAGACTAAAGATGCCGACACCACTCAACCATGAGTATGTTGGCTTTTGATATGCAAGGTTACTTTAAACATGAGTTGTGGAAACATTCTTTTGTTATATTCATAAGAAGCCCGACTCTTTTTCATCAAGCAACTGCGAGTTTGTTGAAGCAGAAAGTTCACATTAGAATATCTAGGTCTGGGTCACAATGTTTATATAAAAGAAATGCTACCATGTTTTGGTCAACATGTCCCATTTTCTACTGATTATGTTCACGCTACGTACTTAATTTCAACAATGCTTCTACATCTCTTACCAGTCAGTAATTTGGTATCAGTATCATAATGTAGTTTCAATTCTACTGATGCTTTTTATTTGCTTTCTTTGTCAACAAAACTTTAGATGGACCACGACACTTGCATGTCAGTACTCTTTTATTTTCATTCTTTTTCAACTTAACATGAGATGGACCATGACACTTGCACGGTAGTATGAGTGCATGTGCACCTTAAATGTGTCCAAGTTGGTTTATCTCGACATGCACTACTGACAGGTTCGAGTAAATGCATTGTTATGCCTCGGTGAGTTAATTCACACACTCGATAAGCCTGCTGTGCTTGACATCTTGCAAACGCTGCAACGCTGTACTGCAGTGGACCGTTCTGCGCCAACGCTTATGTGTACTCTGGGAGTAGCGAACTCAATTCTCAAGCAGGTAATTTTTCCGACTACATCAGTTCGCCAAAAGTGTAAATTCTAGTGTCTCAAGGCTACATATATTATTTTTTTCTGGATATTTTGATATTTATTGGCTTTACCAGTGGATTATTACCTTAGGAGTTAGGATACCATTTTAGGGAATCTAAGTATCTTGTATTTTTTAGCTTCTTGCAAATACCTTGAGATAAAAGTCTAGTGTTCGTGTCGATATCTTAATTTCTTGAGTTACAAATAATAGTTTTTTCTCTTCTATGAGTGTAGTATGGAATAGAATTCACAGCAGAGCATGTTCTTCCGCTCCTCTTGCCACTGCTTACCGCGCAGCAGTTGAATGTTCAGCAGTTCGCAAAATACATGCTCTTTGTGAAAGACATCCTAAGGTACTAAATGCTAGGGTTTTTTTTTTTTGGGTAAGATATTAAATGCTATGTTATTGTTTAAAATCATTTGCTTTTTCTTAAACTGGCATAATCTTTCCTTTTTCCAATATTGCAGGAAGATAGAAGAGAAGCGTGGTGTTAGTGTAACTGATTCAGGAGCCCCAGAAGTAAAAATCATATCCCCAGCAGTTAATGGGCTTCAGTTGGAATCCTTTCAAAGAACAAGTGGAACTGTCTCTTCCTCAAGAAAGAGCAGCTCATCTTGGGATGAAGACTGGGGTCCAACAGCAAAGGGGCCCACCACTACCATCCATCCCTTGGATTCCAACCTATCGTCCAAGCAGACAATGCCAATTGCACAGATCACCCCAGCTAGCGCCACTTCTGTGCTAACATCTATCACTAGTCAGCAGTCTGCATCGAGCCATCAAACTGCCTCGTCATGTCCGGCAGTTGATATAGAGTGGCCCCCTTCTACCTTGTCTTCTGGTTCTGGTCCTCAATTGGCCAATAGTGATAAATTGATGGATAACTCAAAAGGGCCTGCTGATACTACATTTGATGGTTTAGATCCTTTTGCTGATTGGCCCCCACGCTCAAATAATTCAGTCGGTAGTTGGGGGTCTTCCATGAACAGTATGCTTTACTCCCACAATAACGTCAGCTCAGGGTTGAACAAGGCTGCTCAGAGCAGCACAGGAGTTGTCAACAACAGCAATCCGATGGGTCTTTCCACTCAAAATTATGGAAAATCAGGGCCTAACATGAGAAGCAGCCAGAGCAACATTGGATTTGCTAATAATAATATTCCCATTGGATTATCCAAGCAGTATCAAGGAAGCAATAGTCTAAATGGGATTGGTTTCAGCACCAATAATACCAGTGGGTTACCAAAACAGAGTCAGGGAACTACTGCAACTGACCTTGCATCTATATTTGTATCTTCCAAGAGGGAACATCCAACACCAAAACTTGCTCCTCCACCAACCACTGCAGGAAGAGGACGGGGCAGACATCAAGGACATACGAGTCACTCAGCAGCATCTCGCTCTAGTCAACCCAAAGCACCATCAGAGCAGCCACCCCTTTTGGATTTGCTGTAATGGCTACTTGCTCTTTTGGATGGAATGCTTCAGTGTCAGCTCCTGTAGATTATCCATACCCACCTTACCGCTTTCTACTGTTACATTATGGAACCTTCGATTCGTTTTGACATCAACAACCCTGCTGGGGGCGGTATGATATTCTGTTTCACTTTTGATAATTGATTGCAGTTTGCATGATGTAGCTATAGTGAGCACTTTTGAGGTACTTTTTTTTTTTTAAATTTTGTTTTGGTTCCGAATGTTATCATCAGGCTTGTGTATTCTTTAAAAGCAGTTCCAGAGCTTCTTAACTGGGTCTGGAAATAATAAAAGAAATCCCAGGTTGTGCAAGATTTTCAATTTCATTCTGTCATTGAAGTGTGATAGGTTGGGAAATCGAAGCATTGAACCGGAAAGCTTGAGGTTGAGATGTTGAGGCTCAGTGCCCAGCAAATTATATTATGCGTCTTTTTTTTTTTCCTTTCGGATTCTTTTGGATGGTGGGATGGTTTAGAATTGGTGCAATGTAGCATTGAACCATATCTAGAAGAGACTAGAGAGAGAATTCAGGGAATGTAAGGATGCTAGAATATAGTAGACAAATGCTCACAACGGGAATCATTGCCAGTGCATCCAGTTAGCAATTTTTTTAACCAATGTATGGGAACTCTATATTGCTTCCTGACTTTCTGCTTGTGAAAGCTCACAAATGACAGTGGATCAGGGAATAACCAAATCGGAATGGATCCATTGGTGTGGCTCATAATGCTAGTTAGAATATTTATGGGTTCCTATCATCATCATCATCATCATCATCTTGGCCTTATTCCATATGGGTTTGCTATCTGGTAATATGGTTTGAGTAGTTTTTAATAGCCTGACCGGTCAGTCTAATGCAACCCCTTAGCTTTGCATACATGGGACTGACATGCGTTGGAGGACCCTTCATGGCCTGGGGGAATAATGAAGTGCGTCACGAGAAAGGAACAGGATGGAACATCACAATGCACCTGGAAAGTGTCCATTAAGAAGAGGCTTGTAAAAGGAGGTACTATTGAAAATGGGTGACTAAAAGGGTTATGAATTTTTCATGGTCGGTCGCAGGTTCATTAGATAGATGCGGACTGTTTAAAGGATTTGGGGACTTTATTAAGGACAAAGTATAACCAAAAAATGGTACACATTATTCCATTTGTTGGACTTCAAAATCATTGAATTTAAACCAATGATGCACTATCTTAACCCATTTCATTTGATAACTAACTTTTTTATCGTGATGATAGTCACATAATCATGAGATTCGTTTTGTATTTCATCCACAATTTGAACAGAGTATGGATTTCGTGCTCCTGTGAAGGCTTTCTGGGGAAGAATTAGAAGAATGCGGATAGCAGATATATATGCTTGATTTTACAATTTCTACCATTTTCTGATAATGTATCTTCAACTACTCATTGAATTGTATGCACCTCTTATGACTTGCTGAAGTCGATTCGTGTGGACTCCATTTAACTCTTCTAAATCCACATGTCCCTCTCTAGTCTCCATTCTCTCTACCTGGGCGGGCTCACTAGTTTTCTCCTTATGATGAACCCCTATCTTTATCATTCTTCTAAAATTAATTGCCTCTATACTCCTAGTCTCTCAGTCTCATTGTTTTAATAGTTAAAACTGACTTTTTTTGTTTTTGCACTGAGGATTTAAACTCACAAATTATTTACACCTCCATGTCCCTAACCAGCTGAGTTACAAAACTCGAAACTGACTCGAATGTAAACCCAGTCAAACCGAGTATCTTCAGTGACTGACCCGGATTTTGGACAGATCACATGGGTGGCAGATGATCCTGTAGCCTCGTGCTGGCAGCTCAGAATCTAGTCCCCACCAGTGGGGTCCAGGCATGGTGCTAAAAATAGTCTACAGTCTAAAGCTTCCGAATTCTGTGTCTGTTCTTGAACTTGCATATGGTTTTTATCTGTTGTTGCAGCTGAAGTTCCTCAATTATATACATCTTTCAAGTCCAATGATAGTCTGTGAAGGCCTTCTTGTCAATCAGTATCATCCTCCTCGGATAGCTGAAATTCAAGCTAGCCAAGGGAATCTTTGAAAAAAGTGATGCAAGTATACAACAAATCATCTCGTGAAACCCATACAGGCACAAGTCAGAATATAATTTCCTAGTTCCTGTTAGGGGTGCATCTGTACAACAGTTGCACTCAGCAAGGGAATTGCAGGCTGCAGCCCGCTTTAAGGGTGCATTCGTACGACAAAAGGATTTCGCGACGTAGAGAAAAATTGTCGTGATTTTTTTTTGTATAGTCCCAAGGTGCAATACATTTTTCTCATGAAAAAAAGAAGAAAATGAACTAACTTTTATCGATAGAGAGATGATTTTTTAATTTCCTATGATAGAGTAATGATGTGAGACTTTTCTCTTAATGAAGAGAGAAATCTTTAGAGTATGGAATCTCTTATTGCACAAACAAAACCTGTATTCTCCATGATTTCATTTCTAGTAAATTAGGAAAGAGATTCATGCAGTTTGAGTTTCTATGTTTGTTTGTTTCCTGAAACATTTTTGCCTCTTAAATGTGTTTCTATATCTTCTAAAAGGACTGAAAGTGAATGAAATTATTTTTAGTAGTAATCAACTTTATACAAAAATTACTTGTTATTTTAACAAGATAAGGACTGCAGAATATGTTATCATGGAACTACAAAACCCAATCTTATCCCATCTACTTTTTTTGGTAAAATTTATTCCATCTACTTGAGGTCTTATTTTTTGGTGTTTTAGAGTTTTAGTTTTCCACTCAATCCTTCTAAAGCCGTTGGGATTGCTTCTCAAAATAAAACTCATTAATGTGACAAGTATGTCAATCTAACACAACTGCTCCTTTTTATCAGAGGTTGAAACTTATACATGACAAATTAATGACACAAAGCAGAATTCCACCTCTTGCTTACTTAGATAGGTCTTATCCCCAAAATCATAAATGTTCTACCAACTAGCCAATGAGACTTTCCAAGGGACTGAATAAAAGCAGCCTATTGATCCAATTTAATGTGAAGGCTAGATCCATTTCTGGAGGTGACCATCAGTTGGATGGATGTGATTGGTGATGGCCTACTGGATACTAGAGTGGCCTAAAATGAAAAATTGAATCTGTTGTATGATGCTAAACTCCACTCCATAAGAACTATTTTAACCCAACAAATGAAAAAAAAAGAAGGAAAAAAAAATCTGATTAAAGGGTATTTAAGAAGCTAATTGCACTTTCAAAAGCAGATTTTAAAGCCAGTTTGTTTGTATAAAATATATAGAAACTGAATAGATAGTAATTCATGGTTGCATCAGATCCATCAAGGTAATCTAAAGAAGTCAAGGATGAAGGATATGATGTGATAAAGGGGGAGATGTAGATGGGACTTTGACTTTCCTATGTATTGAATTATCAGGGTCATGGCTGGGTATTTATTTTATTGATGATCATTTTTGGATATTTACTCTAGTTCTTCATTTTTAACCACTTATATATATATATTGTACAATCCTAGCTTTTCAATTACTTGAAATAAATAGGCTTAAAAAAAATAAAAAGGAAAGAAAATGGACTTCTCGCCATCTATAGTACATTAGTCCTTCACTCCTCACCTCTTTAATATTCATTCATTAGACCTACTTTACGATGAATTCCTACAAATTCAATATTGCCTATAGGAAGATAATTCATTCTAATATAGAATTCTTTGTATGATTAAGAGAGGAAGAAGAATAGCATAGTACATCAATGTTGATAATAAAACAAGTAGAAGCCATAGGAAAGTATTTTAAATTGGAAGATTCACCTTGACAGAAATGAGTCTGATGATGCAAATTGTGAATCAGACATGTCAACAGTTTCCTACATGGTTTCTGAAAACTGATAACCCTATATTTTAAAATGGATAGTTAGAGAATCTATATAATAGAAATGATTGGGCCCCATCACACCTATGATTCTAATTAATTGCTTTCAAGTGGCCCCCACAAGATCCAAAAGCTGTTGTGCTACTTTTATTAAATTCTTACCAGCATGAATATGTTTTGACAATAGTTCTGAAAGCTGCATCTGCCCAAATAACATTTAGGGCCTATTTGGTTCAAGTAATTTGAATACCTAGGATTATAATAAAATAAGTGGTTAAAAATGAAGAGGCAAAGTTGAATACTCCAAAATGATCATCAAATAACGTTTTCTTTACTATCAAAAATTAATTTATATGGAGAATGAATGCCTGATGATTCCCCTAGTAATTCTATACTTATTATAGCAAAGTCAAGATTTTGTATCTCCACATTATATTTTTCTCCCTTCACCTCTTCAACGATCTTTATAAGTGAAGCTAATTTCACCATGAATTTCTATGTATTTTTTTTAAGTAAAGAACAGGCGAGGGACTGCACTTTATTCTACTTCCGAAGTGTGTGTTACGTCCCCACTTTTTTTTACATGATATTATATTCACCGACCAAACCAAACAGCTTAGTGACTATGGGAAGTCAAGATGCCCCCGGTAATCGAGACATTTCAAATGATGCTCCACTGGAGTACACAAGATCCATGGACATGCATGCCTTTAATGCTGAGATTGCAACCACCAAAACCAAATCCAAAATGCCCAACCAAATTTTTTGGCAAGATTCAAAAATCATAAGGCCTATTTGTCTAGTTCTTAATTAACAGGGATTTAAAGGGCTTTTTATTTATGCTTCTTTTGTTAAAATTGGTAAGAGTGAAAGATCATTGATGGAGATCTTCAGTAGAATATCAAAAGATCTTCAATTTGATAGAAAAAGATTGCCTCTACCTATGAAAATTAGTCTTATAAATTGATGGTCTCCTCTAATACCCTGCCCTCAAACAGTCCCTCTTTGTCCTTTTAATGACCCTCATTTATGCTTGTTTTGTAGTTATTAGAAGGAATTCTGCATCCAAACCCATGATGGATTATGCACAAATGTTCCATAATTAAAGGTTGAGATCACCCAATCAAATCTAATTCTTTGAGTTTCACCTCATCCATGATGTCCACCACTTCTTAACTGGTTTCAATTAGAGTACACACATGCCCCATGATTTGGATAATCTGAAACTTGATTATCAGATAATTAATTTATGAGTTTAGAGATTTGGCCTTCACCATTTTCTAACCTCCATTTGTTTGTTCATGACTCTTACCATCACCACCTAGTGTGACTTTTAATTCTTTCTAATCAAATGGGGCCCACACTTTGAACAGTTAGGATCAAAATTCAGGTAAGCTAGATATGAATGCCTTGGCAGTGATACTATCATGAATACATGTCCAATGCACGACAACGACGAGATCAATTTCCTCTTTGTAGGTTGATGGCAAATCAAGAAAAAGGAGTTGGCTGAAAATGATTAAATAGAAGTAGTAAGAATATATATATATATATATATATATATATATATATATATATATGAAGAAGTGCAACCAATTTGATGATTTGACCCATAATAAACTCCAGCGGTGAAATAGAATTCATGTGGCTGACCTCAATACAGTTGAGACATTAGACAAGGCTTTGATAATAATGGTGAAGTGTTACAATCCTAATTTCTCATGCTTCAAGTGTACATTGATAAGTTTATTGTTTCTCTACCTGAGCTTATGTGTTGTTTTCTCCCTACGGAAGGGAATGGAAAAATTTGGCATGGATTGTACCATGAAATTAAAATGTTACATGCATCTGGTGAAACCTTTGTTCCTCCTTTCCTTTTATAAAAGTAGTTCTTGACCCCATAAAAAATGTCAACATCTTACACAGCAGGAGCAGAGGTTTTGTCCAGATTTTGTCCCTTTCTAATCATATTAAAACAGGATACATATAAACCAAACGTTATCCTCTTCAGATTGGAAATAGCCAATCTTATCTAATACAAACTATGAGAACATTTTGCATTCAAGGCAATCTAACCTAGCATGCTACACAAATCATATGTTCCCTTTTATTCTTATGAATAGTAATGCATGTGAACATGAGACTATCTGATTGGAATAATCAACATGATGAGGGCAAAGTGCAGACAAGTTGGTGGACTGTATATCACAAGAACCAGCAGGAAACAGATTAGGGTCAGCTTACCTTTCAAAAGAAAAAGATGAAACTTTTTTGATTGTTGATTACCAACGCAATTAAAGGAATTTTCCTTCTTGTGAGATGATTTTATAAGATGGTAGTTAGACTTGGACAAGGTTGTGTAGAGTTGAATGTTGGGAAATGAAGGAACAATGAAAGAGACACTACATGTGGGGGATCAGTGCATGTTGCACCCTCACAGCAACATTGTGATGGGTGTGGTGTGGTGGTTTCACCATGGGATTTTATTTGGGTAAAAGAAAGAAAGAATAGTGTTTTAGGAGTACCCCACAAATCAATTTAGGAGATCCAAGTAGAAGAATCAAATGGTTAAATTTTTGATTCTCTCATGAGTAAGATGGGCCATTGGGTGTTCTCCACATGTCAAGTTATCATGAAAAAAACTTAAATAGGAGATGTAGGAGGTATGGGCATATGTGTTGAAGCACAAAACAATAGTTCTGTAGCAATTTTGAGGAAATCAGAGAAGTGTGTTCTTACTTGTTTTATGAGCAAGCCTTAGCTTGAGCTTGGCTCATGAACATAGGATACCAGTTCATTTGCTATCTTTTGGATTCAAAATCTATTTCAACGATTGATTTCACTAGATAAATGGTTTTTTTTTTTTAATGAGAAACCAATTTTTTACTTTTTCTTTATAAAGCATATAAGAGTAGCATTGCTTTTTTTTTTTTTCTCTCTAAAAGTAAATCCAAACATAAGAAACAGATGTTTATTCAGGGAAAATCATTTTCTTTACTACTTTTCTTCTCACCAAGGATAGTTTGGAGGAAGAGAAATGGGAATGAGCAATGAAATACTCTCATTTTGATCTTTGTGTATAAGATGGTAAAATCATTTTTCACTAGGAAAACTTTCATTTTCAAAGAGGAGGTCTGTAAATGTTTCTCTCCTCTTAACCTCAAGAGAACATATTTTTCACTTCTTTTTCTTTGTCCATTTAATTTTTTTTCCTACCAACTTCTTTTTAATTAATACACCGAATTGAAGGTAGCTCCTAAGTTGGCTACATCCAATGGTAGACCAAGAAACTTTTCCTATGAGGCCAAAATGTCATAAAAATAAAACTATTCCACCTTTGGCTGCACCCACCATTTGATAATACTAGCCACATCCATTAAAAGTCTCTATAATGCCCTTTCACAAGCATTCCTAATTTTCTTTGTTATATATTTTCTTTGAGCCTATTATTTAGAGTATTTGAGAATTCCTGTTTGGAAGATATCCAAGAATTTCAAATATTGTTCACCAGTTGGATTTTACAACTGCAAAATATTTCCGAAATATCTTGAAAGCTAGATGTTTAAGAATTTAGAGAATATTAGTTAATGAAACCAGTACAAAAGACTACATTTTTGGAAAATCACAAACCAAATAGAGATATCCAAATGCTAGAGAGACAACCATACTCTTATACCGATAGAAATTCCCATAATTTTCATTCAAGATTTTGGTAGGTGGAAATCTCCGAACGGTGGTAAAATCAAAACGAGGATAAAGCCAGATTAGGAGCCCAAGGGGCCAGGGTCCATTGGCTAATCAAATACAATAAAAGCTTGTGAATGGCCCTCCAATATTGTATAACCTCCAATTGATATTTTTTCCCAGGGAAACTTCTAATACACAACACCTTTATTTCTCTTAGTATGTTCGGCCCCTTCCCCAACCAACCATTGCATTATTAGGTCAAAAAAGACTAGGCAATTACTTTCAAGTTATGCAAGATCTTCCATTGGTGAAGCACCTTTCAAATACTATTTCATTACACACATGACACATCTCTTAATTACATGACATGTGGAAACCATATGCTAAGTAAGCAATTTCACATGTCTGTATTATAATGAACCTTTTCTAGTCAACTCTTTCAACTATCCCTTTTCTCATAAAAGAATTCATATGAGTGGTTGGGATTGTCCCACAACACAAAGTTTGGGACAATTGCCCATTGGTGCCATCTACAACCGCACAAAAGTGCAGGTGACATTTGCTTGTGGTATTGGCATTCCTTAACTAACATATTCCACCTATAATCATGTTATAATATTAGAAGATGAAAAGAAGAAAGAAAAAAAGGGTCACATACATCTCATTCTCTTCCCCACCCTTGAGTCAAAATCAAGTTAGAAATCTTTAACTTCCTTGTGATAGAGGGTTGACTCTTATTGCAACAGAAGTAGTGGAATTTGGGGCTTTGTCTGTGTCTTTTCCCATCTCTTCCCAGGATTTCAATCTCAAAGAAACTGGGTTGTTCAATTGACTGTTCCTCATCTCTTTAGAGAGAGAGAGAGCCATGAGTATGTTCTTTTGACTTTCCATGAAACTTCATGATGTGGGCGTGCAATTTTCAATGGTTAGATCATCATCACCCATCTCTTGGAAGGTACATATATTTTGCTAAATTTAAGCCCCAACTGGTGGTATTTTGCTAAATTTAAGCCCAAGTGGATGTGGGGTGTTTGGCTCAACCAGCTTTGGGTTGTGTTTGGCTGGTTGCCACTTTGGGCACTCCCAAGTCCTACAATCCCAACCAAAATGGCAAAGAACCAAAAGGCTAGGACTGACTTCCTCCAATTCAATAAAAGGGAAACCTTTTTAACACACAGAGGTTTGTTTGTTGGGTTGTTTAATAAAAAAAGGCAAGCCCCACAATGAGAATTTGATATACAAACATTGCATTGTGGATGCAGTTTGTCCTCCTTTAAGCTTAAAGACAACTAGTGGTTGCCTTAATGCTTGCTATTTTACATCACAACTAATATTTCTCTTGTTCATTTCATCCTTTTTGAGAGGTCCCTGTTCAACTAACAGTGCTTGAATGTGAAGTAAAGATAATATTTCATCTGCATCTTAATTTATTGCATGTTTGTTGAACATCCATTAGCATTTCTTAATCATTTATATAAACCCATTTTACAGCTAATAATATTTGTTACAATATGCATCCTGAAAGAGAAAGATGTGCAAGCACATGATTCATTGTTGTCGTCCTCATTGTCATCAAATCCTTATTCCTGCTGCGTCAGGATTAGCTACATGGTTTTTTTTTCTTCCATTCCCATCTATTCTGGTCCAAATCATCACATGTCGAATTGCATGATTATGATCAAAATACTAAAAGGATAAGCAAAACTCAGACTTGCCTTAAATGGTTATTGTTGATTGAGTAGAAGCTTGTTAAACGGGTCTGATAGGGTAAATTGACCTCAAAGTCATGGGGATGATGGTTATGTATGGGGCTACCCAAAAAGAAAAAAAAGTTTCTATCATTGCAATAATATCTCAATATGGAAAAACAAAAAACACTAAACTCTAAATTGTGTTTTGTGTACTTCAGCTAAACAAGGGGAATGATATATTCATATTTTTAAGCTTCATATGTGTACTTACTTTTGAAATAGGTAATGCAGTGGCTAAAAGCTGTACATACTGCTTAGTGCTTACAGAGCACCTTTCATCATCACAGTAGAATTCTTAAAATTCCCAAGGTTTTTTTTTTTTTTTTTTTGACAGAGTCATTATTCTATTTGAGTTAGTGATCAATGAGTAATAATAGAATCATCAACCATTACTGCCTTGTGAGACACTCTCTTGAAACTTTGAAACCCAACCCTTACTTTGCACTGATCCAGCTATTCTATGCTGGTGGCATGGAACTTTATTGAGCTGGTACTTGACCCACTTTGAGATCTACCCTACCCATCACTCTTCTGTTTGTGGGTGATTGTCATTTATCTAGGTGGCCCATATATAAAAATTGTGTTTGTACACATTTATCCAATTCCAAAGTAATAAGATTTCATGTCTTGAATCCTTATTAACATAGGGGGTATATCGCTCAAGGGCATGTTTGCGGTCTATGGAAAATTAGTTCCGTAGAAAAGAGAAAAAAAACAAACTATTCCAATTCCTCACCGTACAAGAGACCTTTATAAGGAATCACGGAAAATTTAGCTCATTTTGTTCTTTTTCTGAGAATAAGCAGTACCAAACAAGAGAAACTTCTTGCCGCAGAAATACAGCCGCACAAATGTATGAGGCATATCAAATTGGTGAGGATCACTCTCATTAGAGTCATCCTCAATCCATGTCAACAGGTGGAGAGATTGAGATGCTTAGCTAAAAGAACAGGCCATGAAAGAGATAGAACTACCAGTACTAGAACATACTTTTTGAAGCTGTTTTTTCTCTCTTTGTTTTTTCTAAGTAAAAGAAGCATTTGAAACTGACTATTGAACACTTAGAATTTTGTGAAACATGATTGTTCCCTGTAAAAAGAGAAGCAGAAGTCCACAGATTTGATCGTAGCCGTTGATTTTCTATGATGGTACTCTTGCCCACTCACCCATGTGCCCCAAATTGGGAAAGCACGGCTACTTTCAATAGTCACACATTTGGAAATCCAAATCATTCAAAATAAAGAACATTTGATTACATGCTGTAACCTAAAATCTTACATAAACCCGAGTTCGTTCCGGTGCTGGATGAATTGCTTCATGAACATGGATAATCTTATTCATATTCATTATCATGATTCTCATCCAATAGTCAATCTAACGGCCGAACACAAATTGAAAATACCCTATATACGGAAAGAGATTTCAAGAGGTGGGCCCTAATGTATAACTCTTATTTTGAGCCAATCCTTGGAGAATATGATAACTTATTCTGGGCCCCACATTAGGGATTTTACATGGCTCATGAGGCAAGAGAAAAAAAAAAGGGAAAGGAGGGAGTGATCTGGCGCCAAGCTGGCGCCACCAGATATGCCCGGTCATCATTCCTTGGTTGCCAGGCTGTGGATAGCAAACTACAGATCCTCTAAGTTTCTCACTCACGGCAATTCGTGAGCCCATCGGTTGGGGCCCACTTAACAATGTTAATAATGGAAAAACCTAATCAAATTTCATTCCAATTGGAATTGGACCCGATCATTATACCAGTTTTTTAATATAATTTATTAACATAATAAATGTAATAATGCTCCAAAAAAACATGCTGGGTATGGTTAATGCGAGAACCACTTAGCGTCTCTCACATGCTTCGTGTGTGTAGGATGTGTGGAAATTTACAAAGAAGCACGGTGAAGGGTATCACAATTGGGTAGGACCACGGCTTAGAATCGGAGGTTACTTTTTTAAATTTGTGCTTTCACCTGGATGTACTTTTCAGTCCTAGAGATAAAGTCCATAGAATCCAGAAGGCAGCGTGAACCAAAGGAATAGCACAATTGGCAAGCACAATGGCTCATTTTCACTCTGAAGAGCTTTTCATTTTTGTAAATCTAGCCAATGGAAATCCAGAGGTAGTGCAAACCTGAGAGGTAGCATAATTAGCTAGCACCACGGCTCACGATTTAAGGTTGTAGTTTTGAACTTACATTCTTAACCTTGGGCTACTTGCCTAGACTTCATGTGTCCTGTGGAATAGTCGGTTATTGAAGAGTTTTGATACCCACGAATACCCTATGCAATAAAAGAAGAAAAAGAAATCACTCAATGGGCAGTTCGGTAATTTCAGGTGGGGTCCCTCTTTTAAAATCTTGCCTCTGCTTCTCTTGCGTAGGAAAGAAAAAGCCTCGAAAGTACGGAATCTATCGATGAATGGGGAATAGGAGAGAGAATATTAAATGGAGGGGCATTTTGGGAAAAACACTCATAATGGCGCACTGTTCTAACGTCAACTGTTAGGGTGGAGCGGCGCTAACGTGCGCACTCTTCGACCATGAGGATGTAAACACTCGTGAGTACTCCAAACCGTATGTCTGCGGTAGATACTCATGAAGCCCGGCTGTGTTTTTTAATCTGAGCCGTTCATTTTTGTGTGTCTAGTGGCAAAGTTAAAGGGATGCAGTTTGTTAGTTCGGACGGTTGTTTTCATCTAATGGATGGGATTTACAGACAAGAATGCAACTTTGGATGGTGTTAAGACAATAAGGGTAGGGGTATTGCCATACATTGCATGTGCACCCATGAATGGTGGTGCAGCAGGTTGTCCTCACATTTGGGTCAATCATACCACAGACTATGGATTGGACTAGGCCCGAGCCTGGATCCGACAACACCAAATTCTAATTGGTTATGGTTCATGTAGGCCTTCATTGAGTGAGACCTAGATCATGGATCTTATCCTCATTGGACTTGGGCCTTACTTAGTCATGTTATGCCTTTTTTTTTTTTTTTTTTCTGTTGGATTCTAGCCTTTTGGTGGACTCTAGGGCTCATTTGTGTGGCTACTTTTCTACATTACAGTAAAATTCATTTTTAGTGTGGCCGTTTGAAAAAAAAAATGAATTGACTTTTTCTATGGTTCTACTGAAAACCATTTTCAACTAGGGAGAGAGGTTGAACTTGGCTTCCTGCAATAAACCTTCTTTGCAAACCTAATTTTTCATAGTGTCTCACAAACGTGCCATTATCTTATACGTTTTTCTTGACATTATCAAGTTTTATTTTTATACAAAAGTAGACTCAAGATTTTGTTTGTTGAGATTTCATCGCCCCCTGTTTAAAGTAGAGTCAATATCTTGTTTGCCGAGATTTCATCGCCACAGTTCAACGTAGATTCAAAATCTTGTTTCCTGAGATTTTATCTCCCACAGTTCAAAATAGACTCAAAATCTTGTTTTTTGAGATTTCATTATAAGCAACTCAAAAGTAGATTCAAAATCTTATTTCCTAATATTTCATCTTCAACGGTTCATAGTAGACTCAAAGTTTATTTGCTGTAATTTCATCATTGACAACTCAAAAATAGACTCAAATCTTATTTGCCGAAATTTCATCGTCAACAATTCAAAGTAGATATTGTTTGCTTATATTTCGTTATTGACAATTAAAGGTAGACTCGAAATCTCCTTTGTTGAGATTTCATGGTCGATGGCCAATCGTTTCAATTTATTTTATCTTTAACATTCTCCAAATGTAGAAACGACGAAAGCCAAAGACCTAAAAATGTTATGAACTTATTCATGCGTATCACTAATTAGATTGTGCAAATTACTTCACCGTCTTCTCATTTTTAGTGCGCCCGTGCGAATCTTAAATCTTATATGAGACTTCCAATGTCAACTTTTATCCACCAAATCCTATTTTGCATCCTCATCTTAACTCACATGAGCCCGATCCAACCTGCGATCCGATCCATGTGAGAGTCCATAAAAGGCCAAACTCAAAATCAACAAGTCTTCACCACCATTATCTACTCATCTCTCTCTCTCTCTCTCTCTCTCTCTCTCTCTCTCTCTCTCTCTCCCCCTTCCCCCTCTCCATCTTACTGTAGAGCTTGTGATGTTGAATGCAAAGAGTTGCCACTCTGCTATCATCAAGAAGGAGAGAGGCAATCAAGATCTGACCATTGGAGGAGACCATTGGGAGGAGAATTTTGTACCCTAGCAGCCCAAAACCTAACAAGTGAGTCTTGAAGGCGGGGTGGGGCTCCCCCAAAGGCAAGATCTCCGCGTGCTACAGTTACAGGTACTCTGCAGACCACTAAACGAGCGGCTCAGATTTAGAGAGAGAAAAAAATGATGAAAATTAAATAAAGAAAGTTGTGGGAAGAGAATTAGAGAGAGAAAGAGAGAGAGAGAGAGAGAGAGAGAGAGACAGAGAGGTGTCTCGTGAATTAGCAGGTGAAAGAAGAAAGAAAGAGGAAAAGCTTCTCTCTTTCTTTCTCTCTCAAATGCTTCTCTTTCTCTCTCTATCTCCTCCATACTTTCCAACTTCCACATTCATTCCTTGCTTCCTCCTTTCCATTCACGAGATCCCCATCTTCATCTTCTTCTTCTTCTCTTTCTCTATCTATTCATGTCTTCTTACTCTTTTCTGATAGTTTTTACATCATACACTGCTATGCAACGTTGTCTTTGGCATTTTCGCTGTTGTTACAGGCATTGATTGAAGTTTACTAGGAAAACGAGAGTACCCCAGAAAGTAGATTCCAAGGAAAATGTCAAAGAGCGGAAACCCAAAACCCTCATCTCAACAAGGGGGTTTGGAAACTCTCCCCGATCGCTTCCAAACAGCACTGAGCTGCGAAAACAACAAGCCGGATTTCAAAGAACTCGATCTGGGTTCCCCAGTCTCGCCGCTCCGGACCCACCAACGGTCTCGGAGCGGCCATGTCGCCGCTCCGGCGCCAACCAGCAGCAGTTCCAGCTCTTCTGGGTCGGTTTCCGGCAAGACCCACAACAATGCAGCGGGACTGAAGAGGACGGATGGAGGCAGCGGGAGTGGGAACCACTCCGGCGAGCTCTCTGGATCGAGCGAAGGCAGCCCGACCGCCGCCCGGACCGGGCGGAGCTCCAGACCCGGCCACCAGAGGTCGAATTCCGGTGGGGTACCGTTAATCTACTCAGGTGGAGGGGGTTCTGTGAATTCTCCGAATGTGGGTGTTCTTCCGAGTGGGAATATCGTCCCGTCGGGGAAGATTGGGAAGACGGGAATGGCGAGCCCGAGCGCAGCGAGGAGCGATGTTTTGGGGTCTGGGACTGGGAATTATGGGCATGGGAGTATAATGCGGGGGAAACTGGGGGGAGATGTGGGAGGGAATGTGACTGGGAATATACAGTTTGCAGGAGACTCTATGATGGTGAAGAGGGCGTTGGCTAGCTCGGATCCGGAGGAGGTGAAGAGGGCGGGGAATGAGCAGTATAAAAGGGGGAATTTTGTGGAGGCTCTATCTTTGTATGATCGGGCAATTGCCATTTCACCGAACAATGCAGCTTGCAGGTGTAATCGGGCGGCTGCGCTGATGGGTCTTGGACGGTTGGGGGAAGCGGTGAGAGAGTGCGAAGAGGCGGTGAGGTTGGATCCGATGTATAGCAGGGCGCATCAGCGGCTGGCATCCCTGCATTTGAGGTGAGGAAGCTAAATTTCTTGTGTTCTTTTTTGGGATTAGTTGTAGCTGCATTTTATTTTATGCTATGTAGGTTGGTTGAATTATGTGTCTTTTATGTGTAATGGGTAGTGATCTCTTGTGGGATTAGTTGTAGCTTCTGCTGCTTTTTTTTTTTTTTTTTTGTTGTTGTTTAAATTAATATTTTGTTATTTGGCTTCCTGTGTTTTTCTATGGGTGAGTGATTTAGATTCATGGGTTGTATTCTGTCACAGTCTTTTGGTTATTTGAGTAGTTTAGATTGAATGATTATATTGCTTATTGTTTATTCTCTATTGGGGTGAATGGTATGTATGTTTCTCTTTGTTTTACTCAATTGGATTTGTGAGTTGTGTTTGTTCCTCATCATATTTTAGTTCTGTTTATTTGTTTTGTTTTTTACTTGTCCCTTTTTAGCGTATCTACTATCAGTCTACAATGTAACATGTCACTCCTTGCCACCTCAAAGTCTTTATTGGCCCGGCCCCCTCCATCTCTTTTCAATTCTTGATTGGTGGGAGCTATTCTGATCTTCTATGGCTGTGCCCAAACCATCTCAAAACACATTGCTTGACATTATTTTGTTTGTGTAAGTTTGGATGAGGCCAGATCTGGTTGGTGTACTACCACTATCCAGTGAAAAGGCATTAAAACACTGTGTCTCACTAAGATGCACAAATACGTTAATCAACTTCTAGTGTAGGTGATAGATAATGGATGTGTCAGTAGTTTAAAGTTCCTGGGATTGGTTGTTATTGGGGACTCACTTGTATCAAGACAGGTTGGTATTCGATACGTGACCCCCTTCCTGTGAGATCCACCTGGATGCATTTTGATCAGCAGGTAAAGGAGTGATTGGAAGGGTTGTGTTGATTAGACGTTTGCCAATAACATTCCAATGAGATAGATGATTACTGGACTTGATTTTAGGGGGTCAACTTTTAACAGACTTAAAATGTAGCACTGCTTTTGTAATTCATTAAAAGTGGATAATGATTAGGTCATTGTCAATTGGGGTGAGAACAATAAACAAAGTCTCTTTTGTTTTATTTATTTATTCATAATCCATTGAGCGCAAACTCATGATGAGATGTGTAAAGGGTATCGAGTGATCATAGATGAGTGCCATTATTTAAATTAGGAATTGGCTGTCAAAGTTGGGGTTGATGCTATTTTGGACCGTGTTACTATTTGTTCGATCAATTTGCATCGTCCTCGACTATCACTTACTTTTACTTTAAATTGTAGGGAGATTAGCTTGTATATTTATTGAACTTTAAATCATCATAATTTCTTTCTTTTTTCTTTCTTTCTTTCTTCCTTTCTTCTTTTTATTGTTTTTTAGGTGTGCATTGTGTCATTGTAACTTGTAAGAGTTGGTCCGCTGATTTTGGTGGTTTGCACTAGCATTAGAAATTCAGAATGCAATGTTCAAGGGCTTGTATCATTCATGTTACTAGATAGTGATTGTGGCACACTGGATCCATTGGTTTTCTTTATGTAAGCATTAAAGTGCAACCTTTTTGTTTTTATTGTTGATGTTACTATGATGAATGAATTCTCATTTGGCCATTCTTCATCATCATCATCATCATCATTATTTCTCAATCTTTTGATGGGTCCTCACATTGACCTCAGGCCTGGTAGCACAAAATGTGGCTATGGATTTTTGCCCTTCATGTGGTGCATGGCAGGCATTTGGCCTTTCTCCCTCTAACTTTATGGTTCCTTTTGCTGTTTGTTGGTTTTGATTTATTGGTCTTCTGTCATCCTGTTATTTTGCTGTTTGATTGATTGAGATTCATGGGCAATTTATGTGTATTTCTTTTATCTAGATTAGATCCTGAAAATCATGGTGCTAACTGCTATCTATTTCATGCATTTTTAACATATGTATTATTTGGTACTCTTTTTTTTTTTTTTTTGGTGGGTATTATGTTGTTTGATCGGTCTAATTTCATGAGCCTCCCCATTTTTTATCTTGATAATACTAAAGGTTAGGGCAGGTTGAAAATGCTCGGAGGCACCTCTTCATGGGGCAGCAGCCAGATTCTGTTGAGTTGCAGAAATTGCAAGTTGTGGAGAGACATATGAAGAGATGTGTGGATGCCCGTAAAGTTGGAGATTGGAGGAGTGCATTGAGGGAAGGCGATGCTGCTATTACTGCTGGAGCAGATTCTTCGCCCCAAGTAAATTGCAACCCCATTTTCAAGCTATGTTGATTTACACAATTAGTAGTCAGAAAATTATTGTTCTGAGTCGGTTGGATTTGCAGCTTTTTGCATGTAGAGCTGAAGCTCTACTCAAGCTCTATCAACTTGAAGAGGCTGATTCTGCCTTATCAAGCATGCCCAGATTTGAACTTTCTCCACCGGCATCACAGACCAAGTTCTTTGGAATGCTTTGTGATTCTTACCCATTATTTGTCCGAGCCCAGGTTGAGATGGCATTGGGAAGGTGAACACAGAAATTTAAAGTTACAAAAGAAGTAACACATGGGTTTGAGTGAATGAGAATGGATGGTGGATGCTTTGCAGGTTTGAGAATGCAATTGCGGATGCTGAGAAAGCTGGGGAGATCGATCCTCAAAACATCGAAGTTGCAGCAATGCTGAGAAATGTAAGATCAGTCGCAAGAGCTCGGGCCCGTGGAAATGATCTTTTCAATTCTGGCAGGTTTACAGAAGCGAGTATGGCCTATGGTGAAGGCCTCAAGTTTGATCCCTCCAACCCTGTCCTCTATTGCAATAGAGCAGCTTGCAGGTTCATGCTTGGACATTGGGAGCGATCTGTGGATGACTGCAACGAAGCTCTTAAAATCCATCCCAATTACACCAAAGCTCTACTTCGACGTGCTGCTTGTAACAGCAAGGTGGATCAGTTACCTGATTTTCTCCTCTGATCATTGGGTTCTTAGAATCTGTGTTAATCAATTGCTATTTTTCTGTGGATTATAGCTTGAACGTTGGGTGGAGGCTGTGCGTGACTACGAGGTTCTGAGGAAGGAACTTCCTGGCAACAAAGATGTGGCAGAGTTTTTGTTCCGTGCACAAATCGCACTGAAAAAGTCACGTGGCGAGGAAGTTTACAATTTGAAGTTTGGGGGTGAAGTTGAGGAAGTTCTAAGTGTTGATCAGTTCAGAGCAGCAATATCTTCACCTGGTGAGCATTGCACCCTTCTGTGTGCTCTTCTGATTTGTTGCTAAATCTTTGTATCCCTATTCACCTTCTAGGTTCTCATTCATTGATGGTACTACAGTGTCTATTAATGTTATTTATGTATATGCACATACAACATTCTAACTATTTTTCAACTGTACACATCGCAAAAGGTTCCTTGGCTGTGATTGTATACCCCTAAATCAAGGAAATTGTGGGGGGGTATTTGAGGTTAAGTAATTGGAGGTGCTTCACTTTTTTGACTTTTCCCACAATTTCAAAACTGAAATTGAATTTATTTCAATTACCAAAGAGGTACCATTTGTTCTGAAACTGCAAATTCATCCATTCCTATTAGACAGCTATTTGACGAATTTATTTCAATGATATTGATCTGATCTTATTTTGGATACTGAATGTTTATTTTTTAAAATCATCATCATTAAAGACTTGTCCCAACTATGTTAGGATCACCTACATGAATTCTATTTCACCATTCTAGTCTATACTAGGCCAAATTCTCATAGAATTGTGTCTAAGAATTCATTTTATAGATATGCAAAAGTTCTATGCCAGCTATCAACCTGTCGCAACCCTCGTTCTTTATTTGGGCTTGGACAGGTGGTAAACTAGTGGAGCTCTTTTAATGTTATTCTGTGGTCAATTATGGTTTAAAAAGTGTGCATGCTGACCTGTTAATCTATAGAGCCTGCTTTCAGTGGTCTATCTATTATTTAACCTTTTAAAATTGGCTGAACCACTCCCAGTGTCTGACCTGAATTCAAGTCCTTTGCAGAATATCTGATTAAAATTGATTTTTGCAGGAGTTTCAGTTATCCATTTCATGGTGGCATCAAACCAGCAATGTTTGCAGATATCACCGTTCTTTGATGCCCTGTGTGTCAAATATCCTTCCTTGAATTTTCTTAAGGTAACTCCTGGAAAGAAAATGTTAATTGATCTCTATAATCATATTTACTCTTTCAATTTGGTTCACAACTGTTCACAAGTTCTTGTTTTCCTTCATTTATTCTAATTGATAATATTTGGTGAAGGTGGATGTGGATCAGACCCCTGCAGTGGCCAAGGCTGAGAATGTGAGGATCGTTCCAACATTCAAGATATACAAAAACGGCACCCGGTTGAAAGAGATGATCTGCCCAAGCCAACAGGTACTGGAGTACTCAGTGAGGCATTACAGCTTCTAGATTCATCTGGCTTGTTATTTACTGAGGTCAACTCCTCTTTCACCAGCTTCCAAATTCATATAAGCTCCTTCCTGTCACAAACCAGCTCCATAATAATTTCAATTAGCCAAAGGTCAGAACCAGAGGGACAGCCAGTCTTATTTTTCATTTTCTCCTTTATTTAATTCTTTTCCATTTTTGTGTCCGGCTGTATTCTCCCCTTCTTTTTTCTGTTTTCTTTTCTTTTGCCCTTGATCCAGCCGTATTCTTATACCCCCACCTTCATCTTTAGAAAGAGAGAGAGATGTACAATTAATTGGCTTTTGTACTGGAAATTGAGAGAGAGAGAGAGAGAGAGAGAGAGAGAGAGAGAGAGAGAGAGAGAGAGATGGTTGGTAGAGACTGTGTACATGTGTATAAAAGTCCATATACCAAAGTTGGAAGCCATGATGATGATGGGTGAGAGAGGGATTACTGGTGGGTTAGTGAGAGGAGGCAGCAAATGATGATGCAATTGAGGTGGTATTGATGGTCTCCCATTCTATGAAATAAGAATTCCCTCCATTTTTTATTCAAAGTTTCTTTGTTTCTTCTTATTCTTCTTCATATTGGATAAGGATTAACGTAATTTAATTTGGTTGATCATCTAGGCATTACAATGTATAAGTTCTTGCAGTGTTGGAACTTGGAAGTCATGTATTTCTTAATCTGGGTTGTTTTGGTAAATTTAGTGAGATTAAAATTGCAACAAGTTCAGAGAGAGAGAGAGAAAGAGAGAGGCCTGTGGCTGTGGGGTTAGCCTTTTGCCAAATGGGGTTCTCTCTCAGTGAATGTAACTAATTCTTATTTGTGTTTTTGGTCCATCATTTTTTGGTGGTTCTGTTTGGGAGTTGTCAGGATATATAAGGTGGAGAGATGTAAGTGGGATCTTCACTTTCTTAGGATTTGATATATAGAAAGTCTCCTTTGAAAGTAACTCTCACACTACTATGAAAGCAACATGGGGACCCATTGGATTCATATCTAATGCTATCGGTCTAAATTTTGCTAGAAGGGTTGATCTTATTGAAAGCACACAATAATATAAACAGTATAAGAGAAGTCTCCAAGTACAATGAGAAACAGAAAGAACAAACTAGTGTCTGGAGTAGCCTTAACAGTATCAAAAGTGGCTCTTGTATTAGTAGTGGGGAGTTGTATATTTTTAGCTTGATCCACCTCTTCTGGGCTTCCTTAAGACAGTTGCACATCAGCCGATTATTCTCCATCTTCATCCCTGTAAACTGCAAAGATGTGAAGAGGCAGAGTAGTCTTAAAAATAGTTTAATGATGGAGATAGGAGATGAGATACTATATTTGTCAGTCTGTTTGCCGATCTCCTGCCTCCCATGATAAAGAAGCATTTGGATCTTCTTCCAATATTCTAGGGCCCATGGCTCGGTAACAGTTTTCTATCAAGGGTGGAGACTAATTGAAGATGTTTATTTTTTTAGGATTTTACTGGAAAAACCTCCTAAGGTTAACTGCAGACAAAAATGAACTTTAAAGACATGATTCGACCGTGGTAGTCCTGGGGACCCTTTTTGTTTTTTTGTTTTTTTGTATTTTTGTTGAGCAGTGATATCTCCATTCACATGCATATACAAGCGGGGATATATTTGCTCGTTTTTTCTTTTTCTTCACAGTTAAGCGGCGATGTTACTGTCCAAATAAGATTCCGAAAAAAAAAGGTCTTTCTTCTTTTAGATGGTGGTCACCTAGTGTTGGAAGCTTGATGGTGATAATGGGTGAAGTTGAAGATGATGGTGAAAGGAAAATGCGAGAGATAGGCAGGTGCAAGTATGAGGCTAGTTTAGGTGTTATGAATTGTATTGGTGGGGGAAGGGAGATGCAAGTGGAATGAGATGAGATGGTGATGTGGGTAGAAGTGGTTTCGAAATGAGCAGAGGTTGTGTAGGGAGATGGAAAAAAGAAGAAAGGTGGGTTGCAGAGAGAGAGGAGAAAAAAATGAAAGAAAAAGATGGGTTCAAGAAAGAGACAGAGAAGGCGAGTTCTTTGAGATGTGCATGAAGTTTCATATGTTTGGTTGGAAGAGGATGAATGGGTTTAGATAGCTTGGTTTAGGTTGTGGGAGAAAGAAGGATGAGGAAGATGATGGATTTAAATGATAATATGTGATATTGGGGTGTTTTAGTAACAAGCTTCCATTTGCACCCAAGTCCACAACCATTGAGGTCACCATATCCTGAAGGAAAATATTGTGTGGGTAAAGGGTAAGTTGCTAAAGGTGGAAGGAGGAAGAAAATGAATAAACAAGCAAGGACATCTTTGTATATGTAAGTGAGCGGAGATATCACTTGAGCCCTTTTTTTTTTCTTTCTAAATTTGACTTGAGCAGCGATATCGTTGCTTAATTGTGATGATGAAGAAAAAACGAGCAGAGATATCGCTGCTTGTATATGCAAGTGAGCAGGGAAATTACCGCTCGGCAAAAAAAAAAAAAAAAAACCAAAAGGGGCTTCTGGGACTACCACGGTTAATTCGTATCTTTTTGGTCCTTTTTTGTTTATAGTACATCTAATGGGATTTTTCCTGATAAATCCTCTCTGTTTTTTATTTTTATTTTTTGTTTTCACCTTCAATTTTAGTCCCTATGTAAGGGATTGTTTTGAATACCCGGGAATTCAAAGTTCTTCAGAATTCTTGGTAAAGAGTTATAAGTATAACTGAGGTATACCAAGAGATGAGTGGAGCATATAAAGTAGATTTGGACCCTTAATGGAGTGTGAGTGTGGTCATATTTGAGTGATGATTTTACACCCAAAGGAAAGGAAAGGCTATTTGATGGTTGACGGCCTTTAATGGACATGCATTTGAAAGTTACATGTATGTACATGTAGTTTATTTTGCTTTGTCATAATTATTAGACTGGGTCCCTCTTCTGAAATAATGCTGCACAATCTAATTATAGAGTATGGATCAACCAGTTGTCATCTAATTACATAAATCTGATTTTACTTGTACAGTTTGGGGAAACTTTCAAAGATTTGAGGAACGTTTGTTACTTGTGGAATATGCAATTTTAGTTAGGTAGAGTGATGCTTGATTGGAGTGCACAGTCCAATCCCTACCAAAAAAAAAAAAAAAAAAAGCAAAGAAGTTAGAATTCTAGCAATTTCAAATGCCATTTGAGACATTTTGGGTGGCAGGGATTTTGGTAAAGGAACATGACATTTGCAAATGCCACGGGACAAGTTATCACATCATGTCTATGAATTCACAACAAACTAATTTTTTATAAGAAATTCCATTAAAAGAATAGGCGCTAAGGTTGATTTGAAACTCATTCAACTGACGTTATTGGATTAAGATAATGTCTTCTAAAATCGTAAAACTTGAGGGCCATAGAGTACATCTCTTCTCCCCATGATTGGTGTGGCCCTAAGTTGGTTCGTCAGTGAGTTTGAACTAGGATACCTCCGATATGAAATCCACATGAAATCCACATGGCATTTCACCCTCAAATTAACAAAGGCTATGATCCCATGATTGTGAGAAGTTTATCACAGCCTAGTGGCAAAGAGGCACCTCACCTTGGTAGCTGTCCAGGGATCAATCATTGGCCATGTATGTGTCCCCGTGTTTTTCCTACCAGTAATCCATGGTAGCCAAAAAAAAAGGAAAAAAGATCCCATGATTGTAAAAGAGGAGGAAATCAACTCCTTTTAAATAACACTAATAACCCCCACATTACATATGATTTCAAAAGCATTGCTTTCTTAGTACACAACATTATTTCCTTCCAACTCTTATTCCATGATAATTTTCACTACTGCTTATAATACTTCTTCAATTGCAAGCAAGACCCAGAACAGGGAAAGAACATACGAAATTGGAAAGGTGCCAACCATGAGAAGGAAAAATCCAACTGCTCATGGCACCATCATACTTAGTACATAAATACAAAGGTGGAGGCCATGCAAAGAGGTGTGCAGAGATGAACATTACTGGCCAGCTGCAAAGGCCTCGACTGGGAAAGTCTTGGTGACACCGGCGAGACTCTTGAAGTGAATTTTTCCGGTGGGAGGATCATTGACGGTGATCTCGTTAACTGGGGGCCACAGGAGGAGCTCCTTGGCCTTCACTCCCTTGAGCTTCTTGATTCTCTTCTTCTCTATGTAGCCATGGATGTCAGTACCATAGCTCACCAGCTTGGTAATCATCTTGAAATTGTGCTCAACCTTCTTTTGCTGCACAATCCACATGTAGCCAGTGCTTCTCACAAAGCCGACTTCGATGATGTCGGCTAATGGAAGAAGGCCCTTGGGCAATTCAAACTCCTCTAGGAGAGAAACTGAAAACTTCATCCCCTCTTCATGACCATTCTTGACAATGCCACCCTCCTTCTCAGCCATGGTTGATAAGTTAAAAAGAGGCTTTGGAACTTTGGTTTTGGTTAAGAGTTGTTACTTTTTAGTGAGTTTCTTTGGGTGAAGTAGCCTCCTATTTATATAGGAAGGTATGGTGGCCAAACAAATATATGGGACAGGGTGAATGGAGGAAACCAAAGGAAGATTACTTTGGATGGTCCATCAAAATCTGGCCTTTTGCTTTGTAACTTCCCTTGCCATTTTGTCTATTAGGCCGAGCTTCTAGTTTTGTAGTATTTTATTTGTCATTTCACTCCACCATCCTAAGCTTAGTGATATGGATGACTCTAGAATACAACAATGAGCCTTAGAGTCACATCTTCGACGACGATGACAATAATGCAGCTCATGTATAAATATCTAATTAAGATTTCACAAGGTTTTTTGAACAAAAAAAAAAAAAAAAAAAACGACAACAACAACAGAAGAGGGCAGAGGATTAGCAAAAACTTGGAATAAAGGAGCATCAAGTAACATGTTAGATTATGGAGTGTAGAGTAACATAGTCCTAAGTAGGAATAGGTTACATTAGAACAAACGTAAGATCTAATCTGTTTATTTTGTTAAACAATGGCACAAGGTATGAATTTCACCATTCTGATCTTATCTGGTCTAATCTGTTAATTTTGTCAAATATATGTAGTTTAATTTGATGTTCCAAATTGAATGTGTCTAGTTTCTTTGAAATGAACCTGTCATATAAAACAATCAATGTACACTGCAAATATGTCACTTGACATTGTTGTATGCTTTCAGGACTCTGAGATCATCCATTCAATCTGTGGCTTTTAGAAAATAGATGGTGGAAATGAAAACTCAGACACACTTAAATGTGGTACAGAGCATTGGGAGGGTTGGATTGCCTGTTAACCAATGTGGTTTGCTTCCTCATGTGAAGATTGTGACAATAAAAGTCCAAATATCAGAACAAGGCAGATTATGATAATAGAAGTCCAAATATCTGACAAGGCTCCAGGGAACTTGCCTCCACATGTTTATTTTGGTAAATATAAATAACAAAATACCAAATATTCAGAAATGAAAGAAAGGAAAAAAAAAAAAAAAAAAAAAAAACCCAAAGAGGAATTTAGGTTTAACTTAGTTTGGTTTTCTGAAATAATGGAAAACTTGTGACTCGAATAGGACTCGTCTAGCTCTAAAAAATTGATTTCGAGAGACCCAAGTGACAACATGGGAGAGTCATGTTTTATGGAGAAAGATATTTTGAAATATCCAAAAATAGAACAAATACTTAAATAATTTATAAACTTTTGTTTACATATATTAATAATAATCAATTCAAATTAATAAATCTATATATTTACGAAAGATATTGTAATAAGAAAAAAAAAAGAGAGAAAAGAATCTTGCAAATTACATAATTTCAAGTCCAAAAACCAAATGCAAAAGATCAAATATGCCTCAAATTATGTCTTAGCATTATTTAAAATGATAATTTGAGACCTCAAGCATTAATTACTTAAAAATAAATATCAATTGTTTAGATATTTTCTACCTATCACATGGTTCATAATGCATCCAGCTGACCAAAATGAGGAGAATCTGGTTCTCCTGTATTTGAGTCGGTCCTTTGTTAAAACAAAGTGACTCGGTTGCATCAAGAGTCAAGTTGTCAGGTTTTCTTACCTTACTTAAATTAGTAGAGCTAGATAAGGGACCTAAATGTCTTGTTTTAGGGAGGCGAGGATTGCTAGTTATAAGTTTTGATTGGAATAGAGAGTTATGATTCGCTTACCGTCGGTAGTTTACTAGGGATTCACAGCTGAAGCAAAAAATACAAATAATAATAACAAGAATAAGGTGAAATAAATGCATTTATGTATCTATTTACATAGAAATGATTTAGTCAATGTGTTTGTACCGTCCTACCCACGTGCACCACATAGGTGCAGTGCCTACTTTTGCTTGATTCAATCCATTTGTAATTTTGCATCACATGTCCTATTTTACATCGGCATCAGAAAAAATCTCATATCAACTACTGTAATTCATGCTCGTGATAAGGTGAGCACCATTTCTTATGGGGCACGCCTGGGGCCCCACCTGGGATATAGAATCGAGGGGATCGAAATATCTCCCCTATACCTATCTGTGTATAGTGATGGAGGCTCAAATCATCATCCCAACCACTTGGTCAACAACAAAAAAGTTTTCTCCATCCAAATTGAGTACATCACTAATTGGACGGCCAAGTCCATTTGGATGGGTGCCAAATCCACGATCGGTAACTTTCAAGGCAGTCTCTATTTTATGGTTTACTCGGATGGATCATCAGGTTAGCCCCATTAGGTATTTAGGCATGCAATGCTCACCTTATTATGAACACGGTGCTCACCTGAGGTTTTTCCAGTTTTACCGCATGAGCAATAAACATACGGTGAGTGAGATAGGATGGATACCTATAATCTTAAAGGCGTACGTTGTTTTAAAATCCCTTGATTGGGCTCAACTCAACATTATTAATTAAAAATTCTGGCTCTATCTCACACATTGTATTCAAAGATTAAACAAAGGTTCAACTTAATTTTCTCCAGCCCAATCGTTCTGTCCAAGTCTTTAGTTCCGCTAGTTTTCAGGTTTTGAATTGAAGTATACATATCATTACTTGAGCTCATGCCCAAATATCTATTTTCAGCCTCATATATATATATATGAGGAGCACTAGAAAACTCCAAGGGGAGTGTTTTTTTCTTTTTCTTTTTTAAATAAAAAGCGCTCATTCTAGTTGGGCCCACTATGTTATATGACAATCATAAAATACTGTTAGATGGAATAATCTAGATGAGATCTACCTATATGAAAAATTTCAACTCCATATGTTTATTCTAACCCCTTGATCTATGACCCTAAAGTTTAATGATTTTTGATGCATCACTTTCTTGTGATTTTAATCTAACGGTGAGTAAAAGTTGGACGAGTGTCAAGTTTTGACTTTATACCAATTTGTGGGGGGTAGTATGCGTGAAATTATTGGATTGGTTTTGAAGGTTTGACTAAACCTAGATCAACCTTCTATTGAAGCCTTAATACAGGCTAAGGTCCTTTCTTAGATTATAATATGAATTTCAATCCCAATTAATTAATCTAACCAATTAACCTAAGTTTAAAGTAAAAATCAATCACCACAAAAAAATACGAGGCATATATTTTTACGTGGAAAATCTTACTCGGGAAAAAACCACAGGTGGTAGCAACCACTGAAAAGCAAAGCACTATAAAACGAAGATTACAAGTGAACTCACTAAACTTTTGACGTAGTTGAAATTCAACCTAAAGGACTATGAAGAACTTGTTGACGACCTGCCGTTCACTTTCCACGTGCTAGCTTGAAACCCACATTGAGTGCTCCTTCAAGGTGCTTGAAAGAAGAGCAAAAGAGAAATCATCTTCAACACAGTCTCCCTTGCAAGATAAGCCCACAAAATCTCTCTGAAATGGATTCCTAATGCTTGAGAGAATTAGATCGTGCAAGTTGAGTGTTTTTTGGTTGCAAGGTGTCTATATATAGCCCAAGTTTCGTGTTCAAGGATTTTGGAGTTGCAATAGAATTCTTAGAAAAGAGTTTGAATCAAGACAACACAAAGTGTCCGACCTGGGCAGAAGTCCCTAGCTCGCTATCGCGAGCAAGTAATCTACCTTGCGCCAAAGTTAGCGAGCTACAGTCTCACTATAGCGAGACAACATTCTGGGAGAAGCATAGTGGCGTGAGTTGCAGCTCCGGATAAGATTCTTTAAAAGTCTTCTAATGCATCCAGAAGTTTTCAAGCCTTGTCTAAAATGACCAGAAGTTGTCTTCCACTATCAAATGGTTTCTTCACAGCCCATTTCTAAACAAAATAAAAATTACAACTCAATTAGGACTTGAGTTTTGTTCAAACTAGGAGAATTAGCTAACTCGAATACTAACAGGTTCAAGGTAGGCTCCATGCCCTATGAACATAGAGAAATAAAAGGGGAGTTTTAAAATGGGGAGTTTTTGAGAATTCCTCTCTCCAGATATATAAGGAGAGAGTACCTATTTAGCTCCATAGCTTCAGCTTCATTCGTCTTCCAATGCTTTGCAATGTTTTCTGAAGGAGGGCCATCAAGATTTGGAGCACTCAAAAGTGCTTGTTTGCTACAGAAGGCAGGATCCACAGTCCTAGACTTCTGTCTTTTTTATTTTTGGCAACCAAGCCAAGGGGTGTGGGACCCAATTGAAAGCTCACACACACACGGAAAAACAATCCACTCAAGTGGAAAAGGAGTCCGCACAGACGAAAAGAAAGGCCACATAAGTGGGAAGGAAGTCTCCACACGCGGGAAGAGGTGGCGTACCAGGATTTTAACCTTGGCCAGTCAGGTGAAAATTGCCACTCCCGGGCAGCTAGGATCCAGAGTCCTAGACTTGAAGTGAGATTACATTTAAGTCTATGCAGTGGGCCCATACGAAGACTAGAATTTAAAAATGGGTCCAAATCCTAAGTCAAAAAAAAAAAAAAAAAATTCTCTTTTTTTTTTTTGTTTTTGGGTTGATACATTGGGTGATCGGGATCCTTTTCCATCCCTACTCATGTCTGCTCCAGTTATGAGAACAATGGACTGGCCTCGAATGGATTGATGAAGGTACTGTTTCTAATGAAAATGATTCTACCTATTTGTGAAAAAGACTTTACATGAAAGTAAACTGGCACTAGTTGCAAGTAATTATCCTCCAATATGATGATCTGCATTATTTCATTAAACTAAATTACAAGTTTATTTAATTAGTATATCAGATTAGTTTGGATGATTAGTTCAATGAACTAAAAAGTTTTATTTGCCAACCATCTATATAGCTTAAGATGTTTTAGATATTTGATCAATTACAAAGTGATTAAAGATGAAGTTTTGCTAAGCATATGATTCTTAAATAATTGAAACAAAGGCATAAGTCATCAATTAGTTCTCATTTAAAAGCAACCTCATTCTGACATGTTCTCTAACAGTATCTCAGCCCTCCATAGGACTATCAATCCTGTCTTTCATGCACACACCAAGGAAAAAAAAAACATTGAGATTAACTATTAGTTTTTGCAAGAAGAAGTTGCTCTAGGCTCCATTGTCACCGGACTCTGTTTCCTTCGAGAATCAAGTAGCTCATATCTTCACAAAGGTTCTACCTCGGTGTTCCTTATCGATCTACGCTTCAAAGTAGGCTTATATGTCTCTCCCAGCCTAGTTTGAGCAAGAGTAAAAAAATCCATTAAAGAATGCAATCATGATATATATATATATATATATAAACACGCGCGCGCATGCATAGGGAGATGCTCATATAAGAGATATTTCTCACCTTATATGAGAAATATGGGTGAACGCCCTCACATTTAAGTTGTTGGCATTGGATATAGATGTAAAGGCCCTCCCCCCAACAATCTCTCGTTTAAGGTGAGAGATATCTCTCATGGGTGCATCTCCCATATATATATATATATAAATGCCAGCTCTCCTAAACTCAAGCTTATGATAAAATAAGCTTAAGTGTGCAGTGAGGCCTACTTGGGGATGAGGATGGAGGGAATTCCTTAGATTCTCCTCTCTATAAAAAATCAGCCCCATCCATGATTTCTATCATCTTCATATAAGCTCAAAAGTTTAATGGTCAATGGTCCATTCAGATTGATACATAATCGATCCAACAGTCCAATAAATTTGTATCTGACTAAAAGTTGGTGGACATATGTAATTTAAAGGGGTCCTGTGCTTAGTCCATTTGGATAAACCAAAGGTGAGCCCTATAAGCATGTGCTTACGAAATTTTCTCCTAAGTTCGAGCTTAAGAGAGGCTTACTCATATATATATATATATATATATATATATATATATATCCTGTGAGGATCGTCCTTACGGTCCACACCGTTCAGAACGCCCACTGGGGGCCACCTTGTGATCCATCCAAATTGACCATTCATTTATAACCCCCTTATAGACAGTGAATCTCATGAATTTATATGGATTCAGATGAACTAGACTGTTGGATTATATATAAATATAAATATATATATATATTTATATAACGGCCAATAAAAATGCAATCAAGATAAATGTCCATCACATATGATTGCCAAAAGAGAAGATTGTCGGTCATAAGAGGAAATCTATTCTCAGCATAGCAGTGAATGTTAAGGAAACCAAGTATCACCAATCACATAGGTTCTAGTTATATGCTAATTTTATATGTGATTCATAACTTTCTTCTCAAGTTGGCGAGTTGAGATGAAAACAATTCTCTTACGGCATGCCTTATTTGTTAAAAGAAATCATAAATTTAGATGGTTGAGATGGATTACCTAAGTCGAGAGTTGCGCAATAAATGCCCCCACACTAATTTGGTGTCTGCAATTTAGCTACCAGTGAGTTTGCATCCAAGATAAAACGGGTTCAAATTCTTTTTATGTTGGACGGTGGCTTGTAGTACCCAAGACCAACCCTAAACACCACAACAAATGTGTTGAAAGCATAGAACTATAGACAATGTTCTCAAATGAAGGTAGCAAAATAAAGCAAGTGAAGTCAAAATAGCATGGAATGAGGTCCTGAAATTTACAGGCTTTATTGGATCACATCCACTGGCAAGATTTTCACCGGGAAGGGGTGTACAGGTCGAATCAAAGAGACACTATCTGAATGCATGGTTGCAATTATTAGTGGACACAAATTTGAAAGAAGGGGCAATTGCAGGTACACTAACCAATGGTCGGTCACCTACATTGGCTAATGACAAGTTGGGCTGGACCCACTAAGCCCATAAAAAATCAATTCTAACTTCACCCAGTAGAACAACTGGATCAGCCTGAGTCTTAAGGTCCCAAAAGGAGAAACTTTTCTTATACAAGATTTCTTAAACAAGTTCCAATGTTATCATCAAAATCTTGTTTTATTTTAATTGATGAAGGATTACCTCCTCTAGATATATTATATAAGAAAAAGTCCATATGGACAAACTGGGGGACCGAACTGTGGCCCGGTCCCCGTGACAGCCCTTGGTAATCATCTTCTTAAGAAAAAAAAAAAAAACCTTGAATGGGTGACTCGAACTAATTTAAGGAGACTTGGTCATAAACTTGAAATGTTATAACTCAACCAAGGCATTATTGACTTAGCTTAGAACTGATAATAACGGACTGATCATGAAGAGTACTCTCAAGGTCAAGAAGTGTCTTCAACGGTGTTGAGATGTTCAACTAGGGAGCCATGGCCTCACTGGTGATTGTGATGGATTTCTTCCTTCTGTTTATTGTTGAATAAGTTTTATGCAGCAAGTTATCTTGAGTTGACTTGATGGAACCACCGTTCGAGTTAATTGGGTCTTAATCAGGATTTTTCTTGTTTGGATTGTTTGGAATGGCTTTAAGACGCGTCACGTTGAGTTTAAACAGGGTTTGACTTATAAGTTCAGAGTCAGGAGTTGACTATTTCTGATCCGGACTAGCAGAAACTCACCGTTGGAAGTCCGCAATTGACTTACTACACCCCATGGTTAAGGGTGCCGTCCGGATGAAGTCGTCACAATACTATTTAAATGCAAATAAAATGGATTGATGCCTTCGTCAAGGACTCATCAGTAAAACTCAAAAGGGATCCTGCCAGCTTTATAGAGGGTGGGGATGGGATCTCCCACATCTTGTTGCTTGTAGTAGAAAATTCTCTTCTTACTTCCTTAGCCGCCACAAGACACATAAACTATATCATTCTAACTCGCGTGTAAGGAAAACTACGAAGGAAAAAAAATTACTTGTCCCAGTTTTCTTTGTTTGGATCCACTTTCGAGGAAAAGGGTAGATATGAATCATCCAGTGAACTTTTTCCAAAGGGCAAGGAGCTAGAAAGGATTTCCTACTCGAAAGGATTTCCTATTCGATGTAGCTCACTCATCACAAAACAAGACTCCTCTTCCATCATTTTTATCTTGCCATCACGAAAACTGAAATTCGACCTGTACACAAACTGTTCCTGAAGGGACATAGAAAACACTATTTTATCTAGTTAAAAAAAAAAAAACCTTTCAAAAAAATATTATTAATTTAAATAGTAAATTATTATTTTTATTTATAAAATAAATTTTCAAGAAAAAATTCCCATTTAAATCTCAACTAGTTGGTATGCCCAGATATTGGCAATTAAACACCAATACATTAAAAAAAAAAAAAATTAACGATCATCGGAAAGACTTAGATTTTCTAGCTAGCTTTGATTGAGGAAATGAGCAATCTAGGAAGAGGGAGAGAATCACTAGGAGGGAGAAAATCACAGCAAATAGGTTAGGAATTAAAAGAGATGAATTGAATAAAATATTTTCCTCTTCATCAATGATCAAAAGAAAGCATTGTACCTTTAAGGAATAATTAGTTTTAAACATTTAGCAAATATATTATATGCAAATCCACATTATATGCAAAAATAAGTTTTTAGAAAGAAAAGAAAAATAGAAAATACCTTGGCAGTAGTAACTTATTCAAGAATTGAGTGCAAGAAGAGTAGAAAAGGAGCAGGAGAAGCAAGATACAAAGGTAGTATCTCATGCAACCCTAGAGGTTGGTTACTTGAGATAACAGATAAGAACGGAGTTGCATGAGTGGTGAGTTACAATTAGAAGTGTGGAGAGAAGCCTACGTGTTCTGCTCATTAGGATAATTTAGAGTCAAAATTACAACTTATGGTCAAAATTAAAGCTTAAACTCTTGGCCTAAATATATCATAACTAGCATAATAACCCGTGCTAAGCAAGGGCATGGCCCATTTGGCTAGGGTCCCCCACTCCATCTAGCTACATTGAGGGGCTTCTTTTTTTGATAAATAATTACATATAATAGCTGTGTCCTATGTGGTTTGATTGTCAAGAGTTCAAATCTCTTGACTTTCTCGTTTTTCTAGTTTTTTTTTTTTTTTTTTTTGCTCGATAAAAAAAAAAAGTCAAAAATTGAATCCAAAACCATCAGCTTTAATATATTATAATAGTATAATGGAGAATTAGTGCTAGTAAAAAAGGGGTTGACTCTCCACAAGGAGACTCTCCTCCCCTACTTTTCTCATAATTTCTTTGTCTCTGGCGATTATTCAGTCCATGGATGGGATGGAGAGAGGATTTGAAAAATGGCCCCGTTTCATGGGTTTTTTCTTATTTTTTTTCACATATGCCCCCTAAAGAAATCTTTATTTTACCAGGAGGCCCCTCCCATGAAGATTTCCTTGTTCCACCCCTAATTTTGTCTACATCTGCATAAAAGCAGCAAAGGTGAAAAAAAATAGAAAAACCCTACCATTCTATGGGGTTTCTTCCTTTTTGTTCTTCTCCATACATGCCTTTAAGGGATTGTTCATTTTACGCAGAGGCCCCTCCAAGGAAAATTTTCCGTTTCCGATTCCACCCCTCATGTGAAGAGTTGCTTCACGTGCCTGGAAAAATATACAGTTCTCGGAAATACCTAACACCCTTGTTATCATAAAATAAATAAATATAAAAAGAGTCAAATAAAAGGGATGCAATTATTGGCTATAGGGCCCCACAAGCAAAGACAAACTTAATCTAAATTAAACTAAAGGTATACTCCCAAGAAGAAAGAGGCGGTCAAGCATATAGAAATCGTGTTCTAATTTTGTAGAGCCGCCCGCCCCACCGCGAAGCCCACGTGAGGCCCGCGTGAGCCTCACTTACGCGAACGAGCCGCCGCAGCACAGAGAGAGAGAGAGAGAGACTTCCGGCCATTTGGGTCTTGGAAGCCTTTCCTTTGACCAAGATAAATTTTGAATGTGAACTCCTTTACCGCCATTGAAAATCTAATCCACTAAAACATAAGTTTTCTTTGATTTAATTTATTTAGTCCCCCCAAATTTTACTCTAATAGAAATCGATCCCATTAATAACCATTTGAATGAAAATGCCATCACGCACTCTTAAAAAAGCCATCAATTACGTTTCTAACCAAATGGTAGGCGTTACTGTGTGGCTAACTTTTTTTAGAGTAAAACTTTTAAGAGCAGGCGGGGGTGAGGTGTTCACTTTGAGCGGCTCAAACTAACCGAGAGGACACAAACTCACCTGATTTTTGTTGATGTAAATCATTGATATATAACCACCCCAATAAACTTAATAATTACACTGGAGCTACATGAGAGTTTATCCGGCCTCCCTCTTAACCTGAAGGGATTAGTCTAGCTCAAAGGATTGGAAACTTTCTGATAGCAGCAGCAATAAAAAAAAAAAACCACCACTAATAATCTAATTGCAGGTCTGAAAATATAGTTTAATCAACGATTTAAAAAGCTGTCCTAAGATAAAAAGAAAATTTGGAACGGAAAGTGGATGGATAGTTGAGATCTTCCCAATTAGGAACAGGATTGCCAAGGTCATTCATGATTCCCCACCTGGTGTGGGGCTTATGGTTGAAGATGTTGGGATATAGTACTAATTTCTACGGTTGAGATTTGTAAAGATGATTTGCAAATCCTACCTTTGCATTATTTAGATTCGTTGCACGTGGTGGAAAACAAAAAACGGGACGTGGAGAATCAGTCCCACGTTACGCTCGTGGGAGACTTTTTTTTGTGGCAGTTCCATATCCGATTTCCGAATGCGTTACGTTACGCGGTCGAGTCTCCTCCTCCCTACTACACGTCCAAATCCCAATCAAGCCCTTGCTTTCTTGCAATTATTACGAGGAATGCCATTTCCACGCGGACATTACAAGATGACGAAATTGCCCTCACATATAAAATTTGTACGAAGGGAGAGACATGTGGGAAATGAGGTGTGTTTTTTATTTTTATTTTTATATGGGACATGATTTGATGCCCTAGGGCTAGTAGGAGTACCCACACCACATGGCCATTAATTAAATGGGACCCTGGATGTCCCTACTAAAATGTTCATCTTTGGGGATAAGGATCCCATGTTTGGTTGGATAATTTATTCATTTCAAACTCCCCAACCAACAGGGTGGAGTAACATGGCCATTTGGATGAGAAAAGACTTTTTTTTTTTTTTATTATAAAAAAAACTATCTTTTTTCATGTTTAAATCACATTTTAAAAAAGAGAATTTATGTAGTCGACCCCAATAAAGTCTGGACAAGGCTTTGATGATGATGATGATTGAGTCTTACGAGGCTCATTTGGATATGGAGAAAATGACACGTGAATACAATCCACACCTACGGAGAAATGAAGAGATATTAAGAGCGAAGAATCTCCTTCTGAAGAACCATTACACTTTTTATGTATATATAATAGTGATTTCCTATTATCTTTTTGAATTTGGGTGAAGAAGGCAGTGTAATAGTCCAATTTTAATATTTATTAGTAAAATTTTAGTTTCAGCCGAATCTTTTTTCTCAACCCTCTTCAAGAAATTTTTATTTTTATTTTTATAAAACTTGTTTGTGTAACATCGCGGAAGAGGATAATGAAACTCCACCCAATGCACAACTAGGAGACATGTTTTCATGGAAACTACCTCGCACAAACTTAAGTTTTTTGCAGAAGTTATTTACAATGAAAATTACACTCATCATTTAGTAAATTGAAACAAGGGGAAATTTAATTTTCATCCTAGAAATTAATCTCATTCGAGAAACTCCTATTAATTGTCAAGTTCTTTTTTCTTTTTTTCTTGTGTGCCATGAGTGTCAACTAATTCAATATTTCTATCTTGATCTCCTTCTCCACTTTCAAAGATGAAAAAACTAAATGAAATTGACATTAAAAAAGGTAAAGAGAAGGGTGGGGGAGGGGTTGCCACGTTTAGCACAACAGCAAATACAAAATCACATGTGACAGAGTCTGATGAGATAATGATTACAGAATAAATATTATTATCTTCCAGCTTCTCATAGCTTGCACCATGTCTTGACACCTCATAAATAAGGTTTTATACATTACATAATGCTTGGCTGGTAAAGCTGTGTAGATTCCTCAAGTTTTCTATTTGTGCCAGTGGGGTCCACCTTCCCAATAGCCCTCGCATTTAAAAGCATCTAGGCATCTAGGGTTAGCATCAATATACGATAAAATAAAAGAGATTTATTGGAGATGTTTAAACATGTCCAACGCAGGTCAATAACAACATCGCAAGTCAATAACGACAAGGTTGATAGCCCCGGATGGAAAAGAAATGAATGAAAATAATAATTCTAATATAGTTGAATAAGACTTTGATGATGATAATGACTTATATTATTGAGAGCTTGGAACCAAATATCATCAATTCAATCCTCTCAAACTTAGCTTTGAACTGTGGCCATGACCTGCTTGCCAGCAGCAGTTGCCCACTTGAATGGCACATTTATCCTTCTCCAAGTTCCCTCTTCATCTAAACCTAGTTTCAAGAAGACCAACTGACTGTATATGGGTTTAAGTCCAGGCCCATTAAGAACTCTAGGTCCATGTTTGACTTTGGGTTTGACACAGACCCTAAAACCCAGATTTGAGCCTGCTTAACAAACTTTTATGAGATGCCCTATTTTGACCAACCGATTTCCTACTAATCATTACCCACATCCAACTGGTTAAAGTTTTGGCATTCTAAATTTGGATCCATTTCTGACCCATTGGGCCTGACATTCAGTCCAAGATCAGAGTTGCGGTGTTCCAGTGGATCCAACTAGGCCCATATCCATAACTTGAAACCCACTGGAGAAACTACTTGAGTACTTGTCCAACCCACTTTAGTTTTTCTTTTGGGCTCTCTCACTCTTTCTACATTTTGGTTAATATTTCCTAGCCCTGTGGGTTTTTGTTATAGTTTGCTAAACAAACTAAGCCTTTTTCCCCTTACAAAATTATCTATTTTTGAACTTTTCGAAAGTGTTGATTACATCACCAAAGTATTATCTAATTATTTTAATCTCAAGGGATAGCTCAATTGGTCTAAGATTACGGTTTGTACTTGGAGGTTGTAGGTTTGAAACTACTATTACACTGGGGCTACAAGGGAGTTTATCTGACTTTCTTTTGGACCCGGAGGAATCAATCAAGCTCAAAAAATTAAAAATCTCTGATAGCTTTTCTTTAAACCCGAAAAGACTAATTCAGCCGAAACGGTTCGAACCTAATATAGAAAGGGGAAAAAATCTGTTGATTACGAGATGTAACAAGTTTTCATTACTTGTTGCAAAAGAAAAAAAGAACTAAGGAGAGGGAGAGTCAAAGCTCCAAGCCTCGAAACCACATAATACAAACAAACAAGTAACCTTCCTCTCAAGATTATCTCTCCCCATATATTCCACAGGAGGGCCTTCTCAGTCATTTCCTTGAAAATAGTAAAAGGGCATCCATGTAAATGCCCACTGGACCCTTCCCCCATAAATAGCCCCCTTCCCATTGCACATGTCCTCATGCCCCCACTAGCCTCTTGAATTTTGGACAGACTCCAAAACACAGGACCCAAAATCTAAGTAAGCTAAGTGGGTAGCAGAGCCAGGAGCTGGAAATGGCTTCCTTCCATCTTTGCAGCTGCAAAACCACCATCCAAGCTCAAAAAAATCTAGCCCCATCAACACCCTTCATCAACAACCAAGCCAATCTCTACACTCATCTCACCATCCCAAACAATCCCAAATCCAACAAACTCAATCATCTACAGCTGAGAACCCTCCCCCACAAGATGACCCAGATCTTCAACCACATGGACAGGTCCATCTTCAACCCCTCATCATCCACTATCCATGAAGATCCCCTTAAGATTGGAATCATTGGGTTTGGTAACTTTGGTCAGTTCATTGCCAAGGCACTGAAAAGACAGGGTCACAACGTTTTGGCCACCTCCAGATCAGATTACTCAGACTACTGCAAGGAAAATGGAATGGAGTTCTTCAGGTGAGTTACTTTATGATATGTTTGTGTTAACATTCTGCATGGAAATGAAAATGATTTTCCATGGTAAAACATTCTAATTACATAAATTTGATTTGATTGTGTTCTTACAGCAACATGGATGCGATGTGTGAAGAGCAACCAGATGTAATATTAGTCTGCAGCTCCATTCTGTCTACAGAATCTGTTATTCGCAAAATCCCAATGCATAAACTGAAACCTGACACCATTTTTGCCGATGTTCTCTCTGTAAAACAGTATCCCAGAAATCTGTTTCTAGAGGTACCCCACTTTTCCTCTCTTGGGTCATTAAGTTTCATTTCATTTGTCAAGTTTCATTATTGTAATTTTGTTGTATGTCCATGAATTTTAGGTTCTTCCACCTGAATTTGGAGTAGTGTGCACACACCCCATGTTTGGCCCGGAGAGTGGGAAAAACAGCTGGGCAGGGCTCCCCTTCGTCTACGATAAGGTTCGAATCACCGGAAACAGCGCTCAAGAGTGGAAATGCGCCCAGTTCTTAAGCATTTTTGAGAATGAGGTCAGTAAGAGGGTAAAAGATTTTACTTTCATGTTCTGCAGTTAAATAGATATCATTTTCTATCACAACTTAGTTAAAATCTAGAATAGAACTTTTTAAGCCGACTCCATATTGAATTGATAAATGATGGTTATGCTGGTGATGAAAACATTTGCAGTTAAGTAATTTAAAGAAATAGAATTGATATGTGTTGTTGAACATGTACTCCCAAAAGCAAAATTTTGGCATTGGTGTGGTGGTCCTTGTCAACTTCAATATCAGTTGTAGAATATTTTAGGTTTAATGTAGGTTTATTTTTTGAATGTGGATAAGCTGTAAAAGATATTTTAATCACAAGAAACTGAGTCTATTGGTGTTTGCAACCACAAGGAAAACTGCCATTTTTGTTTAGTCAACAAGTAACAAGGTTGAATTGGGCAGAAGTTGGTGAAATTTTGACTTGTTCTTATCTTTAGAAGACGAAATCAATTTCTCTAGAGTAATTCAATTGAGTAACACAAACCTCCATTTGCTTATTAATTTATTAATACAATTTGCAATGGTTTTGCTAAAATATCGCGATTTTTTTCAGGGTTGTCGAATGGTGGAGATGTCGTGCGAAGAACATGATCGCCATGCTGCTGGCAGCCAGTTCATTACACACACCATTGGAAGGTAAGGAACTAAGGATGCATAAAAGATTGGAGATGATTTTCTTTGTATAACTTTTTTTGCATAAAAGTCAGTCACCTAAGAAATATAAATTTTTATTTTGTATCCCACCCACTTGGAATATTTCTCTAACACAGGAATATTCTTACTTTTGTGAAGGATCTTATCACATCTAAATCTGGAGTCCACACCCATCAACACAAAAGGCTATGAGACTCTGTTGCAACTGGTAATAAAGAAATCTTACAGACCCTTGTGTACAAATGATTTCTTATCCATATGTATTAGATTAAGACTATATTTATTGTTATTGTTACTTCACATGTATTAATGAATTCTATCTACTGTTTATTGCAGACTGAAAATACAGTCAGTGACAGCTTTGATCTCTACTATGGCCTGTTCATGTACAATGTAAACGCCACAGAGCAGGCAAGGCACCCTCACCTTTTGAGAATTGCATTGCTTTTTGTGTTTATGATGGTTGAGATTGTTCAAGGATCTCAACTTAAAGACAAATGAAGAAATATGGGTCTTTACTAACTGTTATAAGTTTTAACCAGAGATGAAAAGTTTGTGGAGTTTAGGTCAAATCCAATGATCGGAACATGGCTTTGATGATGGATTGATGATCTAATTTTGGACCCAGGACCCAGGACCCAAATAGAGGATATGGACCTGAACCCAAAACAAGACCCAAACAATACACTTGTATGCATATACATATAATACATATTTTGTGTTATTGGGTGTGCAGTTGGGTATGAAGGCCATAGATCCAAACCTGGACCCAAATTTTAAATGAGTCCAAGATCCCAAATTTTAAATGAGTCCAAACCTTGGACTTACCCACAAATTTCGAATTTGGTCCTTCGGGTACTCAGGGACTCACTCTTATCTCTTGTTTTAACTAAACCTTTGGCCTAAATCTTTTTTTTTTCTTTTTTTTTTTTCCTGCTATCGGAGGGTTCCCAACCCTTTGGGCTGAACTAATCCCTCCGGGCCCCAGAGGGAAGCCGGGTAAACTCTCCTATAGCCACAGCGTGGTAGTACAGTTTCGAACCTACAACCTCCAAGTGCAAACCGTAGTCTTAGGCCAATTGAGCTACCCCTTGGGGTTGGCCTAAATGTTTTTTAAGTAGCAAAATGTCAGTGTTCGAATGATAAGATTTCATTGTCCATGGATATGGTTATTTGTGAAACTGATTTTATTATTATTGGTCACACCCAAGTCCCATGACCTTTGTATTTTTTAGTCTAAATGAGGTGTGTTTTTGGCATGCTGCAGATTGAGAATCTGGACCGAGCCTTTGAGACAGTGAAGCAGAAGCTATTTGGGAGGCTTCATGACATACTGAGAAAGCAAATAGTAGAGAGAGTCCCAGTGCAAGGGCTCCCACCAACAAGGGAGCCCAACCCTACCCCATACTTCTTGCCTAACAATGAGAAGATGAAGGACCTCACTTCCTTTGCCCGTCCACCTCCTCCACAACAAAACAATCAAGACCCTCTTGCCACAACAATTCCTAAAGACACCCAAGTGGCCTCTAGACAATAATTGAGTCCCACTGAGTTTTTTTACATTTTTTAGAGATGTTTTTATCCATCCATCATCCCTGATAAAAAAGAAATTCAACTGATGGATCAATCCTCATTTTTCTATGTATTATTTTTGTCAATAAAGGTCCATTTGAATGCTCTGAATGTATATTTTGTAGAAGGGTGGCATGGCATTCATTCATTCAAGGGATTTGTTGTTCTTTTTTATGTATGGGGTTGGTGGGAGTTTGAATGTGGTTGGGAAGGTTAAAGGGAGGTTTTTTTTTTTTTTAATGGTTTTGTGGGTTGGTGGACCCACTCCATTTGGGCAGCCATGTATTTGGCACGTGCTTTGTGGGTTCTATATGGCTTGATTATTTAGTCATTATTTATTTATTAATCTTCCTCTTAACTCACTTCCAATGAATGTATGAGTGTCCTTTCTTGAATGAGGAGAATACTGACAGATGAGAAGAATTGCTAACCTTTTTCTGTTTAGAAAATGCTCATGTAATCTTTAATCTCAAAGTGACATATACATATGCAATAGATTTTTCCCAAATGGGGACCTTTGCTCAATGTCTTATTGGCCAACTTTTTGCAGGCCAGCTATTGAATGGTTTAGGATTGCTGCATCCAAATTGACTGTCTGGACCACATACTCATACAAGCAATTTAAGTACCTTGGTTAAAAAATAATTCCTGACTCGATAATATGGTGCAGATTCTTGGCCCAAAGGTCTACAGATCCTCCATAAATGGTATTAAATTAGGAACTAAAGGGTTCAAACCAACCCCCACCCCCACCCCCACCACCCCCCCCCCCCCCCCCCCCCCCCTCCCCAAATTTGGTAATTGAGGGCACAAAACTACTACTTCAGAGAGGTGGGAGTTGGGGCGGCAATGTAAAGGGATTCCATCAGCCAGTTGTGCTCCCTAAAAGGCGCTAAAATGCCATCTAGGGCAGGGCCCATGGTTCACTTTGGGCTGATTTGAAAAGGAGGTCCCAAGTGCTAACCAAGGAAAAGAATAGCCCATTCTCTTGTTGCCCTTACCATCAATGAAGAGCCGATTCACACAGCCATAAAGTTAAACAGCAGGTCCCCACTGGCTTATAAATCCATCAATGGGATAGGGACCACTAATTCCCCCTTTTGACAATACAGGAGATGAAGTCAGCAAACAGGTCCTTACTGTGTATAATTTAGTGAGTTTTTGTTTGCATATGGTTTCGTTGAGTGTAATTAGGCCCAATTGTTAATTTCCAGAGGAATCAACTAATTAAGCATCCAATCAAATCAGATCAACAGCCCAGTCATCTCTCTCTCTCTCTGTGCCACATTTCAAACCCATGTCCAAATGATTTAATCCAACGGGTTAAACCATCAAGCCTAGGTTGAGATTGGCAACTATTTGGGCCTGTCTATTTGCATTGGAATAGATAGGAATTCATAATCAAATAAGCTCCATGATTATTAAAAAGGTGATGTGTGAATGATAAGAGGGTAGGAGTGAAGGACATAAGTAGCAATGTAAATGAGACCTTGACTTCCCTAGATCCGAACTACTAGGGAGATGGGTGGTTACTCATTTCACATCTTCCCACAATTTACTTTCCATTAAAGAGGAGGTTCTTTGATGCACATTTTTTTATGAATTTCTTCTATATCTTCATTTTTAACCACTTGTGTCGTGAATCTCTGAGCATTCAATTCCAAAGAATTCTAGGCGAACAAACAGGCCCTTAATGTAGTGTCTATTGAAACTACTTGAGGCAGCAAAAGATTGATATTAGATGCAATGTTGACACCTCATTAACAGCAAGCACTACACAGTGCAAGACGCACAATAACCCCAGTGGGTTTTTTCACCTTATTACCCCATGTAAACTTGATAGAAGGCAAACAACTATCCGCTTCACCTGTTCAAGTTTCTAACACACCTGCCAAACATCCATCAGCTGCTGAAAACCTGTGGATACCCTGTTTCAAATATTGTAGTGGTCAACACAAGGAGTAGCATTTGAAATGTAAGAGAGGAATATGGCATCATCTAGTGGCATCTGCCCCTACTAGGTTTTTTTGTATATTTGTAAATCAATCCCCTCAAAAGGAACAAAGGGCACAAATATGTCTCGGTTGGATGCAGTTATATGGCATCATCCAGTGGCATCTGCCCCTTGGATTTTTTTTTTATTTGTGCATCAATCCCCTCAAAGGAACCAAGGGCGTAAATGTGTCTTGGTTCGCCACATACATGCATCCTTCCAAACACGTAAAAACAAAGCATATGCTACTTAGCGAGAATATAAATGAGAACCTTTGATTAAGCGAGCCCAAACAAACAGCAAGCTTTTTTAATTGGGAGGTGAAGAACAGTAAACCATTCCAATCATACATAATATACCAAGGCAGACCTTGGGAGAAGATTGATAAGCAGCAGTTAACAGCTGAAGACTGAATGGCTTGAGATGATTAACTTTGATAAGTCCGACATTCAACAATTTCATTTCCATGCTAGGTTATTTGCACAACAGCAGTTCATCATGTGCTTCATGCCCCTGTTGCATATAGACGAGTCCACTCTTTTGCTGCAGTGTCACCCAAACAGGTTCACCAGATTATAAATAACGGACCAAGATACATGTGTTCTTTAGAGAGAGAGAGAGAGAGAGAGAGAGCGCTACCTGTTTCGACAGCTTCAGCTTCATTTGTCTTCCAATGCTTTGCAATGTTTTCTGAAAGAGGGTCATCAGGGTTTGGAGCACTCAAAAGTGCTTGTATGCTACAGAAAGCAGGATAACAGTACTAAGTAAGAATTTGAGTACCGGGACAGAACAGCTAGCCATCTTCAGCTTGTTTAGTCCTTTTATTTTAATTTTTCTAAAAGTTGATATAATTTATGATAAGTGAGATCTTGTAAAGCTTGTACCATTCCCAGCAAGCTGACAATGCATAGATTTTCGTACCAATGAATACACAAATAAAAAGTGGCCAACCCACTGTCAGAGCAGTGGAAGGCACCACCCCCTTCATGGGGAAGACCAAGGTTTGGACCTTGGTAAATGAAGAAAAAGCTTGCCAAGCAAGTGGCAAGCATAGGAAATAAATATATATATAAAAATAAAAATAAAAACAAAAAACAAAAAAGGGAGTCAGCAGACGCCATCTTCTGGGCATGTTGGAAGCATTAAGGCCTTGGAAATCAGGATTTATCTTTGAGAAGATTTGACCATTTGCTCCTTTGATCATCTTTGGACCAAATGCTTGGTCAATTTCTTAGCCAACCAAAAGCAGATAGAGATTCAATATTACAGTCGCTTCATAATGGGACAATGAACCTGTCCACACCACTGGTTCATTCTCTCCTCCCCATAGATGCATCTAGAGCTTCCTTTTTTTTTTTTTTTCTTCTAATGACTGTCTGTTACTTGTTTAAAGAAGATGAAGAAGATCAAATTACACCACCCAGAGAGAACTTATTATCTATATAACAAAAATCTGCCAAAATGCTTTAGCTAGGATCTCGGCAACCCACCCAAGGAAACAAATAAAACGTTCTGCCAATAAACTATTGGAAAAACAAAAATATCTCCTCAAGAGGATAACAACTAAAAATATGGCACAAAGCAAACAAAGGAAGGACTGAGGGCTTGCTGATGATGGCACTAATGCTGCTTAAGAGGTTACACTAAAACATCCACACGGCCCCATAACTGAACACTATCATCAAAAACAGTAGAGAGGTCACAGCAGAAAAATTCCTAGGGGAAAGCCCTAGGAAATAAGGAACGTCCTCTAGTTCCAAGTAAAAGACAAATAAATCCAGGGTAAATTTAACACGCGTTTCTTAGAGATGACATTCTTGTAGAAACCCTATCAACTTTCTCTTCCAATCCATGTTATAAAATAAAAAAAAATAAAAAAAAGACCAACTCTCTTCTAATCCAAATCCTTTCACCCCAATGCCTTTCAATGAGGTTCAAATAGTAGTCACTTGTCAGTTCCAAGGCTTTCAACAGAGGTCACATATGCTCGCAGAAGGTGCCCATTCTTTTAACTGGCCTGGCTTGTGGGTATTTTTTGGGGTTTCTCCCTTTTAGTTTGCTCTTCAGTGGTTGCCCTCTAGGTTTGTGGAGTGCACCGTGTAAAGGTCCTTTAGCCTTAAATGCTACTCTTAGAATACATCAGTACTAAATGTCGTGTTTAAACATGTTATTATGTTGGGGTCTGCATCTATGGAAGATCAGACAATGTCTGTAGATAAGGCTAACCTGTATGTAAACTACCTCTATGCAGGTATCTAGATGCTACATAGAAAATTTTCTTCCTCGCCATCACTCTGTCAGCAGTAACTTTTCAAATAAATTTTCCTACTTTACCCAAAAAATACAACCGATGCAATTCAATTTTCATAGGAATTTCATTTTTCCGGAGAAATGACAGACAATAAAGAAACTAAAATAGATAAGACAAAAAAGAAGAAAAAATAGTAGCTGATTCTAGCCTCAAATCACAATCCAAACTATTATCAGCCGGACTTGATCTAACCATGATGGTGTTCTTAAATATTTGCAAGTTAATATGTTAATCACATCTAGCAAGCTTACAGCTGGGTAGTTTTAGAGCCTGATAAAATTTAAATGGAATAGTAGCAACAAGTTAAATGCAAATAATAAAATATCGGTGGGACACCACATGTATCTAATTTCTAATGTGATTCACCAGATTTATGAAGAAGGTCAAATAAACCAATAACAGATTCCAAACTAATTTGATATTAAGAGTTCTGCTAGGAACCTCCTTTGCCTCTGAGGTATCAATGGTACAAGCAAAAATTCAAGAAATCGTAAAAAACTAAAAATCATTAAAAAAGTATTTGGAAATAAATGTTCTAGAGAAGTATATTACAGACAAATAAAATAAAGTGGAGTGAGGGGTGGACAGAGCCAAAAATAGCAGAATAAGCAGTGGTTACTTTTAGTAGCTGCAACCATCAGTTTCATTAATGGTACCACAGGTTGTTTAGGTGGGGGTGGGTCATTTGTCCTTGTCCTTTCCTAGGTTGTTTAGGGTTGTGGTCAACAAGTGGGCTTCGGTTCAAGACTATTGTGTGGGTTGAGGGGGTGTTGGGTCTTGGAATGTTTCCTTCAGGAGAGCTTTGCACCTTTCTGAGGAGTCTTGAGTATGAGTCTTTGGTCAATCTTCTTTCTAATGATTTTCTTTGCAGGGATGTAACAAATTCTCGTATTTGGAAACCTACTGCTTATGGAAAATTCTCCTATAATTCCTTTTCAAGGGAGTTGGAAGATCCAACACATTTGAAAGCCTCTTCTTCTTTGGCTTGGCAAGGTCTGGCTCCACCTAGGGTGGAGGCTTTTGCTTGGCTTGCTATTTTGGGGATGGTTTCTACAGCAGATAACCTTAGGAGGAGAGGCTTGGCTTCTGAAACTATTTCAGACTTATGTGTGTTGTGTAGGAAGGGTATGGAGACAGTAGATCATTTGTTTATACATTGCGAGTTTTCTCATACCTTATTGTGTAGGCTCCTTCTGCGGTGCGGTGTCCTTTGGTGTAGCCCAAGGAATTTGGAGGGGATGATCGAAGCTTGGAGGTGCTCTAGTTTTTACGGGTGTGGGTTAGTTCTTTGGAGACTTATACCTTTTGCTATCTTGTAGTTTGTTTGGAAAGAGAGGAATGACAAAGTGTTTAAAAGGTCTTTGTCATCGGTGGAAGGCTTGACATTATTGGTGGTGTCACGAATTGCCAAATGGGCCACTTTCAAGTGTGAGTTTGATAGTCTAAGAGTTGATGGTGTGTTGCACAATTGGGAAGCCTATCAATTTTGTGGGGTTAAGAAAATGAGAATGGTGTTTTCCTAGGCTCCTCCTTCTGAAGGTGTGCTTTAGATCAATGTGGACGGGGCGGCTAGGGGAAAACCTGGGCCGGCGGGTATTGGTGGGGTGCTTCGTAGTAGTGAAGGCATTGTGTTGTCTTTGTTCTCAAAGCATGTTGGTTGTATGCAGTCTAATGAGGCTGAGGTTTTTGCCATTTTAGAAGCTATCCGGATTTTCACTTCAACCTCTTTCCTTTCTAGACTTCTGGTTGAAAGTGATTCTCTTAATGATGTATCTTGGGTGTCTTCTTCGGCTATGTTTCCTTGGAAATTTCAGTTCTATTTGAATGAGATTAGAGCTTTATCGTCTTCAATACAAGTAAACTTTATTCCTGTTGGGAGGGCAGCAAATGGTTTTGCTGACACTTTAGCTAAACAAGGGGTTGATAGGACTTCTAACTTCTTGGCTTTCACTATGTAACTTGTTTTGTGGTATAATCCTTTTATACCATAGTGCCTTCTGGCCGGGGCTTCTTTGTAATACTCTTTCCTTTCTTAATATAATTTCTTCGTTGCCTATCAAAAAAATAAATGGTACCACAGGCACAGATTTTGTCCTACATAAAATGGAAATTATAACTTCAGGCATTTCGGACAATTCATCAAAACACATCCATTTTGGAAACTAGAATTAACGTAATAGTCATATCACCTCAGTAATACTGTTCGAATCTGAAGAGCAGGACTCCACTTATCTTTCAAGATATCAAGGCATATTCTTCCAAGCTACAAAAATGAAAGCCTTCTTTTACAAGAAAGAAACATCGAATTAGGAGAATAAAAACTAGATAAAAAGATTGGACCCACTTGCCTTGTCAATATTAGGATGGTATATTTTCGTGAGAAAACGAACCTATTTCCAGGACAAAAGGAGGATGATGCATCAAAATGATTATAAACTAACAGAATTAAAGCATTAAGGAAAAAAAAAAGAGGCATAAATAAAATGAATCTATGCAGCAATAAAGATATTTCCATCACTATGGAAAGGACAATTAAATTAGCAAGTCTTTATAAAGATATAGTACCAATCCCTAATTGGTGAAAGCCACAGAAGAATCACAATTGTATAAAAACCGTGATATCCAATTCTTTTTTGTAAAAAACACTACAATAGTGAACTACAAGAACAAGAACTTCCATAGCGCAACAGAAAAATCAAATGGCAAGGTTGTGGTTTGAGTCATGTCACCTATTAAAAACAATAGAGAAATCAATTCCATTCGATATTGCAAAGTGAATACCTTCCAAGGAAGCAATAAAGGAATGCTACAGCACATATAGAAGTGTAATTCAATTGGTAATTTGGCCTCCTGGCCATAAATTCCATAAAGCTTGCAACCATCACCAAGATATGATCAGCACTTTGGCCTCCTGGCCCCAGGGCCACATTTCGAAGCCATACCCAACCATACCACAAAAGCTAGAAAGTATCTCTTTGCTTCTGAACCACAAAACCAGGACTGACATACTAATCTAAATCCACCCCCCATTCCCATTATAGATCACCAAGAATTCAAACAGCTGAGTCCCAAGCAAACCCAGAACCTCACCCACAGAACTTCTGTGAACAAGATGATTCACCATGTCATCACTTTTTTAACACATGATTCATCCATTAATCAAAACTTTATAGTGGTCTATGGTTAAGACTTTGTCCTGATACACAAGCCAACAGAAAGTTACGACTTTTGAAGACTCAAGAATGCCAGATAAAGAATAAAGGCTTCAGCTCCCTGGCCTCTCTTGTCAGCCTAAGAAAAAGGATTTAACCAAGAAACCACCATCCAAAGGCCCATGTCACTGCCAATAAAGGGAACAAACACCTTTCCACATGCACAAGTTATCTAACCAGTCAATATCAAGATCACTAACATTCCACTTGAAAATAACACGATACGTTGCCCATATTGAAGTATCCGTGCATCATAGCCTACAAGTTATAGGCTTATAGCTTCGTTCTCTTTTTATAATAGTTTTAACCAGTGTCTCTGTCAGTGGCCATGCTGAACTTATAATTAACATTCCACTTTTCAAGTGTCTAAAGGGAAAATAAGATAGCATACAAGTCAAATACTATTTCTTTTTACTATATCAACAATTACTAGGGGTTAAAAAAAGGAAGGGAAAAAAATGTTAAGAACTATTTATCCATCAACTTTACCACAAAGATATGATAATGCACTTTCTATGAACTAAGAATAGCCCATTTGTATATGCTCTGAATGAAAGGCAAACTTAAGATCATAACTGTAAAAAAAGGTTAACCAACCAAATGCATATGGAAGAGTTTCTCTCGACAATCACCATACCTTTGGGGCAGCCATTGGATATTCTTCCGGCAAAAATAGTTCCAATTTGAAAACCCCTCCTATAAAAGAAATAGAAATAAAATAGCAAAATAATGAGATCAAGTTATGAAAACTCATTTTCAAAAAAGAAAAGAAAAAACTTTCTGATTCGTATAAAGAAGAGAGACTTCAAATTTCCTTGCATCAGTGCTTTTCAACTCGTAAATCAATATATAAAGGAAATGATAACCACTGAATTTCACCTCTTCCAGTTTTTATTTTTTTAATCTGACATTCACTCTCATGAACTCCTTGAATGCTGACTACAAAAAAGTGAATACCACCACGCAAGTGTAACCCTCTTATTGTCTTTGCAATCCAGAAGCAGTTTGGTAAGAGTCCAAGCCAGTCAATTATGTAAGTCTGCTAGCCTACATAACAATGTGTTTATTTGCAAGGACACGATGTATGAAAGAATATAGAAAAGGACTATGAAAGGGAATTTCTCATCAAAGTCCTACTATGAGTCTCTGTCCTAGTTCTTTAGTCACCTCTTTAAGATCAGTGCTGTAGAACATAACAGTCCCCCCTTTTGGAATTTGACAGACTTAAGGATACTCATCATGGATAATCTTTTTAGACAGACATTCCACGTCTGAAATCTCAAAGACTTATTCATTGGGGAAAGAAAAGGAAGAATGGTTTATCACTTGTTTGTTCACTCCAGTTACATTCTGCCCACTTGGAATGACTTTCAACATGCTCTCCCAAAAAAAAAAAAAAAAAAACCTAGAAATTCACAAGAGAGAGATGATAAACAAACTACAGATAGTGCAGACAGATGGTCTTAAAAAGTAATTCCATCGATTAGAGAACACCTTCAGCTAATGTGACATAAGAAACCTCATGAACATGAATATCTGTTGATATATATATGGGAAATGCTCCTGTGAGAGTAACTCTCGCACTACTCTCACACCACTCTGTGGGTTTGTGGGTGGGTGGGGGGCGCATTGGGTCCATATCAACAACCTAAATATGAGAGTAACTCTCATAGGAGCATTATCCTATATATATATATATATATATATATAGAGAGAGAGAGAGAGAGATATTTCTGTCCAGAGAATTGATCAACATACTCCAAACCTCGGATCTTTTTTTAAATAGTTCCATACCACTAACAAGTAACAAGTCACATTATTGAACACCACAACCTCATCTGATCACTTACCTTTTTATTATATAATGTTTCATTGGTAAGTGAATTTCTATGCAACAAGCTACTTTAAAGAGTCCGTATTGTATCCAAAGTGATAATTTTTTTTATTGGTATATTTCTAACATGAAAATAGTTCAAACGAGTTTTTATTCAGAGTCTCAAATTACCTTCATAAGGAGATTGCGTTGGACCAAGAATCATAACATTGAAATAACGCATATTTTCTTCAGAAGGAGACGCACTAATACCTGGAGCTGAACATTACGATGAGATAAATATTGTAAGTCTCAAAAGAATTTAATAGAAGTTAAGAGGAAGAAAAAACTACAACCTTACTACATAATAAACAATCATGTATCATTTAAGCATTTAACAGGAAGGATGTAGACCCCAATCAAAACAACCATAGTACATGATGCGCGAAAAGCAAAATACAAATTAGGATGCATTAACACGTACTACATTAGCTGAACTCAATGTTTGGCAGACCTGACCTGATAATTACCAATTCATTCATTCCGCGCACAAAAAATAGAAATCACAATGCCAAAGAAAATTTATTTTCTACTTTATTCACACCCATTCACCGCAAATCATTATCAGTGACATTTCAACACACATTTTGAAATCATCCCACATATTAACCAAAAAAAATCATATCAACAACTAAAATTCTTCCAAGAATCCCGGAGGCAAGTCAAACATCATAAAGTTTCCACCTTGTTGCATCATACATTACAAAATCAACATACTCAAGCATAGTACTTTAAAATCACAGTACTGTAAATATTGAGGAGAAATCCAGGAGCCGATTTCACCTCATTCCTGCTTTCCAATTGGGCAAATCCCAGAATTTCTTCAAATCACTCACATGAAAGGAAAAACAGAATGGAAACAACAACAAAACTAACGAAGAAAGAGAGGAAATTACCAGGTTCGCTGAGGAGCCGCTGCGTCTCCTGTTCAATCACAGAATCAAAAGATCAAGACCGAAACAAGATCCATAGAATCCACAAAAATGACATCAGAAATGAAATCACCAAACCAAACCCTAGAAAAATTCGAAAGAGAAGAAAGATTCCAAATTGAAATACGAAGAATCGAGTGAAATATTGTCACCAAATAAGTCTAGAAAGACATCGATCTGAAGAAGAAGAAGAAGATGAAGATCGAATCGTACCTTGATGATTCTCCTGGGCAGATTGCTGTTCGCCATTAAAGTAAAAGAGGTGGTTACGAAGAGCAGGTGGTAAAAGTAAAGTAAAACCCTCGTCTGCTGTTGTTCATGATTTTAAAGCTTCGCTCGAAGCAACGTACACCGCGGGTGTGGAAACCAAGTGTGCTCCCGCGCTTGGATTGGGACTTAAAAATGGTAACTTGGGCCTGCTTCGTCTAGTCTTTTACTTGGCTTTTCAACAAGCTAGCCTTTATGTTTTTTTTCTAGAGCTAGACTAATCCTTTCGGGTCTAAAAAGAAATCGGGTAAAATCATTATAACATCCAAGTGGTAGTACTAATGAATTCAACTTTCGATTCCTGAAGAAAAGGAAACCGGAGATCGATAGCTTTGGAAGAGAGAAATTGTGGTCCTGACCACTCGGCTAACCCCTTAAGATTAAAGAATTAAAAAAAAAGAAAAAAAAGAGACTAAATGTATGTTAATAATGCCCGTGTAATTAATAGCATGGAGGTTGTAAATTAGCCATCTATTTAAATTTAATTAATCTAGATCATTCAGTCGCATAACTGCATTATTGGGCTTAGGTGGCTTTCGTAATGATGGTTCAGTGCGTTCATCTTGAATCTCGACCCCGTCAGTTGATAAATTCTTTGATTTTTCTTTAAATAAGAGTTCATCAAATCGTTGGATTGTGTATGTGACTAATAATGTGATTAGCGCATTCTTAAATATTATTAATCAAATACCTAAATCTCGTATATTGTGTGATATATAAAATAAAATGTTAAGACTCATTCAACTAGCTTTAAGAATGAAAGTTTAGAGAAAATAACATAATTAATAAGATGTATAGGTGTTGTATCATTTCATGAATTCATCCATACTGGGAAGACCATGTCAAAGGATAGGATGAAAAAAATGCATCATTATATTATTTTAAGAACCTTATTACGAAAATAGTCGGAAAAAGGGGTGAATAAAGAGAGGAATGAGTTTTCTAGTAGAATTTTATATTTTACATCTAATGATATCATCGGATATGGCGAACATCCCCTCCATATATTTAGATAAGTGATCAAAATAAGAGAAAAGAAAATGAAAAGAAAACTAGCCGTGGGAAGCTTTCACATGTTAAAATGAAATGTCACCCTAATTGTATATTGGTATAACTAGCAACAAAGGCCCCCGGGCAAAACAAAGTATATGTTAAATTAATATAATAGTTAAAAACATATAAAAAGGAATTCACTATTATTATTTTTAAAAATTTTAGAAGAAAATAAGATTAAAAAGAGGTTAAGAATTTGTGGTGAAAGAAAGATTTTCTTTTGAAAAAATATGAATAATGTTGTTATTAATAATAAATTAAAATAATAAAAATTATTACAATCATTAAAATAATTGACCAAAAAGCACAAAGTAAACTGAAAAAAAGAAAAGAAAGAAGAGAAAGTCTCTAAATTCTTTTGTCAATGCCAATGCTAGAGAAAATGTATAAAACGTTAAAGAGAGAGAACATAAAAATATGTTCAAAACAAATAAGAAAATGTAATAATTTATTTTAGAAATGGAAAATTTCAAAAAACTATAAATCTTTTTTCTTATTTTAGAAAAAGCACATGAAGAATACTTCAAACAAGTAAAAAAGTTTTTCACAATTCTTCCAATCAAGTCCTCCCTATAATTTATTTGGAAATGACAAAAATACCTTTAGGTCATTTTTCAAGTCTTTTCTTTAATAAATTATGTAAGAGAAATGATCAGGTCCAACCCAAATGACCATGTGGGGCCCACTTCACCTACCTTTATGCATGAATTGTTAAAAAGGAGAGATACCAAAAGTTGAAAAAACTAGCTTCATTAAATGACTATGTTGACCAAAATCAAATCAACCAGTTTTAGAGAGAAAAGAAGTTAAAAAAGAAAAAGAGAAAAACAAGCCATAAGGAATGGGTGTTTTTATCATTTCTAAAAAAAAAAATTATGAAAAGGGATTGATTAAAAAAATTACTGAAAACCTTTTTATTTTTTTAAAATATTTAAATCTCCATGCACCTTGAAAATGAGACAAAAGTTTATATTTTTTCTGATATTTTCCCTTCCAGAACCCACTTTTTCTTTATAATTAAACACTTACTTTACAGGACTCACAAAAGGGCACTGAGCAGTACAGACTCGTACCAATCCCCAAGCTACACCAAACTTAATCTGAAATTTAAAGAGGAGTACATCTATATGCAGATTACCGGTTTTTGCTTGGGACATTTGGTGGATTGATGTGACGGTCAGAATTGATGGCAGCACAGAATCGGCGCAGGCGATAAAGCAGCAGTTAATGGGGCATTCATTCGGCGCCAAGGATGAAAGAGGTAGGCACTCCATGGTACCACCCGAATTTTAATGACTCTTCACCTGTACAATCATTAATGCTGGGATTGGGAAGTTTTGGGGTCCCACCATCTGTGACTGTACTGTAAGTTGCAGGCCATAAATAGAAGTATGTTTATGGGGATTATAAATAATTTTTGCAGGAACTTTGCATGTGTGATGTGTGGAAAGTTTTTGAAAAATTTCAAATTTTTTAATTTTGGGTTGCCACAATGAGGAATTAATAACTCTTCACATGTACAATCATTAATGCTGGGATTGAGAAGTTTTGGGGTCCCACCATCTGTGACTGTACTGTAAGTTGCAGGCTTTAAATAGAGGTATGTTTATGAGGATTGTAAATAATTTTTGCAGGAACTTTGCATGTGTGATGTGTGGAAAGGTTTTGAAAATTTTCAAATTTTTTAATTTTGGGTTGCCACAATGAGGAACATAAATCTTAAATAATTAAAAATATGTTTACTTTCTTTTGGATACTTAACTAAATGGGTTGGAATCGGGTAAAAACTCATTTGTTAGAGATAATATCCGCTTCAATGGTAAGGAATTTTATCGCTAAAGATATAACAATTTCTCTCACAAGATACTAAAAGAGCGAATAAAATATTAATAATATTGATAATGGGTAAGTAATACTATAGAAAGTAAAAAAGTGATTGCATGAATTCTTGATGATTTTCCTTTATATTCGAATGAACATGGATATCACTTTATTTAAAAAATTTGTTATTTGGGAATCATGTGAAATTAGAAATATAAGTTTACCATTTTAGATGAATATAGTTGTAATATTGTAATATTTTCAATATATTTCTTAAGAAAATATATCCAGTATTGTTATTGGGGATTGTACCAATCCCCAAGCTACACCAAACTTAATCTGAAATTTAAAGAGTCTCCTTCTTCACACTGTTCCTCTCTATCTCCATTTGTTGCAGATTTGTGGCAGATGGTCATGTCATGTCCCCATCACACACTTGACACACACCCACTCCCTTTCTCCACCTAAAGGCCAACACCACCGACATGCTTTTTTTTCCTCTCTCTCTCTCTCTGTCCAAAATGTTGTCTTCCATCTTGCACCATCCCTCACTCCGCCCTCTCCACACCCTCCAAAGCCCAAAACCTCCCAAATCCCTCTCCAAAACCCCACCCCCACCTCTTTCCCTAAATCCCCAAACTACCCTCCAAACCCTTTCTCACAATCACAAGAGCCTCATAATATCTAGACCTTCCCATCTCTCCGGCCACGTCCACATCAGTGTCTCCAAGAAGTTCGCTCTGCCCGTGCTCGTTGCCGCCCTCTGCTGCTCCGACGGACCATCCATTCTCTGTGGTATCCCAAACCTCTCCGACATCACGACCATGATCTCGATCCTACGGTCGATAGGAGCTCGGGTAATTAGTGATATTATTATTCACTAATTACTATTCATTAATTATTTATCCCTTCGTTCTTTCTTTCTCTATTATTTTTCTTTCATTTCCACTATTTAATTAGGTGCTCTGATGAATTATGGAAAGTCTGGTGGTGATTAATGGAATTTACTTCTATGTGTTTTCAAAGACTGATGCATTTTAAATTAATTTAATATTGAATTAGATGGTAGTTTTAATTCAAGATATAATGGGCATCACTGAGCATGGTAAACTACTTTAACCTACATAGGGTGTCAAAATGAGGTGTGTATAATAGGGTTTTTACAAACTCTTTTAAGTTACGATAATTAATAAGAACTTTGCATAAGGTCATTGATAAAATAATTGGAATCCCTTAATTGGAATCCCTTAATTGGAGAAAGTTTTAAAATATATGGATAGTAATAGCAATTTTCACCTAACTGGCCACCTAACTTGAACCTGTTTAGTTATTCAAAGTTAGAGTTGATCTATATTCTTTTTTTTCTTGTTGATTTGAGTTAAAAATTTTAACATAATTAATCAATAGATTGGGTTAGAGTTAAGCCAATTATATGATATTTAACCTTCTAACTTAACTTAACTTGCCTTATTAATTCTTTCACCATTAACTTTATTAATGTAACATATTAACACTTTGTTATCATTATTTTGGAGTGATAGTGTAGACGGGTGACATTTGTCAATTATTTATGACCTTTTAATTTTAAATTATTTTTTTATGTCATCATACTTTTTTGTCATTCTTTTTGTATAATTAGATGAGCGACACTTGTCGATTATCTATGACTTTTTTAGCATATAAATAAGGCATTTCATTCAATTTTAATCCATAACCCCTATTCAGTTTTTTTTCAAATAATTGTCTATCACCCTTAGCTGTATTTTATTTTATTTTATTAAAAAGTTATTATTGTCATATCGTCACCGTAAATTGAACAGGCTGATGCTTGTGGTGCTTAAGTTTATATTGGAATCTACATAAATTATGACAAATCTCATTTCAAAGGTTAATTTGACATTTACTTATACTTTTGTGCATGGATTAAATTATTTACATACACTAACAAAATAACATATTGTTTAATACATATGTAATATAAAAGAGATTTTTTAAGTTTTCCTTTTACTTTTAAATCGATTTAGCTAGTTGCATAATTTAGATTTAAATCAAAGTGTATTAATTTTCTTAAACAAGAAGGACTTAGGCTTCTCTATTTTCAAAATAAGTAAATTAAAAGTTGAATAAGGATACAAATGTGTCCTAAATTTGGCTTATTGTTGGAATATGCTTTTCGAAGATAATGAAATATGTTAAAATGACTTTAGATATGAGAAATTGTTTAATTATCTTTTCATTTGTTTTTATATCTAATTTTAATTTTTATTTACACTGGTATTATTTTAAATTCTTACCTTGCGCTCGTGAACATTATTAATAACCGTGATGAGTTCATTTTGAAATAAATTATAAATTTATTTTTCTCAATTGCAGGCATAATATCTTTATCAAGAATGGGTGGCATAGAAAAAAGGTATGTTAATTTTTATTTAAAAATTACATTATAAATTAACCTAATATAATATACTTTTAGTAATTATTAGTTATTTAGTATAGAAAATTTTTATATCACCGATTTTAGAAGTAATTAGACGTTTAAGGAATGAAAGAAAAACCTCCAGAGTAATAAATAAAGAAGAAAATTTTGAAAGAAAAATAAAAAACTGAAAACTAATCATAATTGAGATTTGAAACTTATAATTGAAGTGAGAAAGGTTGCATCTAGATAAAGCTTAAGAAATTCAGGTTGCAGGACACTTATATCGTGCAGGGTTTCTTGTTTTGAAAGATAAAAGTTAAAAATTAAATAAAAAGTGAGATTCAATTGAGCAATCAATTGTCAAATTGAGCCTCAATCTCTAAATCAAATCGCTCAAAAATCATATATAAGTCAATTCAACCACCAAATATAATTGCAACTAAAGATTAAATGACATGAATACACTCAGATCTTTCATCGCAATAATCATCGTAGGTTAGTCTTGCTTATAACAGGGGTATGGGCCAATGCATCCTTCCACAAGAGATTCCAGGCTTGATATAAAAGAAAAGATTAGAGAATTCATTTAGTAGACACGCATCCTCCTATCCAATTACAGCACCCAATCACCAACAAGAATGGGTCACTTCACACAATCGTATTGTGCTTTTGCTGTGTGTCAATGCTACAAACTAAAACTTGGCATTTTGTCTCTCTCTCATCAATCAATATATTTATGCCATCGGGCAACAACTTTTAACTCCTAGATTTGATTAAGGCAACACCTTAGAAACTACTCCCTAGTCCCTAGAAAACAAAAAGAGCATTCACTGATTAGTTTGGTACGTAAAAAAAATTAAATTAAATTAAATTATTAACTAATTAGTTTTTTTAACATTCCATTAAAATTGTCTGCAGATGAAATTAAAGTCCTACCGTTGGTGTGGTTTTATGTTAAGTGTGGATAGGAAAAATTATATCCAAAAGAGCGTCTTCTTCTTTCTACCGAATCTAAATGAAAATTCCTTTAATAATATGAAGGAATCATCACGATAAAAAGCTCACATGCAAAAGAATCTGATTAAATCTCACTTTAATTATCATCTATCCCATAACCCATTATAAACTATTTGAGTTATACAGCAAACCTCTAGGAACTGAGAAAAGCTACAAAAGCAGCTGAAGCATTCTTGCACTTAGGATATGAGTTATGAAAGAAATAAAAAATTGAGTCCCTACATTAAACTCTTTAGATCAAAACTATTGCTTATGCACGTAGTCTTTGTTTTCATAAAAAATAAAAAAAATATAAAATAAAGAAAATATAATATCAAATTAAAAAGATTACCAGCTTCTTGGAACTTAGGAAGGCTGTGATTAAATCCTTGAAACCAATAATATCACAAGTTAAGGAACAGTTGAACAAAATATATTATTAAGCAATGAAAGCGAAGAACAACAATAGAAGAAAAAAAACTCATATTTGGACAACATCAAATATATTTACCAATTATTAACTAACTCAAATAATCCAATGGAAAATAAGTAGTAATTACCAACTTAAGTTAATGGATAGTAAATAAATACTTAAAATGAAAACGATCAATTATAAGCAAAGAACTAAATCCAAAATCCAAAACCATAGAAAAGGAATATCCAGGGGAAAGAAATCAGATACAAAATTTTATCAACAGAGGCCCAATTTCTTGTCATCTAACAATTATGATATTTCACTTTTCATAACTAAATGTACAACTATAATAAGATAAAAATAAAGTCACATATGCACAATCCTTATTATGTCTATCAAGGAGACTATTTGGCAGTTTGTTGATTGGCATAGTTTATTTATTTATTATTTATTTATTTATTTATTTATTTTGTATTAGCCTGGTATCAGTATGACGTAAGAAGAGCAGAAGAAAAGATAAAAACCAAAATCAGTTGGTGGGCCCATTTCAACATTCTTGTTACATTAAATTTGTATGCATGGAGGGAGAGAGAGTAAGAGTGCATTGAGAAAGCTTGGAAAAAGATTGGAAACCGTATATAATATAAGAGATGAAATAAGAAATTAAAAAACTTAAATGGGAAGTCAGATAAGATTGGGACACCGGGTATAATACAAGTAATTAAATAGAGAATTTTGAAATTGAGAAGCTCAATCAAAACCTATCCAATCAATTAAAATACTCAAAATTGATATCCAAATGATATCAAAACATTTAATATACTATTATTTAACAAAAGAATGTTGAGTTTAAAAGGAGACTTTGGTGACATCCAACTCTTACCGTTAAAGATTGAATCTTATAGATCTGTATAACGTATTCTTACGTTCTCAGTTGCAGCTGTTCGGATGACTATACAAAATAAAAAGATTTCCTCTTACACCTTTAATCTTGTAGGTAAAAATAAATGAGAAGATTCTTGTGTGGGGTCCATTTTGCGAACCGGTCTCTCTTGGTTTCGGCAGAGGTATGCTCGGGTATGCTACTGTATGAGGACCATGTCCCTTGATCTCGGCTACAACCCGATCCATATCGGTCTCGGCACTACTTGCTGGTTTCGGCACTATAGTATTCAGTTCGGCCGCACATCCCGTTCAGTCTCGGCAATGCAAGCTCGGCAATGCAGTATTGCGCTTGCAGCTAACAGCCACGGCCCTGTCGTGGCAAGGCCCAAGGAAGGGGTCTGATGGGACTTCAGCCACCACCAGATCAGGACAAGATCAGGCCCAATGTGACTAGCATTAAATGCAGTGTGGGCTGATCGGACCCACATTAAATGCAAAGAGGGCTATGATGGACCTTCATTAATGACTTTGTGGGCTGATGTGACCCAGGTCACATCACCAAGCCCACTGGCACTCACCCAAAACTGTTCCATATATATGGCACGAGCCAAAGGGAGCAGGGGGTAAGCATTCTCACATAGACACCCAGTCCTTCTCCTTCTTCTTCTTCTTCTCCGATCCATTGCTGACTTAAGCATCGGAGAGCCCTGCGCTGCCCGTAGCCAGGGTCCTCTGACCTTTGTCTTTCTCCTCTTTCAGGTTCATACCGTCGCAGCTATCTCCTCCATGCATTGAATAAGTCCTAAGAGGCATCCTGATCTTGTGAGTATATTATTCTTGCACTTACAATTCTCTTAGTCTCACTCAAGCACATCTGTAAATAACCCAACATGTGCTGATTATGAAGGACAGAATAGAAGTGTGGGATTGTTGTTGTTCTTCTAAGATTTCCTCTTACACCTTTAACGAAGATTCTCTTTGTGTAACTCAAGCAAGTGTAACTCAAACAAGATTTCCTCTTACACCTTTAACGAACTCAAGCCCATCCGTAAATGATCCAACATGTGCTGATTATGAAGGACAAAATAGAATAGTGAGATTGTGGTTATTCTCCTAGTTCGCAACACCATAATCTGCAATTTTTTAATAGAGATAATTTTTTTTTGAGACTTCATGAAAATCTCACACATAAGTAAATAATAACACTTTTAAAATTCTGCGTAAAGGATTTTTTTTTTTCTTACCGTGTCTGTATATGGAAAGAAAATATATACAGGACTCACCGAATGGATACCCAGTCATTTATGGGATGCCATATCCATTATCCACCAAACACCTTTCTAATCATCTCGCTTTACTGCTTTTCAAGTTTTTCATTATCTGTTATCTCCTCTGATTCTAACTCAATATTAAACGGAGAGGAAAGGAACATCTCATATCTTCAAAATCAAAATCATCTTCTGTCACAATAACTAGGCTGTCTATTTACTTTCTATTTTATTATTTTATTCTATTTACATTCTGTTTTATTATTTTATTTTGTATTTTTTGAGTATATTTGGTGGTTTTGAGTGGGTAAAATGATTCCAACAAAAGGAATTTTAAACAAATATTTCGGAGAAAGTATTCTTACATTCCTATTTCTATGCAAACAAACAAATTAAATTTGTATGCATGGAGAGAGGGTAAGAGATTTTAGAAAATATATTAAATGATCTTGATGGGAGATTGCAAGGAAATCCAATAGGAAAGAGAGATTTGAAGGTTTTGTGCATTGAGAATAAGCTCGGAAAAAGATTGAAACCGTATATAATATAAGAGATAAAAATAAGAAAAAACTTAAATGGGAAGTTAGATAAAATTGGGATACCGGGTATAATACAAGTAATTAAATAGAGAATTTTGAAATTGAGAAGCTCAATGAAAACTTATCCAATCAATTAAAATACTCAAAACTGATATCCAAATGATATTAAATCATTTAATATATTATTATTTAACAAAGAATGTTGAGTTTAAAAGGAAACTTTTGTGATATCCAACTCTTACGGTTAAAGATCGAATCTTATAGATCTGTTTGGTTGCTTAAGAAAACGGAAGATTTTTTTATTTATTTTGGAGAAAGTATTCTTATATTAGAAAATAAAATAACATAATCTTTTATATCAAAATAACTAAATATTTCCTCTTACACCTTTAATCTTGTACGAGAAAATCAACGAGGAGATTCTCTTTGTGTCACTCAAGGAATGGATCACTGTTAGCACATCTTGTAGTCTTGTAGGAGAAAATCAATGAGAAGATTCTCTGTGTCACTTAAGGAATGGATCACTGTTAGCACATCCATAAATGACCCACTGTTAGCACATCCGGAAATGACTCAACATGTGCTGCCAGTGGCGGAACCACAGCCAGGCCAGGGCCCCCCGGCTTTGGAAAAAGCTTAAAAAATCACCAAAATTGCCCCCACCCCCCCCGCCCCCCCCCCCGGCTTTGGAAAAAGCTTAAAAAATCACCAAAATTGCCCCCCCCCCCCCCCCCCCCCCCCCGGATTTTGAAATTCTTAAAAGATGAGTTTCATTTGGCCCCACACCCTACTCTTAAAAGACTTTTCCGGTTTCAGCTCAACAGTACCCACTTTACTACTTTAGAAGATCTGTTTCTTCTGAAAACCTTTTCCAGACTCCAGCCAAACCAGCAATGAGCAAATCCTTTTTCTATTTTCCTTCTTTTCCAGACTCCAGTCTATTTTCCTTCTTCTCCAGCCAAACCAGCAAACGAAGCTCTTATCTTCAGCTGTTGAAATTGAAAGTAAAAGGCGCAGTGGCGGAACCACAGCCAAGCCCGGGGGGGCCAGGCTTTGGAAAAAGCTTAAAAAATCACCAAAATTGCCCCCCCCCCCCCCCCCCCCCCCCCAGGATTTTGAAATTCTTAAAAGATGAGTTTCATTTGGCCCCACACCCTACTCTTAAAAGACTTTTCCGGTTTCAGCTCAACAGTACCCACTTTACTACTTTAGAAGATCTGTTTCTTCTGGAAACCTTTTCCAGACTCCAGCCAAACCAGCAATGAGCAAATCCTTTTTCTATTTTCCTTCTTTTCCAGACTCCAGTCTATTTTCCTTCTTCTCCAGCCAAACCAGCAAACGAAGCTCTTATCTTCAGCTATTGAAACTGAAAGTAAAAGGCGCACCATCTGTTTGAGAAAATGTCTCGACCCCAAGTCACCATAAGTCCATGCCAGGTACTCTTTTTTCTTCATGGAAAGTGATTAGAAAGAGGGGTTTTGTCTGTTTGCCTCTTTTCTTTTGCATTTCATCTTTTTTGGTATCTATTGCAAAGTTTCTATGGTATTTGTTGTGATTTTTCTTGGGTCCCTTTCTAAGTTGTGTTTTTTTTATACTTGGGGTTAACCCCAACTATTACCTTGTTCAGGTAAAGATCCAGGGATCTTATTCTTGTAGCTTGCCCATAATGTGCTGAGTATTAAATTTAAACTATGCTTTTCTTGATCCTAAACGTTTCTGCTCACATGCATATCTATATTCCCTGTCATTCTTTGTTGGGCGGCTTGGGCCTGGTTGGGTTTGTAGTTTGAAGATGGTAGTCATTGGGCCATCCTAAACTTAGGACTAGGGGTGGCCTTTTTTTTTCCCTTATTCATACTTCAAGCCTAGCTTGCATTGTGTGCTACTTTGAAGTTTGGCCCAGAGGTTGAAAACACATTCTGACTCACCTGGAGTCTACCTGGTTCATTAAATCACTTGCTTGATTGAGTATTTTGCCTAAGTTAATCATCTTCCATGACAGGCTTATAATCCCATTGTAGGTAAGAGGCGAATCGAAATGTTGGGTTTCGGGGCGGTCGCACCCATCAGAAATAAGCCCTCGCCCCCCTCAAATGATAAAACAACGAAGAAAGCAATATCCCCCACCCAAGAAAGCCCATGCCCAAACATTGATGGCCTAGAGTGGAAGACCACATTGACATTACCCTGGCCCCGCCTAAACCCAGCCCATTACCATAACTATTTATCACGTTTATTTCCACATGTAGGCACATGCATTTGATATTTAAACACAAACAATTAGTAGCAAGAAAGGGAAAGAGTAACAACAGAAGAAGAGCTCTCCACTTGGCCTAACATCAACCAAACAGAAACAGTCGTCCTTCATATGTCGATTGACCCGAACCACCTATTTGGTGGGCCACTTAATTAGATGCTCAGTAAAGTCCCATGATGCTCAAGTGAGTGTCTGAAGACTGGGCTATATACGTGGACTCCTTATTTAGTATAAGGTGATTTGGGTATGTAAATGGGGGCAAAAAATAAAAATAGAAAAAATGAAAACAAAAACGCAGATGCTAAGCGGCTAAATGGATGTGAATGGTTGACGGACTGATATGTTAATATTTACATAACTTTTTGACAAATATTTCCCTTAGATTTGGTATAATTGGATTGGTTAACTGCACTAAATTTAATTGTTTTGAATTGTAGGTGCTCAAATTTGGGAATACATGAAAAATAAAGTTGAAGTGCAATTTTTGGGTGTCTAGGGAAATTGTGGTGGAAAAGTTTCAATGGGCCTAATCGAGTTTACTGAAGAAAGGAGTGGGCTGAATTGAAAGTGCACCTGAGATGATACATGGGCCTGCATTGGAGTGGAAAAGTCCAAGTAAAATGAGAAAATTACTTTCGGGCTGGAGCAGTGGGTTTAGTGAGGGGTTGTGAACTCTTATAAAAAGAAAGAAGCACCAGACGTGGGAGACCTAATTGGGGGAAAGTGGAAATAAAATAGAAAAGAAGAAAGGAGCAGAGGAGGGGAGCACACCATCGCAGCACACCATCCCAGTCGGGTCCATCCATCAAGGCAGAGACCAAGCCAACGTGCTGATCAACACACCATCAAGAGCTTTCTTCTTCCTCTGTTTTTATTTTCTGTTTTGTATGTTCTTGCTGTCCATTTAATTTATGGGTAACTAAGTACTTTAGTTAGGGCTCGATTGAAGCCCTAATCATGTTTCTTTAAGGATTTTGATATGGCTTTGCTGTAAACTGTTTTGGTGATGCTTAATTGATTAATTTCAAATTATATTTTTACTCTTACATACTTTATGTTATGCTTGATCACCATATACATGATGTGTAATGAGTTTGTTACACAGGTAAATTTAGATGACCGAGTCTTGTGCCTGTGAGAGTAACAAAAGAACTAGTTATAAGTTCTGGAAATTAATCATCATGAATAACTGGAATAGATACCATGTTCTAGGAGTTGTGTGTTTGTCGATTTCCATTGAGTTATGCGTTCTTAAAGTGCAAATTAGTAGATACCATGCTAAACACTGTAAGAATGAGAAGAGTTAGCGTAGACACCCATGCCTAACTTGTTGTTGAGGGAAATCAATAATTTAAAGAGTAGATATCATGCCTTTAGATTGACAAACATGAGCATCTAAAATCTGTTTTGCAACATTGTGCATGTCGTTTGCTTAAGGAAGAAGATTAGCGGTGAATATCAAATCCCTAACTAGTTTTCTCATTGTCTTAGCCTAAATCAAATTCTATTTTTAATCAAGCGCTGTTTTTAATATTGTGTTTAGACATTTTTCAGTTTTCAAAATCATTTTGTTTGAACACTTTGTTTACACCGAGTGCCTTTGTGTATTGCACCTTAACTTTGAGTAGATATCTTAGGGTTGTGAAATAAGTTTTTTTTTTAGGGTCTTCTTTCACTTTTGCATTCTTAGTTTGTGCTATTTATTTAGTAGTTTTAGGAAATTAATTTTCAACACAGATAAATCCAATCCTCGTGGGAATGATCTCGTATTTGCTTTCTATACTATTCGTCTAATCTTGTGCACTTGCGAGTTAAAACGTGCTTATAGTTGCATAATTTTTAGGTAGCTATTTGTACAACAAGTTTTTGGCGCCGTTGCCGGGGATTGTGTCACTAGTTTGTGCTGAAATTGTTTTTTATTGTTTTCTTTTACAGTTTGAATTTGGTGTATGCAAGGTCGTCGATCCCAAAATTTAGCGGTTGTTGTCTACGATCCTGAGATTGAACGAACTCTTAGAAGTCTTCGAAAGCAAGCTGAGAGGGCAAAACATAACACACAAGGGGAAGATTTTGAAGAAGGAGAAAGATCAAAATCTCTGAACGAAATGGGGGAGGAGCAGGCTCGAAGGCCAATGAAGGACTCCTTTGTCCCTCAAAACCTTAATCAACCATCATGCATTGCATACCAACCAAATGTGCAAGGCAGTTTCCATTTACCACCTCAATTGCTTAACATGGTGCCACACTACAGAGGCACACTTTCTGAGGATCCATATTTGCACATAAGGGATTTCTTCGATCTCTGCAAGACTCAAAACATCCAGGGCGTAACTCCAGAAGGCATCAGGTTAATTCTCTTTCCGTTCTCCTTAAAAGATAATGCTAAGCTGTGGTTAAATTCTCTGGCTGCAGGGTCCATTACTACTTGGGAACAATTGGCCACCAAATTTTTGAAAAAGTTTTTCCCAGCCCAGAAGACAAGACAACTTAAAAGGGAGACTCAAACCTTCCAACAGAAGGATGGAGACCTTTTCTTTGAGGCATGGGAGCATTTCAAGGAGTTGCTTCTCAAGTGTCCACACCACAATCTATCTCAAGATGATCAGGTACAAGCTTTTTATGAGGGTTTAAATGATATTAACAAAAGTCTTGTTGATTCAGCTTGTGGAGGTGTGCTTATGGAAAAGAGCTGTGCTGAAGCAATTGAGCTATTTGAGACCCTAAGTGAAAATTCTCAGCAATTCTCATCAAGAGGGAGACAAGGAGTAAAAAGTAAAGGTGTTTATGAAGTTAGCTCATATGGTGGAGTCCAGAGTCAAATGGCAGCAATGGAGAAGAAATTAGATATGCTGGTGAAAGCAATGTCAGCTCAGAACATCTCTCAAATACAACAAGTTGCTAAAGCCGAGGTATGTGCTATATGTTCTCATTCTAATCATACTACTGAGACTTGTCCTATGTCTGGTTTTACAGATCATGAGCAAGCTAATTATGTGGGGGCAAAACAACTATCATCCCAAGAACAACCCATATTCGAACACTTATAATCCAGGATGGAAGGACCACCCAAATTTCACTTGGAGCAACAGTCAGAATGTGCTTAATCCACAAGGGCAGCAAAAGAATTTCCAGCAGGGAAGTAATTATCATGCATCATCACAAGTGGCACAACCTAATAATGACCAGAAGAAGAATAATCTTGAAGGTGCCTTACTCCAGTTCTTGACTGCACAACAACAGACAAATGCTCTAACTAGTCAGAACATTCAGAAACTAGAAGCAACAACTAGCCAAGCTATTCAAAGATTGGAGGCACAAGTAGGGCAATTGGCAAAGGAGTTAAGTGAGAGAAAGAAAGGAGAGTTTCCATCACAAACCATACCTAATCCAGGAGGCCAGGAGCAGCTCAAGGCTGTGACAGTCCTTAGAAGTGGCAAGGTAGTTGACAACAAGGTGGGGACAAATGAGAAAGAACCAGAAAATGTTGAACCACCTCCAGCCAAAAGGGTAAGTGAGAAGGAGAAGGTGATATTGCCACCCTTTCCTCAAAGGTTAGTTAAGCAAAAGAAAGAAAAACATCTTCTTGATATTTTTGAAACTTTGAGAAAAGTAGAAATCAACATTCCTTTACTTGATGCAATTAAACAGATTCCATCTTATGCTAAGTTTTTAAAGGATTGTTGTACACACAAAAGACAGTTTCAGGAACATGAGAAAGTTGCATTGACTGAAGAGGTAAGTGCGGTTTTATTGAGAAAGCTACCACCTAAACTAAAAGATCCAGGTAGTTTTACTATTCCTTGCAGGGTTGGTGACCGTCTGTTTGAACGTGCTTTGCTGGATCTAGGAGCAAGCATCAACTTGATGCCTTATACAGTGTATGAGGAGTTGAGGTTGGGGGAGCTGAAACCAACTTCAATTATATTGCAATTGGCAGATAGAAGCATCAAAAGACCGAGAGGTATATTAGAGGATGTCTTGGTTCAGGTAAATGAATTTATTTTGCCTGCTGATTTCGTTGTTCTGGATATGGAAGATTCCCCTATGCCATCCTCATTACCTATTATTCTTGGTAGACCCTTTATGGTAACTGCTGATACAAAGATAAGTGTGAAAAAGGGTACTATACGCATGAAAGTTAATGGTAAGAAGATAGAATTCATGTTGTCTGATACTATCAAATTGCCACATGATAACCATGATTGTTTCAAGATTGATATGGTAGGAAGTGTTGTGGAGCAAGTGTTTCAAGTACATAGCATTGATCCTTTGGAGGCATGCATAGCCCACAGCCTCACAAGGCTGAATTATGAATGTGGATGTGATGTTACAGAGATATACCTCCATGAAGCTTTGCATTCTCTTGAGGCTTCTAAGCCTTATCCAAGTAAGTATGTACCTCTCTTTGAAACTCTTGTGTCTACTAATACTACTCTTGTCCCTTCCATTGTTAGGGCACCAGATCTAGAGTTGAAGCAACTACCCGAACAATTGAAGTATGCTTACTTGGGCGAGAACCAGACATTACCAGTGATAGTTGCTGTAAACTTGAATTTGGTGGAGCAAGAGAAGCTTTTGAGAGTTCTTAGGGAGCACAAGACTGCATTAGGGTGGACCATTGCCGACATCAAAGGAATAAGTCCATCCAAGTGCATGCACAGAATCCTCCTTGAAGATAATGCAAAGCCTACCAGGGATGCTCAGAGACGGCTTAACCCACACATGAAGGAAGTGGTTGAAAGTCCTTGGGATCCTAACCCTAGAGGGGGGGGGGGTGTGAATAGGGTGTGCTACAAGTATGACCAATTTAGACCAATTTTAAATTCTTAAACTAAACTAGTCACATGTGATGAAAAATCAATCAATATGCGGAAGCTAAAACAAAAACAATCACCACATAGCAATCACCACAACACAATATTTATAGTGGTTCGGCCAACGTGCCTACATCCACTACCGGCTTGTGCATCCAACACCCCACCGGATTTCCACTATGTATGCTTTTTACTAGGCTAAGCAATAACCCTTACAATGTTGCTTTTCAAGGCTAAACAACAACCTCTCAATGTGCTTTTATAGGCTAAGCAATAACCTTTACAAAATGCTTTTCTTAGGCTAAGCAATAACCTTACAAAATGCTTTTCTTAGGCTAAGCTAAGCAATAACCTTACAAGATGCTTTTCTTAGGCTAAGCAATAACCTTACACAAAGCTTTTCTCTAAGAAGGTGTCTTTACAAAAGATCACTCTAAGAGATACAATTTAAAGCACATATGAAATTGCCTCTTAAATAGGCGGATATGAAAGTTTAATACAAATTCCAAACATACACTCAAATAAGCTAAAGTGTGTGCACAAGTGTATGAATGTGTTTCTTCAATCAATTTCAACAAAGAAGCTCTTAAATGAATGCATGATGCATTTTAAAATCAAAGCTTATAAAATGATGATTGAAGAGAAAACTAATCACATAAAAGATTCAAACAACTTTGAAGAAATGAATTAAACAAGTTGTATGAATGTTAAAGTCTAAGAAAGCATGTGATTTAGTTAAGAGAGTTTGCAAACTAATCTAATTTACCAAGGATGATTTAGAGTTTGCAACACAACTCTTTAAAAGCTAGAAATCATGCAAATATGAAAATACAAAGATTTAACCATGCATTGATTCTACTTTTAATGGAAATCAAAATGATAAGTAAGGTCTACCTTTTTAAATCTCAAGCATTTGATTTCCAAATGGCCCTCTAGCCTTTCCAACTTCTTCCCCTTTCTTTGGCTCCAAAATGCTCTCAAAAGTTCATGTGTCAAGCCTTGAAAAAGGTTGGAAAAGAATGGATTTTATAGCCAAAAAGTGTCCAACGGCTAGTCCTCGGTCGACCGGCAAAGGGGTCTCGGTCGACCGAGAACACACAACGGTCATATTTCTGACCGTTGGTGCTCCCAGGTAAATTTTGCCTGCAGTTGTCTCGGTCGACCGAGACCTGTATCTCGGTCGACCGGCGACACTGCCGGGACACCCCCTTTTTGCAAAAAATGCAACTTTTGCATATTTGAAGGTTTTTCTTTGGGGGACCTTTTGGCCACTAAATCAAGCTTGGAAAACAAGTTTTAAGACATTCTAAGATGTTTAAAAACAAGAACACACAAAGCCTAAGATGATTCAAAAGTTTAAAACCAAAGGCTAGCTTGATTGAATAAAACTCTTTTAAAATGAAAATGCATACAAAAATGATTCTGAAAGTGATGAAAGTATGCAAAGCTCAAACCTAAATTCTCAAGATGATTTTCCAAATATAATGCACAAGGAAATAGGTTTTCAAAAGAGTTTGTATTCTAAAACCAATGCACCCAAGTTTAGAACCAAAACATGCATAAAACAAAAACTTTTCCAAAACTTAAAAGCTATGCATGTATAAAACCAGATTTCAAGGTTTTCTAAAACGATGCAAGTGTGTGTAAATCAAATGATGCTAAAGTGCAAATGCATCCATCAAATTGCAAATTACAAAATCCCTAACAATCTCCCCCTTTGCAATTTGATGGCAACTTACTCATCATTGAATATTTCACACCAAGTCTTCAGCTCCCCCTAAGCTGGACAAGTCTTGAAATCTTCTTGGATGCTCTTTCTTTTAGCTTGTGCTCTTGGGCTCTTTTCTTCAATCTTCTTGATGCTTGGAGCTTGATCATTCTTCAAGCTTTCTTTCTTCTTTCTCTCTTTATCCAAGCATCTCCTTTAGCTCCAAGCTTTCTTTCTTCTATTAGCTCTCCCCCTTTGTCCATGCCTCTCTCTCCCTTTAGGAAGCTTGGACATTCTCTTCACCCTTTGAGAACTTGAATTCTTTCTCCCCCTTTGATGGATAGGAGATCTTCGAGTACTTGAACTCTCGAACTCTCTCCCCCTTTGACATTAAATTGCAAAGGTACCTACACACATGAAACAAGGAAAATACCTTTAGTAGCACCTGTTAACACATGAAATCGAAAATGAAATTCATAACAGGTTATCATGTATGGAAGTTATCTCTAAGGGCTCAAGGGCAATCCAAGGGTCAATTTGATCAAAACTAATACTTCCTATGAAGGTTTACACTCCCCCTCAATCCATTCTCTTCTTTTGTCAAGCTTTTGACAAGATATAACTATTAGATTCAAGAAGTAGATGGTTTAACCAAGTGAGGGTCAACTTCAAGGAAAGGATTAGGTTCATTTAACTATAAGGCTCATATGATCAAATTACCAAAAGAGAGCTAGGTCAAGGTGAAAAGCAATCATGGATACCAATTGGAAAAACAAAGAATACCAATTGAGATTTAAGGATATAACTATTAAATCAATCACTCTAAAATGGATTTAAAAATATAACTATTAGGAACAATCCAAATTAGAGCTATCCATGAAGCAATGGGGTTTACTAATCATAGCATCAAATAATTTAACTATGAAAATCATATGCTATGAAAGTTTTGAACTCATTTCATTCAATCAATAAATATGACTATTAAAGTGCAAGAATGAGTGAAATGAATTTCAAGCATGAAGCCAACCTCAACAATTAACCAACCAATATTATGAACATATAAACATGGTGGTCATGAGATTTACCTATGAGAGCAAGAGAGGTGGCAACATGAACATTATGATGCTAATGGTGTGTGACATGGAACAAATGTATAACTATCAAACTCAATCCAATGCACACAAGGTCTATCACATACACAAGATAAGATATCAATTGGATATGAAATCAATGGAAAATTATACCAAATGAAACCAATTGAATATGATAACATGATTAAAAGCAAGGATGTGACAAACTCAAAATTCCATCAAGCATCATAAATGCATATTCATCACTTTTAAAGATATAACTATTGAGCATAGTGATGAACAAGGCAAATTGCAATGCAAAAGGATATGACTTGGTAAAGCATGCAATTTCCAAAGTGTCAAAATCATATGAATTCAACATCTAAGATATCCATCAAACATATAGGAATATGAGAAATGTGTTTCAAAGAGTTTCATATGATTAAGAACACTACTATGAAGTTGAAACATGTATAAGGATGATACCAAGAGAATCTACATGAGTCAACATCATAACCATCCATAAAGATATGACTATAAGGCATAGAGGATGGATTTGGGTTCTAGTATGGTTTCAACAAATGTTACTAAGATCACAACCATACATGGAACCAAATGTCATTTGCATATAAAAAGAATGTAAATCAACAAGCAAAGATGCAAACAACATACATTTCCATTTCTAAGATAATGAAACCAAAAGAAAAGGAAATGAAAACATGGAACATGCTTTAGATGAATATAACTAATGATGTTATAGGCATTTCCATTCAAACAATCTTCAAATCATTTTGAAAAACAAAATCCAACAATGAGCATAAAAAGAATGATTTTGAAGATAAACTTTCAACATTGTATTTTAAAAGATATAACTTAATTGAAACACATACAAGTTGATTTTTCAAAACAATGTTCTCCATAAAAAAGTATAACTTAGAAATCCATGGAAAACTTAAGTTGATTCAAATCATTTGTTCAAATAATATTACTATGACATCTACACAAATGATTTTGCAACAACAATTGATCATGAATAAATTAGCTATGAAAGCTTTTAAAATCACAATCAATTAATCATGTAGAAATGCAATGCAAAACTTATGTGTGCAAAAAGCAAATCAAACATGATGAAATTATAATCAAAAGATTTTGAAAACCATGACATGTAACTTGGAATGGTGCATGAAAACAAAATCAAATGATCATAAAGAAACAATGCATTTTAATAAATGTAACTAAGAAAGAACAAAATGCAAAGCAACATGACCAACAAAAAGATTTAACTATAAAGAATAGGTTGGTCAATGAGGTCCAAGGCCTTAAGGTTTGTCTAAGTATAAAACTTTGGGAATCCACCTAAGGTCTTGTGAGTGTTGAACTTTGAGGTCTAGTTTGGACTTCTCACCAACTAAAGGAGATTTGACTTGATAAATTTTCAATTTAAACTTATCACCATGATATTTAGATTTAACTAAATTTAGCTTAGATTGGTGATTAGTCTTTTGATGTTGGTGAGTTTGTTTCTTTGGGGATTGTTTCACTTTTCTTTTCTTCTTACTTTCTCCCTTTACTTGACTTTTGAATTTTAGATTTAACTTAGCAACTTTCTTCAAAAGTTCTTTCATGGGTTCATATATGGGAGGTAGGTTGAGAAGCTTTTTGTTCTTAGATTCTTTCAAGCTTGGTTTAACTTGTTTAAGCTTTTTAGAATCTATCTTGGGAGACTCCTTTTTAAGAGATTTAACTTGTTTAGTCATTTTGGAGTCTTTCTTGATTTTTAGTGTCTTACCCTTCATATGTTTTGATTCTCCATTTTTTAGCTCAAAGATGGGTTTAGACACATGGCTTCTTTTTCTTAGTTTGCACTCAAATTTGAAATGTCCTTCTTTACCACAATAATGACATTTGGTTTTGGGCAAAGGAGAAAGAGTGCTAGAGAATGAGGACTCACCTTTCACAAAAGTGTTGGTGAATTTAGGGTCATGTGTCATATTCCTATTAAATCCAAGACCCGTCCTATCTCCATGAGGTTTACCCAATTTAAATAATTTTTCAAGTCTATCTTCACTTTGGGTAAACTTGCACTCATACTTTTGTTTATACTCTTCAAGTTGAGTGACTTGGGTTTTAAGGGTTGAATTTTCATTTTTAACTTTTGTTAGTTCATTTTCAATTCCCTTAAAATTGTTTAGCTCTTCATAGGCAAGTTTTAACTTAGATTTAAGCTCATTAACAACATTAGATCCAAGTTCTAAAGTTTTTAAATTACTTTTAGCATTAGACAAATTTTCATTGGAAATTGTCAACTTGGAATTTAAATAGTTAATGTTTTCATCTTGTCTTTTAATTGTATCTCTTAGGTTCAAATTTTCATTTTTAAGCTCATCACAATTTATCTTAATCTCATTTAATTCAACTTGAGCATTAGATAAATTTTCCTTAGAGATAGTCAATTTAGATTCAAGATTGTTAAAGTCTTTATCTTGCCTTTGTAATTGATCTCTTAGTTTTAAATTTTCCTTATTGACATTATCATAATCCATCTTTAATTCTTTTAGCTCATCTTGAATGTTAGATAGATTATTTAAAGAGATCATGAACTTAGATTCTAAACAATTTATGACTTCTTCTTTCTCTCTAAGCTCATCTTTTGAAGAGACTGGCTCTTTGTTTAGTTTCATAGATTCTTCTCTTAAACCTCTATTTCTTTTATCAAGCTTGGAAGATAATGTATATAATTCATTATAGGCTTGTTGAAGATCATCTTCATCATAATCATTTTCTTCCTCTTTTATGTCACATTGAGATTCATTAGATTGAAAGTTTGAATCTCCAATAGAAGGAAGAATGAGGGGTCTAGAAGAATCTACAAGATCTAGCATAGTGGAGTCCATTCTAATGATTTTCATATAAAGGACAACTCTAGGGTTTTAACTCTAGGTTTTTACACCTAATCAAGAGTTCCAAATACTTGATCCTAGAAGATAGAGCACGAGGCTCTAATACCAATTGAAAGTCCTTGGGATCCTAACCCTAGAGGGGGGGGGGGGGGGTGAATAGGGTGTGCTACAAGTATGACCAATTTAGACCAATTTTAAATTCTTAAACTAAACTAGTCACATGTGATGAAAAATCAATCAATATGCGGAAGCTAAAACAAAAACAATCACCACATAGCAATCACCACAACACAATATTTATAGTGGTTCGGCCAACGTGCCTACATCCACTACCGGCTTGTGCATCCAACACCCCACCGGATTTCCACTATGTATGCTTTTTACTAGGCTAAGCAATAACCCTTACAATGTTGCTTTTCAAGGCTAAACAACAACCTCTCAATGTGCTTTTATAGGCTAAGCAATAACCTTTACAAAATGCTTTTCTTAGGCTAAGCAATAACCTTACAAAATGCTTTTCTTAGGCTAAGCTAAGCAATAACCTTACAAGATGCTTTTCTTAGGCTAAGCAATAACCTTACACAAAGCTTTTCTCTAAGAAGGTGTCTTTACAAAAGATCACTCTAAGAGATACAATTTAAAGCACATATGAAATTGCCTCTTAAATAGGCGGATATGAAAGTTTAATACAAATTCCAAACATACACTCAAATAAGCTAAAGTGTGTGCACAAGTGTATGAATGTGTTTCTTCAATCAATTTCAACAAAGAAGCTCTTAAATGAATGCATGATGCATTTTAAAATCAAAGCTTATAAAATGATGATTGAAGAGAAAACTAATCACATAAAAGATTCAAACAACTTTGAAGAAATGAATTAAACAAGTTGTATGAATGTTAAAGTCTACGAAAGCATGTGATTTAGTTAAGAGAGTTTGCAAACTAATCTAATTTACCAAGGATGATTTAGAGTTTGCAACACAACTCTTTAAAAGCTAGAAATCATGCAAATATGAAAATACAAAGATTTAACCATGCATTGATTCTACTTTTAATGGAAATCAAAATGATAAGTAAGGTCTACCTTTTTAAATCTCAAGCATTTGATTTCCAAATGGCCCTCTAGCCTTTCCAACTTCTTCCCCTTTCTTTGGCTCCAAAATGCTCTCAAAAGTTCATGTGTCAAGCCTTGAAAAAGGTGGGAAAAGAATGGATTTTATAGCCAAAAAGTGTCCAACGGCTAGTCCTCGGTCGACCGGCAAAGGGGTCTCGGTCGACCGAGAACACACAACGGTCATATTTCTGACCGTTGGTGCTCCCAGGTAAATTTTGCCTGCAGTTGTCTCGGTCGACCGAGACCTGTATCTCGGTCGACCGGCGACACTGCCGGGACACCCCCTTTTTGCAAAAAATGCAACTTTTGCATATTTGAAGGTTTTTCTTTGGGGGACCTTTTGGCCACTAAATCAAGCTTGGAAAATAAGTTTTAAGACATTCTAAGATGTTTAAAAACAAGAACACACAAAGCCTAAGATGATTCAAAAGTTTAAAACCAAAGGCTAGCTTGATTGAATAAAACTCTTTTCAAATGAAAATGCATACAAAAATGATTCTGAAAGTGATGAAAGTATGCAAAGCTCAAACCTAAATTCTCAAGATGATTTTCCAAATATAATGCACAAGGAAATAGGTTTTCAAAAGAGTTTGTATTCTAAAACCAATGCACCCAAGTTTAGAACCAAAACATGCATAAAACAAAAACTTTTCCAAAACTTAAAAGCTATGCATGTATAAAACCAGATTTCAAGGTTTTCTAAAACGATGCAAGTGTGTGTAAATCAAATGATGCTAAAGTGCAAATGCATCCATCAAATTGCAAATTACAAAATCCCTAACAGTGGTGAGAGCAGAGGTTCTTAAGCTGCTGGATGTTGGCATCATCTACCCCATCTCAGATAGCAAATGGGTGAGTCCAGTTCATGTTGTGCCTAAGAAGAGTGGAATCACAGTGATGAAGAACAAAGAGAATGAGCTTGTTCCTACCAGGCTCCCCACAGGTTGGAGAGTCTGCATTGATTACAGAAACCTCAACAATGAAACCAGGAAAGATCATTTCCCTCTTCCCTTTATTGATCAGATGTTAGAAAGGTTAGCAGGTCATAGTCATTACTGCTTTCTAGATGGTTATAGTGGTTATAATCAGATTGCTATAGCACCAGAGGACCAGGAGAAGACCACATTCACATGCCCCTTTGGCACATTTGCATACAGAAGGATGCCATTCGGTTTGTGTAATGCACCTGCCACATTCCAGAGGTGCATGATGAGTGTATTTTCAGACATGGTGGAGAGATTTATAGAGGTATTTATGGATGATTTCAGTGTTTTTGGTTCTGACTTTGATGATTGTCTTCACCATTTGCAGCTTGTTCTGAAGAGATGTGAGGAATGCAACCTAGTGCTGAATTGGGAGAAGTGCCATTTCATGGTACAACAAGGTCTTGTTTTAGGTCATGTAATTTTTAGCAGGGGCATTGAGGTGGACAAGGCAAAGATTGACATCATATCCAAATTACCTCCTCCTACAACTGTGAAGGGTGTGAGAAGTTTTCTAGGGCACGCAGGGTTTTACAGAAGATTCATAAAAGATTTCTCTAAAATTTCTAGACCTCTTTGTACTTTATTGTCTAAAGATTTTGAGTTTGTGTGGACAGAAGAGTGCATGAATGCCTTTAACACATTGAAAGAGCTACTCACATCTGCACCCATTATGATGGCACCTGATTGGAACCTCCCATTTGAGCTCATGTGTGACGCCAGTGATTATGCACTGGGAGCTGTTCTTGGTCAGAGAGTTAACAAGGTACCTCATGCTATTTATTATGCTTCTAGAACTTTAAATGATGCTCAGCTTAATTATTCCACTACTGAAAAAGAATTGTTAGCTGTTATATTTGCTTTAGAGAAGTTTAGGTCCTACTTGATTGGTTCTAAAGTTATTGTTTTTACTGATCATGCTGCATTGAGATTTTTGTTTGATAAGAAAGATGCTAAACCAAGGTTGATTAGATGGGTGCTCTTACTGCAAGAATTTGATCTTGAGATTAAGGACAAGAAGGGTAGTGAGAATGTGGTTGCAGATCATTTGTCCAGGTTACTTCATGATGCCGAAGGGAACAAGCTTCCCTTAAGTGAAAACTTTCCAAATGAGCAGTTATTTGCAATTGATTTACAACTTCCATGGTATGCAGATATTGTTAATTATATAACTACTAAGGTTTTTCCCCCAGGTATGACTAGCCAAGAAAGGAAGCGATTAGTGTCTATGTCTAGGCACTACTATTGGGACGAGCCCTACTTGTTCAAATTCTGTCCAGATCAAATTATCAGAAGGTGTGTTCCAAAGGAGGAGCATATGAGCATTCTCCAACATTGTCATCAGTTTTCATGTGGAGGACACTTTGGAGCCAAGAGAACAGCACTTAAGGTATTACAATCTGGGTTTTATTGGCCTCATGTGTTTAAAGATGCTTTTTGGTTTTGCAGCTCCTGTGACAGATGCCAACGGACAGGGAACATCTCTTCTAGAAATCAGATGCCATTGCAAAACATTCAAGTGGTGGAGCTCTTTGATGTGTGGGGTATTGACTTCATGGGTCCATTTCCTAACTCATTTGGTTATTTATATATTCTTGTGGGTGTGGATTATGTATCTAAATGGGTCGAGGCTGTCCCCTCAAAAACTAATGATCACAAAGTTGTTGTGAAGTTCTTGCAGGATAACATCTGTACTAGGTTTGGGACACCAAGGGCGATAATTAGTGATGGAGGTAGCCATTTCAACAACCACGCTTTTGCTTCCTTAATGAAGAAATATGGGATCACACATAAGGTTGGCACTCCATATCATCCTCAAACCAGTGGTCAAGTGGAGATAAGCAATAGAGAGATCAAAAGCATCCTAGAGAAGACAGTGAATACTAGAAGGAAGGACTGGTCTCTACGCTTGAATGATGCATTGTGGGCATATCGGACTGCGTACAAGAGCCCCATTGGCATGTCCCCATATCGTTTAGTCTTTGGGAAGGCATGTCACCTACCAGTGGAGTTGGAGCATAGAGCATATTGGGCTATTAAGAAATTCAACTTTGATATGCAACAAGCAGGTGACAAGAGAAAGTTACAGCTGAATGAGCTTGAAGAATTGAGGTATGATGCATATGAGAATGCTAAGTTGTATAAGGAGCGGACCAAGGTGTATCATGATAAGCTGCTAGTTAGGAAGGAGTTTCATGTGGGACAGAAGGTGTTGATATACAATTCAAAATTGAGACTTTTCCCTGGTAAGCTCAAGTCTAGGTGGTATGGTCCGTATGTTGTTACAAAAGTTTTCCCTCATGGGGCTTTGGAGGTTCATAGCAAAGAGAAGAATCAGACATTCATGGTGAATGGACACAGAGTAAAGCCATATATTGACATGAGCTTTCAACATAGAGACGAGGATATGACTCTCCAACCTGTTCAGTACATTGCATGAGAGTCTCACAGTCTGGCTGACGACTATAAACCAAGCGCTTGTTGGGAGACAACCAAATGTTCTGTTTTCATTTCTTTGAATATTAATTTAATTTTATTTATTTATTTAGTTATTATTATTTTTAGTATTATTCTTTTTTCTTTTTAGTTTCTTGTGAGCTTACCTCATGCATTTTCTTTCTCAATTTTGATGCCCATTCCATTCCCATGAAGTGCCGATGTCAATGCCCAAGTTTGGAGGAGCGACCTCTGTCCTATTTGCTTTGAATGGAGCAACTCATTACATAAATCCAGGGAAGTCTCGTTACCCCTTCTTCTACGTTTTTATATTGTCTTATATGTTTTCACATTGAGGACAATGTTCCATTTAAGTTTGGGGGTAGGGATTGTCAAATTTAAACGTAGCACTTACTATTTCATAAATACTGTACCAATTGGCTGCTGTTTTTAAGAATCAGTCCGCATTGTGTTTTTTTTTTTTTTTTTTTTTTTTTTTTTTTTTTCTCGTTCTGAATCCAACCGTATTAAGAACACCAAGTTGGACCATTATTTTGTGAGATATATGCAAAATGCTGAACATACGTCGAATCTGAAAATTTCTGGCAGCATGTTAGTAAATGAGTAGAATGTTTCCATGAGTTAAAACTGTGAAGTTGTTCTTTCTATAGTTATCAGCTGTAGATGCTTTGAATTCCGAATACTAATATGCTTGTTATACATGAATTTAAAGCTGAGAACATATGCATCGAGCTTGACATTATTTAGTCTTGGTTTCTTGCTTCTTTTTAGTTTGTAACGCATGAGCTTAATCCTTACTATTTCACATGCACAACCAATGTTGTCGAGTTTTGTGGTGGAGTTTAGTTGTGTAAGCTTTGTTTCGCTTAGTATAACTTCAGTCAATGCCTTGCAAGCCTATAATATATATATATAAAAAAAAAGAGAAGTCTAGTTCCGAAGCCTTTTCAACTCGAGTTAATAAGCCCGAGGAGTGTTTTACACTTGATGCCCTTAAGTTAACTAGCTTGGGAGTCATTGGCCTAACGCTTGCTACATGGGTTGATTAGAAAGCTAATGGAGTTAGGTAAAAAATAAATAAAAATAAATAAATAAATAATGTGGTTTCGCCAAGCTTTGCTTAGTAACCGGGCCTCTTGCCTAATCAGTAGTGAACGTTCGCGTCAAACAGTGAAGATTTGGTGAGACCAAGTGTTGAGAAAAAATAATAATAAAAATAATTTCCTTTTTGGCTGGTTTTGCATTGCTTGATGTTGTACTTTGGGAAATAGTGTTTGCATGATTTGTCTCTGCTGTAGGACTTGGCAATTGAGTTAATTCACTATACACTGAAGACAGCATTTGCGTTCCTTACTAAGGGAGGTAAGTGAGTTGGGCTGAGAATTAATTGTTTGGAACTCTGTTCTTAGTTTTAAGGTTGTCTATAACGTGCATATTTTAATCAAGTTCAGTGCATCTATAGTTGATGGTGAGCAAGAGCACTTTTGATTTCTACTGTGTGCGGATGTTCTATTCGAGTTGCCATGAATTGTGTTGTTTACTTTTAAATATTTAGTTTTGCTCGAGGACTAGCAAAATCTAAGTTTGGGGGTATTTGATATGTTAATATTTACATAACTTTTTGACAAATATTTCCCTTAGATTTGGTATAATTGGATTGGTTAACTGCACTAAATTTAATTGTTTTGAATTGTAGGTGCTCAAATTTGGGAATACATGAAAAATAAAGTTGAAGTGCAATTTTTGGGTGTCTAGAGAAATTGTGGTGGAAAAGTTTCAATGGGCCTAATCGAGTTTACTGAAGAAAGGAGTGGGCTGAATTGAAAGTGCACCTGAGATGATACATGGGCCTGCATTGGAGTGGAAAAGTCCAAGTAAAATGAGAAAATTACTTTCGGGCTGGAGCAGTGGGCTTAGTGAGGGGTTGTGAACTCTTATAAAAAGAAAGAAGCACCAGACGTGGGAGACCTAATTGGGGGAAAGTGGAAATAAAATAGAAAAGAAGAAAGGAGCAGAGGAGGGGAGCACACCATCGCAGCACACCATCCCAGTCGGGTCCATCCATCAAGGCAGAGACCAAGCCAACGTGCTGATCAACACACCATCAAGAGCTTTCTTCTTCCTCTGTTTTTATTTTCTGTTTTGTATGTTCTTGCTGTCCATTTAATTTATGGGTAACTAAGTACTTTAGTTAGGGCTCGATTGAAGCCCTAATCATGTTTCTTTAAGGATTTTGATATGGCTTTGCTGTAAACTGTTTTTGTGATGCTTAATTGATTAATTTCAAATTATATTTTTACTCTTACATACTTTATGTTATGCTTGATCACCATATACATGATGTGTAATGAGTTTGTTACACAGGTAAATTTAGATGACCGAGTCTTGTGCCTGTGAGAGTAACAAAAGAACTAGTTATAAGTTCTGGAAATTAATCATCATGAATAACTGGAATAGATACCATGTTCTAGGAGTTGTGTGTTTGTCGATTTCCATTGAGTTATGCGTTCTTAAAGTGCAAATTAGTAGATACCATGCTAAACACTGTAAGAATGAGAAGAGTTAGCGTAGACACCCATGCCTAACTTGTTGTTGAGGGAAATCAATAATTTAAAGAGTAGATATCATGCCTTTAGATTGACAAACATGAGCATCTAAAATCTGTTTTGCAGCATTGTGCATGTCGTTTGCTTAAGGAAGAAGATTAGCGGTGAATATCAAATCCCTAACTAGTTTTCTCATTGTCTTAGCCTAAATCAAATTCTATTTTTAATCAAGCGCTGTTTTTAATATTGTGTTTAGACATTTTTCAGTTTTCAAAATCATTTTGTTTGAACACTTTGTTTACACCGAGTGCCTTTGTGTATTGCACCTTAACTTTGAGTAGATATCTTAGGGTTGTGAAATAAGTTTTTTTTTTAGGGTCTTCTTTCACTTTTGCATTCTTAGTTTGTGCTATTTATTTAGTAGTTTTAGGAAATTAATTTTCAACACAGATAAATCCAATCCTCGTTGGAATGATCTCGTATTTGCTTTCTATACTATTCGTCTAATCTTGTGCACTTGCGAGTTAAAACTTGCTTATAGTTGCGTAATTTTTAGGTAGCTATTTGTACAACACGGACATGGTCAGTGGGCCCCACATTGCAGATTTTACTTGTCCATTTTCTGGTTAGTAGGCTCATGTTGTGTGCTTGCTTCTACGTGCATGTATGCCAAAAATGGGCCTGTGTACATGGAACAAGGGGTGAAGCTATACCTCTGAAGAGGCAATACCTTGCTTTGCCCGGAACAAGCTCATGAGTCATGACTAAATACTTACACTGTTCAGGTTTTTTATTTTATTTTATTTCTCTAAGTCTTTACACAGCAAAGGCCAAAGAGTGACTATGTGATTGCCAAGTCACCATAAGTGAATGTCTTAAAGGTGAATTTGGGGTTGGGCTCGTCATATATATTGAGATATATCAATATAAGATGCAACAAGCATAAATGGTTGGTCTTTCATTCTTTCACCATACCAAATATGATTTTGGACATATAATAAATATGATTTTTATTTGACTTGTAGATGGGAAAGTCATCAACAATTGATGGATTTTTCAAAAGAAAAAATCCTCAAAACTTAGAAGCCGATGCATCGTTGCCGACCTCTAACGTTGAGATTCCAATTTCTGAAGATCGTCCTACAAAATCACAAAGAGCTGAAATCAATGAACTTGATATTAGTTCATTAGAGCGTGATCCAGGATTGCGTCTACAGATATGGGATTATGATATTAATCGGCGTGATGAAATTCGACGGAAGTACATTAAGGTTGGTCCATACCAACCTATGCTTTCAAAGTATCCGAAATCTGGATCAATAACTCATCTTCGTAGCTTTCAGCATTCGTGGTTCAAGCTATTTCCTTCATGGTTGGAATATTCCCCAGAGAAAGATGCTATTTTTTGTCTACCATGCTATCTTTTTTTTAATAAGCAAACTGGACTTGCTTCGCAAAATGCATTCACTCTTACTGGATTTAAGAATTGGAAGAAAGTTAAAGATGAAAAAAATTGTGCTTTATTGAGTCATGTCGGGAAGGATCATAATTCTCCTCATAAAGTTGCCGAGAGATCATGTGAAGACTTGATGAATCAATCTCAACACATACAGAAAGTGTTTGACAAATTCACTTCGGAAGAAATTGCAAACAATCGATTACGGCTTACGGCTTCAATTGATACAGTCCGATGGCTTACATTTCAAGGTTGTGCTTTTAGAGGCCACGATGAAAGTCATAGTTCAATCAATCGTGGAAATTATATTGAAATGTTGAATTTGTTGAGTTCTTATAATGAGAAAGTTGCACAAGTTGTGTTAGATAAAGCTCCAAAAAATGCTTCTTACACATCACCAAAGATCGAAAAAGAAATTCTCCATGTTTTTTCAACCAAAGTGAAGAAGATAATTCGTGAAGAAATTGGTGATGAAAAATTTTGTATACTTGTTGATGAAGCTCGTGATGAGTCAAAGAAGGAGCAAATGGCTATAGTTTTAAGATTCGTCGACAAAGATGGCTTTGTGCGAGAGCGTTTTTTTGGGCTTGTTCATGTCTCCAACACTGCATCATTGACCTTAAAAAATGAGATATATGCTGTATTGTCTTATCATAATCTCGATGTTCAGAATATTAGAGGGCAGGGATACGATGGTGCAAGCAATATGCGGGGCGAGTGGAATGGATTACAAGCTTTGATTTTGAAGGATTGTCCATATGCTTACTATGTCCATTGTTTAGCACATCGCTTGCAATTGGCATTAGTTGCAGCATCAAAAGAAGTTAATCCAATTTATCAATTTTTTACTAAATTGACTTCTATTGTCAATATTGTTGGCGCGTCATGCAAGCGTAATGATGAGTTAAAAGTTGCTCAAGCTGCTGAAATTGCACATTTGATTGCCATTGATGAGCTCGAGAGTGGGAGAGGACTTAATCAGATTGGTTCTTTACAACGGGCAGGAGATACTCGTTGGAGTTCTCACTTGAAATCAGTTTCTAGCTTGATAAAGATGTTTAGTCCAACATGTGTAGTTCTAATTAACATCATTGAGGATGGAACTACTTTTTCTCAACGAGGAGATGCAGACTCAGCTTACGAGGCAATGACTTCATTTGAATTTGTTTTCATCTTACATCTTATGAAAGAAATCATGGAGATCACTGAATTACTTTGTCAAGCTTTGCAATGTCAATCTCAAGACATTTTAAATGCCATGCATCTTGTTTCATCTACTAAAGCACTTATCCAAAAATTGAGAGATGTTGGGTGGGATGCTTTACTTATCAAGGTGAAATCATTTTGTGAGGCACGCAATATAGATGTCCCAGATATGAATGCTCGTTATGTTGCGAGACGAGGTCGAGCCCGCCATCAACAAGATGAGTTTACAATTGAGCATCATTGTCGAATAGAAGTTTTTTATGCTGCGATTGATTCTCAATTACAAGAATTAAATGGTCGGTTTAGTGAGCATGCAGTAGAGTTGCTTCTTCTTAGCTCAGCTTTGGATCCTCGAAATGCACATGAATCTTTCAGAGGCGATGACATTTGAAAGTTGGTAGACAATTTTTATCCTCGAGACTTCACAGAAAATGAGAAAATGCAATTGAGAATGGAACTTCACCATTATGAGTATAATGTAGTTCGACATTCAGACTTTAAAAAATTGTCAACTGTTTCTGATCTGTGTCAATGGTTGGTAAAGACTAGAAGATCAACAGTCTACCAACTTGTTTTTAGAGTGATTGAACTTGTGCTTACTCTTCCAGTTTCTACTGCAACTACTGAACGATCATTTTCAGCCATGAATATTGTCAAAACTAGGCTTCGCAGCAAAATGGAGGATGATTTTCTCTCTGACTCTTTGATTGTGTACATTGAAAAAGAAATTGCTGAGAAGCTTAGCACAGAATCAATCATAGACGATTTTCGAGATTTGAAAGAACGTCGAGTTCCATTTTGATAGATGATTGAGTTGAAATGTACTAAGAAACAATTATTTTACAACTTTTCTTTGCTTATATTTTGTTAAGGCTGAATATATACCGATTTTAATTTTCATGTCAAATTTAGTCTTGAATCGTAATACATTTTTCTTGCTTGAACTTACAACCATGTCGGAAGAAAAGTTAAAAGTATGATAGTTATAATAATTGGTGAAATAAAATTTTATTCAAATTTGGCCCCCCCCAAGATGAAATCCTGGTTCCGCCCCTGTGTGCTGCTTATGAAGGACAAAATAGAAGACAACATTGGGATTGTTGTTCTTCTCCTAGTTTGCAAGACTATAATCTGCATTTTTCAATTGAGATAATTTTTTTTTTTGAGGCTTCATGAAAATCTCACATATAAATAAACAATAACACTCTAAAATTTTTATAGAATGGATTTATTTTTCCTTACCGTGTCTGTAAATGGAAAAAGAAAATATATAGGAATCACTCACGGAATGGATACTTTTATTAGGCCATGAATCAAAATCATCTTCTGTCATTCTTTTTTATTATTTCATTCTTTTTACATTCTGTTTTATTATTTTATTTTGTATTTTTAGAGTATATTTGGTGGTTTTGAGTGGGTAAAATGGTTCCAAAAAAAAGGATTGTTAAACAAATATTTTGGAGAAAGTATTCTTACATTCCTATTTCTATGCAAACAAACAAATTATTTGTTCCTAGATTTTTTGGCATTTCTATGATATTTTTTTGGTCAAATTCTTATTGTTCTATTATTTTTCCTATAAAAAAGAGATGTATTAAACAAAGTGAGTTGGAGATTCCATTGATGATTTTTTTCATTATTTATGATGGTTTTGTAAATAACTTTGTTCAAGATGAAAATTGCTTTTCTTTTTAATTTTTTCTGTTTTTTAGTCTTTATTAAAGATTTTATTGAATATGAAAAGTGATCAATATGGTCGCACTTGCTTTTGCCAGTAATGTGTCGATAGTCTTTCAAGTCCATTACAGTGGAGATGTATATGTGCAGAACTTGTTATAATACAAAGAAAAGAAGAGGTACGTCAGGGGTGGTCTTGGTGTTGTGAATAAGTAGAAAAATTACTCCAGCTGGAGAGCCAAAATCACCTATTTCTCTTGAAGAAGTTGTCTGGTTCAGTGTCTATAGAAAGTGGCTACGATGAAAGAATAAATATACCAGTTCATTACTTTATCCAACTAAAAGGAAATTGTTTTTACATTGGATTTTTTTTTTAATTTTTAGGGCCCGTTTGGATGCATGAAGATGAAAGTAGTTATAGATTTATATATCGACATAATGAAATAATATAAAATGGAATATTGTAATAATATTATAACATTGCATTATAGTTGTTGTTTGGCGATTTACGAAGAATTCAACAGATTTTGAACTTAGATGTTTGGTATTTTACTGCAGATTTTAATATATAATGAAATCACTATATATTAAAATTTTAAATCAAACAAATAGTGACATATATCTTCAATATTCTGTTTATAATCTCGAAACATTTCATAATTTCATGAAAAGTTAAAAAGTAATGTCCGTCAATCTCATAGGCTTTCAATGTGAATGATTCATCTCACAAAGTACACTCTGCAATTTATTGCCCCAACATATTCCTCTTGGAATATGATATTATACAATCATATAAGATTTTTTTTTTACATCATAGAGATCACTATCGTGGAAGCCTTCTTCTTTAATAGAAGATCGAGTTGAAAATAATATAGATAAGACATCCTTTTATGTGATAGTTGCCATGGAACTCACTTTACTTTCTACGTACAAAATTATGGAGTTTGATAGGTATGCATAAGTATGGTAGACCTGAGCTATCCAATGTTATGCGATTAAGCATTCATGGTTCAAAGCCTAAAGGCATTTTAGTTAAGAATCATGATTCCTGGATGGAAGTCTTTGGTATTCAAACCACTATTTGATCAAATTTGAAATAATGGGATTGATCAAATAGCACCATCTTTGTTCACTAAATTAAACTAACATCATCTATCTCAGTGGCGAATCTAGGATTCAAAGTAATTGGGGGTACAGAAAGAAAGTGGGGGTCCGGGGGCGTTTTTTTGGTTATTTCTAAATGCAATTTTTTTTTTTTGGTTATTTTCAATCTCGCTCAATGGGTTTCTCCTGTAAAGAGATTGCTCCGCTTTCCTAGAAGAGCTGCGACTCAGCGATAGCTGCTGTTGATTTTCCTTACCATTAGCCCTTGCAGGAGATTGAGAACGCGATGATGCTACAAGAAAGTGATTAAAACAATTAAAATTGGGAAGGACAAGAATATGGAATACCTAAAGTTAATATTGGGCTACAAAAATCCATTGGGGGCCCAAACAATTCATTGGGGGCCTTATGGAAAAAATTAGTGGGCTAACCAAAATTAGAACTAAAACTTAGATATCCACTGGGGGCATGGGCCCCAGTGCTAATATACTCCATCCGCTACTTATCTATCTATATCATACAGGGAAAAACCAAACTATCAATGGGTCTTTCTCATATGAACCAATGTAATCCACACTTTATAATTATAGACCTTTTACCCTAAAATCATATCCCCCTTGATTGGAAAACCAAAGTTCATTCATTTTAATAATAAACTAGTACAATAACCCGTGCTAAGTACGAACATATTTATTAATGAAATCTGCAACAACATACATAAAAATCAAATAAAAAGAGATTTAGATCACATAAGATCATCCCCAAACACTTAATGATAGAGAACACAATAGAAAAGAGAATTATGACCATACTTTTTTTTTTTTTAATCCATGAGTACGTGGCATAGAGATGGAGCAAGAAAAGTGGGGTGGAAAGGAAAGAGGATAAAAAGTAGAATAAGTAAGATTTGGGATAAAAATGAAGTGGTTGAGAGGAGTGAGAAGTAGGAAGAAGTTCGAGTGGTTGCATGTGGAAGTGGGGGAGAATATGAGTAAGTTATAGAAAAGGCATACAACTCCCAGTCAAAATCTGTAGTTATAGTCAGAATTGGCTTAAAATTCCTTTGCTTTAATATAGTATAATTAGTAAATGTATAAACTCAGTAAATAAAATATCAACCCAACCCTTGCAACCAAAATCCACAAATTTCAGCCCTAGTAATAAAAAAATCCAGCAAATAAAATCTAATGGAAATCAAAGCCTCAAATATGTTCCACTGTAGCAGTGACAGGGTGGTCCGAGAAAGGAACATATGAAGAGGATGAAGGAAATAGGGAAGGAAAGAGAAGAGTTAGAGGAAGATTCCGGAAAAAAAAAGCCCGCAAATCACAAGAATCAATTCTTAGAAATTTCTTCCTACAGGGTTAGGGTGAAGAGAAAAATCTCTCATTTTTTTTTTCTAGAAATGAGAAGATTCTCCTCTTTTTCTTAATTTATCTAAACACCTCTAAATGAGAGGGTGAGAACATTTTCTTAAAAATAAAAAAATCTTATGCTTTTTTTCTGTATCCAAACAGGCCCTTAGATTGCTAAAAACTAAAAAATTGTCTCGAATAACTTGCCAAAGATGGAAAAGAGCCAAGGTCTTCTAAAATTCTAAATAAGATAAATATCCATCATAACTTGCTTTGATATAGAAAAGAGTCCATTTTTTCAAAAAAATTTAAATAATCTAAAACACCTAAAATCTCTTTCAAATCAAAATTGGGCCAAAATTAAAATCGAAATTGAAGCTCGATCAATTTCAAAATCAAATCCTACCTCTATAATACATAGTAATAGTTTACGGTAAGAATGATTATGTCATGCAGTGAGATAGAGGCTTCATAGGTTGTTCCCTATCTTTGCAACAATGCCCATGATTTCCTTTATGGACTCCGGATCCTCTCCCAAGTCTCTTTGTTACTCACGATATAGCTATTATTGCTTCTACTTCTTCTCTCATTTTATCACCATTACCACTTAAAAGGGTAGTGGATCTTCTATTAGAGTAAAATTGGAGACATTTCTTGCCTTCACTCAAGGGAAAGGATGAATGAGCCACTTAGCGAGGATCATAAACCCATAAAGCATCCGAATGGTTCAAAATGCTCTCTCTCCCCCTTAAATTGGATAAAGTTCAAATTTACCTCATTAAAGATAAACCCCACCATAAGATTACACATAATCACATCTAATCATATTTTAAATTTTACGAATAAACCCTTTTTCTCTTTTTTTCCCTACATCAAGTAGACCAACATTTATTTATTTTGGAACATCCCATCAAGTATGTAGGGATGACAATGGGTCGGGTTTAAATGGACCCTCCCCCTCCAATAAGTGCCGAATTTGGTAATGGTTTTATTCATTCACTCATACACACCTCTCTCAAACACTAGGAATGTTCAAGTGCATCCATCCCTCACCATAGGGTGAGAGATGGATGCACTTGAACATTTCCCCTCAAACAGTGTCTTCTATCTCTCCCTCTTATTTATCCATTGCTCACAGCCTCTTACACTCATGAGATTCATTGTCACCCCCTTTCTCCATCTATATGCAAGTCCACCAACATGTCTTTATTATGCTCCCGTCACCGACTGCCATGAGTGATGAGCCCATGCCAGATCGAGCCGTCAAGTATTGATCTGTTAGAGTTAGATTAGGATCAAACTCTTGGTGGCAGAGTTTTGATCAATTTCAGACTCGATGTTGGCAGAATTCCCACGTGATCAGTAGATACGGGATTCCACGAGGAATAGAGTGGGATAGAGTTGGGATTTGAAAAGGGGGTAGAGTTTATATTATTCGTGACTCACCAATTGTTTAAACGCATGCTAAAATTACTGTCTCCTTCTTCACGCAGTCTGTATAAAAGCCGACACCAGCACATGCTCATTTATCACCCCACTCCTTTCTCTTCTATATTTAAATCAATGCCGCTAACTCTCATTTTCTTGCAGTTGGCTCCATTCTAATCTATTCTATTCTATTGTTTCAATTCCTTCCATCATATCTCTCTCACTCTCACTCTCACTCTCACTCTCTCTTTCCAGTGATGTCTTCCATGTTGCTTGTTGCAACATCCCTCACTCTCTGCAACCTCCAAAACCCAAAACTTCCCAAGTCACTCTCTAAAACCCCACCCCCTCCTCTTTCACTAAAACCCCAAGCAACCCTCCAAACTCTATCTCACAACCTTATCATCTCTGGCCCTTCCCATCTCTCCGGCCACGTCCGCATCAGCGGTTCCAAGAACTCCGCCCTCCCAGTGCTAGCCGCCGCCCTCTGCTGCTCCGAGGGAGGACCATCCATTCTCCGTGGTATCCCAGATCTCTCTGATGTTACGACCATGATCTCGATCCTACGGTCCTTAGGAGCTCAGATTGAGGTGGAGGATGGTGGGGTGGTGGTGGTGGTGGATGCCGAGGGGATTGGGTCTGTGGAGCCGTGTTCGGATTCTGTTGGCCGGATTCGGGCCGGGTTTTTCGTTGTGGGGCCGTTGGTGGGTCGGTTCGGGGAGGCGGTGGTGGCGCTTCCTGGCGGATGTCAGATCGGGTCCCGACCAATCGATTTGTATGTTCGCGGGCTTCGGGCGCTGTCTGCTGTTGTTGAAGTGAGGTACACAGGATCTGATTACTGACACTGTTCTTTCTTTGATGATTCCTTTGATTTGGAAAGATGCCTAAATTTTTTGTTTTTCTTTTCTAAGATGATCTCATCTTACATAGCCTTTTTTTGGACTTTTGTGAGACCGTTGACCCCACCACCTACTCGGCTTAAAATGGGTCAGATTACGAGATAGTGGGGAGATGGAAAGATCCAAATGAGACCACATTATAAATAAAGTTTAAAGCCAATCTAATATCTTTAGTCTCTTGATTTGCGACCATAAATTTAATGGTTTTATATTAAATAATAAAATACTTTGACTCTCAATCCAGTGGTGGAGTATGTAGATAATTTAGAAGATCTTAAGGTTAAATTTCCCTCACCATAATACAGTCAGTAAAGTGCTCTCATAAAGCATTTCTTTATATAGTAAGTATATAAACCTTTTGCAATAAAGAATATAGGGGCTCTTCCTACTCTTGTGGGCTTCTGTTTTACTTGTGTGGGCATTCTTTTCTTTTCTACCGACTCTCTTGGTTTTAACCTACTTGGCTGGATTACCAAAACACAAAAAAACAAAATATTCACTATTTCGGTACGTATAGATGGAACAAAACTTCCTTACGAGGTAGCTCGATGGGACCCATTTGATGATGGGACAAGTGGAGTTAAAGAGCCATATGGAATGGAATGCGGCCAAATATAAAATTTGGGGTCAACCATCGATTCGACCATTCAACCCATTTGGCTCTTGTGTAAATATGAAGGGATGGTCCTTTTGGATCAGTGCCTAGGAGGGCCCCGTGTGCTACCTCACACGAATTCCTCCATGCGAGTTGTATGTACCCCGAATAATATTGGACTTTAATACATTACTAAATTTGAAGAGTATTTAGGCTACATTTAGGCCCATTTGGATTCATGATAATCAGTGGGGCATTTGGCTTCATGATAATCATTGGGGGAAGGGATGTGAAGGTCTCATTGTGGATCGGGAGAGCGGCCTATAGGATTCGCACTTATCAGAGATGTCCCCCAGGAAGTGGATCTCATGTTGAGCCCGTAAAATTTACTAACCGACCATTAATTATACACAAGAAACCATCAAATAGACCATTTCTTTTTTAAATAGCTGAATTCGAGAATGCTCATAAATTAGGGATGTAAATGGGTCCATTATTCTCCGATTACCTAAAGGTTACAGTCTATTAAAAACTAGGTTGGATCGTTATTTTGGCTTCGATAAGTAAACAGATTGGGATCCTTTTTTTGAACCCGTGACCTAAACGGGTAAGGGTCCAAATTCCACCTTGGTTCCGACCCATAACCTGACATATTACTTCAATTTTCGAGAATATCTCCTAATTTTCTTTTCTTTTTTTTTTTTTTTACCATATTATTCTCTACATAGACCGGGACAAGCCCCATATATAGAACTAGTTCCTATTCACATCTTCTTATTAACTATTCTGGGTCAACCAGCGGTTCAGACCTTTACATCCATATCTTATATCATATTTGGTAGTGCCAGTGGGTCCAAAAAGTGTGATATTATTTTGCCTTTCTATTCAATCCCTTCACACACCTCATCTTGAATTGCCATTGTCCAATTGGACACTGTTCCTACTGTTATCCGCTGTTTGTTTCGTCACTAAAAACTTGTACTATGTCGATAGAGCTACATTAATGTGCAAGCTGCTTTGTTTGCAGAAGCAAACTTCATTACAACATAATTATAAAAAAAAGAAAAAAATGGTGATCAATCAGCTGTGAATCTGCTTTATTTTTATTGAATCGAATCTTGACTACTTTGATTACTGCGATGGCATAAACTTGCTAAATGTACCATTAAAAAAAATCTTTCTAAATGATACAAAGTATAACTCAAGTGAATTCATATGTCCCTGCAACAGGCATGGAAAATTACATGTGTGCGCTGCAAATGGCAATGGACTTATTGGGGGTCGGTTTCATTTCGATTACCCGAGTGTTGGAGCAACTGAGACTCTCATGATGGCAGCTTCCATGGCCAATGGAGTAACAGTTCTTACTAATGCTGCCCAAGTATGATTAGAAGTAAAGATTGATTCCTTTGTTTTCTGTTAACTTACTGTTTGCGGATGAACTAAATTGAAGTTTTGGAATGGATGGTGGCCTGACTTCACAATAGGAGCCAGAAGTTACTGATCTTGCAAGGTTTTTAGTTGCTAGTGGAGCATCTATAGAAGGAGCTGGAACAAGTACAGTTATCATTAGTGGCAGGAAAAAGTTGCATGGTACAGAATTCACTATAATACCTGACCGTATCGAAGCTGGTACATTTATGGTTGCTGCAGCCATAACTCGCTCATGCATTTCAATCTCACCTGTTATCCCCCATCACCTAACATGTGTGATAAACAAGCTTTCATCTTCTGGCTGCAAAATTACACAAAGGGGGTCTCATCTATTGGAGGTATGTGTAGTGCTTTCCTTGCTTAGTTAGTCACTTTGTTCTGGAGATCTGAAAGACTGAAAGCTTATATATATCTCACCAGGTCTCAGCAATATCAGCCGCAGGCAGTGATCTTCAAGCCTTTGACTTCAAAACATGCCCATATCCTGGGTTTCCTACAGATTTGCAACCCCAGTTCATGGCACTGTTGGCAACATGCAATGGTGTAGGCATTGTTGAAGAATCTGTGTTTGAAGGCCGGATGCGTCATGGTATGTGACAATCACCTTTTTGAGCTCATGCTTTAACATAGCCGTCTCCGATTTTACTTAAAGATCACCCATGTTAAGCAACTTCTGGAATTGATATGAAAGTAGGATTTTAAAACTTCTGTTGGAACATCATGATAGCTTGGGGGACCAATTCATAAGTTGACAAGAGCCTTTAGCATTGTTGGAAGGTGCCCATGTTGGGGCCAAAAGTTCAAATCAAGTGATACGTAAGGTTAACCTTAAGGTCAAGCAAGCTCAAGCTAAATCTGCGCATATCAGGAAAGATTTGCTTTCAAAGATCTAACCCAACCAATTCTTACCTTCAGTATACTCCATATTCACTTTTGCTGGAGTGATATTCAGTATCAGATTGAAAAGTATGTAATCAAACTCCTAATCAAAAAATTTAAAAAGGTGATTGAACTGATAAAATAAACAAATATTTTCGATAAAGATAAATCAAGATTCTTCACCCGGTAAGGACTACTTTTCTGGGGTACGAAAGGCATAGGTAATATTGCATCTAGAGAGGAACTATGATCGCCCTAAGTTTTAGATCATACTTCCTGTTTCTCTTTTCCTTATGATCATATGGGTATTAAGACATTTTACCTTCACTTCTAAACATCAGAACACCATTGTTGGGCCAAGGATAGGGAAAACCGTACTCTTGTCCTTGATGAAAGCAGGTTGGATTTTTTTAATACTAAAAGTAGAAAATGAACAGTCCCAAAATAGTGTAGTACGAAAATTGGGTTAATTGAAACTTGACTAACTTGTCATCTGGCTATCAATAGTGGGAGAGCTTCAAAAGCTTGGAGCGAAAATTGAAACTTCTGGAAATTCTGCTGTAGTCTGGGGAAATGGTCAGAGGTATGGTTGATTTCTGTTGATATAAATCTTTTATAAAGCCTTCTCACTCAGTTGATCCTTATTTTTATTTCTTGATCATATTTTTCTTGCTGCTTCTGCTAGTGCCTTGAGTGGATCTCATGTTGTAGCAAGCGATCTAAGAGCAGGGGCTTCACTTGTCTTAGCTGGAATGGCAGCACAAGGAACTACAGAAATTGCCGGTGCTGCTCATATTGATAGGGGTTATGAGAAGCTAGAGGGTAAGCTTCATCTTTTAAGAGCTAATATTAGAAGAGAGCAGCAGGCCTTGAGCATAGCATTCAAGTGAATGTTGAATGCATCATTTTCATTTTTCCTTCTTTTCTCGTGTTATCCTTTGCATCATTTGTCAATCTTAAACAATTCAATTCTAGTAAATGGCAAAACCCATGAAATCCTTTCACCTAACGTTGTGAGACCACGTCCAGTATTTTGTGGAAGGAACATTTGTGAAACCTGCATGCTACATGTCCTTAACTTTTTTTGTTGAGGATTTCACAAGCTTCATCAAAACTGGTAATGTTACACTCTTAAACCAACGGCACAACTTTTGGATATCATTTAGATGTACGCGCCTCACAAAAGGTTGCTATTCATTTGATCAAAGGCGATGATAGCAAGCCATTTGCAGATGACCACTGATATTTTGACAGATCAATCGGCAAACCCATCTTGCATTTAGTGGGGGCGGTGAGCCAACAAACCACTATTATGCAGTGATTCATCCTGCCATACAAATCACTTTTAGCACATGTTTGTTCGCATTAGCATACATGGGAATTGAATACATAGGGTGGTTAAAAATGAAGATTAAAGATGAATTTCCAAAAATGAACTTCTTATAGCATTATCTTTCAGGGAAACAGAATTAAAAGTAGATGCTATTTGGTGCTCATTTTTAAAAATTCACCTTCGATTTTCAATTTAACCACCCCATGTATTTCAATGCAAGCAAACATGGTCTCATAGTTTGAGTTGAAATTTATCCTAGGATATAATGTTTATAGTGTACAACATAAGAATCAGTGTGGACCCTTTCTGCATACCAGTAAAATCTGGGAGAAGGAACATCACAGGACTGATGATGATTGGGACTATCACTGGTGGCAGTCCCCCTTCAAAATTCTCTGGATTATTACGCAAGGCTGCGTGTAGAAAGCCAGTAAAAAAAAAGGCAAAGAAAGAAAGCCAATGAAAAGCAGCTGATCTAGCAGATGGAAGTCACAACTGAACTGTGAATAGCATTACAAATAAACAAGACGAGGAGAGGGGGGGAGGGAGTAGACTTCAAATCTGTTGAATTCATACAACTGGGAGAGCAAGTAGATGACCTGGCCACCGCTGCTTCACTGGAGAGAGAAAAAATTACACAGAAAATTTGGGCTCAGTTGAATAGCCAAATGCTTGCAGTTAGATTATACACATTGGATAAATGAGGATATTATACACTATCCAAACTAATGGGTAATATCAGTATTCAGAACATGACATTTTTTTTGCAAAAAATCGAGTCAAGTAACTCAGGTGAGTCTGACTGAGAACTAGTTCACAACTAGTAGATCCATTCAACTCATTCAACTTTTATCATCACCATCAAAGCAATGTTCCAACTATATTGGGGTCAACTTCAACTCACCCAACTCTATGAACTATTTATTGAGTCAAACCTAGTTAGAAAATCACAGGTAATACAAGTATAATACACTTTCCATTGTCCAGTGTACATGTGGTGCCCATGGCTCCGTGAGATCCAATGGGAACTTGAAGATGATAACAGGAATCATGGTCTTTACATAATCATGGTGAAACATAATATGAAAAAGATTTTCAAAATGGCCTCTTTTAGGGCAGGTATTTATTGGTGGGGATAAGATTCTGGGTCCTCAAACAATGAACTCTATATGTACATACAATGCCATCAAGTATAATATTTTATTCACCAATCTTATCCCCATGTCATATAGTGCAAATTAAGAGCAAAGTACAAACAACATTTTGCCCCCGGTAGGTAGGGGCATGTGTTGTTTGTGGGTGCATGAGTTTGAGTCCACCGTAAATATTTTTTTTTATTTTTTTTATTTTTTAGAAGAAGCTAAGAAGCACATTTTAAAATTTTCACCTCAGCATCTGCACCCCCACCACCTTTTGCAGCACTCTCCATTCTTTGAGCATCTTCTGTGTTGTACCAAATAGGTGAGAAATGAGTAAGATGAAGTCTCACCCAAAAAGCAGGCAGAAATCAATGATCAAATCTATCATCCAGCAATGAAATAAAGTTTGAAAGTACAATAATCGAAGAAACTGGGTGCAGATTGTACCTAAATAAATTCCATTAATTGCTGAGAAGTCAATTCTACCTCACAAGCTTAGCACTTTGGGCTGGTCAAAATTGCTAAATCATGACCAGTGCAGTTGCTCAAATTGAATTTCATTTGACAAACCATGGAAACTAGAGAGTTAACGATAGCCACCACATGAAGCCAATACCATAAATTGATTCCACATTTCATCCTTTTCAGGTGCCAAAGGCTTTAAACTGAATATCATGTATATCCATTGTTTCAGCTTTAATTGTTAACTGTTTATGTCCAACTGCAGGGCCCACCTGGGACCACCGCCAATCACAATTAAGGGTGAATGTAAAGATCTCATCTTTAAAAGGGTTTTGAAAGGGATAAAAAAAATCACCAATGAATGATAGTGTCTACTGTCTATCAAATTAGTCAAATTTTCTGTGATTGCAGTGTATTTTTTGCTATAGCTCGGTCGCAAGTTAAAAGTACGCAACTCAAGCAGTAGGTTTGAGGTTTTCAGCAATGCAACAAGTACATAACAAAATAAAGGGGAAGCATAAGAGATTTAAAAGGCATTGGCTGTTTCGAAACAAACTAAATACTTAGCTCTAATGAAGGACTTGGGGCAGAAAATACAGGTATTTTTCTTTTTCCACATTAATTGCCAGGACCCATCACAGGAATCATTAGATACATACTTGTAAAACCAAGTAATTAATCTAACAACGCAAAACTATAATTCTTAGCAAATCTACTTCTAAAGTGATTTGCTCCTCAGGTTCCTAACCCAAATGAACTATGTTTCAATATTAAAACCTAGGAAGAAAAAAAATAAACCAAATTCTAAACTAGTAAATGTGTGTGCGCATGCGTGCATTTTACCATTCCTTCCTCTGACCATTTTGTGCAATCATAGGTCTTATTGAAAAGGTTACAAAAACAACGAAATTCATGGCCTTTATGCACCATGTTAGAGAGATCTTTTAGAGAGTAGTAACCCCTGCCTGTCTTGTGACTTGTGAGGCTTCATTTCAACTAACAAGAAGCCTCAAGATTTACAGAATTAACAGACTATATATACCAGTAGAACAAAGAACAGATGATTTGAACAGATGAACATTCATTTTCCTAGATGAAAAAAGTGAAGTCACATAAAGTAATTCTTGAATCAATACCGGGCTGCTAGAGCAGTGTTGTGAAATTTGTTTCGGACCCATTTTGTTGTGGCATCCAAACTGAAACATTTTGGCCAATTCGGAATTTTAGCGAAATGTTTCTGAAATATATAAGTATGGGAGATGCTCTCGGGAGAGTAACTCTCACGATATTGTGAGAGTAAGGGGTGCGGGCCCTCACATAAAGCCCCCCACCCCTTACTCTCACAGGAGAGTCTCCCTATAAATATATATCTTTCATTTCTATATTTTTTTAAAAAGATACATAAATATATATGTAAAAAAATTAGAATAAATATTTAAAATGTTAGAATTTTGATAGAGCCCATATCCTACTAGAGTTAAAAAAAAATCAAAGTGGGCTGGATGGTTTAAAAAAACAGAAGTGGCCGCATTCTTTCATATGAGCCCATAAGTGGGCTGGACGGTTAAAAAGTAAGGGTCATCTCTGGAAATAACTAAAAAGTTAAAAAAATCGAAAAGGAGAGCTTCTAAATGCACCCCTCATTTTTCTTTGCACACCCTCTCTCTCTCTACACCCACCATTGAATTTGAAAATTTCTTTGCACACCACATAATACCTAAACTAACCTCACCTCAAACCCCACTCCCCACGTCAGCCACCATTGCCCCCTCTGGCAGCACCGCTGGAGAGCAGTTGAGGGTTCCCTCAAAGTGATGAAACTGATCTCCAAGGTAAGTCTCTCCCCCAACGTTCTCCATTCAGTAATCTCCCTTCTAATGTAGCAAGAAGCGGTGAAGGATGAAAACCATGTGGGTTGGTTGCCCATGCTAATTTGAACAGGATTTGAAATTCCTAATAGATCTCTAATTGGACAACTATATATTCTACCCTAATCCTAGTTTGGAGATCAATAAGGGTTAGGAACCGTCATCAAATAGGGAAAGTAAATAGGAGATGCAAGTGAGGGATGCCACAAAGATTGTTGGGTGGCCCATAAATGTGACATGTCATGTGAGACCTACCACAATTGGCAACACAGTGGTCACTGGTAAGGCTAAAATAAATCTTCATAAAATATCAAGATCAACGTAGACAGTTCAAAGGCAAAAAAGGAGGTAAAATATAAAGTACCAAAACTTCCTAATGAGATGACTTGTATTCCTTAGTATCTATTCTGAGTATTTAATAACAGACTAAAAGGTTTATCTGAAATCTACTGCTATTCTGAGAAATCCTACAAATTCCTTAGATTCAGACTCAAAACATGGCCTAATATTAGGTAAATTTTGGGGTCTTGTATGCATTTTAGTCAATTTTTTAATATTTTGTGATTCTATTCTTAAATTAAGTTTAAATTGGGTTAGATTAGCATGGCTCGTGTAAGGTGTAGAAGATAGCTTTGATGTAGTAGTTCATTTTGTTATGAAGATGGTTCTACATGTAGATCCATTTGGTTCAGTCCCTTCGTGGATGGCTCTCGTGTTCATTTCTGTCTCTATGCAGTTTTTTAAAGAACAGTTTTTATGCAAATAAGGTCATTCTTATATTTTCAAACGTAACCTCATATTATACATATGTATGTTTTATCACACTAATCCAAACATGTGCTTTATAAAATTTAGAGAAAAAAAAAAATCTTAGTTTTCATTAAACAATACCAATCATATAGAAAATGACATTTTATGCAAATAATGCAAATTTATCTCAGCATAACTATGTTTCCAGTTTTGACAAACTAAAAGTAAGAAAATACAACTTGTTATGCACAATGCAGAAAGCCATCATGAACATTGTTCCCGTTGTTTCACAATCCACAAGAAGTTAACTTTTTCAAATTTCCAATATGTTAAGTGTAAACAAAGCTTCAAGAATGCTACTATTTCCGAGCACTAAGAACTTCAAACTAAGTTCCGGCCAAGATTGCAAAATATGGGATAAAAGACTGAAATATGGCTTGAAGGCTGAAAAAAGAACATAAATATTTATTTAAAATGGAAAAGCCTAAATGTATGTACTTTTGGTTTCAAGGCCCTATCTGAGATTGTAATTATAAAGGGACATTAAGCCGCACCGACCAATGGAGAGTAAGTATTAAAAAACTAGCCTTATACCCATAGAACATTCACAACAGAGCCCAGATGGGCCATACACAATTCATCTATTACCTCCATCCTCTGGAATGTCAGAAGTCCATAAGGTGAGGTTGTCCCGTAGAAGTTGCATAATCAAAGTACTATCTTTGTAAGATTCTTCACTCAGGGTGTCAAGCTCAGAAATGGCTTCATCAAAAGCTTGCTTCGCTAAATGGCAAGCCCTGAAATATAAATGACAAGCCATCAGATTCTGCAGAAATTAAGTTGGAAAAAAAAAAAAAAAAAAAAAAAAAAAAAACCTATCATCAGGCAGAAATACCACGATGGGGATACGCAAATTCATCATGAACTCCCAGAAAAGAAAGGAAAAAAAAAGTTTGCATACCTCTCAGGTGAGTTCATAATCTCATAATAAAACACTGAGAAGTTCAATGCCAGTCCCAATCGGATTGGATGCGTAGGAGACAGCTCTCCCTCTGCTGTGGTGGAAGCTTTCTGCAGATGGTGCATGTAAACATATTCAGAACCAACAGTAGAGGCTGGAAAACAACATTATTCCTTATATACCAAGGAAATTGACATAAAGGAGTAAGGTGGAGAGAATGGATATCCCAAGTCAAAATTTCAACACAATAAGAATTAAAAAAAAAAAACCCCCCACATAATGACCATATGATTCACTCATATGAACCATGTGCATCAATGCCAGCACAGAATCCCATTTATTAACCATTCACAGACATAATGATAATATTTTTCTCATAAACCTACAATGGAAAAAAAAATGCAAGAACATGTGCCAAAGAAATTGGGAACTTAATTCAGGCATCCAGCTGATATGAGGGCCGTTGAGTTTGTTATTATATGTTAGAATAAAATAGTAAGATTCTTACCAGTGATATAATTAAATGCTTTCTAGGGAAAGATCTTGATTGGATTTACCTTCTTTAATTGTCACTTCCATCACCACGTCTCTTCTCCATAATCAATACAAATTTATTTAGAGTTCCTCTACTATTCAAAATGGTACCAGAGCCATAAAATCATACAATCATGACCATCGATCAAATTGAGCCATCCAATTAGCTGATCTTAGCCCCTCAGTGGACTCTTGATTGAGGGGCATTCCATCGGTACCTGGTTCGCAGTTCAATTAATCTAATAACCTAAATAACACAAACTACTTCAAAATTATAAGTACAAGCTTTCATCATCAGACTTCCAGTCCTATATACTGCATCCAGCCAGATCTAGCAAATTCTTCTCCCAAAACAACTCCATAAAAAACCACACCTTACCAAACTTAACTTCAACCAAGAGCTCGTAGCACAGTCATAAGATGCTCATCTTTCATCAAAGAACAACAAAAGAAGAATCAGAAGGAATACCTCATACGCTTTCAATGACTGATCCGCGGCTTCTTTCTTCTCATTCCCAGCTTTGAATTCAGCAAGATAACGATAATAATCCCCTTTCCTGCAATCAAAGAAACAAGAATCCAAACCCTAAAAATCCAAACTATCACTAAATCAAACACAAGATCACTCACTCACATCTTGTAGTAAAACACAGTCGATTCTCCAGCTGAAGAAGACGGAACCAGATGCTCGTCGATCACCTGCATGATATCATTGCATATACTCGAAAGCTCCGATTCAATCTTCTGCCGATACTCGTTGATCCGCTTCACGTGGTGTTCGTTCCCCTTCGACTCCTCCTTCTGCTCGATCGAGGAGAGGATCCGCCAAGAAGCGCGCCGAGAGCCGATCACGTTCTTGTATCCGACCGAGAGGAGATTTCGCTCCTCGACTGTCAATTCGACGTCCAAATTCGCAACTTTCTTCATCGAATCGACCATTTCTGCAAGGAAGAAAAGAGGAATGATTCGAAATGTACAAAAACCCTAAAAACCCTAACCCTAGGGTTGGATCGGATGGAGAAAAGGGAGATTGTTACCGTCGTAGCGCTCTGCCTGCTCTGCAAGCTTTGCGATGTAGACGAAGTTGTCGCGTTCTTTGGTAAACTCCATGGCGGATCTGGAATTAGGGTTTTTGGATGGTTTTGTTTCTTCTTGTTTGGAAAGCTTCGATCTTTTTCTCTATGAGACCAGGGGGAGCGGAGGGCGGAGAAAAAAGCGCACAATGGCAGAACTGTAAATACGAGCCTTGTAGACGTTTATAGGGTTCCCACTTGTTTTATGTGCATAGGCAGCTTCAGTCATGTTTTCGTCAGGTGCTGAATCGGACTGTGGGACCCACTTGATATCCATGTGGGGCCCCATCGTAGAGTTCCATGCCATGTGGGGTTGGCCACAAGGTAGTGTGAGGTTTTTTTTTTTTCTTTTGTTTTTTTTTTTTTATTTGTGCTGGCGGGGGTTTCCAATTCTTTGTACTAAACTATTCCCTCGGAGAGAAGTCAAGTAAAACTCATATGACCCCTAAATGGTAGCACAAGTGGACCCAACCTTCGGTTCTTCAAGAGGGGGGAACCGGGGGTTAGTATCAAGACCTCTAACTCCGAAAAAGGAATGAAACATAGTCTTGACCACTTGGCCAACCCTTTGGGTATTAAAGTAGTGTGAATTGAGGATCGAAGCACAAGGCTATAACGTGGATTCGACTAAGGGTGGTGGGCCCTAATTCTTCTCGACCGTAATAGGTAAGGGCACGACACACATAAATCTATGTATGGAATCCCCTGCAGGCTAAAATGACATTATTTTTAAGCGGCTCATATATTCAACAAGTGAGCTCCACTCTGAATTTTTTTTTATTTTTTTTCATTTATTTTTTATGTTTGAGTTTGCCATTCAACGGTACTAAGACTTGGCGTTTGCCCGTCGTCAACGGATAAAATTTAATAAATTCCTGTAGAACTATTTGTGTGATAATCTAGAGACATATGATATCACACATATTATATTATTTAATATCTTATGTGATATCCTACATCCATAGGATATTGTATTGTAGGATATTATACCTTTATTTTATAAACAACTTTGTAGAAATTATTTAAACTTTGACCGCTAAGAGAAAATGTCGTATGTTGAGAATAAAGAAAGAATTTAGTTAAGGTCATGGAGTTCCAATCGTAAGATGTTTTGGAATAATTATTTACCTTATTGATTTTCCTCGTATTCTATTTATAGGGAAAAAAAATCCAAATAAAGCCTTAAGTCTTTACCTTGTTTAAAAAAAATGACACAAGTTTTCAAACTCTTTAAATCAATCCCTAAGTTTTATAGAAAGCATTTAATTAAGGTCATTCATCTATTTAAAGTTATTTTTAACAACTCTTTTTCCTCGATTTTTTTTTAAATAATCAAATCCCCCTTTTGTTGAAATAAAACCCTCCTCCACTTCCTCTATATTCTCCTCATTTTCTTTATTGGTGTCTTGTCCTCAACCTGTATCCTCATGACGATTAGTTGCATGTAGTGTCTCCCAAAACCATGTCGTGACTTTAAATGTACGGTAATTTGAGTATTTTAAAATTTTGAGGAGAAAAGTCGATAAAAAGAACACCTTTAAATGGCAATAGACTGTCTTTAATTGAGAATTTATCGAAAAGCTTATAGACTAATTCGTAAAGTTTTGAAACTTATGTAATTTGTTTGAAATAAGACAAACACTTAATCCATTATTTGAAAATCCCCCTTTATCCCAATGTATGAACCACACAAGCTCATGCCTGACGCTCCCATATTCCCATCAAGACAATTCTAGCCCTTAGATGATAACCCTACCACTACCAAACGTGTGGACACCCAAAACCCACTAAACAAACAGACGAAAACACACACACAGAGAGTGATATCTCCATTTTCCATTTCCACATCCCCAAAAGCTTGAAATTCCCGACCCTCGTTGTGGCCATGGCAGTTCTGAATTCGATAAGCACCCGCTGCTTCAGTTTCAGCTCCAGCTCCGGCTCCGGCTCCGGCTCCTCTTACATCTCTCCCAGCTCCGCAGCGACACCGATTTCGGAGGACTCGCAGGAGCTGGACCCGAGCCGTAGGCAGAGCCGAGTCATCCTCCCAAAGAAGAAGCCGCTCAAATGGTCGACAGGCGTCGCTCCTGGAGATTACGGAGGACCCCCCACCACGACGAAGCTACGAAAGTATTGGGGAGGGGACGATGACGACCCTCTCACCAGTGACGACTTCATTTGGAACAAGGATTTCATGTCCCGCATGAAGAGGACTCTCTTCCAACCCTCACCCTCATCAATTCAATCCCCACCGTCCAATGCCAAGGTTCTTTCTCTCTCTTCCTTGATCATCCACCGTACATTCTCCTCTGATTGAACCAAAGGGTCCAGCTAAAAAGAAAAGAAAACTGCATCTCCTGGTGGATGGAATGTGGTATGACATATGTGTTGATGTCAACATCCAACCTCGCTACTCGCTCATGAGCCCTTGCCATCACCGTAAAACTATTGATGTGCAGTTTCTAAGAGGCAGCTTAATGGAAACCAATTGGTTTTGGGATAAGTAGTAGCTGAATGGGGCGTAAAATACTACAAGTGGTAAGTGGTATCAGAATAGGTTGGGTGTTCGAGTTAGGGGACACGCGTTTTGCGAGTTTGCAACTAGAGTCACGGTGGGTGTGCCGGTCAACGTCCACCCTCAGGAACCCTCGCTCCTGAGTGGTCATAATTGTGGTCGATCACTCACCCTCACCATAAAACTATTGTTTTGTCGTTTCCTATCACCAATTGGTTTTGGGATAAGTGGTAGCTCAATGGGGTGTAAGATTCTACAAGTGGTAAGTGGTATCAAAGCTCGCAACAGGAGTCGCGGCGGGTCAACGTCCAACCCTCGCTTCTGAGCGGTCATAATTGTGTTCGAGCCCTCTCCCTTACTATAAAACTACCAGTGTAGTTTCCTATCACCAATTGGTTTTGGGATAATTGTAGCTCAATCGGGTGTAATATCCTACAATATGAATGGGCCAAATGACATATATGGTTTGTTTTCTAGTTAATTAATTAAAATTCTCTAATTTTTTTGGCAGGAAGAATCAGGTTTCCTAAGCTTAAACAGAGCCATGAGCCTTGACAGGTCTGATCTTTTGGTTTCTTGTCTTGAATATTTTTGTTGAATACATTGAGTTATGAGTATAGAATGGAAAATGTGGTTTGTTCTGCCTCTTATGAAATTGATAGTTTGGTATAGTGTGGAAATTGATTTGAGTAAGGAGCTGGTCGCGCCTCCCAAACCTGTGTTGGAATTGCAAGTTGAGGCTACGAGAAGTGGACAATTGGCAACAGATGTAAGATAAATGGTTTGGGGGTCAAAAATCTTTGCTTCTTCTCCCCTTGTGATTTACTTTTCCAGAGTGGCTGATTGAATGTATTTTTAGAGTTCTGGTGGTGAGGCACCCAAGTGGAGATTCGTTCCTACAAGACGGGAACAAAAGAAGTGGGATCGAGCAAACAAGGCTGCAACTGGAGGCAGTGTAAGTGAGCCCCATTCCTCGATTTACCTGAAAAATCAATACTTCCTCTTCTGGGAGAACACATTCTTGAAAACTCTTAAGACATCTGGGCTTGTTGCATTTACACAACTGCTCTTTAAAACATTGATTTGGATGAAAGATACAGTACACTACTTCCATTAGAAAATGGATATCTTGTCTAAGATATTTAGTTATGTTCTGGATGACAAAAACTATTTCATTTTTTTTTTTTTTTTGGGTAAAACAAAAACTATTTCAATTAGTGCTGTTTGATGATTCTCATATTCTCAGCCTGCCATAAGGTAGTTTCTTTGGCTTTTCTTTTTCCAAAAGCAATACAGTTGCTATTGAATGCTTTATAATTTTGGTATTGCGTTTCTGATGTATCTTACATTTACAGGATGTCTTGTTGCGTGATTCCAAGAAGGTTCGAGGGGATCCTAAAGTACTAGCAGCTCAGGCAAGAGAAAAATATTTTAAGGTAATTATATTATGGGGTATAAACTTTACCAGTTTTTACCGTCGGTCCCAAGCCCCGATAAAGGAGTAGGGTTGCATTAGATAGGTGGACAGCCAACGTAAAATTTTGTCACAACCCACACAATATATTATTGAGTATGGACTACTACAACAGATTGTTAAGCCTTTGCGTCCCTCACTTTGATTTGTGCATGAATACGATATTTGAGGCAAGTGCAGTGAGTCGGCGATTTTTATACATCCGATAATTGTTTCTACAGCTGAAGCAGAAATTGCAAACTCTCACTTTGGGGATAGGCAGCATTGGCGTGTTCTCTGCATATGTTTCTTATTCTCCAGAAATTGCAGTGAGGTATGTACAGGATTGATGTACCAGTAGTCACTGATTCAATTTTCAAACCTCAGAAAGTTTAAGATTGTTGTGTTTAAGAATATTTATATGAAAAGGTTCTGTTTATAGCTCATAATGCTCTTTCCGTTTTCCTTTGTTGAGCTAGTGTGGTTTAGTTTGTCCAAGCCAGGTACTGTTTGATGTGGTCATTGTCAAGTCCGACTAGCCAATACATCACCAAAGCTTGAGCTGTTAGGAAGCCGAAAACCATTCTACTTAGCACCTCCCTCGAATGGGATGCCATTCAAATTCGCAACCCACACGTGCCTACCCAAGCAATACGTCTTTGTCTATGCGACCTGGGGGAACAATGCCTTCCCGGGGTTCAAACTCGAGACCTGGCGTGGCTCTGATACCATGTCAAGTCTGACCAGCCACTACATCCCAAAAGCTTAAGCTGTTAGGAAGCGGAAAACCATTCTACGTGGCAGTCATGACTCTTTTAGGAATCCAATGTATTGTTTCTTGATTTTTATTTTTGGTGAGACTTCTATAGTTTTACCATAGATTGTGGATTGGAATGAATCATAGCTAGCTACTATACATGGAATAGAGGCAGGGCACTTCCTCCTCCAGCTCATATGAAGGCATTTCTAGTCCTCCAGCTCATATGAAGGCATATCTAGCTCCTAGTTGGGGCACAGCCACTTTTGACTTAGCAGCCAGACCGGGATTATCATATTTTGGCTGTTCGATTTGGGGGATGCAGTCTCTTTAGTTGTTTAATCAATATTGTAGTTCCGGGTGATTGTAGACTTGCTATTTTTTGGGGGAGCCCTTTCCAATGTCTTCTGTCTCAAGTAACATAGATTAAACCTCGCTCTGTCTTGATGCAATTTATGGTGCAAAACAGGGGAACAATCTAATGGCAAGAGCTGATTATTGGATTTGTCCTTAATCGTACTACACAGATTGCTCTGCACATTTCGAGTTATAGATTTTTGGGTGACATTTTTTGATGACACTACTGTAATTCCACTTTAGTTACCTCCATGAGTATGACCAACTCACCAGGAGGTTGGTGATGCTGGTGGTTTATGAGGAGTAGAAGCAGGAAGAATGTAAGGAAGAATAGGTCAAAAAGACCCTTTTTTATTGACAACATAAAAAAGAATGCGTAGTTATGACATTAAATCACTAGTGAGAAGAAATACCATCAGCAACCTTCATAACAGCTAGAAAGTGTCCTTTCTTCTAAATTTCCAATGCAAGCTGACCATAAATCTCAATTGTAGCCTGCTTGGTCAAGAAAATTAGCAATCTAGTCTGTAAATCTGGCATTCTCACTGTGACATTGGTCTTGTGTCTGACCTTTATGGAGCCTGTTTTTGTTATGTAGTTTCTTTGCTCCTTGAAACCTTTACCCATACCTCAGAAAAGTTATTGAGTTGAATTTCATGGCAATTTATACATGATTGCTTCTGGTGGATGTATATAGGGATGCAAACTTTTATTGCATGAAAAATTGTGCATCTCAGACTTGTTCTGTCTTCAGCTTTGGTGCAGGGTTCCTTGGTTCATTGGTCTATATACGCATGCTTGGTAACACTGTGGATTCTATGGCAGATGGAGCTAGAGGGCTTATGAAGTACCTACCCACATACTCTTGAGCTACTTCGTTTTAATTGTTATTTCACAAAACATGTTTGACAAATGAGCAAAACTGATAGTAAAATTCCTGTTGGCGTAGCTCTATGTTGGCCACACTTAATTGTGTAAAGAAGATTAGTTTGATTCCCTTAGGACTTATGCTAACAGAAAGTTTCGTGGCAGGGGTGCTGTTGGGCAACCGAGGCTACTTGTTCCAGTTGTGCTGGTCATGATTTATAATCGATGGAATGGGTAAATTGACTTTTGTGCCTTTTTTTTTTTTTTTTCCAACCAGTCAGATATGAAAATTTCTCTCTCTCTCTCTCTCTCTCTCTCTCTCTCTCTCTCTCTCTCTCTCTCTCTCTTTTCTTTTTTTTTTTTTTTTTTTGTTGTGAGCTTAATTTGGTTATTCTGTTAAAGATTTTAATAATTTCTCTTTGGATTAAATCTTCGTAAATTCTATTTCATTATCATTTGGTTAATTGCCTCTGTGAATGGGTGGGTCGGGTTACTAATTAATCTCTGGTTTTACTATTCTTTTCTTTTTTGCTATATTGGGTACTCAAAACTCACACTCTCACAAGTACATCCATGTCCTTAACCAGCTGAGTTACAGCTGGGGACCTCTGATTTTTCTATTCTTGTGTTCATACAAAATCTTCTGATTTGTGAAATGTGTGGTTTTTTCCAACAATACTGTTGCAGGATTCTTGTCCCAGATTATGGCTTTATGCACCTTGATTTGATACCAATGCTTGTGGGGTTTTTCACCTACAAGATTGCTACCTTTGTTCAAGCCATTGAGGAAGCTCTCACTATCGTCGAGAGGAAGCAGGAAGTATAAAGTAGCATGTGCTTCCCAATGTCATTTATCTCGAGTTATGCTCGAGGAGATTACATTTCTCCAATTGGAGGAATATTTAGACGTGAAGATGGTCTAAAGTCCTAATGGGGAATTCTTTTTCATTGAACATGTAAATGTATTAACTGTCTGAACTTATTCACAATCTGCGACAGCATTGATTGGCTGTAAGGCTATTTGAACGTCCCCATACAAGATTTTGTTTTGCCTGACTGGTTTGAAAGCGAGGAGCTTGGACTCATTTAGTTTAGTTCTTGCCCTTTTCTGAGTTTTGGTGCATCATTATTTTTTTAGTAATATTGGTTCTAGACTTCTAAGAAAATGTTTTGCTGGCCAAGAGCTTCTGGATTAATCCTATTGTAGCAGAGCATGGTCATTTTCATAAATGCATCCATTATATGCTTGCTGTTTAGGTCTGCCAGCCCAAATCATCAGCCCCATTAAAACAAACCTCAGTGAATTAGTGATTTACTGGTTTTTTAGAAGAGGGGTTAGATGTCTCCAAAAGGAACATAGCACTATGAAAGTGAGGGTTGGACACTGGGCAAGAGACATAGAGCAGCTAGAAAGAGGAGGGGTTGGAAGGGAATTATTAAAATGTTTGATGATCCCTTGATAGAAAGCCCATTCTTAGAATCCTGTGGAAATTTAACTAAATGGGGCCAAAAATCTTTTCTATGCTCATTTATTTGGAAACATGTTTTTAGTTTGCATAATAACTGCAGTTGAATTGCAATCTCAAGTTTGTCCAGCTCCCAAGGATTGGTTGGGGGGAGTTTAACCACCCACTTTGGTAGTGTGATAGTCAAAATCAGTCACTAGTGTGTGTGTACATCCAATTTCACTATAAATACAATGCCTGCATTTGGTAGAAATTGCTGGGCAGCTCATCCAGTTGTGACCCAATCAACACCCTACCCATCTGGATCAATGTAACTTAGAAGTTACATGCAAGTATGTAGTTAGTGTTTCAATAAGCTCAAGTATATTCAAGTTTAAAGTTAGCTGGAGTTAACATGTAATTAGAATTATAGCCGAATTCCATGGATCCAAATTAATGAGGCTCTAAGTTGGCCTAAACAGAGCATGGATCTTCTAATTGGGCGCTCTTACTGGTGGCCACTTCTCAACTCGGATTAGGAACACATGAAAAGTTATTAACTCCGAAATCGGAACGCTAATCATCCCTCGCAATGTAGTTAACTCTAAAAACCAAATGAAAAATCATTCCTCAAATACAAGTTACATGAATATTACTCTGGTCATGGTGATATTATGGTCTCAATCAATTTAAATGGATGAGAGAAGTGCTTCATCAACACAAGGTAACCTAAACTGGGCTGCTAACTAGAAACAAATTTGAAATGGAATGTTGGGAATGTGGGCCACTTAAGAATGGTTTGCAAAACAGATTAAAGAGCTCAAAAGTCTATCATGTAACTCCACATCCAAAGGTGTTGATGCCTGATTATCCTTCCAAAAGCTTCTTAGTTATCATAGACTCAGATCATGATAATGTATAATATAATGTCATATTAGACTAATGAGGATTCCTTCTCATCTTTTCTCACATTAAAAACTATAAAATCATTCGGGGTGCCAAAAGAATGACATTTTTTTTTTATATATACATACTAGCATAAAGTAGTAGAGTCTAAGATCTCACATATATCTTCTCAATTGATTATGATACAATGTACATATTTTCCATGCTGTTTTTACCAACATGTAGTACTGATATTCCTAAAAAGTGATGCTGTGTCTTTTTCTCATATATATTAGTTGGAGCAGGTTAGAAAGTGTTTTTCATTGAAAAAGTACCCATACCTACCAATACAATTCTAATTTGGTAATTTGTTGGCCTAACTAATTGTCCAATAAAAGTACATATAAATCACACCTTTCTTTCATGAAACTAAATTCCCGGGAATTCGAGAAATGTAATTTTAGAAGTAGTTAAAACTGAACAAACAAAAAGTATAGTAATCTATGCTCAGAAAATAAATTTAAATATGAAAAATCAATGCCAAGCCATCACCTTAGTACATCGAATCCTAATAAATTTCTACCACCATCTATATCTTCATCCCAGATCCTTCGCCCGTCACCTCTTTAATAATTCTTTGTACCCCAGAGGAGGAGAAAAAAAACAAAGCCTTTGTTGCAACCTGTTTATCAGGAACTCTTAGGAATTCGATTCCATATAAACAAATGGGCGCCCTTAGATATTACAACATAAATATAAGAAAACCATACTATAAGGAGTTAATTAAATACAATGGAAGCATAAATTTAACACAGGAAAATGAAATATGGAATACGATATGATATTGATACTCTGCCTATTTTGAAGTATCTAGGTGTTTTTAAGGTCTAAGACTTGGAATATAATGTAACGCCGAGTCGTATACATACCATTACATTACATTTCGGTGCAATTTTATGAGAACATGAGGCTGTAATGCACACAATTACGTTACGTTACAATCCACGATAAGGTATGTACAATACCAGCAAATTACAAATTTACAACTCAAGAAACACAAGAAAGTCAACGAGTTTGATCACCAGGTGAGTTTTTGTCATGTCCATAGTTTAGGGACTCAGGAACTCAACGCAACATGATGAAACGCCACCAGAGTTGAGTAACTCAGACGACTCTAGTATAATACTTGTCTACTTTGCCAAGCCGGGTCAACTCGGGCGAGTCAGAGCGAGTCGGTGGTAGCTTTGAAACTATGGTTCTTCCTCTTGGACGTCCTAGAGGTTGAGACATGCCAGTGCTCCAGCACCCCTTCCAAACCCAATTCCTTCACCTCCGATGGATCGAGCGTGCAGTCGCCGGAGATCCTGATGGGGTCATGGCATGTTGGCCTGGTCTTCCGGCGGCCAGCACCAAAGGGAACGTTTCGTAGGGTCCCGCCTGCGGTCCAGTACCTCTGGCACCCCTTACAGAAGTGTCTTGGTTGGTTAACGTTGTAGTTATTGAAGTAGCAGAATTTGGTCTCCATGCTCTTGCATCGCGGGCATGGTAACGCCTTCCCGGGCCGCTTCTCCGGTGAGCCTACTCGTTTTCCATTCTCCTTGCCTTGTGTTGAGTCCATTGGAATTGTTGTCCCAAATAGCTTGAATCCTTGAAAGCCAGAAATATCTCTACTAGTGTCCATGTCTCTATCCTCCATGCATGGAGAGAGAGAGAGAGAGAGAGAGAGAGAGAGAGAGAGTCCTCTTAGCTCACATAGGAAAGGTTGTTTTCATGGGGGGAGAAGAGAAGCCCATGAAAATGCTTTTATATATATACAAAGGTAGACACAAAGGTCGCCATGTGATAGCCGCCAAGAACCATTGGCTTAATAATAAAGAAGATCAGTAAGGCTGGTAAGGCCAGCTAGCAAAAGTTGTGTTTGGTCTTTTTGTCCACACCATCTTGCTACCCAAAAAATGCCAAGTCAGCACATGGGTCTGATGTGGCACTAGGTTGGCTCCATGTGGGTCCTAATCAAGGCTGTCAACAAGCCTAGCTAGCTTGTGGGTTGGGTTGGGTTGACTGGGTTCAAGCTTGAGCTTTACTTGATTGGCCTCACAAGCTAAGCTAAAGCTAGGCAATGTTTAAAGCTCGGCTTTGTTTTAGCTTGGGCTCGCTCAGGCTCAGCAATGGTCTCGGGTTGTGACCGACGTCCTGACAGTTCAAACCAAACTATCATCAGAAGTGACTATCATAGGTTTAGATTTCAACACAATAGTTGCAATAATACATGAAAATGCTAACCTGATTCTCCAGATGACATTTCCAAAGTTGACTTAATATACTGTTATCACAATAATGTGATCACTGGAAGGCCATGAACACTATTTCCCACATGGAATGGTCACAATCTAAAATGAAAGTGGGAAGTGGAATTTTAGTCTTCATGTAAGTGGCATTTAAGTAATGCAAGGAATCTTGTTCTACTGATGAAAAGTGTTCTTTAACTTTCACATAACAATCACTTCCTATTTAAAAAAAGATAGCAAGAAGCATCTTCTTTTCTTTATCTTGTAAAAAGATACCACTTTTCAGGCACCCCTTTTCAATGTATAGAAGATAAATAAACAAGAAAGTTAGACAAAGAGGGCAATGGATGTGTTGGAAAGACTTCACCATGTTTGCTTGCTTTCATGGTTTATCATCCTGTTGCTTTTTAACAAATTGAACAATAGCCACCTGTGAATTGATTAGGGAAGTTTCTTTCTTTCTTTCTTTTTTTGGGGTCCAATTGAATAAAAGATTCTAACTTGCATTAGTATCCAATGTTGATAGAGGTTGGAATTCTAGGGTGAGGGTCAGCACTTGGCAGGTACACAATTTTCTGAGGGACCCAACTAGTTTTAGTGGGGGCACAGGATTCTTTTGTGGATCTTTGGGAGAAAGTGGGAAAAAAAGACCAAAGATTAACTACTTAAGAACTTTAGCTTTGGGATTCTTTCAAAGCATTCCAACCAAGCTATGATATTGTATCATTGTGGATTAAAGGTGGGTTAAATATCAATAAGATCAGATATGAAAGGACCCCAAATTAAATGGTTATACAGTCATTCAAACTTGTGAAATTATGTTTAATATTGTCAAAGCATACTGATGTTCTTTTGCCCACTTGTAGTCATCATCAGATTATGCTGATGTTCTGTCCACTTGGAATCCACAATAAAACCTTCTGATTCCACCATAATCCTGTGATTGACATTGATCAAGGTGGGCCCCACAAAAAGTTTGGCAAATTTGGTTTTTGCAGCAACTGATTAGAGTTTTCAGAGAAGAGAAGCTTCTTCCTCAATACTTTGTTCAATTGAAAATGTTAATTACTTGTGGACTGGAGAATATTTCCTTCCACGCTGACTTCCAACATATTTAATCAATCTTATGTGCCTTAATGCTTTTTATCAGTATAATAGTTTGACATGTAAATATGTAAAATTATTGCATATAATAATGTAACTACACCTTTTTTTTTTTTTTTAAAGTTAGCCTTTTACAATATTATGTTGTACTTCTTAATTTTGTGACATTTACTTTGCTTAACTTGTGGCTTTTAGAAACATAATGCCAAACTATTATATTCCAGTAGGTGAATGAGAATATGAGCTGTCCAACACAGCAAAATTATAAAATCCTCAGGGCCCATATGGATCTTAGCAGCCCAAATAAAAATAACTAGATTTAAGCATAAATCAGGTTCATGCATTTTGAAATTTTAATAACCTTAATCACCTATAAGTAAGAATTGTTTTGTTTTTGTTCTTTGCCATAACCAATTACTGGTAAACATAGTTGCAGATAATCAAATTTAAAGGTCCATTGAAGCAAAGGGAAGCCAAGTTCCTCCCTCTTTCGGAGCTAGAGATCTTAGTATTGACCTCCGGTTCCCCCCTCTTCAAGAATCGAAAGTTGAGTCCATTTGTGCTACCACCTGGAGGCAGGTCACAGGGGTTTTACCCAGCTTCTCTCTAAGCCCGGAGGTATTGGTCCAGCCCAAAGGGTTGAAAATCCTCCGTTAGCCAAAAAAAAAAAGGCGGGCATGGGGTAAGCCAAGTTTCAAGGGTCCAAAGAGGGTCTCAGCTTGAGATTCTGGTCAATAAAAATGAGCAATAATATTACTTGTTATAGACTTTACATTAAAGTCAAGCTCTTGCTTTGGTAATATGCAACAGTGACTTGGTGGGCACTCAAGTCTTAATACTGTCATCCCAATATAGGATCCTCATAGATGTGGCAGTTCAAGATCCCCAATACTGTGATCCCCAATATAGGATCCTTATAGAAGAACATATGATTCAGTGAAAAAAACTGGTCTAATGGACTGGACCAAATTCTAAGAACAAGTATCCATTACAGGGCAATCAGTATCATTCAGCCAGTCCAATTTTACTGGATATCAGCATCATCCAACCAAGCCTAGTTTTGGGGCCATGACCCAGCTGTGCTGGGTACTATAATTTTGGTCAAGCTCCGCCAGATTAGCCCCTCTTAGAAAAAATGGGGATATCAATGGTGAAGAGAAAAGGAAGAGCTCCAAAAAAGGCTCATACAGACAATGCAAGGTTCATGTATATATATTTTTTACAAGGAGCAAGTAAATCAATATAAAACATGCAGAAGTCAAAATATACTTGTATTGAGCAGAATACAATCTACAGATGGGGCCGCTATTTCGCCTCATGAAAATGACTGGGGAAATAAAACCCAAACTACATAAACATAGCAGAAAGCACTATAAGACCCAAATTCCTGCAGGTAACCACCTCCAATACAGATACATAACATTATTCTCTGAATTATCTTTAAAGAAAAATAACAAAGTGCAGAACCGCCGATTTCTAACCAGTGTTCTGCATGCCGGCTGCAATTCCCTTCATGGTCAAGATAAGTGTGTCCTCCAGCCCAGGTGCGTATTCACTTGTTGGGTTCAACTTTACCAGTTCAGCAGCTGACTTGCTTGATTCCATGATCTCCTTTGACAAATGTGGTCTCACCTTCACATGGTAACTGGGATCCCTAATCCTCTTTAGTGTGTACGCTTGGCACACATTGAGAGTAGTTATGTAAGAATCGCGCAAGCGGAGTCTCTGCTTCAGGTAGGGGTCTCCTTCAAGAAGATCTTTGTGGTCAGCAACCTGCAGAAGAATAAAGAAACCATAAATTTTTTTTTTTTTACTGTGGTTTTTGTTTGTCATTTCAAAATGAAAGGTCAGGCATAACAAAGGCATCCGACTGCTGAGCACTTCTTCAATTGGAAGCACATGTAGCTCCTATAAGAACTATGCAAAAAGAGTTTAGGTAACTCAGTTTGCACATAAACTGGGAGTTCAAGCATTACGATGTGGGACTTTCCATAAATGCGATGGAAGACGTTGAGGGACAAATGATGTTATTAAAGGGGCATCCCAATCGTACTGAGTTCATGCATGAGTCACACACAGTTCCCATTTCCCAGAACTAACAAAAGAGAAATGTGAATGAGACAATCTGCATTTGTGTTATTTTATAAATAAAAAATATGTAAGAGCTTCTTTTTGTAACTCTATGTTTCCACACTTTGCAGAAACTCATATTAACAAATGCAAGGAAAAGCGGTTCTGACCCTCTACTCCCCTGCAGAATCATGAATCAATGAAAATTAGTTAAAAATTTCCTCTTTGCATGTGGAAAAACACCGCTCCAATTGGACAATTTGCACATAAAGAAAATCGAAGCATTTTCCATGGCATTGCTGAGACTTGTCATTAAAACAAACATGGCTGAACAGAGTTTTCTTTTCCACCAAAAATTCAACACAATCCACTTCAGGAGATGCAGGGAAGATGGATATCACATGAAGTATGCCTTTTTTTGTTGTTCTTTTTGGCCAAAAGAAAAAAGGTATGAGTTTGTTTTTGAGTAATGAAACCAAATCAACAATAGATTCGCATAAGAAAAGAATCTTGTCCATACATGATCTGGCATCCAAACATAACCTTACCCTACCATCATGATGATGAATGAAAATAGAAATGCATGGAAAATATCTTCACCTGGAGGAGAAGGCTTTTTGTTTCTTCATAGTTGCCTCTTAAGCGCTGCCCAAATGACCATAGGTCTTCAGATACTAGCAGCTTGTCAAACAAAGCAGCTATCCCTGGATCTCCCTTAGCAAAAACCATCTCAACCAAGTCAATTGTGACCCTAAAGAAGGGCCATTCATTGTACATTTCCCGTAGCATATGAAGGTTCTTGATATCCTTCTGCATGACGTGCTTGAATGCTGCACCAAAGCCAAGCCACACAGGAAGGTGAAACCTTGTTTGTGTCCATGCGAATATCCATGGAATAGCACGGAGTGATTCTATGCCTCCACTTGGCTTCCGTTTCGATGGACGGCTACCAATATTCATTCGACCGTATTCCAGCTCCGGTGTTGCCTGTGAGGGAAAGAGGTAGTCATTGAAAACCCAACTCAGAGCTCAAAGTAAACTGACAAACAAACTGATCCAAGGCTACACTTAGACTAGGGAAGCAAACAGGTTCGGAGCAAGTCTTGTCTAGCATATCCAGATCCAATTGGTTATAGGTCTAGGTCCAAGTCAATGTCAAAACTAGCATAGTAAGATCAGAATGGGTCAAGTCCATGAGTAATAACCAAATATCAATAAATATAAAAACAGAAGTCCAATAAAATAAAATAAAAAACTGTTAGTATAATGTTCAGATTGGATAGGGCCCATCATCAAATATGATATGTTAATTTGATCAGAATGGGTCAAGTCCATGAGTCATAACCAAATATACAAATATCAATAAATATAAAAGCAGCAGTCCAATAAAAAAAAACTGTTTGTATAATGTTCAGATTGGATAGGACTCATCATCAAATATGATATGTTTTGGGTCTTTTCAATTTTTTAAATTAATTTTATGAACGAGTAATTGGGCTCTAGGGCGCAACTTGGCCCGGTTTGACTCACCAAGTCCATTCGACTCTAGGTAACTTGAGTCACCCTCCAAGTCTGATTTTTAAAACCTTACACAGCTCAGGACTTCAGGTTTTAAGATTTCAATATTCAATAGAAATTAATGCAAAATTTGTTCAATACTTCCACATTTGTGTTTAAAAGTCTCCCAATATGATTTTAGAATTTTCCATATTGCAAACTTGTGATATTAAGCTTGTCTAAAACAAAGCAGCTATATTTGAAGATTTTATATGCAAATCCTATATACACTTGAGGTTGTAAGAGATGGAAATACTAAAGCCAACAAGAGAAATAGACCACTTACAAGGCGAAAGTATTCCACAAATCGTGGTTCTTGGAAAACTATTGATCGATATTCCTCTGTTGCAACGACAGCCATTTCATCCATGAGTGCACGCCACTCTGGCTTAGGTGAAATTGGGGAACGCATGCCATGCTCAAGAGTAGCAGCTGTAAAACGCTGGAGGGTTCTGAAACACAAGTGCTCTTCCCCAAAGGACTGCTCAATGACTTCACCTTGTACTGTCACACGAAGTGAACCATGAATAGTATCCGGTGGCTGCGATAATATAGCAAGATGAGTAGGGCCACCTCCTCTTCCAACAGTTCCTCCTCGACCATGGAACATTGTCAACTTCACACCAAATTGCTTAGCGACCTTTATAAGTTCTTCTTGAGCTTTATATAATTGCCAAGCGGCAGAAAGACGCCCTGCATCTTTCCCAGAATCTGAGTATCCGATCATGACCTCCTGCTTTCCATCAATCCTGTTCCTGTACCAGTCTACTGAGAACAATCTAGCTAAAGCAGCAGGAGCAGCTTCAAGATCTGCAAGCTTCTCAAACAAGGGAACAACTCTTAGTGGTTTCTTCACGCGACATTCACGTTGTAAGAGCTCAACAGCAAGTACATCTGATGGTGATGTTGCCATTGAAATAATATAGGCCCCAAAGCTATCCGAAGGCAGTTCGGCAATGACATGGAATGTGTCCAAGACATCAGCGATTTCTTCCGTTTTAGGAAGGTCAGGACCAAATAAAGGACGCTTGCCACTGAGTTCAGACAACAACCATTCTTGGCGTTTTTCTTCAGACCAATCACGGTATGATCCAATACCCAAATGCTTTGTGATAGCATCTATGACATCAGTATGCCTATCTGACTCTTGTCTAATATCAAGTCTTACAAGGGAAAGACCAAATGTTGAAACTTGCCGCAAGAAATCGAGTAGGCTTCCATCAGCTACCGGTTGATCACCACAAGAGCAGAGTGATCTATAACAAAGTTCTAGAGGCTCCAGGAACTGCACAAGGGGGGAAAAAGCCAATTAACGCATGATTCCAGAATAAACAAAGTGTTACATAACATATTACAAACTCGTTTTTTCGGTTTTTCAATATATCAAGAAAATGAAGACCAGGCTGTGAGTTGGGTGAGTTTTGCATAGCATATTTCTTTTGACATAAAAATCATAATGATAGTCATATCTTAGACATTACCCACTTCGTGATCCTAGGATTTCAAATATGTGGAAGGAAACTTTTTGATTCCACAATTTCCATGAATGAAAAAATTGTACTTGAATGTCAATGTATGTCCATTCCACAAACAAGTTTTCACCATTTTCAGGAAAAAAGGGTGATAGTATAGTTTCTTTTGAGTAAGCATAGCAGTTATTCCAGTTTTCTTTTGAACAGTTTTTAGTAAGACGCATTGCTAAAATTGAGATATGAGACCTGCTCAATGTTGGTGAAAGTTGCTTCCTCAGGTATGTCCGAGATCCCACTGGCCAATAAATGGCGGGAACGTTCACGAGTGCTGTATAGCTTGTCTCTCACATCACCGAGTATAACACGATACGGTTCATTTGGAGGAACTTGCTTCCAGAATTCTGCATGTAGAAAAAATATTGAGAACTTAAAAGCTAACTTGATAAACTCAATCTAAAGAAGTAAATGAGTAATTCTTCAGATATAAAAACTAAGATTCCACCAACGAGATAAGACATAAGTTAATAAGATGGTTAAATAGCAGAAATGAGAATAGGAGTGAAAGCGCTCATTGCTCTTTCCACTTTTCCAGTTGAATCTTTATTGCATGTACTTCTTTTGATTTTGGTGACAACAATCATTTTTATTTACCATAAGTTGAGTCAACAAATAATAGTCTGACTAGGAGTAGGGGAGATATTTTTCAATTCACTGCTGCATTTGCATGTAGCAGGAATTCACAATTTCCATTTTTGTAGTTTGTTTGGGGGAGCTAATGGAACCATGCATCATCGCAAATTAGGCAGGAATAGGACTGTTTTTCAAAGAATTCTACCCCAAACTAATATCAACGAATGGGACAGATAATTATTCATCATCATAATCATCAAAGCCCTGTCCCAACTTTGGTGGGGTCGGCTACATGAACTTGGTTTCACCATTCAGAATTCATGCAGATAAAAGTTATGTTGGTTGTCAACCTATCTAATGTAACCTTCCTTTATCTCGGCTAGTGACTGGCAATTACAACAAACAATCAGAGTTAGGGACTGATATTTATTAGGGATTTAAAAAAAAAAAAAAAAAAAGCTTAAACATTAATTATATGATTTTATGAAGAAAAATAATAAAATGACAAGATAGTTGTTCGTACATTTGTTTTGAACAAAATCACCCCAACTGAGGATATCATCAATTAGTTGACGATATCGTCAACCTTCACTGCAAAAATTGTTATTCTGCTCATCTTCTTCTAACTAGTGATGGAAAGGCTGTGAAAATCATTGCATTTTGTATTTCAGTGGTCTTCTTTTAGTGGTCTCGGCAATCTTCCTTAGGTGTGTGGGTCACCCTATTTAGTTTCCACGCATTTGCCACCCCCATTCACATAAGCTTTGAGAGTTTGAGTTAGGAGTGCAAGGTGTTCGGTGAAATGCCTAAATGAGGGTTTTCTCTCGATTTGGCGGTGGCTTCAAGTGAGGTTGGAGGGGATGAATTGGGTATGCTTTTGTGAACATTTAGAGTTTGAAGCATTTGTATGGGGGAATTTCATAGGTTATGATGTTTGTGAGCAACATGTAGGGATCCATATTGGGCAATCTTTGAGTAGTGAATGTGAGGTTTTCCCCTGGGTATTGTTTGTGTGGAATTTTAGATTTCAAGAGTGTTTTTTTTCGTTAATCTAGAGTCTTTGGACTAACTTTAAGAATGGATTTGATAGTGGACGGATTGAACATACTTTACTATGTGATTTGTGAAAGACTTATCAAATCCTTCTTTGATGCATTCACCACCTCCTTTCAATTTTCTTCATTTATTTGAAATTGATATTCATCTTCCGCAAAATCTCAGCATCAGCCCCTCCAAAGCTAAAAAAATCAGGTTTGAAACAATTGAAGAAGAAGAAGAAAAGTCGAAGAAGAAAAATGTACAAACAATTATCTCGTCATTTTATGATCTTTCTTCATAAAACCGTTTAATTATGGTTTAAGCTTAATTTTTTCGTAAAAATCCCTATTTATTAAGCACTGGATTTTTTTTAAATAATTAAATTCCATTCAGATTTTTACTTCCCCAAATGCAAAAGTGAATCATGTGGCCACCTGTCAATATTCTCATTTCACAGCTTGAAATCTAAGGAACAGTTGACCTCAAAAGTCCATCCAATAGCTATAATGGACCTGTATAGAAAAGCTCAAAGGTATCTTATGCCACTTTCAACAATAGAGAATGTTAGATACCTATGTAGTGTTTTGCATCCTTCTTTGAGGACCTGTGTAGTTCACTGGCACGGACACGAAGCTCATCAGTGCAACGCCACATAGACAACTGCAAAAGAAAAAAAAAATGGTAAATATAAGAGGGTTGCATAGATTTTATTGCATATCCTAATAAATGGTTTCATCGAAAGGAAATCATAGTAAAAAAGAAGCCGAAAAATCATATAATTAATCTTGTTAGAGTTTTCCATACCTCAAACATTAAATCTTCAATCTGGGAATAATACAAATTTGCAGCCATCATTCTAGCCAATAAGCATACATCTCTAGTAACCTCTGGTGTTACTCTAGGATTCCCTGCATCCCATGGTAGAATGATATAAAGACCAAGAAATTATGATAATTTATTTCCATAATAAGCATAGATTACAACAACAATTCCCTTTTCAACAGTGTCCAATCAAGTTCCAAAAAGCATGCTCCCCATAAGCTTCCAAGTTCTAACCACTGAGAAATATAATTGTCGAAGCCTAGACAAAGCCGCAAGCATTTGAAAATCATATAATAAATATTCTATTTGGAGTATAAAAAGAAGAAAAGTTTGGTGAAGAGAGTATTGGGGTCCACAAGAAGACTAATAATGGGCTTGGTCCAAGTCACAACATCTCTGTTCACAGTACACAAGATGTTTGAATTGTGATTCAACTAAGTGTCCACAGCTTTGTTCCAGGTCCTAGGTCCTAGAGTCTGGGACCTTGGGTAATTTAGGATTCGGAGTTCACAAGAAGACTAGTAATGGGCTTGGTCCAAGTCGCAACATCTCTGTTCACAGTACACAAGATGTTTGAATTATGATTCAACTAAGTATCCACAGTTTTGTTCCAGGTCTTAGAGTCTGGGACCTTGGATGTGTGCTAACAATTGGCTCTGGATCCAATATACAGGGCACGAGCTGGGTCCGGGTCCAGCTCCAGCTCCAGAGTCAGATCCAGGCCCTTATAAACATAATTAGGTAAGGATACACAATGGACACTACCTGAAAGTTGTCTATTTACATTCTTGCCCACCTCATTCAAAGCACCATTAAGTTAATTAAAAAGGTTCATATGAATATATGATGCAGGTGCAGTGTACCACCAAAAGGCCCATCCTCAGGCATGTTGGATGCCAAGTCGGCCCATGTTGGGCCCTTGAAGAATATGGGTTCCATGTGAATTTATCTAGCTGCTGTTCCTTTTTTGTCATTTGTGTTTGAATGATAAGTTGTTATTTCATAAGCAATATCTAGAGTAGGGTGTCTTGCTTTCCATTTTGTCATTTGAACTTCTATGTTTGATTTGTTTAAGATGTAGTGCCGAGGTTAAGAATTATTAAAGATTCTTTTTCTATAGGCAAGATATTAAAGGCATTGTCATGCATTGAATGATGGTTGTTATTACTACAGTTATTTTTTGGAATAAATATTGCTTTCATCATATTTCTCTCTATTGGGGTATGATACTCTTGCAGAGCTCAGACCAACCTAGAAAGTTACCGGCACGGCTGATCTTGTGATGTGTGATATACATCCACAGCTCTTAGGTGTTTCTGGTGTGAGCTGGGGCACAGAACATCAAGATCATTCTCTGTTAATGTTGCTCATTTGTGGCTGTAACAAGGCCTGATTTACAGAGTTCTTGCAACAGCAAAGCCAGACACAACAACCGTGGATTGATGCTTATTTCTGGCTCCTCTCTTGCCCTGCAACTCCTGGTAGTTAAGCCCCTTAGTTCACTGTTTTGTGCAGGATCCAGCCAAGGACATTGGGTGTGAGCTTGCCGTTGTTGGACTGTTCAAACATGATGAAAGGTTGGCTCAAGGGAGCCACAACACGGAGTTCAACATACTCCAACTGAACTGCACATGGTGATTGGTGAGGCCTTTTGGAGTTTGAGATACTGCCATCAGCTACAAAAGACTGGGAACCACCCAAAATTGGGTTTTATATGCTAAAGAGGTTGTTGAGATACAACATAGAACATTCGGCTTTTGTTTAAATGATCATAAACGAGGTAATGCTCAACCACTCATTATGGTCATATTACAATAGAATTGCTTCAGTTACATCATGTTAAAGGAGCATTTTGTTCTCTAAAGTAGGTTAATATTTTTATCAAGTTCAGATTGGATTATGAATAACAAAAGCAACAATGTCAGTATTGCCTGAATTTGGATTGGGTCCAACTCCATGGTGGAGTTGTGGGTTGCATTGCAACCATTGTCTACATCGATTTATAACTCCTTTAAATAGTATATCATATCTTCTAATACAAGAAAATGCAGAAAAATTTAGTCAATCAAAAAGGATATATGAGAAAGAATCATACCATCACGGTCCCCACCCATCCAAGAAGAAAATTGAATAAGAGGTGCATTATAAGGAACACGCTCATTGATCCCAATATTCTTAAGAGCTGTGTCAACCCGACGCAGAAACTTTGGAACTCCCTTCCAGATAGTTTCATGAAAATAACTCATCCCTGCTCGCATTTCATCTTGGGGTGTTGGAGGAGTTCTCCGGATTTCATCAGTACGAAAGGCGGCTTGAATCTGCAAAATTAAACAAAAAAGGTGAAAGTTGATACCAACACAATGTCTCAAAGGACATGATACTTCCATTTTTAAGAACAGAGTAAATATTCCCAACTTAAAAGTAGATGTCATGTCTATAAGCCTCCATCTCAATCTTCCAAGGTTTAGCAATAAGTGGTCGGTTTGTTGCATCGTTGTCAATTCCGTTCTGTTCCGATCAACTTCAGCAAGAACATTCCAGAATTGGCCCATGCCAGAACTGAATACCCCTAAAAGTTTCAGAGCCCAATTCTAGTTGTTCAAGTCCATTCCGGTCCCAATGCCGCCCCATTCCAGCCCATGTTTCATACTTTCATTCATATATAGTGAAAACTAGAAAATGATCAATTGTAAAGTGTAGTTTGATTTAAGTGATGTAAGTATGCATTTTTAGTATTATTTTAGTGTATGACTATTATTTTTAATTTTAGGTATTCTTTTATATATATATATATATATTCATTTTTCAATTGCATCTTTTCTAGAACGGAACACCAGAATGCCAAAATGTTCCACTACAGGATAAAACTGGAATGGAATTGACAACTATGGTTTGTTGGCATTGATTGAAATACTTTATTGTCGGCTATCTAGATTTTGCATTACTCTGGAAGCTCTTTTTTTAATTTTTTTTTTCTTTTTACATCTTTATAGTTTTTACCAGATACTCTTATATGAAATGATAAACTCAACTTGTAGTCGTTTCAGAGACATTTAATAATTTTGGAATGATGGAAATAAATTATGAATTTCAAGAAAATCGAAGTTTGCTTATCCCATTACACAATAGATGATATAATATGATAAAAGCGAGTTCAAAGAATGATTTCTTATAAATTAATAGTAGGACTATGGCAATGATAAGAAGCCACAATCAAGAACATGATGTGCAATATTATAGACTTGAAGATGTACCAACAAATTTTTTAGTGTTCCGCAAAACATTACAATTAATAGGACTAATGATGTCAATAGATATGTGTAATCAAGTAAGAAAGATGCAAGAATAGAAGTATATAAATACCAACAAGATACTTAGAATCTAGTAAAAGAACTAGAAAAGCATTGGGACCTAGGAAGGAAATTTCTTTTTTCAAAAGCGTTGCTTATTTAAATCTTACTTTTTTTTACATTCTTATAAAGTCCTAAGTGAATGTTTATATATTTTATTTTTCTAAAATATCAAAATTTTCCTAAACACTTGTAGTTCCTATCACAATATACATTTCTTACAAATTTTCTAGGATAAGACCTTTGAAGCAGAAGAGCCGTGGATTTTAAGTTTCTGAGCACAAAAGATAATTTACCTCCCTTTGTAAAGACTCATCAAGCTCCTGCTTATCGTCAGGAGTAATGTCCTTGGCATACAATTGAGCCAAACAATTCCTTATCCTGTATAAAAGGACACAAAAGCTCCATGAGCAAAATAGATTTCACCCTATCTAGAACTATAAATATTTTTTCTCTATTAATATAAATGAATGATTTCACTACTGATGGAATTGATAAACACACCTTCCATGCTTCTGAAGCAGGGATCTTCTCACTGACTGAGTAGGATGAGCAGTAAAGACCAGATCTACAGTCTGATTCTTTAGAGCATCAAAAACTTCTTCAGGCGATTTGTTTAGCTGCACAACAAGCCTCTTAAGAGTCTCTTCAATATCTGATTCTGTTGTTGCAGAATTCTCATCTACAAAATCTCCCTTTTTCAGCTTGATCCTCCTTCGATAAGCGATTTGAACCTCCTCAGCCAAGTTTGCCAAGTTAAGCATGTGCGAGAATGAGCTCGCAATGACAATCGAGTCCCCAGGATCCAAACTTGTCAACACACTCCCAAGTTCTTCCAATTTTCGAGGATCATGATTCCCTTCATACTCTGCAGAAAGCTCATAGCACTCTTGAACCTAAGAATACAAGACATATCAAATATTGCTCAACCATTTCACCACACTTAAAAAAGAATAAATTACATATAATCTCATACAAACAATTTATTTCAATAAGCATAGTGATAATTGACAACATATTTCAGACAACACAAAAATGCATAGTACATCTATCATACATTTTTTTTTCCATAGCCTTTAATGGGTTTGTGAAACAAACTCATCTTCATAAAAGTAAATCTATCTAATTATCAAAAAGACATAAAAGATAGAAAGAATCTTTTGGCCTAAAGAACAGTCAACTTGAAGTAGATCTCAAAACACACACTCTATACAACTAGTCTTTTGACTGAAAACAATGGATATTCAGTGTAAAACACTTTAAACAGTTTGTATCACTTGCCCTTCTTTTGCAGAGTTACTAAATGGGTATCTATACAACTAGTCTTTTGACTGAAAACAATGGATATTCAATGTAAAACACTTTAAACAGTTTGTATCACTTGCCCTTCTTTTGCAGAGTTACTAAATGGGTATTCAACAGATCAGTAAATGCAGCACCAGAAACCTACAAAATCTCAAAAAAACCTTTGAAAAAATCAAAATGAGGTTTTCATTATACACCCTCTTTGCTCAATCCCATTAGACAGGTTTCTCTGAATGTGAAACTAACAACACTGCACATGACAATAGGAAAAAAAAAAAAAGTCAAACATTTCCAACTAAGATCTCATCAAAAGCTCCTCATTTCTCAATCCTATTCTCATCCAAACAAACCCAATAGAACAAAATAAAATAAAATAAAATAAAAAAACCCAACTCCAAATCACTGAATTAAAAGGAACCCAAATGAAATACCGTTTCTTTGAGCTCTTCTCCATGTAAATCTTGAAGAATGTCAAGAAATCGATCCAAGAGAAGGGCATCATACTCCACAAGCTTGTCGTCATCAGACAACTTGGCAGGAACAAGAAGCCTCAGCTGCGCATCGATGGACGCCAGCTTCTCCAACGAGTTTCGAGACATCTCCAAATCAAAAGGCAAGATGAAAGCAAATCTACTCTAGATTACAACCCAACTTTTTGCAGTTCAAAAGAAATCAAGAGAAGGAACTCAATCACATTCACCCACAGATAAAACTGCGTTTAGTCAGATGAGATGAGATTCAAAAAGGAATCTCAACAAGAAGAAGGAGGAGAAGGAAGATACTGGCGGTTTGTGTTTGGCTTTGTGCATTTCTGTTTATTTATAGGGGTTGCAGAAGATATTGCGTATCTAGAGGGGTGGGCCCACCTCTAGATTTTAACCCTGCTTTTTTCTTGGTAAATCTCATGCAAATGCACAAGAATACATAAAAAGTCCCCCCAACATCTTGATCAAAAGTTGAAAACTTGAAAAACTAGGAATTTGATTTTTAGTTACTTTACTTAAGAGAAATGCCTAATCACTGAGCTATCATAGATTGAAAACATGAAAAATTAGTTAACTTATTAGGAATTGGAGTGTATTCACTTATTAGGAATTGGAGTGTAAGCATTATTGCAAGTGAATGAATTTTAACTTACAGTCTTCGTATATAAGAAGAAGAAAAAATACAAAAGACGGATTTTGGCCATTGATGATTATAAGATTTTAAAAATAATTTAAATCTTAATATTTTTAATTATATTTACAAGTGATTTACTTAACAATTGAATATGAATTTGAAAAAAGTTGATCAAATTGAAAGAGTTGAGCATTCAATGTAAAAACTAGTGAATTAATAAATTTATAAGCTCGGCTCTTATATTTTCACACACGTATTTAGAGCACGTTGGTGTACACACTTTTTTTGTGGAAAGAGGAAATTATTACATCAGCAAATTCCATAGAAATAGAAATCTTGAAAAATTATTTTCACAAAATTTAAAAATTCATGTTTGGTGTGAACTTTTTTTCCTCGTTGAATTGATGCTAATGTTATATTGGTGCAGCTATGGATTTTTTTATAGACAATCAAATTTTCTTGTTTAGTGAAACAATTTTTTAAAGAAAAATAACATAACATGTATATTATTTATTCAACATCAAATAATAATTTATTTAAAGAATTATAAAATAAAAGAGTTGTAGGATTTTGAATTGAAATGAAAAAGATGGAGAAGTTTTACAAGAAAAATCAATTTCTCATACCCTATAGGAAATTCATTTCTAGCATTAGCAAGGAAAATGCTGACGAGGCAGAAAAGCGTTTTCATTGAATTGTTTTGCACCAAACACATGAAAAATGAGAGATTCTTATAGAAAGATTTTTATACTTTCATTCATATTTTTGCTCCATTTTTTTTTTTTTTGACAAGTGAAGTATATAATGCTGTTATTATGTGCAAATGACCAAAAAAAAAAAAAAAAAAAAAAAAAAAAAAAAAAAAAAAACTTTTTTCTTGAAGAACTGAAAATTTATATATAGTGGGACCACTCGATTAATGGGCTCCAAAAGCTTTTATAAAATTAAAATTTCTTTCCATGTTTGCTTCTTTGATCTTTAGATCATTTTATTATTATTTTTAGAGTCCCAAGTTTGAAGTCAGCCCCCACGCTCGCCCCCGCCACCGAATATTCTTAGAAGATTCCTCCTACCTAAAAAGCAAGGTCGTGGCTTTTGAATGACCGAAATGCCCCTGGCCCTGATCATATCTTAAATTTACAAAAACACCCTCCGTTTCAATTGCCGTTTGCCGGTGCTTAATCTGATATTATCGGGTACAAAAGAAAGGTATGGTAGTACTCATGAGCACACCGAAACCATAGCCAAGGAAGCCCACAGTTTACATGTCCACTATTTGTTTATCATAAGCCCTGAAACTGAGCACCGACGCTCACCTCAATGGTAAGCGTGGGTGGGGCCCACTTGGGCATGGGATCGCAGGGATCGAAAGATCTCCCTTTCATGGCCCTGTGTGCGGTCACTGAGGCTCGGAACAAGTGCACGCTAAGTTAAGTCCAACAGTCCAATTCATTCCGATCGGTCTGAAAACCACGAATCTATTATTAGGGTTTGGCTTCCTGTTTTATGGTCTATTCGGATTAATCAAAATGTTGGCCCCACCATGTGCTAATGAATCTATTACTAGGGTTTGGTTTCCTGTTTTATGGTCTATTCGAATGGATCAAAAGGTTGGCCCACCATGTGTTCCATTGCACTGATGCTCAGCTGAGGTTGACCCTTATTATAGACTAAGATACATATCCAGTAATTGCCATTGCTAGAAATGGCCCGCCCAGATAAGCACAATGACACTTTGGTCAAACACAATTGCTAGAAATAGCCCGCCCAGATAAGCACAATGAAAATTTGGTCAGACACAATTAATTAACATCTTAATTGATTAATAGTAACCCATCAAGTTATGTACCCCAAAACATGTGTAGGCATATAGGTACAGCTGCTACTGCTTGCCAGTAATAGTTAGCTAGTACTAGTACCAATCAACACACATTAACATCTCAACTAATAATATATAGGGAGATGCTCATACGAAAGATATCTCTCACCTTATATGGGAGATAGATGTGTGGCCCTTACATTTAAGTTGTTGGTATAATGGTATTGGATATGGATGTATGGGACTCTACCATATCTCTCATAATGACAGATAGGGGTGGAGGCCTCACATTTAAATTGTTGGTATTGAATATGGATGTGTGGGCCCCCACCCAATCTCTCATTTAAGATAAGAGATATCTTTCGTAAGAGCATCTCCCTAATATATAAATGAGAGATTGAGTGGGGGCCCACACATCTATATCCAATGTCAACAACTTAAATATGAGGGCTCCACCCCTATCTCTCATAGGAGTATCTGATATCTGTTACTTTAAATGAGAAATTGGGTGGGAGCCCACAAATCCATATCTAATGTCAACAACTTAAATGTGAGGGCCTCATCCCTATCTCTCATATAAGGTGAGAGATATCTCCCATAGATATGAAAGTACCATTTGACAAGTCTACTTTATAGATGTGTTGTAGTAAATTTTGAGTGTGAAATTAAAATTTATTTGAGTGCATGATTAAATTGACTTTAAAAACTTTAGACGCTTTCTTTAAAAGCAAAAAGGATGTTAAGTTTTTCAAACAAATATGCATGTTTAAAGAAATTAGAAGAAATTTATTTTTTCTTTCTGTTTTCCATTTTAGAAGTTTGACCATATAAAATATATAGCTTTTATTATATGAATAGTTTACATATACTATTTTTACTAGAAGAAGTTTTTTTTTTTTTTTTTTTTTTTTGAATTAGATATATCAAGCAATATACTCGTAAAAGAGCTTAATTGAAACAATTCTATTTGAAATACTAGATCTAATGAGTCAGCCTTATTTCAAATCAATCAAGACTTACCAAATAAGAACATGCTTAAAATTGAGGTCCTCTAGTTTAACATTCTCAATTTCTTTATATTTTATAATCTTTAATTCTAAATCTTTTAATTTTTTTGGTGGAAAAAAACCGAACACCCTAGCAAGGGGCTTGTGAAGAAAAACTATGAGATTTTAGGCTGATTCATAGGGCAACTCAGTTGAACAAATGCGTCCTAAACTTTACATTTACACTTATTTAGCATACTTTTTCACCTACCCATCACAGTAATTTTCACCTTTTCCACTCTTATCTTCTTCCTAGCGACAAAAGGCATCTCTTCACTTTCATGTTCTTATCTTTCTAAACCTGAGATATATTTCTTTCTTTTATGTGTATACATTTCAATTCTTCCTTACGTTATAGTTTTCAACTTTCCTTTTTCTAATGATTTGGTCGTGAGGGCAAGTGTGGCCTGCAATGCACAAGAGGACCTTTTATTAGATTTTTTTGGGGGTGGAGATTGAGATAACTTTGGTGGGGTTGCTATTTGTGACGGTGAAGGCTTTGAGAGATTCTCTTGTTGGCCTTCCATTTATTCAAAAATCACTACAAAGCCCCCTTTTTTTTTTAATCAAACAAAGGTCATGCGTTTTCGTAGTTGAAGTCAAACAGGTGTTCAGAATTTGTTCGTCTGTAGTTTGGATTTTTGGAAGGTGGACACGTTCATGTATTTAAATAGAGTCACACAACATTAATAATTTTTTTTTTATAATTTTCAGGAGTTTGAAAAGCATGGCTGCCCATAGTTCCACCCTCCTCCAGTAGTTTATCTCACTTTAATCTTGGATCTAACTCCACATACCAGAATGTATAGTTTGATAATTCAAAGAGTCTTGATGAAGGTGACTTATCAACTTACCTATATATTAAAAACAGCACCTTTATTCATTTCCTTTGGTCACGCGATAGGCACATGCAAAGAGTTTCTATATATAAAATCATAATACTGCAGACAAGGAAATCATTGATGGTTGATTTTGATACTCAAAATTTCTACCTAACCCAAGGCACAAAGGAGAAATGTGTATATAAAAATGTGCCAGTGGAAAAAATTTAAGTATCTTGATTTATGTGTTCTATAAGTAGTTAAGAGTCTCTGAGATCTTACTAGAATATATTTTATTCTAAAAAAAATGCCCCTTTTTTGCTACTATTTTTTAGGACATGGTTATAACCTTAAGCTAATAAGGTCCCTCCACATATATTATTCCTTCGTGAATTAGCACAAGTCTAAATTTAACACTCGTCCAACTTTTACTCACTATCAGATTAAAATCCTAAAAAACCGATATCTATAATATAGTACCTTGGTTTATGTGTTTTATAAGTAGTTAAAAGTGCCTGAGATCTTACTGGAATATATTTTATTCTAAAAAAAATGCCCCTTTTTTGCTACTAATTTTTAGGACATGGTTTTAACCTTAAGCGAATAAGGCCCCTCCACATATATTATTCCTTTGTGAATTAGCACATGCCTAAATTTAACACTCTTCCAACTTTTACTCACTGCTAGATTAAAATCCTAAAAAACTAATACCTATAATACTATTAAACTTTAGGCCATGGATTAAGGGGTTATGATGATATCGTAGAGTTTAAAACTCTCAAATAGCTATAGGTAGGCCGCATCTAGATCAACTCATTTGATGGGCTTCTACAATTTATTATGCATTCTAGTAGGAAGCATTGGGATGGCACTGGGGTGCTGTAGTGCTCCCCACTTCTAATATTTTAAGAGACAAGAAGAATGACTCCTGGAAAGTTTGATATTACTCAAATGGTGAAAAAATCAAGCTACGAAAATATGAAATGAGATCAACAACCTCACGTCTATTGTTATAATTAGTTTCTGCAACCTGGAGTTGTCCAAAATGCAGATCTATTGTTGGTGGGGATGATATAGAAAAAGAAGCTGAGTAAATGATTCTGACAAGTAATAAATGATAAACTTAGGTACATATAGATATATGATGAATGGTTATGGTATGGAGCATTTTTATCTTCAATTCGCACATGCAAACCATGCATTCAAATCTGTGCCAAAATTTTGTTCCAGCTCATTTGATATGGTTTGGACATGTCAAGTGTACGTAGGTTAATAACAATGTACGTGATAAAAAAAATCTCTAGATATAAGTTGATGGACGACCGCGGAAAACTAGTACGCCGAAGCAGACATAAATATGAAAGTAATAAAAATAAATGTGAACAAGTGTAATCTATTTGAGGATTTTACGTAGAATATAGACTTGAATGGAGAAACTATTCAATTGATGTAATATAATTAGAACAAGTCTTTGATGATGATATATAGTGATGATGATGCAGTGACTTGAACAACCCCAACTCTTATTAGGACAAAAAAGCCAGATCTCACATCCATTTAGATTTGGGTAATTTGGGATCCTACCTATCTAGGGATGTAAATGTGTCCATTTTAGTCCAGGGCTACGGTGGACCTGAAACTGGAACAGTTAATGAAAAGATGGGATTGGAATTGGAATTGAAATTTTAATGAGAAGATGTAACCAGTTTTGTATATGGGACGAGACCGGATCTGGATGGAGAATGACTTGGAAGAAAGAAAGTTAACTTTTATGAGGAATTTTAGAAAATCGAGGTAATATGTTGTGTCTCAGTTACATTGGCAAGATCCAAGGTGGACCCAGACTTGGACCCATTTTATGTCACGGCTCAGAAAAAGGGATCTAAAATCAAACGCATTTATTTATCTGAACCTAACTAAAGACCTAAACCCAATTAATAATGGGTCAGAATCTCCGAACAATCGCAGCCCCATTTAAATCCGTACCTAGCCTATTTCTCTTATAACTCTCAGGGGGCAGTTTGGTATTTCTGGTTCCGGTATTTCTGGACGAAATGTGTGGGCTATGCAAGGTTAGGTATTTCTGTCAGCAAATGTCCTTGTCTCTAATAAACAAACGCAGGTGTGACTTGATGAATCATGCCTTGTATGGAAGAACTTGCCAGGTTCTTTTCAATGGCCTACCATTCCCTTATAAGTTGCTTGACTTTTCATATATAAGCACTGTGTTCTATCGACCTAATTGCAGGAAAAAAGATGAAAAGCATACATCACTGCATCAACAACAGCTCAATTCTATTGACTTTTGAGTTGTATTTGTTCTAAACAAAAAGTTGTATATCTTTGAAGTATTGACTCACTCCTTGGCTGGCAAACCTGAATCAAATTAAGAGCTGAGTTGTATGGACCTTATGTGATTTAAATTCCTACCCATTTCACATTAAATATTTCACAACTCACCTTATTACAATGAAAAAGATGAAAAAGCATGCATCCCATTCCCACCATTAACAACAGCTGAATTCTATTGACTTTCACACCTTAGCAGGCAAGCCTGAATCAAATTATGAGCTCAGTTCTATGGACTATATGTGATTTGAATTCTGACCCATTTGACATTAAATATTTCTGGTTGTGAGTCAACAAGGCTTGCTTAAGATCACTATTATATGGTTGGTGATAGCTCCTGCATGGAATATGTCTCCCATGTTGCTTGTGGGGCTTACTTGGCCCCGCGGTCTCCTATAATCCATCCAACTCCGTCACCCACTATCATCCACCCAATATTACAGACCCATGTTTTTTTACACCGACCCAAAAGGCGCTAGCTCACTGTTGGATTAAAATCTAGAATAAATGATATCTTTCAAAATTATAAAACTCTTGGGGCAGCCATGGATCAAACGGTTATGATTATCTAATGGACTTATAAATTAACTGTGGGTTCATGGTTTATGAATCTAGGCCCTCTATACAGTGAGTGGGCTTTAGTGTCTTACACACCCCTATCTAGCCGTAGGATTGAAGCATCTTAAGGACAAATTTTGATTAACTGGAAAAAGTAATGTGCAGTCATGGTGTCATACACATGACTTTTAGATAATGGTGTCATTCACATGACTAGAACATGCCGATATGATAGAGAAAGTTAATGAAGCGTGAACATGGAGCATTTGTCTCGTTTGACCATTCATAATCATTTAAGATATTTTCTTTCATCTTCTAAAATTAAATTTAAATAACTAAATCTTCAACCATCCTTAATCTTTTAAAACAGCTTTTGTAATTTACAGTAATCTAGTTATCTTGAAACATACCAAATAGTCATAATTTCTCAATTATCAAATATAGATAACACGAAATTAAAAAAGAAAATAAAAATAAAGCAGACTATCTATTGAAATTAAAAAGCTCAGAATCTTAAGAATTTCAAAGCATTCTAGATGTAAAACAACTAAATATGACTATTCGCAAAAGAATCAACAGAGTTACCAATAGAAAAAAAAAACAAATCCAACAGATTTTCATGCATATTATCTTATTTATATAATTCTCAAGAAATTGGATTTTTGATTTTCCTTCAGTTTAAATCTCTAAAACCCAGTCATCTTTTCGATGACGTATAAGTTGATGTAATAAATCCTTATATACACGTAAAACTGTAAAAGTATGAATAAAGAAGAGCATAAAAATATAAAAATGCCTCATAATTCCAATTTTACTAGTAGCTATGTTGATGAGGTACCTCTCTTCCACATAAATAACCAAGGATCATTGTCTTGCTTGGGCCGATGAGAATTAGGTGAGTGTGTATGGGTTGGTTGTATGAGTACTTACCTTTTAAAGAAAAGAAAAAAAAAGATAAACTCCTCATAATTCTAATTTGACTCTCAAAAGAATTACCGGCAAACATATATAAAAAATTACCTTGTATTTCAATTTCCTTCCAATATCTCAATAATTCTCAAACGACTTTCTGAATTAATTTGTTATCTCACTACTAAAGTTTTTGAACATATAGTTTTGAATACAAGAGATATATTTTATATAGTGTTGCACAATCATTCATAAATCATGGATAAATATGATTTTATCGTACCAGAATAAATTTATGACCCTTCTAACATAATATGAACATGATTATAAAATGCTCATTATATAAAGTTTTTATAAGTAATTATATAATTCAATAAGGTTTGAACTTTTTAATTTGTAAGATCAAGGTTATTACGTCAAACGAGTTCAAAATTCTTTTGTTAGATTAGTTGCACTTTATTTTGTATTTATTATTATACATTTAGGGGGTCAGCATGGCTACGCTAAACACGGGTTACTGTGCTCACTATATTGATGTTGACACAATTCTACTCCAATGTAAGTTGCATTTGAAGAGAAAATTTAAACTCAAGTGAATAAGTTACTTGAAGCTAAAAGAGACCGGCTAGCTTGATTTGTCATCATCAGTCATCACACGATATAGGTTTTTAGGCTCTAAAATCAACAAAGAAAAGAGAAAGATAAAATAAAAAAGTAGGATTTGTTTAAAGTTGTTGGAGAGGCACACAAGGATTACAAAAGTTTTCTTATTCGTGGGTTTGGATTTCTGAAAAATGGGTCCCTGATGAGAAATCACATGAGTCAACCCTTGATGAATGAATCTCCCCTCAAACTACTAACCCCCTCCCCCATGAATTGATACTCACCCCAGTTGACACTCATTCAACTGCAGCTCACTTGGGATCGAGCCCATTTATTAATATCTCCCACTTTTTAAAAATCAATCAATGTTCATTACATGCCAAAATCCTTGATTAATTTAGTGCGAGCCCAAGTGACATTGACTTCAAAACTTAAGCATGCCAATAAAAAAAAATGGGATTAGGGTTTCTGCACGGTTTGAAGGAACAAAATGGAGCAAGGCTGCACATTATTCCACCCCTCTTCCAATAATTGATCTTATTTTAATCTTGGATGGACCTCCATAAACCATAATATATAGGTTTGATAATTAAATGAGACTTGCAATGAAGATGACTTATCAACGTACCCACTATTAGAAAAAGCTCCTAATTTATTCAAATGCCTGGACACGCCCTGATGCTCTATGCACATGCAAAGAGGTTCTAGATATAAAATTATGATATCATAGACAAGGAAACCATTGATTGGTTCTTCTTTCTATCAAAATTTATACCAAGTAGCCAAGGCATGAAGGAGGAGAAATGTGTTCATAAGTAGCTTTTTTTATTAGAGGATTTTATAAGTAGATAAGAGTGCCTGAGATCATATTGTGAAATATTATTTTTAATATTATCAGCATAAAGAGGGTGCCTCTTGGCTTTTTGTGGTGTAAGGAGAAGGTTGAGTGAAATTATGAGAGGTTAGAAACCAACCAATGATGTTGAGTGTTTTATAAATTATAAATATCTTTTCTCAATGGCTTCACTAATTAACTGTTACAACCATATTTTGGCTAAATGCTGATCCTCTATTAGGTGGGATTTTTGTTGGAAAGGGGACTTCCCAAGTTGGGTGAGTAAGTATTCTAGCCCCCACCTTTAATGTGTTTTGTTAGGTGGGGTCCTTTTCTTTGTTGGTTGTTGTTTTTGTATCTATTGTTCTAATGTTATTCTTCCTTACAAAATAATAATAATAATTAAAAAAAAAGGAAAAGAACTCAATCACAATTCACAACCATATTTACCAAATGAAAAAAAAAAAACCCCCACTCTGTCACAACAGGTCTCCCAAGAGAAACATGTCCAGCCATATGTGAACCATCCTAAAAAAAAAAAAATCCTCCCAGGGCAGATAGGTAATATGCAAAGATTTCATGATGAAACAGCCCAATAGGGACACCCATCTGTGGGCCATCCAAGGTTAGGTATTTCTGTCAGCATGTGTCCCATGCCTTGGAATTTAAAAAGAAGGTGAAAGGTGCTTTTAGAGGACATGTTGTGTTGTTTTCAACTGCCTACCATTCAAGTATAAGTTGTTTGACTTCTCATATATAAGGGCTGAGTTCTATCAACCTTATTAAAGGAAAAAGATGGAAAAGCATACATCATTATCTGCATCAGCAAGAGCTGAATTATGTAGACATATTATGTGATTTGAATTCCACCCCATTTGGTATTTGAATATTTGTTGTCAGATACATTAGTCAGCTAAAACCAAAAGTTATACCCATATGGATCATGGTCCTAGAATCTATATAAGGCTTTTCAGCAAGGCCCAATTATCAAAATATGGATTGCCTCAAACAAATATCGACCCACGTTTGTTTACATGTGTGGTGTAAAAGTAAGATTTGAGGTAAAATGAGAATTGTTGCACTGTGATAAGAGGTAAGAGGTAAGAGAGACTATTAAAAACACATTTTATCTTTAACTTAGCTTCTAGGAAAAAAAGGCTCACAGAGGAGTAAATGATAGACATGTTAAATCATAAGTTTATATTTTTAAACAAATGGGATTGCTCAGTTTGTAAGTAACCGTGTCACCTTACTACCTAGTGATCAATCACATGTATGCCACTCTTTTTACATTTGTGGGGCCCTCTTTCCACATGTGCGGGGCTATCTTTCCTCTTGTATTGGCTCCTCTTTTTTCAGTGGGCTACTTCAGGTCCTAACTCCTTAAGTGGGATAAAAAAAAAATCACATTTCTACTCACCATTTTTGCCCCAAACATGGTAAAGATAAAAAAAAAAAAAAAAGTACACTATAGATGACACGAGAATCAAACCATTTAAGTGGGTAAGAATGAGACTCCCAACCAGTGGGCTACCCCTTTATAATCACTTGGTTGTGTGAGCAAATTAGTTGAAAGTAACAAGATGATAACTTGATCTCACCATACACATTTGTGGTGCATGGTTTGTGAATCTAGTCCTTTAATTTGGTGGGCTTTAGTGTGGATGTCCCATTGAGAGAACCAAACCTATCTAGCCCTCAGATGGAAGGAAAGCATCTTTAGAACAAAAAGTTGATTAAATGGAGCAAGCAACATCTAGCTAGTCATCCACTTGACTTAAACGTGTGATGCAGACGTGTATTTGTCTCTTGGCTTCACACATGAATGGGACATTGCCACCCATTTTAGAAAGAAAAGTGTGAGTGACTCAAGTGGCCGGGCTGGTTGGGTTTGACTCAGCTTGCCAAAAAGCAGATGCAACTACCAAATATGCGGCCATGCTTTCTCTAATGCCCTAGAGGTGGTGCAATGCATCAACAGGATGAAGGATTGCTTCATTACTTTTGCTCCCATCAGTGACATTTTTAATATCGCGTTGTATTTTGAATATATTAAGTTCTCTTTTGTTCCTAGAGAGTAAAAGTTGACCCCATTGTTTAATTGATTGTCTTATAAAAACTGCAAAAAAAGTGTTTAAAGGTTGTGTTGATGACATCTTTAATCAAATGGTCAATCCTACAGCGAGACTAGTTTTTATTGCATTAAGATTTGGGATACTCCATAATTTGGGAGGCATTTATTTTGAGCAACTTGGATTTTCATTAGCTGAGGACTGTTGTAGAATTCCACTCCTTTAAATCAAGAATCAGGATCTCTCTTAGTCAAGCCTAGAGGATCCAGACATGGCCCAAGGAAGACGGACAAGTTGACACAGCTTGTTATACTTAGGGGGGTTGACCAGGATTGAAAAATATATAGGCCCGGCCTTGTTTTTAAATTATTGGCCCAAGCTGGTCATGATGATTTTTATTTAAGAAAGCTTCCATTGCCTGCTTCAAGCTATAGCTTAACTGGTTAGATTGCTTGTGCATCTGTTAAAGTCTATGTATTCGATCCCCAATATTACCAAAGAAAATGCTTTTGCTTAAATTTGTGTCTCTCATTCGGGGCTGGCCGGGCTTCAGTTCTCTGCCACTCAATCCAAGGCCGGCCCATATATTAAACAGTCCTAGATTTTAGGTCCAAGCCCAGCCTGCATATAACAAAACTTAAGTCTCAAGCCTGGCCCAAAGAAAGGTTGAGGTCGGCCCGGCCCGGTCCATAAACACCCCTAGTTGCACTTAGTCTAGTGTGGGATTGGCTTGCCGGGCTTCAGTTCTCTGCCACTCAGTCCAAAGAAAGGTCGAGGTTGGCCCGGCCCGGTCCATAAACACCCCTAGTTGCACTTAGTCTAGTGTGGGATTGGCTTGTCTAGCCTTTTGGATGAGCTCAATACACGTGGTCAGGCCAATTACCAAATGGGCCAAGATTATACCCCAAACCTAGCCCAAATCAGCTAGCATATCCCATGAGCACCCTTAGGTATGTCCTCTAGCTTCTCACCCATTCCCCCATCACAAGAGTCGACCTTTGACACTTTCATGAAATTATCTCTTGATATTTTAAGTGCATATGTTCTTCTTCTTCTATCTCTCTCTCTCTCTCTTGAAGGGCCTGGGCCTGGGCCTAGTTCATCATACCCCGCACAACAGACAGCACTAGTAGTAGTAGGGTTTGGGCAAAACGCGAAGTCCAGAAATTCTAACCTTTTGGTCCAAGTCAATCAAGCCCATCAGTTTCTCGACATGGGTGGGGACCTAGTATTTTCATGCGCATTTAGGAGGTGGACTCAAGATTTTCATTGGAGTTTTGGAGACGGACCCAAGTCTGATGGGGGTGACCACCACCACAACCCTATATGTGGGTGCGCCCATAGGCCCAACATCAGAAAGTGAATCAAGCGTGCAATTCGACTGCGGGTCGGGTTATGAGTTCGAATCTCTTCTTGGATCGCGTCGGAGAGGTGGTTCCTACTCTAGATTCAGATGGGTTGTCTTGGCAGTTCAGCAAGAGACATGGAAAAAGTAAACTTATTTACGATGAATGTAGGTTATAAACCTACTATGCATTAATTACTCTCTGCTTTGAATGTAATTGAGTTGAACATGGCACTATTTAGTGTCCAAAGTAAAATTTTCTGGCTTCACAGATAGAACTGATCAAGGTGAAGGTACTAGAATTGCATACACTTAATTTCCAGCTTTCAATGGAAATAATTAACCATTTACTAGTTTGAAGTTTGAACTAATGGACCATGGCCAGGCTCCAGTTGATACTTTTTAAAAATGAGTGGATGGGGTCTGAATTTGGGCTGCTCCTGTAGTTCACCTTAGAAGCCAACATGATCATGATCATGATCCCCACAGTCCATGGCTCGAGTGGCAGTTCCAGACTGAAAGCATGAAGGTCTATGCAGCTGTAAAAAGAAGCCACAAATGAGAAATGCATCAGAAATGAAGGGAATCTGCTATTAAGAGATACTCTTTACAGTGTGAAAGAGAAGCCTTGGGAGAAAGCCAGAAATCAGATTGAAACATAGATTTAAGAGATGGTTTTGGACCCACTGCAATGGGTCAGTGCTGGAACCATTACAAAAGGTCCACTTACTAGAGTGAAATTTTAGGAAACTATGAATCATAGTTACCTATATCGCCAATAGGGCCTTCAAACTAGTTCATTTCCAACAATTCACAATTGGATTCTCAAACTACCGGCGAATGATTCTCACAAATCAAGTTGAGTCCTACAAATCCATGCAGGGCTTCGCACGGGTTATTGTGCTAGTAAATTGTTAAGTCAATTCCTATTAAGAAAGGGAACGCTGTTAAAGAGTATCGAAACGTATACAATGCATAGAAAGAGGGCAAAGAATAACATTCTTACACAAGAAGTTATAAGAGAACTATTCACCTTACTGGACTTAATTACACATTTATTCCCAAGGGTGAAAATGCGTTACTTTTCTGTTGTTTTAGAGTACTATAAATGGATTATGTTGCAAACCCAACAACCTCCTTTACCTACAAGTACAAATATCCATCCCTCCATCCCTCATTTTCTCATTCAAACAACAAGTAATATCACTACAGTATAGAAGCCCATTTTCATGGATAGGAAGATGGCTTCTGACAAGGCTTTGGGTGTAGTTATGTTGTTCTTGATGCTGCTTGTGCTGGCTCCCAATTGTAAAGCATGCACTTTTGGTGCCTGTGTAAGGGGCTGCATTGCTTCATTCCAGACGGAAGCCTTTGGTTGCGCAATCGTCTGCTGGCGTGATTGTAATTTTTACGATGACTATCGAAAAAAGTTATGGTACTATACTGAAGGTAAGTGCACCGGGAGATTAGTCCTATTGGGTCAAATACCACTTACCATAGAGATGAAAGATTTAGAGTGCAAAATCGGCGAGAGAATGCCATTGATCCATTTGGGTTTGTCCTTGGGTCATCATATACACTACATTGAATTTTTGGGTCTGTTTAATGGGAAGAATTTGGGGAGTTTATGTTGGAAGACTTCCAAAGGGCCTTTTCCTAGTTAGCAAATCCCTCATCCAGTGGGACTATTGTCAAGTGGTGTCTCCATGAATTCCCCAAATGCACCATTTGATTGAGACAGATGAGTCCAGAAGAAAGGTTCTGAGTTTGTGAAATAACTTTATGGAAAATTTCCAAATCCTCCAGATTTTAGAATCCAAATTGATAATTTGTAGAGGACTTGAAACTCTCAAAGCATGAACTTATGATATTATCTCTATCAAGTAATCGAACAAGTTCAAGATCATGGAATGCCTTTCCCTGGAATTCCTCAATGCCACCACCCTCCAATCCCAAGTGACCATTCTGGATTCAGTTTTTTTTTTTTTTTATTGTAGTTTTGAAATTAAGAGAGATCAGGTGCTAAAGGAGACAATTCAGGAAAAGATGTTCTCCTGCAGGATACAAGATGATGAAAAATGGACGTGGGATACCAGGAAAATGGATTGGTGCCCTTCATCAAGGGCCCATTCATGTAATTCGGGGGGATGGTTGAGATGGGAGCTCCTGCATCCCTTGCATATAGGATAATATTTTCTGAAACTTCATATAGGTAAGTCTTAGGAGGCTCAATTATGGGGAGAACTGGGTCACGCCCAGACCATCTGGTATTCATGACTAGCCAGCTGCCAAGCTACTGTGTAGAAGAAGAATATAGGTAGCTCTCGGCCTTTTAAGATACCGTGTACCAACCCAAAAATTTAAGCTGATAGGTGAAAGCACCAAACAGATATACGATATAAACGGATATACGATATACGAAGACATGCCAAACCCATTACTTAGACGATGTAATGTGGGACTTTTCCAACACTCCTCCACATGTGCAGGCCCAATAGATTTCATGAATGAGACTGTCACGTGAGCTAGACAAGAATGACGGGGGCCACGTGGGCTATACAAGAATGACGGGGTTGGAATCCACTTTGATACTGTATAAGATACCATGTACTAACAAAAAAAAAAAAAAACGTACGCTGACAGGTGGAAGGCCAAATAGGTACACAAAAACATATCACCCAATAAATGTCCCATCAGAGAGCAGGGGACTTACGACCTTTTCCCATATAATTTTTATCAAAGATCAGGTTTGATGTTGTGTTTGCTTGTGTTGCAGGTCCTAGGAGTCACTATCCACGCAAAGCATTGAACTGAAGCTTAAGCCATTTTCGACATTTTCTTGTAATAAAATGGGAATGGTGATTGCAAGTATTGTCTCACTTTTGTACCCTTGATGTTGGGCCATCAATAAACATTATACATTTATACTAGTATCAGTCCTTAAAAAGTAGCATCATGTGAATGCTTTATCTGATTTTTTTGGGGGGTTAATGGTACATACATATGAATAACTTACTTATTTAGGAATTGATCCTTGGGCAGCTATTTGAAACGAGAGTCATGAGATCCCGTTCCACTGGTTTATATCGTGATTTTCTGTTCGAATTATTATGGGTATCTTTGATTGAAAGATTTATTTTTTTATAATGTAAATACCCTGTTTTAAGAGGTATTATGCCATAAAAATTTGCTATATGGGATACTTTTCTAGTGCTTTCTATACCATTTCACCATATTTATATTTCTTCTCTATTTTCTTTGCAGATTTTTAATTTGTTTACTTGTAATTTAATAATTTAGGCATCATGCTACTAGTTGGACCAGGTTCCGTCCTAAAATCAGTGGGGGTTAGACCATGACAGTCTTTCTTGGGCAGTTTAGTCATCTCGTAAAGAAGATGGAAAGACATAAAGTTTAAATAACGTTTTAAAGGTTTTTACGGAACGGCCTCTATATTTTCAGACAACCTAAAAAAAAAGCCACTATCTTTCGCATTCTTACAAAAAATGTGTAACATATTAGCTTTTATAGATAAATGATAGAAATTGCAGTTCCCTTAAACGTAGCAAATTTTACTAACTCAAGTTACTTTTAGTGGATCTCACTTGGATGCTTGATAACCAAGGGAGGATTCTAGGACGATAGACTCGTATGTAGCATCCTCATATAATATCATATTGCCGAAAGGGAGCATTTATTGGCACCGCATTTTTTTCTTTCCCCACCTCACAAAACGATTAGGATTATTTTTTGTCTTCTATTGCAGTGGGGAGAGACAATACGGGGGGGGGGGGGGGGGGGATTAGGATTATTTTTTGTCTTCTATTGCAGTTGGGAGAGACAATACCGGGGGGGGGGGGGGGGGGTGGTTTGTCTTCTATTGCAGTGGGGAGAGACAATACCGGGGGGGGGGGGGGGGGGATATGATTATTTTTTGTCTTCTATTGCAGTGGGGAGAGACAATACCACGGTGCCAATAAAAACTCCCTTGCCGAAAACACTGGAAAGTAAGCTCAAATCGGTCACCAATTTCCCTTTTATAACAATTTGCAATTTAAATACTAGAATTTGAAACTGATGAAAAAAGCTAGAATTTGAAGTTAAAAAGGTTCTATGTTTGTACACGTGGTATGAAACTCTTTTCTAGTGGAGGCCATCTGTTGAAAACTCCAACCGCACAAGATAAAGACCCTCGTATAAGTGTTGCAGTGCCCCCCAATTTCATCCTAATAGGAAATGGTCCCATTGTAAGATTTAATGTGTAAAAAAAAAGGAAATAATAAGTAATGAAAAAATCGTGTTAGTCTACTTAGAAAAAAAAACTGTGTTAGTGTACTTAGAAACAAAAAACTATTTTTAGTTACCTTTCTTTTTATTATCAATCTTACCATGGACAAACTACAGTTGGCGTGGATAAAAGAAAAAAAAAAGGAAAAGAAGAGAAAAAAAAAAAAAAAACTGTTGGGGTAAAATTTTGGAATACCCCCATACACTGAGAAGTAAGACCCATGTAGAATTTTACTCCTTCAACTTGTGTTTCTCTAAGTCAAAGCCTATGAGGTTTTAGACTTGTATGTACCATTGTCATGTAGCCCAAAAACTTTATTTAGCTTATCTAATCCAAAATTTTTTTGTCAAAATTCCAGCTACATGGGCCCTCTTTGAAGTAGACGGTTTCAAAGAAAGATCAGAGTGATATTTTTTTAATCCAGATTTTTTGTCAAAATTTTTGTTTCCAGTGAAGTGGAAGGGGTTTGGTTTTGGAAAAGGCTTTGAAAAGAGAATCTTGTTTCAAGTCAAGTGTTTTTTTTTAGATACATTTTTCTTTGTATCTTGGCATTCTCTATATCTATATATTCTCACTGTAAGATTTTGAACATCAAGTTGGGTGCATGAATGTATTTGTAAATAAATGACTTGGAACTTGGAAGCCACACCTTCCCTGTAGTCACAACAATCAGAGTGATATTTGCCATTTGATTAAAATTCCTGCCAACAATGTTATCGAGTGGTTTGATGAGTGAATCAGGTGCAATCCAAAGGTCAATTTGGCCATCCAGTTCTTCATAAGAAAAGTGGATTCACTTGAACTAGTCAAAAGATCACTCCACTTTTGGTGTGTGGCAGATTCAATATTCATAAATTTAAATTAGTTGGTTCCCCTTGATCTTTAATAGTGTGTCCCACCTATCATGATTTTTCTTTTTTGAAGTTGTATAGTTTTTTCTTACATCTTGTTATTGGAATCTTACTTTCTTGATTTCTAAAGGTGGGTCCCAAGTTTCAGCATTGCAATTTCTGATCGAGTGGGAATTATATTGACGATCACTTTACACTTAAATTTGTTCATAAACAATATATACACAAGTGTGGTTTCAGTCAAGAATTCTTTTAAAAATGAAATAGAGCATTTATGAAATTCAGGATGCACAAAATCTTGAGGTAGAAATCTCTTAACATGAATGAAACAAGAAATTTAAAAATAATAGAGCTCATCAGCATTCCAACATATTTCAGCATTTGAAATTCCCAGACAACCACCGAAAACATAAATATCAAATATTCTGACAAAGAAATGGACCCTAAACAACAAGCTTCTATTGTTCCCATATAATAAAGGTTGCTCCAACACTGCAGTGTGATTAATGAACAACTAATAGTTTGGTAAAATGTGGTAGGGTCTTTTTTTTTTTTTTTTGGTTAAAATCTGGTAGGTTATGATAATGGAATTGTAGGGGTGCCCAGATGGCGGCTATAATCTTCGAATTTAAATGGTTGTGCAAGAAAACTAAATCTAATGAGAAGGAGATTAGTGATATTGTTAAGAAATCAAAATTTAATAATGTTGGAGGGGTTCCCAGCTATTGGTAGTGGAAGAGGCATCGCTTTATTTTAGTTAGATTGTTGTAATTTCGTATTTTAAACAAGGGGGGAAAAAAAACCCTCAGCTGCTGTGTTGATAAAGAAGATCCGCTTGATAATAAGTTGTTTATAATCCCTATCGAGGGTCCTTCATATGACAATGAGATTTTATACAGTTGACAAATTTTGATAAGATAAAACATAGTGTTGTAAATGGGTCGGTTCCGATCCGGGTCCAGGGTGGAACTGGAACCGTTTTCTAAGAGGGGGAACCGGAGCTGGAACAGGATCCGGTTCGGAACCAAAAAACTGGTTCCGGAGCCGGAACCAATAATATTAATGGGAACCAAAACCGAAACTATTTGTGAGGCGGGTTTGGTTCCGGTTCTGGATATGAGATGTAGAAAAGTAAAAACCCTAATGTAGAAAAGTAGAAAAGTAAAAAGGGTTCTGTTTTCACATACTAAAGTTACCTTATGTTAGTGTATATTGGGTCGGGTCTCGGGTCCATGGGTCTGAGCCACAGTGGATCTGGAATCGGAACCGTTTAGGTATCGGTTCCAAAAAAGAGATTCGGAACATGAACCATTTGCTTATCGGGACTAAAATAAGGACCCAAACCCAGAACCTAACGGATAGGAACCTTCGGGTAATCGGAGAATCGGGGACCATTTACAACCCTAATAAAATAGTATTTCTCCATTTCAATGAAACATGGGATCCATACTCCTTAAGAAAACGCTAGACAAAGCCATAGGCAATAGAGTGAAGATTAGAATTTTCGAAAGCCATGTTTGTTACCCTCTTGTCTAGGGTTCTCATGATCACTTTAGTCTTTAGTCTTATTTGTTGCTAACCCAAAACAACCTAAGTTGCCCCAGCCTTTCACATTCCATCATATGTAGTTTGGGGAGAACATGAGAAAATTATTAGATGCAGACGGGAAAATATTACCAAGTCCTAGTAGTGAGAATACCATTAAGACCCAAATTTAATTTCAGAAGAAGTACTCCTCAGTTCTCGTGAGGTCCTATGGATGCTTGCCAATAAAAAGGGTAGGGGTTTGAGTGGTGGTATGATGCAGATTAGCCATTGCCAGAATATCACAACATTTAAAGCAAGAAGGCTGAAGTGCATGCGATCCTCTTTTCACTAAGGTGATTGTGGAAAAAAAAATTATACATCTTTAGTGCTAAGGAAATAATAGGTGTGATTTCTTACATGTCCGTTTGGTACTTTACTAGAATAGTAAAAATCAAGTAAAGCCATCACTTCTCAGACAGGAAGTCACGTAAAAAAATATTTTCATTCAAAATTCCCTCCATCATTTTTTAAAAAAAAGTAAGAAAGCAACATCCTTTTTCCACGAAAAGACAAAAAAAAAGAAAAAACCCCCTCCACTTTTCTATATGAAAAGTTAAAAAAATTAAATACCAAACAAGTAAAAATAAAATAACATCATAACCCATTTATATTTTATTTCCTCTTAATTTGATGCTTTACTTTACTTCATTTCACTTGATTTTAAAAGTAAAATTACCAAATGATTGGACTTGTACTCCATAATTCACTATTTCTGTCTGATTTATTTTCATTATATTCCAAGATCTTCAAATGGTCCTACTCATTGTAAGCAAAAAGGATCTAACTCTTAATTTTATGGCTGATTAGTTGGAGAAATTTAATAAGATATTAAATCAAATCGGTAACAAGTTTGAATCTAGGAGGAACGACTTGGGCTCAAAAATGTGCATTAATATACACTTTCATGATTATTTGGTGGAATAGGTTGGATTAGTGTAAAAATAATATGGGTGGTCAATTCCCAAGGACAGGTGCTTGCAATTGTTTGAATTGAGCAACAGTACATCAATTTATTTTGCTTTCTTGGGGCAAACACTAGATTTTGTTTTTTAATATTTGTAATGGAAGATGTATCACATAAAGTTTAGTGAAGTAAATCAGTGTCTTTTCAAAACGTACATTGAAGAAACAAGGAGAGTTAAAGGTAAGATAAGTAGCTGATTTGGTTGCACGTGGGTGGGCCCTTCCATCAGTCAAATCGGATGGGCCCATGTCTTAAAGTCCCAGCTATTGTTCTTGTCTCCTTTAGTCAACATTTCCACCCTGTCCCCACTACAAAACTGAAAATCAGTTTAGAATATTCGCCTTTTTGTAAAGTTTCAATGTCGTACCAAACTATGGAAAATCGATTTATTTTGATATCGTTGGCCCGAAAAAAATTACCTACACATGGTCCACAGAAATATTGGATGTTATTAAGCTCGGCTAGGCCCACTGAAGAGGTTATTTAGCCCCATGGGCCAGAACTAGGCTAGACAATCTTGATCACTTATCATGGGACCAGACTCCCTTGAAAGAATAAAACTGAAACCCGGGCTGGCAATGGGCTGGATTTGGATGAACCCAAGTCTTGGTCTAAGAAGGGTTCCTTGTCTTGAATCCAAGTTCAAATCGAAAGAACGGCCTCTTACCTCAGTGGTAAGAGGCATCAGTTCTTACCTGACCGTCCAAGGTTTGAACCTGACAAGCCACCTTCCCTCATCTGATGTCTACTTCCACCACCAGAGGGCTGGGGTCATAGACCCATTAAGTTGGATACAACAGAAAAAAAAAAAAAAAATCAAATCGAATATGGGCCATTGCAGATGGATCTTAGCATCCCCAATAATTAACATCCCCAATAAGGCCTATGGAAGACATTGAAGCCACTAATAAAAGCTCGAGCCCAATAAAAATTTGATTCCAATACGGGTTGAACCTAATGTTTAGGCCCCACCAGAAAATGTTTGGCCCTAAAAGTGCAATTTCTTGGGCTTGGGCCTGGAGTTATGGCTCACTAAGCCTGGTAATGACTGATATCAACCCAAACGGGCAGAGACTTATGGACCCATTTTGTTCAATATTGAAACCCAACAGTCCCATTTTTGGACAAAAACATCCTTGATTTGCCATAAAAGAAGAACATATTTGAATTGTTGATTCGTCCGAGTCGACTTAGACGAGTCTGGCGAAGTTACTCAGGTTTAATGACCTTCTGGGTTGAGTCGATTCGAGTCGAGTTTTGGGGTTTAAAGTTCAAATGCAAGTACTTACTTCAACCCCAAATCTTCTTACAAGATGTCTTGTTACCAAACATGTTTCATTCCATTACTCAATATCCCCATAGTGCATCTCCCTGGACATGTTAATTTTTTTTTTGGGTAAAAGGACACGTAACTAAAGTTGTAGATTGCAAGATCCTTAAATTCCAAATGGGACAAAGTTATAATATTCTCTAATTCAAATCAAGGGCTGTCCCATTCTTTTCACTATCTGTACTAAATAGTAGACATGAAAAGGAGAGGCTTTATAGAAATTTTTAAAAACCTAAAGCAATAATGATTAGAAATAGATGGGGGCTGCCCGAAATTTTGAAAAACTTCAAAATCTTATAGAAAATTTATGCCTTTTTTTAATAAAAATCCGCCCCCCCCCCCCCCCCCCTCAAGAAAAAATTTCCAAACCAAAGTTCTTGTCTTCAATTAATATGCCATAATTAGTAAGGTGATGAACATTAGAGAATGAGGGCTAGACAGGCTTATGTTAAGTGTATCTGGACTTTCTTCCTGCAGAAGGCAAACCATGGTTGCAAATAGCCTATCGTACAAAGTGCACAAAAGTCTAATTTGTCAAATCATGTTGGAAAATAGATGTTTAAGATGCAGATCACGTGGTTTATTTAAAAAATAAATGCCCTAACCCTGATTAAGCATCTGCACCGAATTACGGATTAGTCTCCTTCTAGAATAAATCCGGCTCAGGATCTCCACTTGTTGGACTGTAGTTTGCAGAACAGAAGACCAATCTTGACACTGCATAATGGTACTACTCATAAAACAAAATGCTAGGAAAGTGTTTGTTTCCGTAAAATACATAGGAATTCATAGTCAGATGAAGACAATTAAAGAGGTGATGAGGGTGACAGATGTAAGGAAGTAATGTAGATGGGATATTTTGGTTTCCTAAGATTTGAATTACCAGGATGATGGTAGGGTATTTATTTCCCATTCTCGCTTTCATTAAAATCCCATTAAAGGGGAAGTTTTTTCATTTTTAACCGCATAAAGAAATACAAATACTCAGAATTCCAAGGAATTCAATTACTTGAGAGAGAGAGAGAGAGAGATGATAGTTAAAATCACCCAACAAATAGGCTCCATAATGGATGGACCCTAGATAAAAAATCACACTCTTTGAATTCTCTTGATTGTCTTCTTATTAACATACAATCTAATGGTCACCAATTGGATAGTTATGGAAATTGGCATTAGTTGGGTATTCTTGATCATTTTCTTCTTAACAATATGCCATTTGATGTTACAAACTGGAGGGTTATGATGATAGGATCATTTGATTAGAGTAAGATCTTACCATAGTCAGATATTGGACGACTGCTGCAAACAATTTTGGTAGGCAGAGATGGTGAGTAATTTTGAAAGTTAGAACTTAGGCATCAGGTAGAAACCCTAGTGCCCAGGCAATGATAAATAAGGCGAGACTAGGTAAGTAGTGGAGGCTCATTAAGGCCTACCACCTGGCCCTGAAAAGCCATCCCACCCATTTTCAACGCAAATTTATCTACAATTATTAAGATGTCTTATAGCTAGGAATCCTCCTTTCTGATGTAAGCTAATGCATTCATTGAGTTATGAAGTAGCAAATGTGGCTGTAGACTTACCTAAAGAACATGACATCCCAGGTTCTCCGGCGCTTGTTAGGGGCATGTATAGTGTGCATGTCTGAGTGTATGAAATTAAATCTCTTGTGAAGAGGGAAAAAAATATGGGATTATGGATTTCTTTTTTGAGTGTCGTGGATTAAGATTGTATACTTCAATTTGGTTTAGGTTTAGATCCAAAATATATGTGACCCGACTCATCATCATCAAAGTCTTGTCTCAAATATATATGTTGGATCAGCTGCATGAATTTTATTTTATCATTTTTATCTATTAGCGGCCAAATTCTCAAATAGATTGTACTTCTTTATATTTATCCTTACTACTTATATTCATCTTATACCTACTTGAGCCTACCAATTCTCCTTAAGGGGCTATCAACCCGTACAGAAAAGCTTTTCCTCAACCCGAGTCATGTTGTTCAGACCTAGTGGCTTTCATGCTTCTTATAGTCACTTCTTAAACAGTGAGTTACTATTGATACACCGGAGGTCCTTTTCTCATTTAATTAATGTTGTTGGTAGTTAATGTTCCTCTCTGTGTGAACAGCAAGTTAAGCTACCTGGTCAGCGGATAAAAGTTAAGATCCCTGGTAACTATGGAATCACACACAAATGATCACAGCTTCCTAGCCGGCTTGATTCGGCTCAAGGTCAATCGCGGCTCAATTGGCTCACAAGTTGAGCTAAAGCTAGGGCCTGTTCACATCAACTAATTGTCTCAATAAAGTTAACATGCATACAAAATAAACACTCATACGTATTTATATAGCTCAAATATATATGACATACAATTGTACTTGAATAGTTTATGATCACATATATATGATATCATATATGTTAGCACTAGCTGAGGTTAATTGGGTTGTGGATCAAGAAGTTGAGCTAGATCTAGAGCTCGAGCTATGCAAAGCTTGGCTCGCTTGAGCCCTACTGACACACACCAAGCAGACACATAGGCATGCACAAAAATGCAAATGCATGAATGCCCTTGGAAACCCTAACATACCCCACAATAACAGTAAAAACAAAAGGAGTAATTGTCCTTTCAAAACATTGTTTAATTAGTAGTGACTGCAATTATAATTAAAAGAAAAGATGGTCTTGAGTCAACCCACTACCCACATCTATATATTGTTTTTGGTCATCAGTCAGTGAATAGTGCCACCTGTATACATACATACATATATTATGTGAGCAACCAAATATGAAATAGCTTTTTATTTGGATGGTCTGTTTGCTGAGCCAACCGAGTGGACTCATCGCTTGGCTGATAGATATATATAGTAAGTTAAGTTCAAATAGTAGCAAAAGAGAAGCATATATATATATATATATATATATATATATATATATATATATATATATATGGGTCACTGAGTGATGCCTGCTTTAAGCTGAGAAGTGGTGACTGTTCCAGTGATGATGGATGCATGACATGGATTACTGGGATGAAGTTCGGATACAATAATTGATATTATTACCTAAGACAACGTAATTATCATTGGGATTAGCATTAAGAGAATTTTTTAACAGTAAGAGGAAGAAAAAGAAGAGAAAAAGCACCTTCATAGGGCCATGGCATGTCCCTTCAGTGGGGTCAAAATTTGATCTCCAATCTTTCTCCACTGCACTACTATTCTTTTTCCTGATCCTTCCAAAAAAATTCCTAGGCGCCCTCTCCCTCCAAGACAACCCAAAATTCGCCGTAGATGGCAAGCGATGGAGCGAAGGTCGACTCGGCCGAGGGGTCATCGAGGGAGCAACGATCGGTGCAGCCGGTGATTCAGCTGAGCCGGTATGAGTCGCAGAAGAGGCGAGATTGGAACACCTTTGGACAGTACTTGAAGAACCAAAGGCCCCCAGTATCATTATCCCAGTGCAACTGTGCCCATGTGCTTGAGTTCCTCAGGTACCTTGATCAGTTTGGAAAGACTAAGATTCACTTACATGGGTGCACCTTCTTCGGGCACCCGGAGCCTCCTGCCCCATGTACATGTCCTCTTAGGCAAGCTTGGGGGAGTCTTGATGCCCTCATAGGCCGCCTCCGAGCTGCCTATGAGGAGAACGGTGGCTCATCGGAGACTAACCCGTTCGGAGGAGGTGCGATCCGTGTTTATCTACGCGAGGTTAGGGATTGTCAAGCCAAGGCAAGGGGGATCCCTTACAAAAAGAAGAAGAAGAAGAGGGTCAGAAGCAAGGCTGATGATAATGATCCAAAACCTTTGTTACAGGCCTCTTGAACAGGATCACGCCTTCATGGTAATTATGATATAGATGAAAAAAAAAAGGTAATCTTTGATAATAGAATTACATGCTCTAATCACTACACCTTCAATAGTATGAAGAAAAAGGATAGCTAGCACTGATGCTTAATGGATTGAAATTGCACTATTTGATTTGTGTTGGTCTTGAAACATTAACACTTCAGTGTCATGGGTAAATTAACATCTCTCCTCTCTCTCTCTCTCTCTCTCTCTCACACACACACACACACACACACAAAACCCATATGTTACTGTTTCCGAATTTTATATTGTTCACTTTTATGTTTTCTTCCTATTTGTTTTTGTATCTTTTAGGATCCTGCAAGATATTGTGCCTCCCATGTATGGCATCTGAAATCCACCGATCCTTTCATGAATCTTACATAACAATTTGGTTCAAGTTGATTTATACCTTTTATTTTATGTTATATGAAACTTGAACTTTGTCCCTTCGCTAGACGATAGAAGTTTTTGTTTTTATTTTAATATTGTTAAATGATTGAGAATGTTATTGATCTGCATGCATTTTTAATGTTAGTGATCTGCATTTTTGCCATCTGTGAATAACATAAAGTGCAACAAAAACCTTGTTCATGATGTTCATGGTTCCTGTCCTTGGGTTACTAGAAAGAGTATTCCTCCTTCACATCTCCTATAATTAGTTTGGTTGATATGTACAGTTACCGGGTTTTAAGGTTGGTTCTCTCTCTCTCTCTCTCTCTCTCTCTCTCTCTCTCTCTCTCTCTCTCTCACTAATGTTTGCAAAATCAGAACATTAATCAACAAGAATTTCATTGGATCTTATCGATCAAAGTAGACATTGGGGTGACAATAAACTGATAAAATGTAAATGTAGAAGAGCAACTTATAATAGGTAAAGTATACTTTATACATCAATAATGAAACAAAATGTTTAATAGCATCTTATAACATTCATGCTGCCATGAAAAATGGTGCAACACATCCAAAAATCCCAAATAGACATGGATACATAGTCCAGAAGTCATCAATAGCAAACATTTAGAGGAAAGAATTAAAAAAGAGTTTTTATGGAAATGAGGACATTCACACACTTGCATTGCAAATGTTATGGTGGGAAGGAGATTGAAGTCTCTCATGCACTATAAAATCTCTCTAGTGCTTCAAGTCATTACATTGGAACTCACTAATGCTAGGTTTACTTCTAGAATGTTGAAAATGGTTTTCACATCATCATCTAAACAAGGAAGTGGTAAATTCTTAGAGAATTGAAAACAATATATGAAATTTTAGTTTGGTTCTAGGATGATTTAGAGTAAGATGAAAAAAAAAAAAAAAACCCTTAAGAATGCAATGCTATCAAGGACTGCAAGTCGCGACTGGGTTAGATTTAACTTAATAGAGGCACCGGAAATACTTTTCAATATTCTCCCTTGGGTGGAGCCCACTCCTCAATAAATACAGGGGTAGTTAATAGTAGAGTTAAGGGTGTTTAGGTCCAAACCAATACACTAAAAATTTGGGAGCAATACTAATGAAAGTAGTCTATGATAGGCAAAACCGTAAAACCTTACATATTGGAAGTGTCCAATTCAGTGCAAGAAATGAAGATCACCACCAAGATCACATTCTCTGAAAGGGGGCTTTCAAGTATTCACGTAACATATAGAAGGAACAAATAGATGGTAGAGGCAATAAAGTATCAAAAATTGGAATTTGGGCACATCGGTGGTGAATTGTATGTAAAGGTTTCCTTGACAGTATATAAGGTGGAGTTTGATATATGATAAGCATAGTTCTAATGTAGCTCATGAAAAAAGAATGGCCTCTTACCCAAGTGGGTAAGATGTGGAGTTCTTACTGGGAGGTCAGGGTTTCGACTGTGGCCTCTCCCCCTCCCCTTGCTCATGTGAGTTCCTTCTCTTTGCTTGTGCGAGTTTGTGTTCTCCTCGCTTGTGCGAGTTTCCTATTTCCTCACCTGTGCAAGACTCTCAAGGGTCCTAGCCCCTTAGCTGGGTTAAAAAAAAAATGTAGCTCATGAAGACGCCCACTAGGACACTTCCAACAAGGTTATGACTAGCCTTATTAATATCTTTGCCAAAAAACAAAAAGAAAAAAATGACAAGCCTTGTTAATATATTGTTTTTCAATAATGTTCTTTTCATGTTACTATATTGTTATCCTTCTTTTTCATCGCCTCCCTTGATGGATACAAATGAAAATCGTGTTGTGTTTTTGCTTCAAAAATCTATCATAGATGTGTCTTCAGTTAGACTTTTTAGTCCTATTACCACATAGGCAAAGTGGTAAATGCACCCCTCATATTGAGGCACTATTGAGGCACAAGGAGTTTTACATATGTATGTGATAGTTTTATTAGAGAGATTAGGGAGAAAATTAATTTTCTAATTAATTAATTATCCAGCCTAAATAGAATAGTGTACCCAAACCTAATCTCTACATCTCTCCTGCAGAAATTTAGGGGCTGCATTTTGGCAGATTATCTGTGTTACTTCATTGATAACTAGCTTAACCACCTGTGTTTAAAGCACGAACATGTATATACAAAAAGAAGGAATAAAATTAGTCATGATAGTATTTATAAGGATGCAAAATTTGAAAATATAATTGAAAAATAAAAACTAATTATAAATATAAAGTGAGATTATTAATACAAAACTTAGATAAAATTCAATGAAAAATAAGAAATTAATATAGACTTGAGGTGAAAGCTGCCAAAATTAAAAGAAAATGTACTATTTATATATTTAAGAACATGTATAAAAAATAAGAAAGAGTTTTTTTTTTTTTTTTTTTTTTTTTTTTTGCAATTCCTAATAATCCCCGAAATATAGAAGTAAAAAATAATATATATATATATACACACACACACACATTATATTACAGTAGAAATAAATGTCTATCATTATTGACATATGGCTTAAACTTAAAAACATATTTGTGTAATATACATGGAAGATCCTTTCAGAGATATTTAATTTCAATTCTTTTTGAACCCATTCTTAGATTGATTTCATGCAAATGCGATTAAAACACTTTCAAGGGAGAGAAATAATAAATATTAAAATTGTAATATAATTAAAAACGAAATAGAAAAGAAAAATTTCATCACAATTGCACCAAGTCAAAAAAGACTTTTAGAATAAAATTAAGTCATAGGTCTTGATCGGTTTTTCTATTGCTATTATCAATGTATGGATGCCATTCTTATATTTTGTAAACAAACATTTAAGAAAATATGTTAATGATATGATGGATATTTTCCTATAGCAACAATGACATAAATTGGATCGTTCATCTCCCGTGTGGCTAAGGCCTCCGCCCCCTTTATAACTACGTACTTTTGATATATATGTTTTAAAAGATACAGATCTTTATGTGGTGCAGTGGCTAGAGTAGCTTTTTTAAAAGCTCTAAGAAGTGAGAGGTTTTACAAGCCACATGTTTTAGCTTTTGATGGCATGGGTTCAAGTTTAGCTGTAATATTCCAAATCAAACCCTTTGTTATCCTGATAGTGGGCTCCAATGTCGGTCAAATTAAAATTACTTGGAGCCATCAGGTCAAAATCATTTATAGAGTACAGTTAAGATAATTATCTAACAACATTATAACTCAAACCCTATCTTACTGAACACCAATTCATCATTTCAACCTAATCTAATCTAATGCTAATCACATCATAAATCTAATACAACTCTGGTTTTAAATAAACCCATGTTTGTTATTTTATTCTATTGAGAATAGCTGATGGCTATTTATAGGGTACGAGATAACCTAATAACACCATAACTAATTTTAATCTATTTTATCATGTCATGACCCCAATTCATCAATTTAACCTAGCTTAATCTAATCACAATCACATTATAACACAAATCTGATCTAATTCTAGTTTAAAGTAAACTCATTCTTATTGTAATTCCTAGTTGGAAATAGTAACTGTTCAGGTGATACTAGTATTACTGATTTGGAAGAGTGGTTGTAAGATACTCATTATAGCCACTGAATTCAGAAGGGTGAATTATAAGGCCTAAAGGTTATGGGGCTGATTTCTAGAATGTCTACCGGTTCAAATACCAATGCGCAATGGAAGTAATAGATCAAATCATTCCAAACTAGTAAAGAAATCTATCAATCATTCACCACAAGAAGGCACATGCAAATTTTTTTACATGGAAACCCTGAAAGGGAAAAAAAATCATGATCCGAAAATTAAGCACCATTGAACAGTTACAAAATATACTTACAGCTCACTTTCCCAGTCAATCTGTCGACTTAAGGAATACAGTTGTTCTTGAATAGCTCCCTATTGTCACAACTCCTCGCCGCGCACCGCTCCCTGCACATGACCCATCAACACTTTGACAACCAATATGATCAAATCTTCTATAAGTAAGTAGAAGCCACAAGTTCTCTAAACCAACTCTTCAGCACAATCAGTCAGTGATTGCTATAGAGAAGAATGGATCTCTCTGTGGATAATCTATCCCTAGAGCAATGAGAGAATTACTTGTTGGATGCCTTAGGGTTGAGAGAAGCACCCTTTAAATAGTCCATGATTCGGGCCTTAGGGTTAGATCACTAATAGGACTCAAATTGAAGATTTCAGTTGAAAAAGGAAAGAAACTCGCATAACCGAACTAGGAGATTTCCGCCATCTGACCTCTGTCTCCAAAATTAACTTCTGCCAGCCTGTTAACTGAGATCATCTCTTCATCCGATCGATCCGACCTTTATCCGGTCGCTCGGGCATAGTGTCTTCCGAATTTCTTCTATTTTTCTTTTCTGTTTTCACTTCAAGTCTTTCGGTGACACAACCACAGTTCATTCTAAAACAAATAGAAAACTACAACTCTATAGATCCAGAGTTTTGTCCAATTCATGAATTAGCCAACATATGAGATTCCTAACCAGACCTGTTCTAATAATAATAGAATCATTGGATCTCCTTAGTTTAAAATCTCAATTTTATGATTGAGATCTTGCCTTAGTAGTGGGGCAGCCATGAAGATTCAAATATCTCAAATCATATCTGGTCCATATTCCCTACATCCTCCATCTCCAAATCAAAATGGATGCCTTCCTACCCCCATATCAAGTCTTATACTTTTCTACCAAAAAGGAAAAAAAGAAAGTCTTATACTTCAGCTAGTTGATGACTCCTAGTTTATTAATTAACTTGACATCCAGGTACTCAAGTCAGGTCATTGATATGTTTATAAATCCAAAGATCACTGGCCTGACACATTTATCTTGATAACCAAGAAGCTCAGGGGTTTATTTTTCTCAGTTATATATATCAATTGCGCCTATATCGATGTGAAATCTTCATCTGTTTCAAGGGGCAATGAGGAATTTTTAAATTTGTGAATTGCTCAACTGTTACCAAACATGCTCAAAATGTTCTTTAGGCCAACCATATACAACAACGGAACTAGGAAATTTAGCTCGAGTGTAAAAAAAATCTTGGTGGGGGCGATAAGCATTGAGGCTTTTTTATTTATTTATTTAAGTTTCCAAGGAGTACTGGGGTGTTTTTCTCCCCTTCTTCATTTCTTGGAATCTTTCAGCTAGTATAATGAAAAACACAACTTCTTTCTCTTCAAATCTTTTTTGCATCATCGATTCACTTTCATCTTTCCATTGCACAAATACAACATCATCAGGATTAGAAAAGAGTGCCCACCAACATTGTTTCTAAACAATAAAAAAATGTATGATTAACCTTTCTATTTAATCGAGAAAACCTTTGAAAGATGGGGGGGCCTGTGGGATGGTCTCCCTCCATTACAAAGAATCCTAGGAACCCTAAGCTCCCTACTCTCGAGTTCTTCCTTAATTTATATTCTTTTTTGTTATGTGGCTTTAGCTCCACCCCTTGCCGAATTGTTTTACAATAGGTGCTCCTCCCACAGTTTTGATGAATCACCTTCTCTAATGAGTGCCTATCCCAGCTTTTTATCTATTCTTTTGTTGCTCGAAGCAATTGGTGACTGGAAATCCATAGGTGACATAAGCACAGTTTTACTATCCTATGAGAGGTCGTTTGATGATGCAACAGTGCATGTTCCACAAAAATAATACATAGATTTGCAGGGACTTTGAGTGGTATCGGCCAGGGAAAAGATAGAAGGCTAGCTAAGTGACACCAAAATGCTTTGGAGGCAAAAGAGTAGGACCCCTACTGAGGTAGTGTGATATCTAGTGTTTTTTTTTTTTTCTCTTTTCCCCTAAGTTGGGCTAATGGCTCAGGAATGATACCTTAACTTGAGGACCCGGGGATTGATCTACAGACATACGTTTTAAACTAAGGTGCCAACAACACAGAATCATGTTTAGATTGTCAGTGTGATATCGAGTACAAGGGTTTTCTTTTGCATGATAATTCCAAAACTTAGATAATTGCAAAGGCCATTTCGTACTATGAAACCTTAGAGAGAGAGAAGAAAGAAAGAAAGAAAGAGAACCAAAGAAGATTAAGAGACAAAGGAAGATAACCAATATTGGAGAGGAATAGTGTTCACTCACCTTGAGTAAACCCACTGAGATTTTTTATATTTATAATAGGGTTTTGCACAAAAGTTACACTTGCTTTAGGAAAAAAAACTTACAAGTAAGGAAACTAGGATGTGCGATTATCTTCAATCTCTATCACATTTCACTTTCTCATCATAAACATTATTGGCACCACTTATCGGCTCCTGATTTTCCTCAACAAAACTTCTTAAAAGCAGGCAAGATAATGGTTTATAATATTGTAATATTGGTTCATCTTTTTCCCCTTGGTAACTAAGATGCAAATCAACTAATTAAAAAACTAATATTGGTTCATCTCTTTTGATGGAACCCACTTTATTATGTTTTGTTTTGGTAAATACACATTATTATGTTAACAATCATAGTAGGAACTACTAGTGTTTTCAGTTTTTTAACATTTGAGATTATAAGATACCTAATCAAAATGAAAATCCAAATATTGGTCATCAATATAAGACCTATCCAAGGTTATTAATCACGGTGGAAGACACCTAGTGCGACATTTATAGGACCCACCGAATATTAGTAATCGATAAGGGGACTATGTAATCATTATACGCTATAGGACCTTTATAAAATTTATAAATAATCTAATACGGGAATTATAGTAGACTCATTTATAATCACTAAAAAAATCATCAATGTTAAAAACTATATCAAGCCATTATGATAATTGCTCATAAACTCTACCATATTTCTTAAAACTCTCCATTGGTGTTTTTGGTAGGTCTTTTTTATGAAAGATTATTTTATTCAATACCCTTGAATAATCTAATGTGAATGTCTTTATTAAGAAAGTGAAATATTGTAAGATACATTTAAGTTTAGCCAAATACCTATTTTTTTAGTTGTATAGATTGTATTCTAAGCTAGTAGATGATATAGCAAATTCTTTAAAAATATGTTGTTTCCAAACACCTCCTAAGTAATAATAACCCATTTAACTTTATAACATGATAGAAATAATTTATTTACCGTTCCGTTCTTATACATAAAGAAGATATGAACAAATTAGAAGTAAAACCTATTTCATCACACCATCTTCTTCTTCTCCATATGTTCGTCCATTCTCTTACATCTTTCTACCTAGAATCTATAACTGCTTAATAATGAATCATACTTTTCATTAACTATGTACTTTCTTTTTATGAACACAAGCTAATTTTCCAAAGATTAGGTTTATATGTATTATCCATTTACATGAAAATTAACTTGTGTTTGATCTTGACACCCATGGGTTTTGATACTCTTTTTGTGGTTGAGGTTACCTAGGCTTATGGAGTGATAGACTTTGAAATCATTTTACATTCATAGTTGCTAACCAATTTACAATAAACCCATCCTTACTTGTGAAAGATTCTTCTATGTGGTGAATGCAATTGATCTATTTCTCTATTATCTCACAAAAAAAATATTTACAATCATTTTAGAATAAAAAATTGAAAATCTTCACCCTCTATGATTTTTAGGGTATTTGAGACATAATTGTCAATATCGTTTCAGACTGGCCTCCAAAATGAATTTTTTTTGCCAATTCAGGATTTCGGTGAAACTTTTCGAAATTACATTTCGGAAAAATATAAAAATAATATAAGTGTAAAAAAGTAAAAAGAAAATAAATAAATATAAATTTAATCCACTCTAGTAAAAAATTTTGGAATCACATTTTAGGGAAATATAAGAAATACAAAGTATATATATATATGTATAAAAATTAAAAAATTAAGAAAAAATTTATTATGTAAAATATTATTTCGGTCGAAATGTGGTTTTTTGACCGAAATATAGGATTTCGGTTTTATTTCGGCCGGAATCAGCCGAAATTCAAAACGAAAAATTTTATGCGAAATTTTGTTTCAGCCACTTGATAGAAACAATAATTTCGACCAAAATGGCACAAAACTAACAATTATGATTTGAGATGTATATAGATAAAACCTAAGGTTTTAACATAATTGAGGTTAATTGGGATGAAAAGTGAAGTTCTAAACAAGGGTATCAATATCAACCATGACTTAAACGGACAAATAATTGAAAACCATTACATCTCAGCAGATCTCTAAAATCACGTGGTTCACCTTCATAAATTAAACTATTGCACCTAATACATATTTACTTCTAGGTTTTTGCCAATCCCAAGCCTAGACAAAAGGAGAGTCTTATCAGGTTGACAAGCGTGCCATGCCCCTCTCTCTCTCTCTCTCTCTCTCTCTCTCTCTCTCGTAATGTGTGCCTGTTGTTGAAAGCCAACACTCACAAATGAACTTAGACTTTAATGTGTGCCTGTTGTTGAAAACCAACACTCACAAATGAACTTGGACTTTAGAGGGAAGGGTTAGTAAGCTCAAGAAAACATATTAATTTTTTTTTCCTGAAGAGTATGATTAGAGATGGTGACTATTAGAAATACAAAGAGCACAAATAAATAGCATGCCTAAGAATGTCTAGGGCTTGAAATGGATCGGTTAATCGAATCGTATTTTATGATTATTAGTTTTTAAAAACTGCAATCATATCCTAAAAAACCATTGAAAAACCGAACCGCGGTTAACTGTATTAGACGATTCGTTTACAGTTAATTGTCACTTAAAATACATGTTTTTTTTTTTTCAAAATGCAAAATACATAATAAAAAGTCCAAACCAAAATACTAAAGTAGCATTAAAATGTTCACATAGACAAATGAAATAATAAAGTGCATTTTTTTTTCTTTTAAATTGGAGTGCAACGGTTCGGTTAACTGTGTGTTTTGAAAAAATGGTTAACCGAATCATATTTTACGGTTTGATTTGGTTATTAACTGTGAGTCGAGACTGAAAGTCGAAACCGAACTGTGAAGTATGGTTTTCCTATTTTAATAACTGTAACCGTGAAATACGATTATTAATTGTTGATTCGGTTTGGTTCAGTAGGTTAGCCGATTTTTTTTTGTTTTTTTTAACACCCCTAGGGATCTCCCTAAGATTTGAGTTTCCTAATTTTAACCCTTTGATCAGACCCTATTAGGATTGTAAACGGGTCGGTTCCGGTTCGAGTCCATAGTGGACGAAGAACCGGAACTGTTAAGGAGAATGTGGAACCGGAACTGTTAAGGAGAAGGTGGAACCGGATCTAGACCCGCAACCATTTCGGAACCGGTTTCTTGGCTCCGGAACCAGAACCATATATGAGACAGGTCTGGATCCGGGTTTGGGTTTAGGTAGAGAATGATATTAAAAAAACATAGTTTTTAAGAGAGATTTTTAAATATATCGGATCTTGAGTCCACGGATCCGAACCTAGGTGGAACTGGACCCAGACCCATTTACTTACCGGGGCTTAAATAAGGACCCAAACTTAATTTTTAATGGATTAAAAACTCTGGGTAATCAGAGAATCGAGTACCCTTTACAGCCTTAGTCCCTGTCATAATCCTTTTAGGAACTCCTTTCCTTGTTTTTAGAAATTACTTCCTCTTGAAATATTGCTTGGAATCGTTGCACTATTTGAACACTTCGTACTTTTGGGAAACTCTGGAGTCTTTAATGGATTGGGCTTGGGAATGAGGCTCAAAAATCCACCTTGAGTCCTTCCTTATCAGCTGTCTCATGATCTCATCCCATGTGGAGATATTTACAGGCACATGGACTGTGAGTACATGTTGCCGTGCATACAAAGACAGGACATGACACCTTATAGGAGGGTATGCGTTCTTCACTATGCACATCAACATGACCAATTTAGAGTGGTTTGAGTGAGGTTGTTTCATTTATTTTGGTGTCCCGGTCCTTTTCTGTGTTATTGTTTGTGTTTGTTGTTAAACATGGTCATGAAAAGTCCATTCGAGTGGGCTCCACAAGTCCATCCTAGTCGCATCTACAAATTCCCACTCATACATATTCTAATAGGATATCTACCTGCACACCAGCTAAGAAATATATAGATAACATAAATTCATATATGCTGCATGTATGACCTCTTGATTTTGTTCATTAGTATATTTACTGATGATTCCTTGTGTTTGTCACATTGGAGCCTCTTGAAACATACATTCATACATGCTACATCTTGACATGACGATGCAGAAATTCAACTAGATTCATCAACATGTTTTGAATTTTTATATTTCACCATCACTGATATATAGAAAGGGATTGCTCAGTTGGTCGGCAACCCCATATGTCACCGGGCCGGTGCATAGGAATTGATCCCTGGGTGTACCACTCTTCCATGTATGTGTGCTTCTCTTTCCATAAAATAGGCTTCCTCTTCCCACTTATGTGATCTCTCTTGGATCCTACAGCCCTAGACTAGGCCACCAAAAACAACCCTAAGAAATATTGATATAGAGGTAGTTTTCCCTGTGATGTTGAAACATACATTCATACATGCTACATCTTGACATGAAGATACAGAAATTCAAGTAGATTCACCCAAATGTTCGGATTTTTTTTTTTTAATATTTGGCCATCCTTGATTATTCAAATGAATGTGTGGGCTACATACATGTATGGCCTCTTGATTTTGTTCATTATTTTTTTGGTAGAAAGATTTTGTTCATTAGTATATATTATTGTATACTGATGCTTCCTTGTGTTTGTCACATTAGGGCCTCTTGCAGGTTACAGGTCTAGGAGGATTACTATCATCATGAACCAAAGCAAGTTGATTAAAAAGAGTACTGGTTAAATTATTGAGAATATTAGTGCTTGAGTAAAGCTTAGGTGCCCTAAGATTCAAGAGGTTATGCAACATCTACAAGGTAATGGATCCAAAATAAACTAGTGGGGTTTACCATATATGACTAGGATGTGGTGGTTTTGAGTCATTGCAGACTCCCAATGAAGTTGTAATTAATGTTCTTGCATGTAAAGAAGCAACTATTTTCATGAAATCTTGCCAGTCCCAGACCATTTGAATGCATTTCCAGGAGATCCAAAGATTTCTGATGACTGGAAGGTCAGAGATTATGCAGTCCACCAAAGGCTAGTTTGCAGCATGGTTTAATTTAAGAACTTGTAAACTCATCCCAGACTTGAGTTGGGAGGTCTCTGAGCTGTACAGAACTCGAGCGAGTTTGCTGAGTATTAAGGTTACAGCCGTTTGAGTCATCCAACTCGGAGATCTTTAGAATTGAGTCAACTTGGTTGAGTAAAGCAATTAATCCAGAGTGAAAAGACAGTGAATCTAATGAGTTTTTTGAAACTATTGGGGCACGTTAGCTCGAATTCCTAGGAATTCTAAGCAATGCCTTGTTGAATAAAAGTGGTGATAATTCACAAAAAGCCATCAAATAGTTGCCTCTTTTGGTTATCCAGATATCACCATAGCAAATCAAATTGTAAGAAAGTAATGTTCTAAGGCACATCAAACTTAAATCCTTTACTTCTCCCCTCTTTAGTTTTTTTACTTAACTTTTCCTTGTTACATCCCACTTCACTTCAAGTTCGTAGGAATTCAATACAAAATAGGCAAAGGGGCCTTCACAATTAAAATAGAGAAGGATTTTAGGTGACAAGGGCCGTTGCCTTGGTGTAATGGTAAAAGTTTCAGGCAACATAAGTGATAACGCAGGTTATAGACCTGTGAGCAGCCACTCTGTCTCCACTTTAGACCCTCTAAGGACCCTGCTTTGGCGGGACCCACACTGGGTAATGACCTTTTTTTTTTTTTTTTTTTTGTAAGATGTTAGGTGACATTAATCAGACTAAGACGGGTTTGCATGCAACCATTTTTGTTGTTTTCAACTTGATTCCACGGTGATTTTATTTTCTGCGGAAAATGAAAACTGAATACTCCACTTTCATCAGTTTCAATTGTGATTGGTTTTGCAGCATTGCATTCTTAGCAATGCAGGGAGAAAAAGCTCAACTAACACAGTTGAGATCATTTCTCTAGGAACTTAACCTTAATCTCCTCTTCACCAAAATTGCAAAAAAGTGAAACTCATGCGTTCCAATTTTTATAACTCATAATGTGAAACTATCTGTGTACATTTTATGCTTAATTCTGTGACTTTGTTAGTTGTTACCAAGAATTCTACTCAGTGATGAAAGTTTTTAGTCAAAGTAGCACAATTACATTAGTCTTAATTAATAATTGAACCAGTAAGAATCATCAATTGATCATGCAAATTGTAGTGAGATTGACTTGAAGTCTCAATAGAGGCCACCATTTCTATAATCACAATCGACCCAATGCTTAACAAAATCATAGTATACCTGCCCAAATGAAGCAATCACAATGGGGTTACTCAATGATGGATCGGATTGGAACTTCCAAATGATGAAATCATGATAGGGCATGTGGCATACCCAATAATTTAATCATACAATAGATTCATTCTTATGATAAGATAGACGGCCGACTCGATAATGGGGTCTACTTAATGATGATGAAAATCACAATGAGGAACATCCGAAGTCCAAACCTTGAGATTAAAAAGTGTAAGGCTTGCACTATCTAAGCCCATACCCTACCCTTGAGAGCCAGAGTTAGGCTAGGATGAGGCATAGGGCCTCAAAACAAAAATAAGTAAATATATATATATATATTATTTTATTTTTCTACACTATTACTTAGTATCGAGTGTCGACCGAGATGCGTTATCCCGTCTAAACTTTATTTATTGCAAAGGGTAAGAAAACGTTTGAAAAATCGAAGTTGTCTCTAAAGACTTTCTTTTATTGGACAAAGTCATACGTGGTTTGGTGTCTTGGAAGGAAAATAGTTAAAGATTATGTTCTATCTAACACCTTTCAAAGGAATTTTCTCATATGAAATTATTTCAGCAAAGTCTTATATTTGAGTAATTTAAACAATTTGCATTCACTAGTTGACATTATTTTCAATTTAAAAGTAATATGACTATTAGGCATTATTGGATTTCAATCACCAAAATAAATGCACTTATCAAATCACTATTAGTTTAGACTTTTAAAATTTGAGAGTTATAATTATCTAATTAAAAGAATATTTGGATTACTCTGTATCCCTGAAGTTCCATGCGCAATAGAAATGAAATGAACCACGTATGTATGTGTATAGGTTTTTAAAGCATTTTGTAATGACTATGGGGGTATGAAACTACCTTTATATCCTCATTTTATTATTGCTAAGTGACTGTTATAAACGTATAAAATAAAGAAAAGTAGGAGGGCTAGGGCCAGGGCTAAGAAGGGCTGGTACCGTCCAAGCCTGGTCCTCAAATCTCAAGACTTGTAAAAAAGTTGTCCAAGTTTGGCCCTAGGGCTTTTCCTTAGAATTAAAAGCCCTTATTTTAATGGCTTTTTTCAGGTCGTGCTCCCTTGTCTTGGGGCCGGATTGACAAGCCTAGGTATATCCATGCCCATACCAACTTTTAAAAATAAAATAAAAGAAAGAAATAAAGAGAGAAAAAAAAGAAAAAGAAAAAAAAGGCTCATATCCTGTCCAAACTTGACAGTGTAAAGAAAGACTCATATCCGGTCCAAACTCGACATAGGCTGTAGGTTCTTGGCTTGAGCCCAGCCCTTGAAAAATGTGAGACCTGAACGTACCCATTTAGTCAATTGATCTGGGCTTTCTCTCACTTGTTCGGACTTTCTATCACATTCTATGGCAAATCAGCCACTAAACAATAAGCACTACTACTTCAGGTCAGGCCAAGTCAGGCTTCGCGCTTTCTATAACTTAATCCAAGCCCACCCCAAATGTTAGATTGAGACAGCTTGGTCCGAATACTAAAACCTAAGGTCCAAATCCAATGCAAAGTGGGTCGGGTCTGGGTCCTGCCGGTGATGGGTCCCAGCCCATGTGCACACCAAACAGTGTAGCCCTCTGAAGTTGAAAATCAAGGTGAAACTCTCTTAATAATAAGCATAATCACTATTAAAATTGAATGCACAGTAAAACCGGGTCATCTAACATTCCTTCACTGATTTCTTTTTTCCCTTCCCTTCACAATATCCTTTCTAGATGAATTTGGGTCATTCCATTCATGATGGGCCTATGATTTCTCTCCAGGGACTTTGTGTGGCCCAAAAAACTGGCCATGTGGGGCCTATAAATTGCCCACAAAAAGTTCTTAATGGGGATTATTAGAACCATTCAGCTCTGTCCTCTAAAATGTTGACCATTAGTTGCAGTCATCTTAATGCAGGCCATTACATGGATTTGATGGACATGATCATCCCACAGAGAGGGCATTTGGACTGGTCAACCTCATTAATGTGGCCCCCACAAGAAAAACTACCTCTCTCCATGGTCCTAGTGTAACAAATTATGAGTATTTGTTGGGCAAGGGGGAAGATAGAAGAAACTTCTTTTCTGGTTGCTCTGCAGTGACTGTTAGTTAGGACTGCAGGTCAAAGAGTTAAAGTTTTGAAGGGTAGGAGGGGGAGGTTAGGAACCACCAGTCCTCACCAAATCAAGAAATCTTGGAATTGACTAAATGACCCTCTAGTTCTGACCCTATGGAAAAAAATGCAACATTGGCTGGGCCCAACCCCAACTGGACCGTTCCAACCTGTTTTAAAATTGACCATATTCAAATTAGGAAACTTGATCACACCCATATATACAGCAAACTCAATCAGACCCATATTAGAAAACCTAACCACATAATAATAGAAAAATTTACAATGAATCTTATGGTGCTGGTGGCATGCTTAATAAACACATGTAAGTCAGACGGGAAGTGGTGTTTCCAGTGGTGGACGGGTGTTAATACGAGCTAATATAACCAAAATATAATTTAATCCTAATCTAATATGATCCCATCCATTCATAACATATACAACATTCTTTATCAACTGGCTCAAAAGCCCAAGTTTACATTGGGCATTTATGTGTTCAAATGTGGCTCAAGCCAAAAGCTCTCCTTGGGTTTGGATTGGGTCTAGTCAGATATTCAAAAGTATAATAAGATGCAGATGCAGCTTGGACAAAGTTGGTGTCTTTAAATCTTCTCATCGTACAAACACACCCATACCGTTGGATTTGGGAATTGGGATATAAGTTCAACATGGCCTTCGTGAAGTTCAGGTTGGATTCAGGTTGGTCTAAAATCCAATGTGACCCACCCAAGTTGCAACCCCTATCCTAGACATTTAGGCATTTGGAGAAGGGTGTTTTGGGATCAATAGAAAATCTAATATATCCCATGTGTTTTAAAGGAAGTGATTCCTTATCAATGAATAACAAACAATGCTATCCGATCAACAATAAATACTCAAAGAAGCTGAGTGGTAGTAGCATATCTTCTCTAGTCATCCATCTCATTTCTACTTAGTTTTTTCTATCACCAATCCTAAAATGGTTGAGCAGATAACCATGTTTGCAGTTGTAGTTTTCTTATGGGCCACCATTTCTAGCCTATGTCTCTGTGACCCGCTTAGAGAGTTCTCCGTCGTTGGATATCCCCCAGATGACACTGCAACAGAGTTTCAAGTGGCCGAGATCTTCGAGAACTGGAGGGAGAAGCATGGGAAAGTTTACAAGCATTTGGAGGAGGAGGGGAGAAGGTTTGAGAACTTCAGAAGGAATCTGGCTTATGTTATAGAGAGGAATACAAATGGAGGAACCATGGGCCACAAGGTGGGTCTAAACACATTTGCAGACTTGAGCAATGAAGAATTTAGAGAGGTTTATCTGTCTAAGATATCCAAGCCCATGAAGAACAAAGCAGAGGGGGAGAGAGCGGACGGTGAGGATTCAACGTGCAAAGCTCCTGCGTCTCTTGATTGGAGGAAGAGGGGAGCTGTCACAGGAGTTAAAAATCAAGGCTCATGTGGTATGTATTGATGTTGGTTAAAGATTTTACTTCTATGTCCATGGTAATGGATTTGCTAATGAGCATTTGGTTTATTATGTATATGGCAGGGTGCTGTTGGGCTTTCTCTTCAACTGGAGCTATGGAAGGAATAAATGCCATCACAACAGGAGATCTCATCAGTCTATCAGAGCAAGAACTCGTAAATTGCGATTCGACCAATTACGGTTGTGATGGGGGTTACATGGATTACGCCTTCGAGTGGGTCGTACAAAATGGAGGGATCGACTCAGAATCGAATTATCCTTACACAGGAGAGGATGGAACCTGTAACATCACCAAGGTCTGGTGATTTCTACTTGTGTACTTATGCTGCATGCTTTGATTGTGGTTTTATCTAGGCTATAGTAATGAACTGGAACTGATCAATCAAGGCCTGTCATGTTTCTTTGGACTCTTATGCTCTAGGCCCATGGGCTTGAATCAGGTGTTTTGGCAAAAAAATAAATAAATAAGGCCTAGCTCTCTATCTAACAGGCCCCTTAGATGGTCCAGTGCAGGCAATATATCTAATACAGCACAAAGAAAACATGTCTCCTAATTTTCTGGATTCAAGTTGAACAATGAAGGTCTAAACATGTTAGAAAGACGCAGTTTCTTGTTTGGATCATTGTCTAATTTTCTGGATTCAAGTTGAACAATGAAGGTCTAAACATGTTAGAAAGACCCATTTTCTTGTTTGGATCATTGTCAAATTGGGAATAATGCCAAGTCAGAGATGAAGTGGGTAGGTGAGAGTGAATACCCTGGATTTCTCAAAGGTAAGCCTCAATGTACAAAATCAGAGTGATGAAAGGGATTTAAGAAAAGAAGAAAAAAGTAGGTTGATATGAGAAAAATCCCTTTGAGACATTTGTTAGATTAAGCCTCTCTCTTTAGTATGATTTACTCATACCATTTCTGTTTATCAGGAGGGAACCAAAGTAGTTACAATTGATGGTTACAAAGATGTTGCTGAGAAAGATAGTGCTCTCCTCTGCGCCGTGGTTAAGCAGCCTATCAGTGTTGGCATCGATGGCTCCGCATTAGATTTTCAGTTGTACACTGGAGTAAGTATCTTAAACTTTTGTACTTCATGCCTTGAAACCAGATTTTGATACAATAATAATGTGAATCAATCAACCTTACTGAAATCAAGTAACTTGGTCAGGGAATCTACGATGGAGATTGCTCGAGCAATCCAAATGACATAGACCATGCAGTTCTAATTGTGGGTTATGCTTCACAAGGCGACATAGACTATTGGATAGTGAAGAACTCATGGGGAACTGAATGGGGGCTTAATGGTTATATATACATAAGGAGGAACACTGATCTAAAATATGGTGTTTGTGCAATCAATGCGATGGCATCTTACCCCACCAAACAATCTGTTTCACCTTCTCCTTTTTCTCCACCTGCTGTACCCCCGCCGCCGCCACCACCACCACCTCCCAGCCCTTCACCTGTACAATGCGGTGATACGTCGTATTGTTCATCTGACGAGACTTGCTGCTGTCTTTTGGAGCTGGGTGATTTCTGCCTCATCTATGGTTGCTGCGCATATGAGAATGCTGTGTGTTGCACTGGAACTATCTACTGTTGCCCTCAAGACTACCCCATTTGCGATGTAGAAGATGGGCTCTGTTTTCAGGTTTAATTTCTATGATTCACTTCAGTATGTTAAAAACTACCTGCAGACAATCGAGAGTGCACAGACAATCTGAACACCAGCTTTTAGAGTATTACTGAAGCACGGACCATTTTATGCCAATCTATCTCATTCTAACATCTTTGGTCGTAGTCGCCATTGTAAAATTTCCTTCTTTCTTCTGACAAGTTACTTTCATTTTTGTTTTATGTAGAACAATGGAGATCAGGTGGGTGTAGCAGTGAAGAAGCGGAAGTTAGCAAAACACAAGTTCCCATGGACTAAACTTGAAGAGAAATCGAGTACTTACGAACCCCGTCTTAAGTGGAAGAGGACTGGATTTGCTGCATTGCTTTAATGAAAGTCGCTGGTTTTGCGTTTCACTTCAAGGTTTTTCTTTTTGGAATGGTTTCCTTTCATTTTTGAGGTTTTCAATGTCTGATGCCAACCTCCCTTGCAGTCCTCCGTATCTTATTGTCATTGTTATTGTAATGGTGTCTTGAACTTCATGTTCTATGAAATCATTGAACCAAAATGAGTAGTGATAATTTTCATTTGTTTTTCATAAATAATACAATCTGGGGTCCCTAGCATTTGTATGAGGTTGAGTTGTAAACTGATTATAAATTCAGTTAACAGGACGAACATTCCATCGTTTGTCCTGTCATGGTGATCAGATGACCATGAGGAGATGAATGGGTCAGTCTCATTGCAATTGGAAGATGCTCGATCACAGATCATTCTGCTTTCTATTATAACAAAATCAGGTATAAGGTCAATCACAGATGTCTTCAGCATGAAACACAATAATAGCAGTTCATTCTAATGAATGGAGGAGATTCAAATGTTTTTTTCAAAATGAAAGGTTATCAATTCAACAGTGTATGCACTGCGTTTTGTTCAACAATCTAATAGCTCCCAAATTCATTGATACATCATTGTTATCAACAAAAACCCCTTACAATTAGTCCTTATTTGGCAATAGATACAAGCTGTATCAATGGTAGATGGGTGGCATTTTCTTTTAATGGTTGCTATCAAGATGATACTACACACAAGCAGCTAGTATTTGATTAATCGCAAAGGAAGGTGGTTGGACATAATTGGGCAAACAGAGCAAAAAAGTTGTTTGTACATAACTTTTGAACATAAGAAGTATTGCAACTCTATTGGTGGATAATATCTTTGTATTCCTTATCCTAAAACCTTCACACTTTTTATACTCAACACCCAATTGCAACTCTGTAGTGGACAAACTATTTCTGATTATTTTTATTGAGCGCATGTGTGCCCTAGCTCATGATAGAAAGAGACAATCATACAAGGCACTTTTCTTTACAAAACTGTGTCAGGAAGAAGTCCTTTACAACCAAAAAATAACTACTACTTTTACTAGCTAAATACCAAATGAGGAATCATAGTCCTTTCGCTAATCAATTGAAAGGCTAAATTGATGATGATGACCACATAAAGATTTCTAAACATATGCTTATTTAACACATGAGGAACATTTAACTATGATAAAAACGATGATTTCGAGCTCCACATATGCAACTGCCCAAGATTAGTAATAGTCATTTGAAGCATACAAAACAACAGAAAAAAATTAACACCATGTTAGAGAAACTCCTGAAAACTCCATTCAGGTTAAATCATGTTTGAAAATAAAACCAATTATTCAGTCTTACAGGCTGCACGGATGGAGCAGCAACACAGAAAAGGATTTGTATGTCCCTATGAAATTTTAAGTGCTAAAATTGTCTTTGATCAAGTAATGGAAACATCAACCGAGCCCATCAATCTAACTCCCATCCTCTTGCTTGTTCATGTCAGAAGCTAATAAGGCTCCTCTAGCAAGCAAAGGCAGCTTTTTATGGAATTTGAATATTGAGTCTGGCTTTAAATGCTGGAAACACTTCTTCCCCATTTTATCATGAATAATAGTGTAGTTCTTACTACTCACATTCCTAGAGTAGCAACCTTCTGTACTAAAGTAATTGTAGTCCTGCTGAGTACTCCCCAATCCCTTTTGTACTAAGTTCCCCTTCACAATCATTTGGCCCTGTCCACTCTGGTTGTTAGCCACAAGGCTTATTATTTTTGCACCTCTAATCTGTGCCTCAGAAAATCCCAATGAAACGTTAGCAAATGAAGAGAAGCTCCTATTACCTTGATCTACATTCTTTGAGTGCATATAAAAAGGGAAGTTCTGGGATAGTTGGGTGTAGATGGGTGAAGACGGGTGCGTGGAAGATTCTTGATAGGAAAATACATCATATTGGGCATCTATGTTTTGATTCACAACCTGCACATTTCCATCCTCTTCAAATACCATACTGTTCTCAAAATCAAACGACTGCAATGAGGAGGCTGTGATATTTCCCTGGGAGGACTTCACCCATCCAACTGAATATATCGACCTATTTGCTTTAGTCAAGAATTTTCCATCCAGACCCTCAAAATTCGAAACCAAATACAAGGAAAGTGGCAAGGAGATGTATTTAAGCAGCTTCCCTACAGTTTTTTCAGACTCACCATCCAACCAAAGATGCAAATTGGCATCCACAAACCACACACTCAATGAATTGGTGACCGCAAACCCGAACTTATGGCTCTTCCCATCCAGTATCTCCCCAAGAAAAGGAGTAATCTCAATATCATAAGATGGAAGATCAAATGAACCAATACCTGTAATGGGTCTCCAAAGAAGTGGATTGATCCCTCCTGTATAAACCACAGTGAAAGGCCAAATAGCACCTACCACCTTATCATCAAGACTCACAACCACCTCCCTAAATGGGCCATTTCCTGGATCATCAGTGAGATTATTGGCAATTACATAATCCTCAGGAGGATTCCCAAACCAAAACTCATCATCACCATGGAAAGAAACATACACCTCCAAAACAGCCCTATACGCATTTCTGGGTATCTCAAACTCCTTTGTCTGGGAATCTGTATTGTTGTTAACCTGAAACCATAGCCCATCATTCAAAGGCGGATTTCGCGAAATGGGCAATATAAGGTCTGCATGGGAATCAAACCCAAAACCTGAATTGGCCAATTTCGGCCTAGAATCTTTATGGGTCTCTTCCTCAGGGTAGAAATGGAACCAGACCTCAACATGGTAGATTCCGGTGTATGTGTCATCCACGATATTGCCTAGATAAACAGAGAGTGTTTGTGGGGTTTTCAGGAGGGAGGAATACCTCGTAATGTCCTTTTCAACATTCCAGAATATGCCAGTGGCGGTGGGCTCTGCAGTGCAGGAGCGGAGGAGCTCGGCTCCTCCTAACCAGACGCCGAAAATGCGGTCGAATTGGCGGCCTTTGCAGGTTGCTTTCCACTGTAGGATGATCTTGGAGAAGTTTTGGGAGGGGCAGTTGGTGGGGGGATTGTAAGGGGCTGTTACAGGAGGTTTGGATAGTGTGGAGGCAAAATCATGCTTCAAAACAAGAGAAGAGCATGGTTTTGTGTGGGGATGTTGGACGGGTCTTGAGACTTCAAAGAACTTCATTGGGGTGGTGTTTGTGGGTTTTGTGGAAGGTGGGTGTTGGAGAGAGAAGTCTAGAGATTTGAAGAGCTTGGTTTTGTGAAGGTTTGCTTTGGAAGATGGAGTGTTTTGGAGTAGTAGTAGTAACAACAACAACCACAACAGAGACAAAGAAGAAGCCATTAGAGAGAGGGAAGAGTATCATACACTTTAATCAAGGAACAATGATTTAAATACAAGGACTCCTTTGAAAGCAGCGGATTTTCCGAAGAACAAATATGGTAGGAATCGAAAGATACATGGAAACTCGGTAGGTGACGGATAAAGCAGTGCCACCTGATTAGGATTATGGTTTTTTAAGTTTTTGAATTTTGTACTATGTGTTAATCTCTCCATCTCTTTCTTCCCAGCTTAGATTTTGAGTTGGTCCTAATTGCTATACATGGATAATTTTCACATATTGGGTTTACGGTTGGGTGGCCTTTTACGACTTCAATAGCCTGTTTCTTTACTAGAATTCCTGCCTGAAATTCTAGTTGTTGGGGTTTTTGAGATATGATGTTCTATTGCATTTCAAATTTCCTTTTTTTTTTTTATGAATTTCAATATATGATAAGTCCCAATTAGCCTTTAGGAATTCCTGAAATTTCATATTCTTTGCATTTTGGTGAAATTCTAAAATATTCATACCCTTAGGAGGATTTTGAAATTCAAAAATTTTCCAAACAAGAATTCTTAGAATTTTAGTAAATGAACAGTTGGCCTCAACATATGTAGGCTGGCCGAGGCCAGGCCTAACTCTTAGGAAGTCCACCGGACCTTATATATGGATGTTGCATGTTCCTAATCCATTTTTTGGACAGGAGGAACATGTCCTTAGTTCTTTTTTTCAACACTACCATTAGAAGCATAGTGTGATAGAGAAGGGAAGTAGGGTGTTGCTCTGGATAGCAATACCCGTTCCAGCACCGTTTGTTAGGGCAGGTTTCCTTTCATGTTGTGGTCCACTGAGCCATCTCAGCCAAAAAAACGAAAACAGAAAGAGGAGGGAAGTAAAAGCCAAGAAGTTGGAAAGTATCCAAGGAAGAAAGTGAAAAACATTTTGACAGTCAACCCAGACATTATTGATTCCTTAAAAAACGAAAACAGAAAGAGGAGGGAAGTAGAAGCCAAGAAGTTGGAAAGTACCCAAGGAAGAAAGTGAAAAACATTTTGACAGTCAACCCAGACATTATTGATTCCCACTCATTTATTGGACAGGAACATGTCCGTAGGCATCCAAGGCAACCGATGTGAGCTACCACCTGCGGTGGCGGAGCTAGGGAGGAGCTTGCAGTGGCTAAGGTCCCCTTTCAGTTTAAAAAAAAAACTCCTAAACCTTACAGAAGGTTTTAGAACTTTTTTTACATTGGCTCCTCCAAGAAATTATTTGCAGGTTATGTACAATTAAAATTCGAAAATAGAGAGCTGATGACACAGAAGTATAGTATTAGAAAAGTAATGAGATTCTCCTTTTCCCACCATGTGTTCTGATCCTTGAAATTCTCTATCCATGCTATTAGAGGTCCATGTAAGAGGCTATGGGTCAGCCTAAGATTGGACAAAGGAATGTGACCATTCGTGGCGGATACAACACTCTGCACATGTTGTCCTTTGAACCTTTGCAACCCAACAAGCAATAAGAGAGCCCCATGTGCTTCTTCTTTCTTTGCCCTTTGATTTCCAAGAGTGAATTGGTGATTATTAAGTTTATTGACTTCTTGGGTCTATTGGACCAATTTTTGTCAATAATAAATGCCTGTCTCTTGCTTTGGATGCTTTTCTTCTCTCTCTTTTTTGACTATAGCAATTTTGCTCTGATTAGTGGGCCATACATGATATGCACATTTAATGAAAAGGGCACCTGTAATGAAATTTTATTGAGGATCAGGATCCCTGTTTGGACCAAACAGGAAACCCTGTTTGCTCCAATCGCGCGGCGGGGAGGAGAGGGGGGCGGCGGCGGCTACATGGGGCAAGAAATTTTTTTTAGAGATAGAATTTTTTTTTAGGAGATGAGATGTGACATCTCTCCCATGTGGCACCTCCTTATTGGTTTAAATATGGTTTCCCTGTTTGGGCCAAACAGAGGATCATTTCCTTTATTGAACAGCGAGTAAAGGGCAGGCCATGACCACGTCTCATTGCCGACCATTTATGAATGCATCTAGAAAGTAGGTTGTTAACGGGGTTGGTTACGGTCCGAGTCCATGGTGGATCTAGAACCGGAGCTGTGAAGGAGCAAATGGATCCGGATTCAGATCCGGAACCGGTTTCTTGGCTCCGAAACCAGAACCATAATACATCGAGTCTCGGGTCCATGGGTCTGAACTAAGGTGGAATCAGATCCAGACTCATTTACTTATCGAGACCTAAATAAGGTCTCAGGCCCAGTTTTTAACGAGTCGGAACCTCCGGAAAATCAGAGAATCGGGTACCCATTTACTTCCCTACTAAAAAGAGTCTCAATCCCCCTCATGCTTTGTGTTGTGATTTAGGGCCTACGAGAAGAGATCAATTACGCACAAGAGAACACAAAGATTTACGTAGTTCGGCTTTTGGCCTACGTCCATGGGGAAGACAGGAGAATTTACTATGCAATCAGAAGAGGTTATACATCCTAGAGACTCTGAATCTCTATTATAATATCAGCTCCAAAACCCTGTTACACCCCCAAACACTACTTATTAATCACAATAGACCTATAACAAGCCTACTTCTGATCACAGTATAAGTTGCGCAATCCAGGGGCCCGGTTAACCAAGATTAATTAACTTCTATCGAGCCATACAGATTAACAAATTTCCACCTTGGCGAACATTGAAACTGATCCTCATGCACAAAACACATCTCATCGTCTCCACATGCCCCTGAGGGCACTCAAGTGCCGAGCACACCGATCAAGTCCAAGCAATGCTTGAACTTGAATTTAACCAATTCTTTTATGAATGCACCAAATCTCTTGTACCATTGTCCAGAAGCTTGCTTCAACCCATACAATGATTTCTTCAAACTGCATACATGATCAGAAACCGTAAATTGTATTCTACCTGCACTGGAAGCTCCTTCGTCTTCCTCGTAGAACCACTTGCATCTAATGGCCTAATCTTCCTCATCAAGAGACTCAATCTCTTCAGTCATAGTTGTTGCCTGTTGACTACTTTCCAGCCCTTCCATTAATTCAAGAGACTCAATCGTCAATGTGTATGCAACCATATCATCACGACCATTGTTTGATGTCAACGCGTACGTCGTCATATCCTCGAAACTATATCTAACCGGCGGTTTCCTTTCTCTCTGCGGTCTATTTGTGGCTCTGTCAGCTGCATCTGCTACACAATTTGACTATCCCTTGTATCCCAGGAGGAGCCGGATACACTCTCCTTCCTCCTCACTAGGATATCGGACTCCACTTGAACGGTGTCACTGCTGCTACCTACTTTTGTCTCCCCCACCTGCTTTCTCGCTTCGAGTAAAGCATCCTCATGAAATGTAACATCCTTGCTGATGATAAATTTGGGTGAATCCTGATCGGTACATCACAACCTGTATCATTTTCACCCCAGAAGCATATCCCACAAAGATGCACTTCAAAACCCTTGGTTCTAACTTATCGGTTTTCACGCGAGCATAAGTCGAACAATAAAAAATCCTCAGGTTAGAATAATCAGCTGGATTACCTGACCGCATTTCTTCCGGTGTTTTGTAACCAATCTTTATGTGTAGAGACATATTTATCAAGTAGCCTGCAACATTTACTATGTCACCCCAAAAGTCTTTGGACAATCCCGCAGTAAACAACATACAACGAGCTCTTTCCAAGATCATTCTGTTCATCCTCTTTGCAACTCCATTATGCTCTGGAGTTTCTGTAGTAGTGTAATGCCGAACTATGTCATGACCCTTGCAATAGTTCTCAAAATCAATCGATCTGTACTCTTTGGCATTACCTGTCATCAACTTCTTCACCTTCATGCCAGTCTGTTTCTCAACCATCTACTTCCATCACTTGAATGTAACAAAGTTCTAATCTTTCGTCTTCAGAGTATAAACCCAGACTTTCCTTGAATAATCATCAATAAAAGTTAGCATAAACCAAGACCCGCCCTTTGAGTAAACCTTCGAAGGCCCCCATACATCTGAATAAACATTAATAATGATACTTTTCATGCGATGAATACTTGTCTTGAAACTAACCTTTCGATGCTTTCCGAAAATGCATATCTCACAGAAATCCAACTTGCCTGTCTTTGTGCCATATAGCAAATTTCAATTGCTCAATATTGTCAATCCCTTCTCACTCATGTGACCCAGGCGCAAGTGCCATAAACACGTTGAGACAGATTCATGGTCTTCTAAGGAAGACACTGTAGCTCCACCTGTAACTGTATTTCCAGACAAAACATACAAGTTTCCAACTATATTGCCTCTCATAAGAACTAGGGTACCATTCACAACCTTCATAACTTCACCTTCAGCTGAGAACTTACAATCATCGGAGTCCAAAGCACCAAGAGAAACAAGATTCTTTTTCAGATCAAGAACATACCGAACCTCTGCCAACATTCTGACGATTCCATCATGCATCTTGATTTTTATTGTTCCAATTCCAACCGTCTTACATGCAACATTGCTGCCCAGCAAGACACTATTACCATCGATTTTTCTATAAGTGGTAAACCAGTCCCTATTGGGACACATATGGTAGGAACAACCCGAATCAAGAATCTATTCATTCTGACGATGAATTCCATTTTTAATCACAGAAAGTGCATTGTCGGAAATATAATATGATCTTCCATCTACAACACCGACTGAATCATCAAATGACGAATCTTCTATTATTTCTTTCCCTTTTCTTTGCCTTTCGAGACAGTTTTTTCTGATGTGCCCTCTCTTTTGACAATAATAACATTCAATATTCTTCCTGTTGGATTTATGTTTGCCCTTACTACTGGAGTCTTTTGTTCTTCCTTGTACGACCAAACCCTCACCCGAACCATCATTGTCAGCCGCAACATTTTTCTTCAACTCCTTGGAGTTCAAGGTTACTTCTACATCCTCTTCGGACAGAGTATCTCTACCATACATCATGATATCAACAAAATGCTCATATGAGGGTGGTAACGAGCACAACATGATGGCTTGATCCCCATCATCAATTTGAACATCAATATTTTCATGATCCATAATAGCTTTCGTAAAAGAATCAATGTGGGTTGAAACAGATGTACCTTCCTGCATATGTAAGGTGAACAATCGCTTATTCAGATACAAGAAATTCGTGAGAGACTTTGTGATGTACAAGTTCTCCAACTTCTATCATATACTAGCAGCAGTTCTTTCTTGAGCAACCTTTCGCAGTACACTATCGCTCAGAAACAACAGAATCTGATTGTACGCCTTTTCCAACAACTATCTTTCTCTTCATCTGACAAGTTTTCAGGCAAAGCATTCTTTCCTTTCAAAGCTTTATGCAACCCATTCTGAACCAGCAAAGCATGCATTTTCAGACGCCAAAGACCGAAATCGTTATTTCCATTGAATTTCTCAATTTCAGACTTCATAGCCATTCTGCAAATCTTTCACAGTACCTGTGTAGATTTAGTCAACACGAGCACGCTGGAAGAAACGGATCTGAAATCCGACTCCGAATGACTAAGATATCGCATAAATAAGTTTTTGCACTCCGATAAGTCAATCTCCTTCATTGACTGTTGAACAACCAATCTTCTTCTACAATCGTGTAGATCTATTCGTAACGAGTCTGTAGGTTGAAATGGATCTTTGATCAGACTCCAAATCGTCAAGATATCACGAAAACAAATTTTAGCCTTCAATTTGGTCAAACCTGCCTTTGACTGTACGGATCTGCAGACATTGGCGTTGTACCATCACCTTTCTGCGTTTGGGCTTCGATGCATGAGTCAGGTCAACCTGAACTAGACCCAACCCGGACTGGCTTGGCTACTGGGCTTATGAAATGGGTCAAGCTTGACCTGACCTGGACCAACACGGAACTGTTGAGGCCCACCTTCTTCTTCTTCTTCTTCGTTCTAAAACGAGAACCAGAACCTGCAATTCCTCTCCCGTTCTCTAACTTCTTCGGCCTCGGCACTGTGCGACAGCAACGACAGCGACCTTCCTTCTCCGGCGACACACAACGATAGCGGAGAAATTTCGGCGGTTTTGTCACGGCAATGTGGGGCCTAGCCGGAAATAGGAAAAAACCCAAAAACCATCGATCCCAGTTACTGCTGCTCCTTCTTCTCCGGTCAGAATGATCTTATTTTTCTCCGGTTCTGGCAGGGATCAATCCCTTTGTCCCTCTATTGCAACAATTCTCCTCTTCATTCTGGTTCTGCAACAGGAAACCAAATCACAGACGATGTAATCTATGTGGCCCACCTCGTGATGTTCTCTTTCTCCATAACAAGTACAGGGCACTGCCCTTCTCTCAAACTGCATCGAAATTCTTTGCAAAAGTCCGATCCACGTGGCCCACCGAGATCAAAACGATCTCCCTCCACACGATCCAGAAAATACTATCTCAATCTTGAGATCTAATCCGTCGATCGCTCAGCCACAACTCCAGCCCTCTGAGATCCAATCCGTCAAATCTCCTCCGATCACGCGCAACTCTCTGATACCAGTTTGTTGTCCTACTAGAAGAGATCAATCACGCACAAGAGAACACAGAGATTTACATGGTTCGACTTTTGGCCTACGTCCACGAGGAAGACAGGAGAATTCACTATGCAATTAGAAGAAGTTGTACATCCTAGAAACTCTAAATCTCTATTTATAATATCAACCTCAAAATTCTGTTACACCCAAATACTACTTCTTAATCATAGTAGACCTATAACAAGCCTACTTCTAATCACAGTACAAGTTGGGCAATCCAGGGGCCCGGTTAACCAAGATTAATTAACTTCTATTGAGCCATACAAATCAACACTTTGGATGGTAGAAATCCTGAGGTTTATATATATATATCACTTTTTTAATACATCACCCAAGGGGGTGGGGCCTAATTTAGCCCCACACATGTAAGAAGAGGAGCTCACAAATTATGGGAAGAGTAGCATACGCAGGGATCCATCCATGGATAAGTAGATGACATCTAGGGTTGCGAACCAACCGGGCAACCCTATATTTAATCATAAATATATAATTAGAAAAGTGGAAGTTCATGGCGTGAGTCATTTATTGAAAATCCGAACCACTCAAAATAAACATCTCTTGCTTAAGATGCTCCCGACTATAAATGGGATATCATCTGACATCAATGTCAGAAATCCCCAACACTTTCAAACAAATAGACCCTTTTAACACATTTGTGAACGAATCAACAAAAATGGTAGTCCATCGACTTTCACTTTTCTTTTTCTGTTTTTTTTATAGACAAGGTTTGTTTTTCCTTACAGCTTCTTATATTGAAAACATTATTTGGTGAATTGCATAAAATTGTATGCTTTTGATGTTTTTCCTCAAAAAAATGCCCATACTATCAATAAAATGAATTTAGAAAAAAAATGACCCATTTTGCTTCTCTCTTCTTTTGTTTTACAAATTACAGGTACAAAAGCAAGAGAGAAACTTTGATGAGTCAAGAGGCCCATGCCAAGAATAATAGTTTTCCTCAAATGAATGCATTCAACTGTCACACTGCATAAACTAGAGCCATGTTGCTGAAATACACTGTTCCAAAAAAAAAAAAATCAGCAATGCAATGTTCTCGAAAAGTAAACGGCACATATCTCCATTAAACTCAGCTATATTAATGGTTGATTCTTTATGAGAAGTGGGGTCCATATGTGCAAGTAACATGTTTCAAAAAACATTACTTGTCTTTCTCACTTCTCAGTGCTAAATTAAGTTCTTTTGATTCTATAGAAACTCCATTACTTAAATCTCACATGCATATTCTGTAAAATTTCACCTGCTTTCCTGTATTTTTATATTAAGCATTTTGACCTATTAAGTTCAACATAGTCTGTATCCTCAATGGTATCAACTGCATTAAATTCCTCACAGGCCTAATGAATGGGTGGGTTCATTGGCCCCACCAGGCACCAAGTAAATGGACCAATGCATACAAGGCAGCATTTTTCATAGCACCATAGATGACCTTCTGATGTAAAGTAAAACAATTTAACCATTGAGTTTACTGTCTTAGAATGAATGATTAGAAATGAGAAATGTTCTCCTAATCACTATCCCTTTTTCCCTCATTTGTAGGGTTAATGAACACAGCTCCAATATGCCCCATTGGCCCATAGGGGATCATGATAACAACAGACACAAATCATGATGTTTTGGATTGCAGCCGTTGGATGGAAACAATGGGTTGGTAGACAGTTGCAAAAGAAATTGACTACTCATGTGTTCTCCCTTCAAGGTTCTTTTCTCAATCTCCAAATGTATATAAAGTGCAATGGAGGACCACTTTGTTGGTGGGTCATCATCCAACAGCACTTAAAAAGCACAAAGATTGTGCTATCAATCACATGATGCAAGGCTGCCAGATAGTTAATTTTTTTTTATATTCCCTTTCACCCCATCAACTAAAATATGCAGCAATTGGATGATTTAAGGGTATTGCTGGCTTAAGAACGGCTCCTTATCCGAGTTGTAAAGAGCATTACCTAGCCGCTCAGGGTTCGAACTCTAAGTACGTTACTTCTTCTTACTTGTGCATGCCTCCTTTCCACTGGAGTAGTGTATGTGTGCTCTCTTTTGGATACCAGCCAATTAGCTAGAATACAAAAAAAAAGAAAAGAAAAGAAAAGGGGGTATTGCTTGCTTGAGGACAAGGGGTACATACTCTTTTTCTCACCTAAATGCTCAGGATTCAATCCACAATGGTCTCTTCTTGCACTCTTGTCCAAAATTCAAAACAAAGAGAATTTTTGCCAAAAATGCTTGCAATAAGAACTTTATATAAATTAAGGGTGGTTAAAATCTACCTTTGTTTAATAATCACAATCATTACGAGGGCCCTAAAAAAAACATATCAAGGACAAAGTCTATGTAATCCATCATTTTGAATCCTTTGGATGAGGATCTGATAGTTTTGATTATTAAATGTTGTTGAAGTTCGGATCATAAGTTATTAAAGATGAATCATTCCTTCCCAAACCACAGGGTATGGCAGGGATTAAGATCTGCTGGTACCCCATAACCACTCTGATAACAATTTCAAAATACTGAACTTGGTTGAGTTTGATAATGGCTACTATTTGCTCTTCCTCATTTAGAAGAAAAATAGTGTCTTCATGATTTTATTTTACTTTTGCAAATGAAAACAGTCTCTTTACATGGACTGCCCATGTATGCGGGTAAGTGGGGATATTGCCACTGGATAAAATAAAATAAAATAAAAGAGTAAGATCTAACCAGAACCAATACAAATGAAAAAGACATGTATTTTAAACATTTGAAAATTTAATTAGTGGACTACATTTGTCGTCAAGGTGGTGGCTCAGTTAGTTTGAGCCTTGGGTTTGCTCCCGAAGGTCTCGAGTTTGACTCCACCCCTTACGTTATTCGGGTACTATAGTGGGGCCAGGGATATCGTAGGTCATAACAAAAATTGGACTACATTTGAGTCTCTAGGGCCTAAGAGGATCGGACTTGCAAATAAATGATGCCAGGCAATCCAATGCATGACACAACCATTGTCATTTGTCAACCTCATTGTTGGACGGCCTTTGTAGTATAACATTAAAGAAGATTACTGTCCCTAACCCAATCCCTAACCTAATAACAATAACAAAGATCTTAATGCATAGGGACGAGCTAAGGAAAATCCTAAATTAGTATGATTTCATTCATTAACTTTTCTGAAATGGTAAAAATCACTAAAAATAGTAAGACCTTTATGTAATTAGGATTTCTTACTATTCTAATCAGATTCAAACAAGATAGACATCTCTTCGAGCCGGTTACCATTTCATTTACTATAATCCTTTCTCCATTTCATTTCATTTCATTCCGAGTTAAAGCATTACCATTTGATGAATCTTATTTGATGGTCATTTTAGAAAAGAATCGGGATCTTCTGAGTGAGTCTTACTTGCGGTGACCGTGAGTGGACCACTTAGGGTCCGCCATGTCACCGCGGGCAGCTCCTGCTCGGATGCTTGGCAGGCTACCCACAGTGATGTGGCGGACCATGAATGGTCTACTCACGGTGACTGTAGGGTTTTACCTCACCAAATCCAGACTCAAAAAGAAAATGAGAGAGGGAGAGACCTTACCTTACGAAATATGTAAATTCCTTAGAAATTTGGATTGCTAGATTGCTTAAAATGAGGTTATACTCATTTATAATATGGATCATATCTAGAAAGAGATTTGATTAGGGAGTTGATAGAAGATTCTTTTCTTCCTGATTTGGCTATACTCTTTCATTATCTTTAAGTAACCGCCCATTCAAGACACTGCTCGTTAGGGGAGTCTGACTCTTAAATTGTCTCTTGTAGTCTGAACTTAATATAGGGTGAGTCTTATTTAATTGATTGCCTAATTGGGTGTATTGTTGGAGTTGGTGGTGAAGTCCTTTGGGCTTTGAGAAAAGGGTAAAGGAAATGGTGTGGCCGTGTATAGCAAGTGGGTCACAAGGTTGAATTTGGTTTGGGGGTTAAGTGTGGTTTGATGAAAATGCATAAGTGCAAAACACAATATGAACACAGGCATGTCATGTAATTCCCCTCTCACTGCTATTTTTCTATCTCAAAGTTGCAACCATGGTTGGAAACTCTTCGAGTTGACTTTTGACTATCCCGAACCATCTTGTTTTGATGAAGGACCGAGTTCAAAATAGGGGAGACGTAGCCAAATCATCTCATTTTGATAAGTTGTTTGCATTCCAAACCAATTTAATAGTCAAATAAAATTTTAATCAAATTAGAGTTTATTTATAAGTAATTATACATAAGGTTTGGAATCAATAATTTAAAAATGATGATCGGAGTGTGATTTGAAACTTATATTTGATGTTTGGACTAACAAATCATATAATATGTAATATTTTTTTTATTTTCGTTATTGTAGCACATTTCTTGCATATATATATATTAATTTGAATTGATTATTATGAATTGTGTAAATAAATGTGTTTTTTTAGATTTTATAAGTAATGGATTCATTTTTAAATATTTTAAAAAGGCATGACTCTCCTGAGTCTCCACGTTGACTCTATCCGAGTAAATTTTTCTGCACTAGACGAATCAAGTCCGAATTACAAGTTTTACAACCTTTGTTGTAAGTGCAATGGATGGGTGTTAAGAGGTACCATTTCTCTTTAATTTAATAGGGGAATTGACAGGATTCATTGTTGCTCTTTAAGGTATTAAGACGGTTCATTTGAGAATGCTTTGATAGTTACTCTATAGTTTATGCGCAACTGAAAACCCTTTGGTGTCTCTATTGAATGAGGGTCAAAACAAATTAGGAATGTCAAAATCAATTGAACAAATTGAGACTGATTTCACAATTGAAATCAGTCTTATATATATATATAAATAGATAGATATTGGAGTAAAAATTTTTTTAAATAAATAAAATAAAAAATTATTATAATAGCGAGTTTTACACAAAATAGTAGAGGTGTTCACGGGTCGCACTGAGGCATATACAAGCCTGGCTCAACTTTAGAAACAGTGGCCTAGGCCCGACCGATGTCCGAAATGGAGGATCAAATCCATACCCGAGCCCGCCTATTTAGTCAACCGGACTGTGCCCAATCGGGCTTTTGATCAATTTTGTTGGCTTTCTAGCAAATTTCTGGCCTGATTATATTAAATTACATGCACTTCTTATAAGAGCTAGGTCGAGCTTTGGGCTTTGTTTCACCTAATTCAAACCTAGCCCAAATTACATATCCAAACCTGCCCTCAAGTGGGTTGGGCCGAGACCGAGCTCAGGCCAGGCCCATGAACACCCCCAACAAAATAGCATTTTGACATTCAAAACGACTTCATATCTCTTTAGAAACAACAACCCTCATAATCATCCATTTTGTAAAGCAGGTTAATAGCTTTGAAATGAGTACTTATGCCTCATGAGATAGCATTAGGATTTAGGATTAAAGATTACGACAATTTGAAGTTAACACTATTATTTCAACTTGGTTTTTATGATCTTCACATTCCAAAAATTATTTAACCACCTGTTCTACCTCACTCTTCTATGAGAAAAAAATAGTTTGAACCAATATAGTAATAAAAGAAAAGGCTTAATGGTAAATGCCTATTTGCTTGTTGGAATTCAAAGAATTTTTGTTGGGGACAATTCAAATTCTCGAAATTTCTTCCACCACTCTTTGTTTTTAATTTCTCAACACATGGATTAAAACTAAAGGGAAAGTCCACATGGACCGAATGGGGGGACCGAATTCGGGCCCGGTCCCCCATGAGGACTGTTGGATCCCGGGGCCCGAATTCGGTCCAGGTAGCACGGCTGAAAACTAAAATAAGTTGAGATTTGAAGAATTCTAAAGGGCGTTTGTACAACGCTAGGGTAAGTTGAAAATGATGACCGACTAGATGTCCTTCCTCGACGTGTTTGGTGCAGCATTGGCTAGAGTTTCCTTCCTTTTTTTTACTTAATTTCCACATGAAACAGAATACAAACATCCTCAATGGAGTGGTAGATGCAGCGGAAGAGAAAACACCTGAATTTCTCTTTCATAGCCATTACTAAACACATTGAGATTATAAGATAAATTCTTGAACTTGCACTAATTATATTGAAGTCTTTTAAAAAACAGCTTCTTCCCGAGGATAAGGAGTGACAGTTCTCACTTGATTGTCCAGAATTCGTATCCTAAATACGTCACATTTGACCTTGTGTGCGGGCTGCTTTTTTACGTGAGTGGGTTGGGCTGGGCTGATATATCCTAAGAAAAAAATGTTAAAAATAAAAAATAAAAATCAAATAATAACCTCCTATTTTCCGGAGGTCAAAAGAAATGAGTAAAGTTAAACAGGGAAAAGCCGATATTCCATGATGAATTGCTGGAATTTCCAGACCCCAAAGGAAAGCATACGTACAAAGCAGTTCATACTTTTAGTTTGTTACTTATTGTCCCCCCTCCATCTCTCCCTATCAGCTGATTTCTGTCTGCAAGGTATTCCACTCTTCCTCTCTATCTCTCTGAAATCTGATTCTGCTTGGAATTCCAAAATGCATGTATTTTGAGGTTTTGGGTTGAATTCTCAACTCTACATTCTTTGAGAAATTCTGGGTTTTTCACCTTCTTTCCTGATCTTCTGTTCTTGTTGTTTTCCTTTTTTTTGCTAGAAATCAGTAGCGCTGCCAGTTTTCTATCTATAAATTTGTTCATTTCTACTTGTTCTTGGTAAGAATTGATTCTCTTCGAGTAAATAAACGGAAAGGTGGAGTCTTGAGTTTTGATTTGATTATTTTAGATATTGATTTTGAAAAAAAAAATCTTTTTTTGGGTGTTTTGTTCTTCTTGAATTGCCTCTTTTTTTTTTCAGTTATCAGGGCATGGATTCCTTCTCTACTATTATAGAGTAAAAAGAGGGTTTCTTGTTGAGTGTTCTTCTGTTTCTCACTTTGTAGAAAAACTGGGACTTTGTTGTTTGTTGAGATTTTGATTTGAAATTTATAGGTGATGATTTGGGATTGCAAAAGGCAGACCCTTTTCTTATTTTAGGATTTTGACTTGTCTTTGACTTCAATTTTAGTAGAAGTTGAGGAATGGAATGGTCTTTTGTTTGGGATTTCGTTTTCTGTTATGTTCATTTTGGTAATTTGGGGAAGAATCATGGTATTTTTAATTTTAGAATCCTTTTTTTTTTGTTTTTGAAATTTTGTATTGGGGTGGTTTCTTTTATGGGATTGGGTTCTTAGGAGTTCTAAGAAAGTTATCATAAAGTGGCTAAAATTGAAGAAACAAAGGTGATGATTCATAGATGGCTTTCAAATTATCTCCCATTTAATGATTGATGAATTAAGGGGAGATGGGAAATGGATGCCAGCAATCACTCTAGGAAATCAAATCCCAGGAAAGCAAAGGTCCTATCTACATCTTCACCTTATTTCCATCATCTCTCACCTCTTTAATAATCTCTTTCTGGTACCCATTTTACTATGAATTCCTAAGAATTCAATTCCATGCAAACAAAATGGGCCCTTTAAGGATTACAGTTTTTAGTGGGAAAAGTATTTTTCCTTGATCTCCAGATTTTGAATTGTTCATTTGTTTTTGTTTTTGTAATTCTTAAATTTCTTGATGAGTTGTAGTAGAGCTTGGATTACTTTAGTTCTTGGCAATGTCATCTCAGTAAGAAGTATGACTTGCAATTCTTTCTCAGAATATGATATCTATTCTCTATAATGGTTTTGCATAAAACATATCACCTTCTCGTAATAATTTTCTTTTTCACAAAACAAAGTTAGGAAGTCAACTTGTTGTCTAGATGTGGTTTTTCCCCCTTCTTCCAGGATTAGGGATTGATATTTATGTCAAGGGTTAGGTTGGTTTTGATTTTATTCTTTCTGACATCTTATTGTTATGATTCTCTAGCTAGAATTTTATAGAATTCACTTGGTTTCAGAGATGCTGAGGAATTCGATGGAGGAAAAGCAGTTGGATTTCAATGCACCCCTTATGTCTGTAAGGCGATTCACATCAACAGCCTTGAACACAGAAGACAGTAAAAGGGTTGAGAAGTTTCTGCCCAAGAAACCTCCTCTCCCTTCTTACAAGCCAGAACTAAAATCTGGGCCAGTCAGAAATCCTGGAGCAGTTCCCTTTCTGTGGGAACAGATCCCTGGAAGACCTAAGGATGGAAGTGGGCTGTGCCCAAATAATCCTGAATTGCCTAAGCTTCCACCAGGGAAAACTGTGGGTGCTAAGCAACCATCTTCTGCAACAAGCACAGAAGAGAAAGAACCTGAAGCATTGACTGTAATTAAGCCTCTCCAGAATGATAATTTCAAAGGTCTCCCTGATGTTTTTTCTTCCAATGGCAATGAAACGTCCTTGGATAGATCCAAGAGGGATTTCAAAGAAGAGCGCACTCCCACTTTAGAGGATCACAATGATGATGCCTTCTCAGATGCACCTGACACGCTGTCCCATACCGAATCATTCTCCATGAATTGTAGTTTAAGTGGCCTTAGTTCTCTTGATGGTCTTGAGTTAAAACCTTCCAGAAACGCCTCAATTGATCCCCAAGCTTGGGATTTTATGATGGATCGTTTTTTGCCTGCCGCCAAGGCAATGGCATCAGAGAGCCCTCAATATGCTTCAAGAAAGCAACCCGTGGTACGTGAGCCGGTGAGGTCGGTAAGGCAGGTAAATGATGGTGATGGAGACGGACAACCTCTGCCTTTTGGAGATGATAGACTACCTCTTCATCATCAATATAGGCCTTATGCTCTGCCACAACATTCTCAGGCTGAGGTGGAAGAAGCTAGTGATGATGACGAAGAAGATTATGATGATCTGGATAATTTAACAGCGAAAGCGTGTGGGGTATTACCTCGATTTTGCTTAAAGAATTCACTTTGCCTTTTGAATCCAGTCCCAGGAATGAAGATTCGAAGTCAGATGCCCTTGTCTGTCCGCCATAAGGTTGCTACACAGATAAAAAACAATGGTCCTGAAAGTCTAAGTGAAACTGATCCGGAGGTATCTCTCTCTCTCTCTCTCTCTCTCTCTCTCTCTCTCTCTCTCTCTCTCTCTCTCTCTCTCTCTCTCTCTCTCTCTCTGTGTGTGTGTGTGTGTGTGTGTGTGTTTGTGTGTGTGCTCGCGCACAAACAATATGTATTGTCAATTTATAAATCTTTCTTAATACAGAAGACTTGGGAAGCGGTCTTTAAGCACAAATTGGTGCGTGGAATCCAACCTCCTGCAGCCAATGATGATGGGAGTAAGCCAACAAGCGAATCCCGCCAACTGCTGTGTTGGAGTGATTCTCAAACACTGGATGGGTCATCTTCCTGTAGACACTCCAGTGGTGATCAAATAACACCATACCGAAATGAAGCACCTCAGTCACTGTTTCACGAAGGAATAGGTTTCTTAGGAGTCCCTACTCAAAGGAAGAATTGCAAGGCAAATGACCATACTGTGTATGGTGAAGGTCATATTACTGACCTGGAAATGTTGTCTCATCAGAGCTGTAAACAGGAATCAGGCTCGTTGAGTCCTGCAATTGAGAAGACTCTATATATAGATTCTGTTCATGTGCTGGAAACATCAAATTCAAGGTCTGGCTCTTCTGATGTCAAGGAGCTTGTGAGTTCCATGGAGAAGGATGCTGAGTTTTTGGCAGGAAATGAGAGGCTTCCCAATAGCCTTACTTTTGTAGATGGTTTAGGAAAGCCCAACCATGTAAAATGTTTCAAGGCGAGAGATCCATCACAACCTAAGATCTACGATACTTATGAATCATATCCTCTATCTTGCTCTGAAGGCTCAATGCTTGGAGTGTCAATGGAAAATGGAGAGAATCATAGACACAATGGTGGGTTGGTTCAGGAAGCTAAATCCTTGGAGTGTTCCAAAGTGCTCACCAACTCAAGCTTGGGTATCGATAGGCCTGAGCCTTTAGAAGAAGAAGATCAAGGAGATTCTTATGCCATTTCTTCGCGGTCTCCACTTCCCCCCGGACCCCCACCATTACCAAAATCACCCTCCGAGTCTTGGCTTTGCCGAACTTTGCCTTCTGTTTCATCGATGAATCTATCTTCCAGGTCATACCTTGGTGTTCAGTTTCATTCAAAGAAACATCTTCTTAAGGAACCTCAAGTTGATTCTAAATGGGAAACCATTGTCAAAACTACTAATGCGCACCACAGCCATTTGAGGTTTTCAGAGGTAATTTCACCACTTGCTCTTGGATATTAATGATATATTTGGAGGTGACCTACATCATCCCTACATTATTCTGTCTACAGGAACTGAAAATTACTGCACGCCATCCATCTGAAACTTGGTAAGCTCGAAAGTTGTTTCTAGATCCTTGCTCCTCATCCACATGCTGTGGCAATGTAGGCTGCATTGTTCAGAATGTAAAAGGTGATGACAGCCTTAAACTTTGTTCTTAAAGTCTCTTTTTTTTTAGTGCATTAATTTTTATGTTTGCTTAATTGTCTTTATTAATAAACTACTTTTGTATAGGTTGTTGGACATTATAAAAAATGATTGGTTGTTGGAGTTCAGGATTCTGCATCTATTTGGTACTTCTCTAGTAAGTCGGTTGCTGTTCCTATTCTGTTTCTGTTTGTTTAAACGTACAACCTGATCCATAGTTACACTTGTCCGAGATGAGATTCTTTGTAAAAAGTCCATTGAATTTCATGCTTGATCCTTTTGTTATTCAGTATCAATGATTGTCGTGGAATGATATCACAGCCATTTTGTGCGCTAACAAGTGTACTGTTGCACTGCTTACACATGCCTTTGTGCATGAATCTAGCCTAGGAAATATATGAATGATAATGATATTTTTTGGTTCATCCTGTATTCTAATAGTTTGGTTCATTCCTGTCATTAGTTGGCAAATGCAAGTGCTTTTGTGTTCATAATTGAATAAAATTTGGGATCTTGATCACTTGATTAAATGCCTTTCTCATGAATTCGGAGATAATATTTTGAGGCTTACAGATCCCTGTAAATGTACCTTTGAAGTGCTTGGCCTACTGTAATAGAAACACGCTTCTCTAAAAATGCAGTTCTGCTGTTCAGGTGCTTTTTCTTGTATATCCTGAAAATCTATGCTGATACTGATGGTTAGGCTTCTGGTTTGTGATATTGTACGCGCATATGCTGCAATTTTACATTTAAGTGTACAATAAAGAGGTTAAAACCACCCATCTAAGAGAGAATTTCTTGTTTGAGTTTTAATTCGTTTGAGGATATGGTTCCCTTCTATATAATGCCTATGTGGATACTGAAATTATCATTATTGCAAGATAATCAGTAAGGTTTAATGAGGACATTGTCTCACCAATATCTATAGGTAAATAATGGCAGCTTTGTTTTCCTGCAGCCATGCAGGCAAATTCTACAAGCCATATAGTTCTTTTTATCTAGTCTCTCACACTTAAGATGTGACTTTGTGTTCCATCCCCATCCTTTTGTGCTCATTTATCTCAATAATAGTATTTAGGAATTATTGGCATCTGTAGTGACAATACTAGATTGGTGGAAGTGGTTGAAAACAGGAGAGGGCTCCATCTTCACTCATATCAAATTCTCATTTCAAAAGCAGTTATGTAACATGAGGTTGCAACCTTTGGGTTGCGGATTCGAGTCATATTATCCATCATCATCTAAGCCTTGTCCCAATTAAGTTGGGGTCGGTCACATGAATTTTTTTTCTCCATTCTGATCTATCTTGAGCTTGTCATGTTATCAAGCAAGGGAGAAAAACCCATTTCTGCAACATAGTTCGTGAACTGTAGAATATCTTCCCCAAAAGTTGCCTAGTTAATTAAATCAAATATATATACATATTAATACCACTTATACATAATGAAGTATGAACACGGATTTGTGAATTTTTCCCATCTCAAGTGCTTTATGAAGTTAGCTGGCTGGATTTTTATTTGTCCATTAGCTGCTGGGACTGGGATTCTACCCATGGTAGGGAGTAGCTGGAGCATTGCCATGCATCATTCATCCACATGTGGCAGTCCCGAGCCCGGAGAAAAGGGGGATTAGTGTCAAACAAATTGTTAGCTACCTCATCATCATCATCATTAAAGCCTTGTCCCAACTATGTTGAGGTCGGCTATACGAATTTCGCTTCTCCATTTCATTCTATCCCGAGCCAAATCCTTGAAATGGGGAATTAGTATCAAATAGATTGTCAGCTACCTGACATACTAAGATTTCAATATGCTTTTAAGTATCCTACATGGACAGGAGTTGTCTTAGCTAAAGAAGTTAGAAGTTGGAATGTAGAACATTCTCAGTCACATGAGTTACAGATACATAGTGACCTGTGAAATCTACAGTGAGAACACTTCCAACCGCTGATTCGAGGGTCAGTCGTGATTCATGAGCTCCTACTTTGGTGTCTCAAAGAACTGTGTTGGTTGAGGGAATCTGTAACTACTAACCCAAGGAATTGGAACTTGGTTACCATTTACCTTATCATGTTGATTGACAAAATCCTGGCCTTCAATTATGATAGCTAAAAAGAATATGCATGTAGGTGAAATATGAATAGTCCACCTCACTTGGAAACATAAAGTAGTTATTGCTGATTGGGTTTCCTCAGAACTTATCATTTTTTTGCTGCAGAAAGTAGCCTCAGAAAATTTATCCTTGTAGTACTTTCTGTAGCTTTCAATTTTGCGTTTATATAAGTATGCAAGTTACTGTATGGAATTACATTGTTTTATAAAAGGCGAACGCCCATATGTTGAAATGTAGCTGTAGATGCTTGTGTCCCTTTTTTGCACTGAGGAGACTTCATTCACAATATTCTACCCTTAACATCATGTTATATAATTCCTATGGTAAATTTTACACTACTTTGGGCATTGCAGGTGTTGGCTTTGGATTGGACAGATTCTTAGATGCTTTGCCAAAGTATCAAGGACACCCTTCTTATTAGATTTGTGTCTGCTTACATGTACAATCGAATATATCTACAGGCCAAGAGTTCCAAATTCTAAGTTAGGACTGCCTATTTGTGTCTGTTGGGAATCCAATGATGTTGTTCTTTGTTGTATCTTATTTGCTGATTGGCTGTGAAGGCCTGATAGATCAACAATGACTGTTATATTATAGAGATGTCTGGTCCAAGCTCTCTTTGCTGAGATTAGTATACATGACACGTTTGTATGCTGTGACAGCTGAGGGCCCACTTGGATATATGTAAAACAAAGTTGAGGAAACTCGGTTAGTCGGTTTACATGTTGGAGTGTACAAGCATTTCTATATCTCCATTTTGTGGTGACTGTAACTTTGTTGCAACAAAATCATCAGCAAATCGAATGCCTTTTTTTTTTTTTTTTTTTTGTTTCTGGTACCCCAGCTATAGGGGGCTGGGACCCTCCTTGGGTGAGCGTAGTACACCTCGGACGAGGCAATGGAGCCCTCGGGTGAGAGAAGAAGACCTCGGGAAAGGTGACAAAGCCCTCTGGTAAGGGAAGGTGGCATGTCCAGGGTTTGAAATGCTGGCAGCCGGTGAGAATTGCCGCCTCTTACCAGCTAGGCCATTCTCAAATCGAATGCCCTCTTAAAAGACATAGGAGGTAACACTCATATGGGTACCTGTAGACAAAGGCGTTAGTACAAGAGTGCATGAGTTTGAGTCCCCATTGTAGGATAATAATAAAAAAAGAAATGGAAGAAATTATGTGGGGGAAAGGAACTCCCAAGTAATCTGATTGACATGGGATCCAAAGAACAACAATGCATACCTGTAACTCTTCTTACATGTTAGTTTCTGGTAATCATAGAAGTATTTCTTGAGTTATGACCATTATCCAAGTGCATTTTGCATGAAATGTTGTTGTTTACAACAGAGTCGAACTCTTGTGCCCACACACACTGCACTGTCCCAAACCAATTGATCAACAGCAGGGTACGCATGATAAATATATATATATATATATATATATATTTTTTTTTTTTTCACACGCGCGCACGCTTGGCATGCAGACTTCTTAATCCCCACCCTAGGCTGCATTTGGTTCTTCGCTGTTTGCAGGATCTTGGGTGAAAAAATCTTGGTATTCAGGATTTCTCCTGTTTCTAGTCCCAGAAAACCCAACAGATTTTCTTGGCACCTAAAGAAGCAAGGAAACAAATGCAGTTTGATTTGACCCACTGGAAATTTCATGAGAAACTGGCTTGAAGGTCCATGACACTTAAAAGAGGAAAACAGATCCCCTCTTTGGTTCAAACAGGGTCAAAGGGGGTGTCTCATGGGGAGAGATGTCACATCCCATATCCTCAAAAAAAAATCTATCTCTTCAAAAAAGTCCCTTTCCCTATGTGGTACCCCCGATTGGACCAAACAGGATTTCCTGAGAGTTGGTTAATTAGGTAATAGGCTTAGGAAACTTATAGCAACAGTCTTTTTTTTTTTTTTCCTCAAAGAATTTATAGCAATGGACTCAATCTAAGGCCTCCCATCGACTTCTTTTAAAACTGAGGATACGTGGAAAAGTTCTTGAGGTCTATGGGTTCATATATATATATGGTTTGGAATCTATTTTTTTACCATTCATTTTATGGTTTTAGATTAGAAAAATAACACCATTGGATGTAGTTTTTGGCATTGGTTAGATCTCAAAGTCTTTTTTGTATCAACTAGGCTGGTCCTACAAAATGTGACATGTCAAAGATTTCCACATCCACGGAAGGAATCAAGGTTGGAGGTTGGTTAGTTTTATATGCCAATAATGCCACCAAAAGGTGGATCATGATCCTGAGCCCCGCTTTTAGAAAGCCACCATCATCATCATTATCATTAAAGTCTTATCTTAGACCAAATCCCTGGCTTTAAGGAGATATGAGATCGTTGAAGATGACAAGAGTTGTAATTTGAGAGAAAGGACAGTTAACTACTTGCTCCGCTCTTGGCTTTCTTCTTCAATGCTAAGCAGAAGTTAATGCAGTAGTTATCCACTTTGGGATTTAAGACAGCATTTAGGGCCGGGTTGAGCAATGTGCAGATGGGAAATGAATATCAACCATCACCCAAGCAATTCAAATACTAGCAAAATCGAGGTCCATTTACATCTCTACTTGTATTCTTAACTTCTCAGTTCTCACCTCTTTTAATCCTTTGTCGGCCCCAAACATTTTCTGTAATTATTTCATCCTTTGGGGCTTTTTCAGTGGCGCTCAGTTCTGACCCCTTTAATAATCCTTTGTCGGCCCCCAAACTTTTTCCTGGTAAAAAGGAATTGCTTCATCCGTTGGGCCTTTACAATGGTGTCATCATATCATCATCATCGTCATATCCTTAGCTATTTTATGGTGATCCAGATTCTCACAAACAATTACAATTGCAATATGAGACACATCTAAATTGCACCTTAATCAAACTACTCCCATGGGCTTATGCTTTTCCATGGAATAAAATTCTATCTTTTCCACCGCTCCTCCCCCTCATCGAAAACACTTTTTTATGGATTCATGAATAGTTGCAGTGCTTTTGGTTCTTTTCCTTGCGAATGAGCGTTTCCACCAAAAGATGGAAAAAAAAGGGGGATTCCACATAAAAGCATTCTTCTTTCTCTTACTGTTTTTGTGAAAAGCAGTTATACAAAAGTGCCCTGAAGATAATAAAAAATGTCGAAGCCAAGTGTTGCTATAAGGTGCTTGCACAGCCATACACTATAATGACAAGATAAATAGAATGCAGTATAATTTACATGTTTGACTTTGCAATTAAAGGATCTCGGAAATAAAGTAGAAAATCCTTTCCACAATTTGGCAGTAAGATACAAACTCAAAATGGGAGATATAAGCCATTTGGACTTTTATAATTAATTGTACAATCTCCTGTGAACAGTTTAACATAATTAAGATTGCTTTTAGCATACATTTGTGTGCGAATTTTTTGTGCTGATTTATTTTCTAGTTGTTTCATTTTGAGGGAAGAACGAAAAATTAGGCCTTCATTTTTTGCAATTTCCATTTTCAGTTTTTGGTGTTGTATGGAAAAAAAAATCTCTCAATGTGGGATTCTATTGCTTGAGTAAGGGCTCAAAATGATTATTCACCGGTTTGGTGATGTAAAATCCGGCGGGCTTAGGCCAAGGTGGCAGATCTAGCTATAATCTGACGTGCCCCATTACCCACCAGAGAACACATAGGATATATATAAGGAACTGCACAAGTCTTACATCGGAAATATTGAAGTCATGGATTACCTCCTCCACAAGGCATCTTTTCGAGGGTAAGGTCCTGTAGCGGAATAGATGTGTGAGTCTGCTTTCCAAAAGAAAATATATATAGCTGAACTATCTCTAACTTGGAAATTAAAAAAATGCGAGAATTAACACAAAATTACCACCTACAAAAGATAAGGGTTCGGGCTTCATACTTTTGCTACAGAAAATGAAAGAAAGCCCATATATGCAAGTGCATAAAGAAGTTGATTTTTTTATTTGCATAAAAGAAAAGTTCATTACATCCTGTGGAAAATGTGGATTAAATATGAAGAATACATGCTTGTGCATCAAAAACAAATTTCCTTTATAAAAAGATAAGTATCTTCTGGTGTTGCTTAGTATGACAAAATAAGCAAAAGCTTTTGTTGGTATCCCATAACTCTTGATTGTTTTCTTCAACTCTGATTGGAAGTAAAATACCTGAAGGCTGAGAAAGGGCACATAAGCAGAGGCTTATAAGTTGAATTTCATGTATTTTTCCATTTATTTCTCTTTACTGACACCTCATCTGCAAATAAATTAAACCTGGCATGTTTGTTTGTATAATACATAGAAAATTCATGGCCAAATCAGCTATACCGAAAGATTAAGAAGGTGAGGGTGAATGAAAAGGTAGCGATGCAGATATAATCCTCACTTTTCTAGGGTTTGAATTACTAGGGTGGGTGGCTAGGATATTCATTCCCCACCTCCCATTGATTCATTTTCCTTTACAATGGAGATAATTTGATGATCATTTTCGAAGATTCATTTTTATTTCTTCAATTTCAATAATTTTAGATAATTTGATGATCATTTTTAGAAACTTAATTTTGCTTCTTCAATTTCAACAATTTTTAGAAATAAAAGTCTTACCATCCCAATGTATTCAATTACATGAAAAAACAGGCCCTAAATGTAAAAGAGTACATCTCCAAGAATAATGAAACCTTTTGTCTACTTAGATAGTAGCTACCATTTAACTCATCATTCATCATTGTAAGAACTTTAAATTTTTTTTTATGGAAATTCGTTTTTTCCCTTGTTACTACATGCCCATGAGCATTCACTCTATTAAATATTTGGAATATTACCATAGTTACTGAAAGCACCAAAAGCACCATATTATGTTGGAAAGCATATTTTGGGGAAAAATAACTTCTAAAGCTGAAACAATATGCAAAAAGAATTTTCTTTTGCAATTTCCTTTTTTGAAAAGTAAGTGCAAGTTTCTACTTGAGAAACTATCCAAAATGATGGGATTTGGATTGGACTCAAAGCAAATATATATTATGCATTATATATATTCCATTATATTATATATAATAATGTAAATCTAAATAATATTAATATATTTATGTATATTGCATATAATATATGAATATATATCATCATCATTATCAAAAGCTTGTCTCAAACTATGGTTGAGCCAGCTACATGAATTCTTTTTCATATGATTAGTATACAATATAGAATTTTCCTAGATAACATATATTATTATGTGTAAAATATATTATACACTTGAGCATTTTAGTATTTAGGTTCTCAACCAATTGGACCCTAACTCTAACCCCATCATCAACCGAGTCCAAAAATAGGTCGATACTTGGATTTTCAATTTCAAGTATTATCATAGGGAATCTGAGGTGCTTTGTCTCTTCTCTTTTTTGCTATTGGAGGGTTCCCAACTTTTTGGACTAGACTAATCCCTCCGGCTCCAGAGGGAAGCCGGGTAAAATCTCATGTAGCCGTAGTGTGGTAGTGCAATTTTGAACCTACAACCTTTAAGTGCAAACCGTGGTCTTAGGTCAGTTGAGCTGCCCTTGGGGTTTGAGGTGTATTGTCATCTCTACTCAAGCTTATGTTCTCCCTTGTATCCCATATCCTTTAGTTGCTGGATGGTAGAAAATTATAAGCAATCCACAAGAATGAATAGAAGAGGGACATGCTTTATATATAGCAATTTTAACATTATAAGATTTCCTAATACTAGAATTGATATTTATGAATATGGGAAGCTCTAAACATATATGAATTTGTTTTAAAGAGTCCAAAATGGGAAAAGTAATTTGTGTGTAGGTGGAGAAATCCATGTTAAAGACATCTAAAAAAGAAAGTTACATCAATTAAAAGGAAAGATTTTTTTTTCTTTCTGATTGTTATCAATTAAGATGACTAAGAGTGAAGAATGTTATAGCTAGTGATTTCTCAATGTTTCATCATTCATTTCTCATTTACTTCTTATGTGTTTCATGTATACCTGTACACAAATTTTTTTTTCCAAACCTTTATATTATTTGAATTCCCATTTCTCATTTCAGATCTTTTGTTATACTTCATTTTTTGCTTCTGTGTTCTTCTCCACATCTCCACTTCCTTACCTGCCTTAGAAACTGCTATGAATTATATATATCCACATGATGACCACATTACCATTATTTTATCCTTTGCTTTCAAAAAATATTTCATGGCTGAAAATGTGGACTCTTAATGGTTGATAAAGTCTTTCATGCCTACAAAAGAAGCTGTTATGCACCACTCCACCACAGCCTCAATCTTCTATTGATCATAGTAGTATTAACTAAGAACATTTGTAAAAACTAAATTATCACTTCTCTTAGCATTTAAGGGCCAAGACAAACATACCACATTCATGCAAGATTAAAGCTCCTTCCTTTGCCATTCCAAAACCCTCAAGTCGTTTCCAAGTGATCCAAGGACAAGACTGCTAGGTTAAAAAACTGCTTGATATATAACAACCCCATGATCATCCAACTACAAAATACTAACATGCACTGAGTGCAGACTAAACTAAACAATCGGGATATATATACCTTATTAGGGGGGAGCATATGGCTTAAGTTTCTTCTACTAAAGGCCTTGAGACAAGTACTTGAAAGATCTCACTCCAATGCCTCAATTGACATGGTCAGATCTAAAGTACTCAGCCTCATGGTGGCCTTGTTGCTGCCATCTGTTTGTGAAAACTGAAGTTCAGGTATATAATTGTCTTTGTGTTTCTCACTAGGATGTCCTTGAAGCCGGGAGGAAGGGAGAGACAATGAAAGTGAGGGGGCTCTAACAATTCCTCTCCCATTTTCACAATGCTTCGCGTCACCGCCATCATCGCCCAAGTTGTGGGTCAGACTCAGCTCCAAGTTGGGCAGCAATTCCTTTTCATTTGCATTAGTGTTCTTTATCTCCCCATTGTCATCTATCTGTGGATTTTTTTGTGTCATGGGCATGGGCTTATTTTCTGATTGTGCCCGCAACTGCAAAGAAACAAATAGCAAATGAAGGTTAGGATGATTAATATTTTTCAATTTTGATCTCTTCAGGTATGTTTGTGTGCAACAGTTTTTCATGATATTTTATCTTCGTGGACGATGATTTATTTTCTATGGAGAAAGGAAAGAGAAGACTTCATTTTCTACTGTTTCAGTTTCTATTATTTGGTGCGCCAAGGTGAAATGTGTTTCTAACTCGCATTCGAGTGCAAAAATGGTTTTTATTCTATTGGGTCTGAATCTGCTTTCAACAAAATTGCAGGAAATGTTTTCACCCCAGAAAATGAGAATTGTGGAAAATGTTGACATTGCACAACAAAAAATCACTCTTCCAGAGAAGCCATTCCTTTTGTTTTTTTGTCTGCTGGAGATGCTCCGCGCAATCATGCCCTAAGAAATGAACTCAATAAACTAAAATTGCTAATTAGACGCAAAAATATTCATTACTAAATGGAATTATGGTTCAATTAATCGTTTATTTTATGTGTGTTTCAAAACTACTATTTCAATCAAAATTATTTTATTGAAATTGACAGTAACCCTAATATATATAGTAGCATTTCACCAACAATAATTTGGTTACCTGAAGTCCAAGTGGTGGCTCAAATTTGGATTCAAGACGATCAGCCATAACTACTGAATCAACATGGTTAGAATGCGATTGCAATCTGCAGTTACTTCCAGATGAGCGTGTGTTGCAGATGGGATCAACTGAGACTGGCATAGAAATAAACGAGCGAGATGGAAGCTGGGAGTTACTTCCAATCCACTCTAAATCCGCTCGAGCGTTCCCATTGTTTCCTTGATTTCTCAGAGTCTCATGCCTAGGCCACCTCTTTTCTTCAATGAATTGGTTAGATCTCATAGACCCATTTCCTGTAATTGCATTTCTTACATCAAACAGATGCGAGGATGATGGCTTGCTGCCATTTCTGAAGACCAGGTCATGAATCAAGCCCTTAGCAGGTCCTGGATTGGTGAAGGAATGAGTGACCGGTCCCATGATAGGATGTTGATTGAAAGCCCACTCTTGCTGTCTACAAAGAGGAGGTTAAGGGGAAATTAGATGCGATTAGGGTCTAAAAAATGTGTTGAGTTTCTTGGGGTTGTAATCAAGAGGTTGGTTGGTTGGTTGGTGAGTTACCTTAATTGGCTGGCCTTGAATTCGAATGGGTGATGGGAGAGAGACTGTTGCAAATGGCTGTAAAGGCTTTTGGGCTCGTGAACATTCTTGGATGCAAAGAAGCTCCCTTTCTCTACTGCAAAGTGCTGATGAAAGCCTGCTCTTTGAAAAAAAATCTCCGAAAGGCAACCATTTCCTCGCGTTATAACTGCATCAAAAGCAACCCAAATTTATTAGATTTCTTCAGCAAAACATGGACATAAAGAACTTAAAAGAAAAGTCATGGAAGCAATATGCTTTGGAAAAAAAAAAAAAAAAACCTAGACCAATTTTTCTATAGAAAGGAACCTAAGTTTGCTATAATTTCACTGTAAAAAATGAAGAGTTCCTTCTAGTCGTCTCTTTTTTTTTTTCTTTGGGCTAACTGAGGAAGTCTATTTGATCTTCTTCTCCTTGTGAATTCTCTAATTGAGTGGGGAAATAACAGAATGGTAGTGAAATGGATAAGAAAGAAATTACATCATTACCTTGCCCTGAATCATCAAGCTTCTTGCTCCTATACATCTGATCCAACAAATTAAGGCATTAAAAAAAAAATTGATAAGCAAAATTCAAATTACTACATCTTCCTTTCAACAAAACAAGCAATCTGCTTCTCTTTCTTCCACTTACCTGCAAGTGGCTCTTCACATGAGCAATACTAAGGCCTCTTACATTCATCATCTGAAGGACTAACTTCGGTGTGGCTCCTGCACGACCCCCACCAAAATCAGAACAAAGAAAGAGAGAAAACACTCTAAGAGAAAACCACCATAGTTTATTTTGTTTACTGATAATTGAAAAGGCTTCCCCTTGATGTAGATGAAAAAAAAAAAATCAATAGAAGCAGCAACAAACTAAAAGAATATGAAGATGTAACAGTTTGTTCACTGTATATGGCAAGGACTACTCACTTTCTTGGCCTCCAAGCCTCTCAACTGCATGTACAAAGGAGAGATGGAGATCTGGGGTCCATCGTAGGCGGGGCATTTTTGATCGGATATACTGCCGAACAGCACTCGTCGGCCTTTCACTCTCACCGGAAGTGTCCACCTCCGGGTCCTTCACTTCCTCATTCAAGTCTATAGCCGGTCTCTTCTTCGGCGATCTGCTATTCTCTTTGCTCTTCTCTCCATCGCTAACATCTACCATCTCTTCCAATAATTATGTAGGATGGATGCCTAATATTAAAGAGAAGCTTCCACCAGAGTTGGCGAGTACGAAAGGGTAGAGAGATGGAGAGCAGAAGAAATGGAGGAAGGAGAAATAATTAAAAAGAGAGGGGGAAGACAATGAATAACAAGTATTCCCTTACATTGGCTCATATTTGTATTGAGAGAGAGAGAGAGAGAGAGAGAGAGAGAGAGAGAGAGAGAGAGAGAGAGAGAGAGAGAGAGCAATATTGTTTTCAGTGTGGGGAAGGGATGAGAGAAATATGTAGCAATATTTTGGAGATAATATATCTATTTGACACTCTCCCAGTTGATAGCAACGTTTTTCAGGTTGAGCATTTCTCTTCCACAGTATCTTTGTATATACCCACCTATGATACTTGTACATGCACCCTCTATCCACATCAGGTATTCAATACTGCACCGAAACTTCTAGGATACAAGTTTTGCACCGATACTTCTAGGATACAAGTTAAGCATATCTTACTTTTCAAGTCCGATATTTCATAAATTTCTTTTAATTTTCTTATTTCTCAACAAAAAATTATCATCTTGAATTTCTTTAGCTAACCATTCCTACCTTCAGGCCTCCTCAATATAGAGCCGCATCCTCAGTCCTCGTGCACGTCAGTATCCATACTGCATTTAGGAATCATAGGTATGACCTCCCACAACCCAAACCATAGGTAGGGATCAAACAATATGAAACTGGAGCTTACTTTGAAGGGACCTGAACCAGTAGCCACAAAAAGGTCCACCTCTAAAGCCAATTCGATATATATCATCCAAGGCTTGGAATGGTAGTCCCAGGTGGAGTCACTTTGCGAGTTCTTTCCTGACTTTTGTGTGTTCCAGATACAGTTATGATCGTGAGAATCTCCTATGAGCATTGTGGTTAGGTCGAATGATTCAAACTGGGGTTCCCTGAATTGAATTCATCCTTTAAATAGGAACCCCAAAAGGTCACTCCAAATACCCCAACTAGAATTGGATAGAGGCTTCAAGCCTACAATTAGGATTATTTCATTTTGGTTGCTGCTTGATCCGAATGTGGACTTGGTGATTTGATGGGCCACACATTTCCAACAGGGACTCATGGAGATCTTCAAGATTATCACTATAAACCCATTAGTGGGCCCCACATTGGAAATTCAAATCATTAATAACTATTGTTCCACCTTATTCTATCATTAATACTAATGCTTACAATGAGACTGATTACATCGAGAACACATAATTTGAAAAGAAATCACCTACTTAGAACTATATAATTTGATTGGAAATCACGGTTGCTGTGAGTGATTTTGAGTCAAAAATTTTATATTCTATATGTTTGGATTAAAATATATAGGGTGCTTAAAAATGAAAATTAAAGGAGAATTTTCAAAAATGAGTATCAAATATTATCTTCTTTAGATTCTATTTTTCTTATGTATTCAATTCCTACGCATTCTAATACGAACAAACGGCCTTAACGATAGTGTAGTGCAGTGATTTTGAGTAGCTTGGATTAAAATGGTGAGCTGGTCCGGCCAATTTTCAGTGTTCTTGGAATGCTTAGTGATTCAAGGAGGATACGATCAATCAATACACTCTCAAAGCAGCATCTATTGAACGAACTACTGATGAATTTTTTAACTTGTAAAAAAATGAAAAAGTCGAAATGGGGGAATCTTCTTCGAAGGTCGTAATTGAGAAGGCTGATGTAAACAATTTGTCAGCAAATAGAACTGCTCATCTGTCTCTCTCTCTCTCTCTAATGTGCGTGGAAGAAGAGATGTGACATTGGATCTCTCTCTCTCTCGAGATGTGACATTGGCTCTCTCTCTCTCTCTCTCTCTCTCTCTCTCTCTCTCTCTCTCTCATATGTGCGTGGAAGAAGAGATGTGGCATTGGCTACCCAAGAATACTCAAGGAGTTGAATCCAGTAGTGATGGGCGTGTTTGTTTGTAAGAAGTTTTAGAATTCCGGTCCACCAAATCTGATTTTATGAATTCTCAAATGCATTGAAGCATTTTAAAATATTAAAATTATAAGAATTCCACAGGTTAAAAGTGATATTTTACAGAGGTGGTTTTATGAATTGTCACCCTTCAAATAGGAAATCTGAATTTTAGGGACGAGTCCTCATTGTTGTCAGGAATTTCTGCATAGAAAATTTTCAAAATACATCCAAACAAATAAGCATTATAGAAAACGAGGAGCAGGTTAATTCCCTTTTTCAATTTAAACCTTATATTTGTTTTCAGACAACCTATCAGATGGGAAGTTTGTGCGGCCTTTTTTTTCCATTTGGTACAGAAACACGTACTACTCAAATCTTGAACCAGTCGATCTACTCCCAGTGATCCCTAGTTGTTTTCATGAAAAGAAAGAGTGTCCTAACCAAGATTGTCCATTTTGCTGAAAAGCATTTCCACTGCTTCTACCAATGCCTTGAGGTTTCAGTAGAATTGGTTATTGAAGGAAATCTAATATGGCATCAAAACCAACTAATTGCCAGTTTTTATCCCAAAAGAAATGACTCGGCCTTGATATTTGCTTGTCATGAAATGTGAGCCACCAACCGAGGGGAGAGAGCATCAATAGTATTTCTACTAGTTCTATAAACACCTCATGATTCTGGTCTGATTGATTAGCGGAGGAAATTTAATACACCTTGATGCATGTTGATCACACTATGTGTAGAATTTGAAGATCTTTATATTTATATAGGGTCAGATATCACATATCCGTAAAGAACAATGATCATGTGATTATATATTTAAGGCTGTCAAAGTCTAGCATTTTTACAAGTGTCCATGTAACTATTAAAACTTGAGTCTCTTTAATAGATGCTCACGAACTTACAATCATTAAATTATATTAAAAACTCGAATCCCTTTGCAGCAGCCTTGAAATTTTCCACTTTCATTAATTAGGGTTGTACAAAAAATCCGGTATCACAGCAAAACCGAACTGAACCGACTGAACTGGGCGGTTCGAATCGGTTTATAGTAGATCGGTTTGGTTAACGGTTTAAAAATCATAAAAACCGCTTACATCGGTCTGTTATCGGTTTGAGCCAACGGTTAACCGTTTAAACCGAACCGACTGTATGTAGTAACTTAAGTATTGCTTTTTTACTATTTTAGCGTTGAAATTTCATTTTTTACTACTTTCAAAGTTATATTCCACAACTCTATTCTCACATGAACTTAACCGTCTAACATTGCCTCAATACATCTCCTTTAATCTCTCAAATGCTTTTTGATACTTCATTGCAGATGGAGGGATTACTATATATGATGTTTTCCTTCCTTCATAATTCCTATTTCGTTTCAATGAAGTTTTATCAGAAGACTCCACTCTTGAAAAAACTAAAAAAGCCAGTAGAGCCTAACCTTTTGATGGTTGATTTTAGTCTCACCTAACCAATGTGTTAAGAAACCTTCATTTCTGAAAAATACAGTGGGTTCTGATACATATTCTGTTTGTGTGTAACTTTTAATGAATTGAACTATTATTCTATTGTAATTCCAAATGGTATCATGCGGAATGAATGTTTCACTGTAAGCTAGTTATTGGTTTTTTTTTTTTTTTTTGTGCGCTTGCGTTTAGTCCAAACTCTCTTTTTGGAATAGGATTATTTTTTATATGCATTTAGTCCAGTCTGGAATATTGGATTTTTATGTTTGCACTACACATTGAAATAAATGCAAAGGACGGGGTATCATCATTTTGAAAATTTCAATGTTTGATTTTTTAAAAAATAAAATAAAAAACAACGGTTTAATCGACTGAACCGAACTGAACTGTTTGGTTCGGTTTAAGCCCTCTCCATCGGTTGGATCGGATCGGTCAATTAAAAAACCGACAGGTTCGGTTTGGTTGTTGGTTTTAATGTCAAACCGATCCGAACCACCCATATACAGCTCTACCATTAACTCAGCTGAAATGGAATGCTTTCTCCAGACTTTTTTTCCTTTGGGTCTTAGAATTTTCTTTTTCTCCTCTTGTAAATGTTTCATTTTGGTTTTTTTAATTCCTTTTGGCTCCTTAGAGATATTGAATTCTTAGCCATTGGGTTCTTTTGGGGCATCATACCTTGTACTTTTCTTCTTAATATATATCTTTCCATTAAGCAAAAATAGATGGTCACAAACTCACAATCATTAAATTATTATAATCCTTACAATATTTCTAGTTCCTGTTAAAGGCCTTCAAATCCCACCATGTTAAAGGCCTTCAAGAACCATGTGGGGGATCTTTTCTCCAACAATCACATTCTTGTTTTGCTTTGTTTGATGCTAACCCTTCCAATTTGTTTGATCCTAACCCTTTCAAGTTTGCAGAGAAACTATCATAAATGATAAAACAAGGAGACAAGAGTCATCACAATACATAAACAAAAAGAGGCCCAAGAAAGAAAGACAAGAATTTTGCGAATCCTGCGTTTAACTCAGGAGAATTTCTTGATGTTCTCAACACAGTTAGGCTTAGAAACTAATACCAGCAAATTAAACATGACTGCTGTTAGTATTTACTCGAGGAGATAAGGCCATGAGTTAACTTGTGCTGATACTAAAGGAACAGTAGCCATATATAAGTAACAAGTCACATAAGAGCCCGGAAAACATGGCATGTGAGACTGTGATTTCACTTGTTCTTATGCAGTCATGACTTGCATTAAATGCCTATGTTCACGGCGCCCCTTTTGCCAATAAGTTCCAGACCAAGAATCTATTCACAAACCTATCAGGTAGTAGTATAATACTGCATGCAATACATACATATATTAATTTTGTTTGAATGATATACCTTTAGGGTGGGTCTTTTTATTCATTTCTTATGGAATGTTTTATTTTTGTCATCCTAGCTAGTATACTTAAATTTCTTCTCTCATAGCTGCTATAGAGAGAGAGAGAGAGAGAGAGAGAGAGAGAGAGAGAGAGTAACATAGAAGTTTAGGTTATAAAATGACACCTTATTTTAAGTTGGGTTGCAAGACACCTTATTTTAAGTTGGGTTGTGCCATGGTGCAGATGTCTCTCATGGACCCTCAATACAAATCCCCTTGTGGGGCTCACTTGAGGCCACATCAATCATGGAGTATGTGGATGTGACCTACATGCATGCATAATTTCATTTCTTTTAGATCATCCTAGTCGCTTGATACATGATCCTCAAATTTAATGGTTAGAAGCACCACTTTTTAATGATTTTAATCCAACAATAAGTATAAGTTGGATGAGTGACGAACCCGAGCTTGTGACAATTCATTGGGTAATAAGTGTGAGGGGGTGGATTGATCACATGGGGTCTCACATATTGCTAAAGGGGTTTTGCGTAAAGTCACTCATGAGACTTCTTCATCTGAGTCAATCCAAGATAAATGAAGTAGGGCTAAGTTGACACCGACGACGGCGACAAGGACAACTATGAAGGTTGAATTTGGGTGCATCTAGATAAAAGTGTGATGGTCCATTATGACTAACAGCACAGACACAGAAAATTTCTCTGTATTGTCAATCCTGTCTTTTATGTGAGGTTTCTTCTGCTTCCCTAGTAGGTAATCAATCTATGCTGGGTGGGCCTAATAAATGGACAATCTCCATATCAAGCCCCATGAAAAGATTGTCTTTATGGAAGACCCAATCTTTCATTTGTGGCAAGTTGAGGTCAAGTTACCCAAAGAGACTCATCTAACATCTAAGGATAGAAGGTTTGAAAGAGAATATATAATTTTTTCACTGATATTTTCATCTACTTCTGAAGACTATGGTAGTAATATTAAAAGGTAAGCCACCAACCTTGAATGAATAGAATACAAAGGAAATTCCTTTCCAAGATTCTTAAACACAGCCAATCTTATAAACTAGCAAAAATGTCAACTCCCATGCAGACGACAGGACAAAAATACCAAGGGTTTTCTAAGCATGTATTGGGGTTTTAAAGATTAGGTTTCCCACTTTTTCTTAGGCACGAGGCCGGATTTCCTTCTCTTCCATGCATTTTAAAATTTTTATACTTGTTTACAACTTCGAATAATTGTCCTCATTGCTCTTGGAATCTCTATTTTTCGTGTGTGTGAAAGACATCACACAAAACCAAGTGTCTTGTAGCCTGTCTAGAAATCGTTTGAAATTGGTTTCCTGATTTGACCTGCTCCTCTTCCAAGGATTTAAATAAAAACAGATCTGGTGTGGGAAGTAGACATACACTCCAAATTCTCTCTGGGGTCTTTACATGAGACCTTTGAAAAGTAAATTGTTGGATGAGAGGAAAAGGGACAACAACATGGAATTAACTTTTCAAGAAGAGTCATTTCTTCCTTCTGCTGGCTGCTGGCTGCTTGCATCAACCTTTTTCTTTTTCTTTATTTTTTTTCTTCCTTTTCTTTCGTTTTAAATACTGTTTTCCTTTGGTCTTGTTACATCTCTCCTATTTGTTAATCAAGGTTTGTTGCATTTCACCATCATTTTTCTATTGTATCAATTTATTTATGGGAAATGACCCATGTCACACTGAGTTGTCATTTGTGGACCTTGTTAGTATCTGATTAAGAGGGAGGAAGTGGTGTATGTAGGATCTCATGCACCCATTGAACTACAATTCCTTCTAATACCAAAATTGGTGACGGAAGAGATGGAAGAGGCACAATTCAATATTTTATACAAACCCGTAACTTGGAGCTTTGATACCCTTTATAAGATCTTATTCACCCATTGAGCTACCATTCATTCGAAAATCAATTAGTGATGGAAGAGGAACAATTCAATATTTTATACGACATTCGACATCGCTCCAATTAGTAAATGATTAAAGGGGAAGTGGTGTATGCGGGCTTGTTTTTAGAGCGGTAGCAAGTAGTGGCATTGTGGCACCCCTCTGCTTAGCAGCGTCCACTAGCATGAATTTTAGAGGGAGGAGGATCAAGTGAGGACCACTTCCACCTGCACATAATTTGAAAGACTGTGTTTTGACAACAATAAATTCTGTGTTTTTAAAGTGTTACGTTCATGTCTTAAATTCCATGTTTTATAAACCCTAATTTGATAAAGAGACTAGAGTTCCTCCTGCTGTGGATATGGGCACATTTCCGAATCGTATAAATCTTTATGTAGTTTCTCCCTTTTGTGTTTATTTTGTGTGGTTTGATTGTCAATCGCAAGTATTCCACCTCCGCACACGCATAATATAAAATCTCTATTCCGGATCATCTATGACCTGATCAGTTGCATATGAAACAAAGTCCTATAATTTCACGTGTATGGGTTTTAACATTCTAGTCTAAAATCTCAAATATCATGTTATATTTACCATGATTTTTAATCTTTTAGATGACATGGCTGGATCTTACAATCATTAATCACAAAAAAGTAAACTAGAGAAACGTTAAACATACCTTTATCCAAGCTTTCAACTTGACTAAATCAGATTTTCAAGATGATGACCTAGTCTTCTTCTAAATGCTCTTCACAATGGCTCTACATAAAGTTTAGATCAAAACTATTTGAGAGTCAATGTGGGATTGACTACACGTTCAACACATGGTTACCACTTGTTACTGTTGTTGCTGCTCAACTTCAGGTGCCCTAAATAAATTAATGCATGAAATTCACAAGAACACATCAACCCAAATTGTATTGAGCCCCACTAATTTGAATCCTACACAGCTATTTAAAATAGTAGGATGACAGAGTTTTTTTTTTTTTTTTTCCTATTAGCCTTAGCAGATATAAAAGAACATTGACAATTAACCCTGTAAAAACTCAGATCGCTTTATTTTAAAGCTATGAAACAGATAGTCCGGATAAGAGTTTTATTGACCATTCATTTTTATGACCCTAGATCAGACTAATGCGCATTGCCAAAATAATGGGTCCCCCGATTATATACATTATATATAGTGGCTCTGCAGGGATAACTTCCTCTAGAGCTTCCTAACATGCAGTAGAGCTTAATTTCTAGTTACCAATCCAAGCTTGGGCACTCATCTCAAAGCTGTATATATGTCAGAAAGTGGGTGTTCTCATGTGCTACAATCAGAAATGAGGTCCTGGACTCAGTAATATTCAGAGACAAGATATAGAAAGGACATGCTCCATTGATTGATCATGCATGTGGATGTAGTGGATAGTTTAAAATAAAGTTGCATGGAGTTGATTAATGTTCATACATTACAAAACAATCGGTCCACTCGCCAGCAAAGGTCAACTTTAAATTCATTCACGGAACAGGTTTAGAGAGAGAGGGGCAACCTGTCATGCAAAAGGGAAGAAGGAAAAAAAAAGGCTCTGGGAGCTAGTCACATGTTCAAAAGGTCCAACCAGTAGTAGTCGGTTGCATTATTGTAAAAGCAAGGAATTGGAATGTAAGTATTGTGTAGCCCAGATGGTAGGATAAGATAGTATAAAAAAAAAAACCGAAAAACCGTCTAATCGAACCGAACCGCGGTTAATAACCGTATTTTATGGTTCGGTTACGGTTAATGAAATTCAAAAACCGCACGGTTCGGATCGGTTACGATTTTCCGTAATAATTCACGGTTATTAACCGAACCGAATCGTATAATACAATTCGGTTAACCGTACTGTTTACAAATAAAAGAAAAAATAAGGGGGCTGAATGAAATATTTCTTACCTTATTCAATTGCTCCTTATGTATGATTTTACTTTCAACCATTCACATTTATTCCCTTATGTAAGGAAGGCATTTCACGGTTATTAACCGTAACCGAACCGTTTAATACGGTTAACCGCGGTTACGGTTTTCCACGGTTTTTGTAGATACGGTTACGGTTATAGTTTTAAAAAATAGAAAACCGCGGTTACGGTTCAGTTAACGGTTTTCCCAAATTGACCGGTTAATCGAACCATTACACCCCTAGGATAAGATATGAGGTGGTAAAGCACCAGTTGTCCATTGATCACTATCTCAATCAAGGTAAAAATGTTTGATGATTGTTATGATCATAGCCATTGATCATTTTGGTTGTTCAAAGTAGAGGTGTTTGTTTCAAGGCAACCTTTAGTTTAAGGGGATGTTAGGATGAGATATGATGTTAGTTGGATTATGATTTGGGATTTAAATGGGTCCCAATTCTTCGATTACCTAGAGGTTCCAACCCGTTAAAAAACGAATCTGAATCCTTATTTAGGCCCTGATAAGTAAATGGGCTCGGTTCCACCTTGATTTGGACCCGTGGACTCGAGACTAGACATATTACAATTTTCGAAGATCTCTCCTAAAAACCATAATTTTTAAATATCATTATCTATCTAGATCCGGACCCGGATCCAAACCCGTGCCATATATGGTTCTGGTTCTGGTTCCAAAGCCAAGAAACCGATTTCGAAACTGTTTCGGGTTTGGATCCGGTTTCACCTTCTCCTTAATGGTTTTGGTAGTGGACCAGGACCGAAACCGACTCGTTTACAACCCTAATTATGATACACTTAGGCCTCTTTTGATTAGTATTAGATTCATAAGTTTATGCTTTGCTAATATATACCACTTGTAGATTTGCGGGTGAGAACTGTTTTTGCTAACAAATTCAACTCGATAATACTCACTAGTTCCCCATGAATTAGTACTCACCCTTGTGAGAAATTCACCCATTACGGTATTGTCCAATCTAATATAAGAAAATATTCTCCTACAATCCATGAGCAACCTAGTTCTTGAAGGCCTGCTTGGGCCCAACTTCGATGAGTGCAACCACCTTTTGATACTCTAATTATCCCATCATCTAGCATCAGACCTAATTTTACACTCATTGAAGCTTTACTCATTGTTTGAATTGGATATCAAAAAGATTTACAGTGAAGACACCATTTAACTTCAAGGCTGCTAAATAAAGGACTAGAATAATCTGGTGGGGCTGATTTTTTTTTATTTTTTTGCTTTCCCTTTCCATCAATTCTCCTCTCATTAATAGACATGCATCAAAATGGGCCACATGATCTGAAGTACATATATAGAGTCTGCTCTTAGGATAACATTCTCCTCCCAATATACCTTTGATACCCGGTAAGTGATTTAGGTGAGTGGGATGCATGTGCGTGCACACGACACTTGTTCTTTTTAAATAGATAGACCATTTTTAGCTTCGAAAAGGTCTATAGCCTATGGGTCTCACTCAGTGATCTACCCGTGCTAAAATGGAAAATGGATTGATCAAGGGATGTACTGTTTTTTAGGGCTTCAAAGTGGCCCAATTTAAACTATCAAATAAAGTGAAATGGGCGTCCAATTTTGGAGGACCGCTTGGAGAGGCCACACAATTCAAATGATTGCTGAATTTGAGTAGGTGCTATAATTTGTTGTTCCTGGAAACTTGTTTGTCAACAGGTCAAGTCAACTCATGAGCTGGCTTGATTTCGACTCATGTACTTCAAGCCTGAGCTTAACCTTAGTCAACTATGTGACAGACCGAGCTAGATATGGAGTCTGTGTAGTGTGCACTGGAGCCATTTTTGCAAGCTGAATGTGAATCACTCGCACCTGATTTGGCGTGAAAATTTTGGTGTAAATGGAATTTGTTTGCTTCATTTAGGCATCATATGCATAAATGCTCAAAAACAAATGTGATGATCCGTAATCCTTGTGCATGCGAATAATTTACATATGTAAATGGCTAAAATCAAACGACCCTAAAATCATATGGTAATTGGCCATAAAAACCAATTTACCGTCGGAATCGCTTCAGGCCCATTTTAATCATCACACTATGTTATAATGAGATGGTCAACCAGCCCAATCATAGGAAAATATAAAATGCCATCCATCATTTTTATGAATGTGAGTCCCTTTGTCCCAACTGGACCTCAGACTACACCCATTGGGCTTAGGAACGTGAGGACGGATGAATGAGCAGCCCACCCATCCATTGCAATTCTATTGGACAAATGCAACTTCATTCTCAATCATGCCAATGGTTTATGTGCAACAAATTTTCAATTCACTTCTGTTTGCCCTGGAAAATTGAGTCTTTCATTGTTAAAAAAAAATGCATGGATTTAACATCAATCACATGAATAACTTGAATTCAGAACAGCCATAGCAAGAGATGAAGAAATGAGCACCATATATAAAATGCGTATATACTATGAAGCATATAAAACAAATCAAAAGAAAGATTACCTATCAGAGGGAATGGATTCTAACACAGTTATTATAAAGTCCCAAAGTTAATAGAATCTTAGTTCCACTATGCTAAAGGTGAGACTGCTATATCAGAGAACTATTATGAATTTATGTACAACCCAAATGCCTCACATTTAGATAATATTTTTCATTGCTATTGACATCACATATACCAGACCAACAGAGAATTCACCTTGATAAATTAAAGCCGCTTTGATTAATGTCGTAACTCACAACAGGAGACCCTCAAGTCCTAATAACAGGTCCCTTGTACACCCCTCTTCGGACCACAAAGTTATCAGGGGGCTGAAACTCTTCTAACCAAGCCACTTCAGAGATGCTTATTCCACTTGATTCAACAATACCTTCAACCACGTCAACAAAGACAACAAAAGAATAAGCTGCCAAATGAGAAGTGTATGGGGCTGTGGACCAGTTTAGATGTACTGAAACTTTGAGTGGGATCATGTACTGAAACTTTGAGTGGGATCATGTACTGAAACTTAAGAGTGGGATCATGTACTGAAACTTAAGAGTGGGATTGTGCGTCTTCCATCCAATGCACATATGGATGACTCTATAACAGCTCAAGCCATCCCCTGCTTGACTTGGAGCAGATTTCTCAAGCATAACAATAGAAGAGACTGTTTTGCCAGCATTTTATAAAGCCCCATACCCACCCTTGTAGCATAATTGCCCCAATAATGTTTTTTTTTTTTTTTTTCCCCTCTCTCAGTACCCAAATACATGAATTGGGTACTACATCCAAACGGGCCCAAAGCAAATAGTGATTGATCATGAATTGGGAGGAAAAGAAATTACCAAGTAGATCATTTCTTGGAGGTTGCCTGAAATAAGTGCAGTGTCGCCCATCTGCTGATGAATAGGGTGGTGATAAAATGTCAAAGATTGCACAGGGAGTCAAGGCTTTAAAAGAATGGATGTTGCCACCTCTTGTTGGATAAAGAACTGTTGTGCCACAGGGTGCAGACATATCTTCATCTCTAACAAGCTTTGCTAATCTTGCTGCAAATTCACCAAAATAAAATTTAAGAAAAGCATGAAGTGGTATGGCATCCATGTTGTATAGCAAATTTTTAAATCAGAAACGGTGCAGTATTTTTATTTTTATTTTAAATCTATAATAATATCTGGACATCATAGATTGTTGCATGAGGAACTAAATGGTCCTCTCAGCTTGTACAAGTGGGCTCCAGATTTGATTATTCAGAACATAGTTCAAAACTCCACTCTGCTTGAGTTACCGGGGTTAACTCTGATGAGAAAAAAGAGGGCTTGACCAAAACTCTCTGTTTACAACAAGGTCGACTTGGCCGACTTGCTGATTTGACAATAGAACTTGGTCAAATCAGGTTTTTGTTTAGTGGCTTAATGAAGGGGGCTGGCAAGGAGAGCATACTTCATGCATGAAAGGAAATTCTGTCAAGGAACACAATTCAGTAAATACAGTGCAGATGTCGAAAATAAGAGGCAGTAGAGCTTGAAGACATTGAGAAGGGATCTTGTCCAACTAAAATATGGCTGGATATTGACTGCTGGAAGAAAAAAAATAAAAAAAAAGAGGGGGGTTGGGTGTTATCTCAAGGAGCTAAGATTTTTGTAACATGTGTGCAACCAACGTAAAACTTTTGTCACAACTCCAACATGATTACAACATATGCGATCAGTTGTTTCTTTTTTACTGTCAATACTCAGCCAAGTCTTTTCATCAACTCAACTCATGGACCTGCCGAGTGAGGATGCCGAGATCATTTGTTGAACAGTGATCCAGGCTGTTGGTCCAATGGGTCCCACAATGCCATTGTCAATGGATCGTGCCCAGGAATACAAATGGATCTAGGCTGTTGGCCTCTTGGATTCAAATGAATTTCAGCATTAAGGAAGACCCACGATTAGGATGGCGGATTCATTAGTCAAACAAAGGGAAAAGAGGTTATACCTTGATGTGATACTTTATTATAGTTTTGGTGCTAATCGAAAGGTATGACGCTCTTATACCTATGCCTCAGACTCTACAGTCATCTTTGTTTTGTTGTGTGTACTTTTCATTTAATCTTAATAGGATCTACCTGTTACCGATCAGAAAGAAAGAAAAAAGAAGAAAAAAAATTAGAAGATCCTATTATCAAATGTTTGGGGCTTATGAAATTAAATACAAAGAATTAATGGAGTGGCATCTCTACCACCTCCCAAAAGTAGATTATCCCACTGGGCCTTGCTTGAAGATACTCACTCGAGGATACTCTCTCCTAAGAGATAACCGTGAGAGACAACTATTGAGGACCACATAGGACCATGCCAATAATAGGGAGGTGGGGAATGTGATGCAGAGCAGGATACCACTCCACCAATGGTCCCACCCAGCATATTTTTAGTAGCTTCCTAATTTTATTGTAACTAGGATTAGTATTCTAATTTATTTGGTTTCCTAGTTTGATTAAGATAGTTTCTATTATTAGATTAGGTTTTCTTAGGTCCTAAGTTACTTTGCCTATTTATATTACATTGTAGAGATGATAATCTCAGATTTGGGGTTGAATAAAATTGGGATTTTCCCTGGAAAAGGTTTCCCTGGAAGAGGTTGTTCCTCGTGTTAGAAATCTCTACGGAGATAATTTGAGGTGTCTTTTGACACGAGCTTCGGCACTTACGCAAGCCCTAACCCTAGGGCCTGCATCAGTTGGTATTAGAGATGCACGATCCTCACGATCGGCGTGATTACCCCTATCGGTCCATCCCAGTACCGTCATCACCCTTCCCGAACTCTGTTCATCCATTCCCGAACTCTGTTCATCCATTCCATACCCACACCATCAATCCCAACCTCTGTCACAGACGCCCTCTGCCATCAACCGAACCCTGACCTTCCCCCTTCTTCGACCAAAAACATCTCAATATTCCGACGCCAAACTGCAACCAGATCGAACCCTTTTAGCACCCATCTCCCATTCCTCGAAAACAGCCGACGCCCCAAACCAGAGAGGAAAAAAAAAATCTACTGCCCACTGCTCAGCCAGAGAATCCAGCAACACAGAGGAAAACAGAGAAGAAAGACGAAGAAGAATAACAGTAGTAGAAAGGAAGGAGATTAGGGGAGAAGTGAGCACCTGGCACCGTCGTCGCCACTGCTCCACTCCACCGCCAGCCATCCATCGCGCCACACCTTTCCATCGCCAGAGCTATCCCTCACTGCGTCTTCGTCACAGCAAACGTTGTCCAGCGTCGCCGTGTCCTTCGTCGTCGCACCTGGGTTGTCATCGTCATCCCATCGCCACAATCCCAGCTTCAAGCCGCCCCACCTCCAAGCTCTCTTTTCTCCCTTTGTTGGAGCAACAAAGAAGGGTTTCAACCCTTTTCTCTTCATCTTCTGGCGCAGGACTCAAGGCAAGCCAAAAAGCCCAGGCTTTTGTTATCACGCAGGTCAGGTTGGGTTAAGTTTCAGGTCAGGTCAATTTCGACCCGTTTACAAGGAGTCACCCAACCTCATTCCTGTGAAGTACGTTAGTGGCACCAGAGGCTAACATCATCCTGCCACATCATCAGCAGATCAAACAACCCAGATTTTGACCAGATCAACGGCCATAGGTTGTTTCTGCGATATTGGGCTCATACAAAGTCAGATTTGATATCTGTCTTCACCTACGTGCTCCTGGCAAGCAGATCTATACATCAGGTCAGCCACAAATTTTAAATTTGCATTACACAAAGATGCCTCTAAAGAAGCATGTAGCAGTAGAGTCTTCCTCCAATAATGATGATGATTTGAGGGGAACCGTTGCGGAATTATTAGCAAATGTTAATCAACTATTCGCAATGATGGTTCAAATGCAAGATACTCTTGCACTGATTGAAACCAGATTAACTACTTTAGAAACTAATCGGCGTGAGGATAATCATCAAGTTGATGGAGGACATAATTGGAATCAACGAGATCCACATGCAGTCAATGTTGATCGTGATTTGGGCATTAAGCTCGTGTTTCCCGAATATGATGGAAAGTTGAAACCGGAGGAATTCAAGGATTGGTTAGTGTGTGTCGAAAATATTTTTGCAAACAAGCCAATGACAGATGGTCATAAAGTCACCTTAGTGGCAACTCGATTTCGCAATTATGCTGCGATATGGTGGGCCGAGTCACAAAAAAAAAAAAAAAAAAAAAATCAAAATATTGACCCCGTTGACACATGGATCGAGATGAAGAATTTGTTGAAACAAAAATTCCTCCTTATGAATTATTCCAGAGATCTCCGTTCAAATTTTTAAGATTTGGAACAAAGTTCCAAAACTATTATTGAATATTCTGAGGAGTTCCTAACCATGCAAGCTCGTTCTGGCTTGAATGAAGATGATGATGTGTTGGTTGATCGATATTTTCATGGGTTGCGCATTGACATACAACATATCCTTACTTTCAGAATTTTGATAATGTTGATGAGATCATCCAACATGTGATCAAAGCAGAAGACATTGCTAATTATCAAGCTCGAAAGTTTAGTGTCTCTAAATGGCCTGCACAAAAGACTCCCGTAAAGCCACACTTCAATCCAAGTGCCAGTTCCTCATAAAAGTTTTCCTCCAAGTTTGAAGATCAGAACAAGTTCACATGTTTTCATTGTAAGCAAAGGGGTCACCGTGCATTTGAATGCCAAAAAAGAATAAATTTATTGGAAGGTGCACAAGAAGAATCGAAAATAAAAGATGATCCTAAAAGTGAAGAATCCGATGAAGTGGAGGAAATTGCAGCTGAAACAGAGGGTGCACTTCTCTTGGTGCAACAAGAGTCTTTACCCACTGTTGAGAAGAAATGGTTGCGGAAAAATATATTTCGTTCCACAGGTACAATACATAGGCAAAGTTGTACAGTTGTGATTGATGGTGGAAGTTGTGAGAATATTATCTCTCAAACTCTTGTTGATCGCTTGAAGTTGAAGGTTTACAAGCACAATTGTCCCTACTTTGTCAAATGGCTAATAACAGGTGATGAAGTGCAAGTATGACATACATGTGAGGTTATTTTTGCAGTTGGTGATGATTACAAAGATACAATTTGGTGCGATGTGCTACCAATGGACTTGTATAAAAAGGATGGCACTTGCAAGCCTTCCTTAGACAATCTCCACTTCCCCTCCATCAGCGAAGAGAATGCGAATTGGTTGGAAGATGAGTTCCACGAGGAAGAAGTCAAAGCGGCGGTTTTTAATCTAGCTAGTGACAAAGCTCCAGGCCCAGACGGCTTTCCAATTTCATTCTTCCACAGATTCTGGGACCTCCTTCGGGTTGACATTATGGCCTTTATGAAGGAATTTCACTCTAGAGGAAGGCTTTCCAAATCGATCGGTGCCTCTTTCATTGCCCTTATCCCAAAGAAGACAGGGGCTGACAGTATAAAGGACTTCAGGCCAATTAGTCTTCTAGGCAGCATTTACAAAATCTTAGCTAAAGTGCTTGCTTCTAGACTCCAAAAGATTCTCCCTTCCATCATCTCCCTCTCTCAAGGTGCCTTTGTTCAAGGTAGACAGATTTTAGATGGGGTTCTTGTTGCCAATGAATGCATCCATTCCAGATACAAGGATAAACTTCCCGGAATTATTTGCAAACTCGACTTGGAAAAGGCCTTCGACATGGTGGATTGGGACTTCCTCCTTTACTTGATGCGCAGAATGGGCTTTCGCTTAAAATGGAGGACCTGGATCAAAGAATGCATTTCGTCTGCCACCTTCTCCATCTTAATCAATGGTTCCCCGAAAGGTTTCTTTCCAGCTGAGAGGGGCTTACGACAGGGGGATCCCTTGTCTGCCTTCCTATTTGTCATTATTGGAGAAGCCCTTAGTCAGATGCTGTCCAAAGCAGAAGCATGCAACTTGATCCACGGTTTCAAGCCTTCTCACAATGCTCCTCCTGTCTCCCACCTCCAATATGCAGATGATACTCTCCTTTTCTGTGATGCTGATGAAGACCAAATAAAAATTTTGGTTGCAATTCTCAGATGTTTTGAAGCTGTTTCGGGTCTCAGGATAAACTTCTCAAAAAGCTCCATCCTCGGAGTATCTACCGAAGACTTATCCCTCCGTCACTATGCTACCATATTGGGGTGCAAAGTTGACTCCTTCCCATCCTCCTACCTCGGTCTTCCCCTATGCTTGGACAAAGTGCCTAACTCTGTTTGGAACCCAGTGATTGAGAGGATCGAGAAAAAGCTATCTTCTTGGAAAGCAAAGTATTTATCCCTGGGAGATAGAATAGTTTTGATTCAATCTGCTCTTGCCAACCTTCCTATCTACTTCATATCCATCCTTAAGTGCCCGGCTGCAATCATTGACCGCATTGAGAAGCTTCAAAGAGATTTTCTTTGGCAAGGCCGCGAGGACTCCAAAAAATTTCACCTAGTGAATTGGACAACGGTTCGCTCCCCCAAAGGCTTGGGTGGCCTTGGAATAAGACCTTTAAGGAAGATGAACCAAGCTCTGTTGGGTAAATGGCTTTGGCGACTTGGAGATGATTCAGAAGGCCTTTGGAAAAGCATCCTGGTAGCGAAATATAAAGTGAGAAGAAATGGTTGGGAAACCTTTCCTCCTTCAAGAGGAAGTTCGAAATTCTGGAAAGGGATATACAGTTCCAAGGCTTCTTTTACCCAATCTATCCGCTACCGGGTTGGTAATGGTGAGAAAATCTTCTTCTGGCATGATGTTTGGGCTGGTGAAATCCCTTTAGCGCTTCAGTTCCCTGATCTCTACAGATGTGTCAGAAACCGGAATGCCAAGATTAGTGACTACCTTGACACAAGCAATTATAATCAATTGTGGTGGCCTATTTTTAGAAGGAATCTTTCCGAGGATGAAGAAGCTAATCTCTTAAATCTTCTTGAGATTCTCAATGGCATAGATGGCTCTAGAGAAAGGCAAGACAGCAGGATCTGGACACATTCTAGTGATGGCTCTTTTTCGGTCTCCTCTTTCTTCTCCGCCTTATCGAACACTTCTATGGCTTCCCAAAGCTGGCATCGTTTATGGAAGATTAAGGCCCCTCCTAGAGTCATTGCTTTTACTTGGATTGCTCTCCAAAAAAATATCTTAACAATGGACAATCTTCGCCACAGACATATTATCCTTGTCAATGCTTGCCCCCTCTGCCTAGCGGACGAGGAAACAGTTGATCATCTTCTGCTTCATTGCAAGCAGACGAAAGGCCTCTGGACAGCCATCCTGGAGGAGTTTAATTGCAGTTGGGTCATGCCGCAATCCTTACCTGATTTGTTCCTTCAGTGGGCTAACCCGACTACTACTTCCAAAGGGAAGATCATGTGGCGCATTTCTTTTTTGGCTTGCATTTGGACGATTTGGAAAGAGAGAAATAGGAGATGTTTTGAAGGGATAGCTTCCTCCCAAGAAGAATTAATTCTTAAAATGAAATTCTGCGTTGCCTCGTGGACCTCCAATCTTCCAGAGTTTCGGGGCTTATCTAGTGATGCTATTATGTACAAATGGAGGGAAGTCACCTCGGTTTGATCTGTTTCCTTTTTCCTCCTCCTTGTCTCTGCTTCCCCTCCTCTTGGGAGGTGGCTGTTTTTTGGGGGTTTCTCCCGGCCGCTTCTCAATATAACTCTTTTATACTGTAAAGCTCTTTTGTATTTCTCTTTTTCCTTTTAATACAAGTTACCATTTCAAAAAAAAATGGACAGTGGAGATATCCTATTGCGTCGCCCATGGATGTATGACAAGAACAGCACTCATGGGATGCGCAACAACACGTATACCTTCATGCACGGTGGAAAGGAAGTTACTCTCCATCCCAAAAAACCAGAATCACCAAAAAGGAAATTAAGGGCCCATGCTACAAAGGAAGTGCTTCACGTACATTACATATACAGAGGCAATTTGAAGAAGACTCGAGTTCAATGTCAAACTTTTCTTTCAGCCTGGGGGGAATGATGCAGAGCAGGCTACCACTCCACCAATGGTCCCACCCAGCATATTTTTAGTAGCTTCCTAATTCTATTGTAATTAGGATTAGTATTCTAATTTATTTGGTTTCCTAGTTTGATTAGAATAGTTTCCATTATTAGATTAGGTTTTCTTAGGTCCTAAGTTACTTTTAGGTCCTAAGTTACTTTGCCTATTTATATTACATTGTAGAGATGATAATCTCAGATTTGGGGTTGCATAAAATTGGGATTTTCCCTGGAAGAGGTTGATTCTTGTGTTAGAAATCTCTATGGAGATAATTTGAGGTGTCTTTTGACACGTGTTTCGGCACTTACGCAAGCCCTAACCCTAGGGCCTGCATCAAAATGGAAAGATCTCAAAAGGACCCTGTGGTCTGCAAAATATCAACCCCCATAGATCATCCTAACCCCTTCATCCATGGCCCTCAAGTTTAATAGTTTTTTAGAAGGAATTATATTTTTAGGATTTCAATCAAATGACAAGTAACAGTTGGATGTTTGTCTAATTTGGGCCAATAACAATTCATGGGTGTAATGACTGTGAGGGGTTTGGATTGATCATAAGGGGATCCCATTCACCTAAAAAAGAAGAATCCACAAAATGTCTCTCATGAGAGACGCCCTTAGGATAATAATTCATCTCTGAATGTATGGACGGACAAAGGAAAGAAAATGTGAGATACTAGATGCATACCTTTTGCAAGATCGACAGGCACAGGTGAATCAAGCCAATCATATGATTTCACATGCATAGAACCATAAAGAAGCTTGCTCAACACAGTCATTTCAGGATGATTATGAAGGGGTATAATAGACGATGCTGGCATGCAGAATATTCCTATCTGCAAAACATAGGGTTAAAACCCTCAAAAACACATCAATCATAGCCTCCAATGAAAAAAAAAAGTTGTAGAAAATTATATGAATACCATCTTACAAGACTCACAGCCGACTGCAGCTTCAAGATAACAATTGAAGATGGAAACGACTGAAGAAACCTATAGTCCTAGAAAGGAAGCTTGGGACTTACAGAAAAGCTATCACACTCGTGTAAATGTAGATACTTGATTGGAGGCAGGTTACTCCCATTGCAGCCTTTCTTTCCATTTATAATATGCACGGAATTTTTCCATCCACGTGCTACCTGTGCCTCCTGTTCGAGACCCACATCAGATGGCCTGATTTTATCTGAAATAGCAAAAGGTTAAAAAAAAAAGGTTCACTAACTAAGAGGATAATAGTAAGACTTAACGTAGAAGTATATGCCTTGAGAGTTACAAAACATTTTATTCCAAAGTTCTCAAATCATAAATACATGCTACAAGATACAAGGTTGCCACATAAATAGTACAAAGAGGAAAATCCAGTAGCATCATGTTTCTGAAAGATTTATGTATGTTCATGGATATTCCACTTAAAGCAAAGTACAAGTTCCATGTTTCAACATTCTGGAATGCAATGTCATATAGGTGCCGGGAGGAGAGTGGAATTGGGAACTGAGGAGAGTGGGTAGATTGAAAATGTTAAGAGTCTTATACAATTCAAATGCGCATATAGAAAAACCTAAGACCAGCAGCACTCCACAAGCACACATATGAAAGATGCAAGACAAGCACTCAAAGTTGGAACCATAGTTACCCAGTTCGTAGTTCGATCAATTCGAATTCGCAGTTCGCAATTCGGTTATTATCCAAATTCGAAAATTCGTAAGGGTAGGTTCATTCAATTCTCTATTTGATTCGCCCAATTCGTAGTTCGAGTTCGATGAATTCGATCAACTAATTCGAACATATGTAATTAAACATAATTTGCACTAATTATTGTAGAATGGTTCACTTGATTGATTAGGCCCACCTAATATTTTTTATTTATCATAAATTTATTAGAACCTTTTAGATTTTCACATGTGGAAAACCTAATGTCAATCCAATGGCTTCGCGCTCCTTGGCACCCATCCTGGTAGCATAATTCCTAACTAATTTTTTCTTTATATTGTTATAGTTTGATTACATCACAATGTATTTGTACAATTGATTTCGTAGGCCTCATATTGATGGTTAGGATCATTTGGTCATACTAATATGGGGTCATTCCAATCAAATCCATCCATTATACTTTTGGTTCCCCAAAAATTAGGTGGCCCCCACTTGGGCTTGGCCTCCTTTTTGAGTTAAAAATAGCACAGAATTTTCTAGGGGCCTTGGGATTTTGTATCATCTTAAATCCTTTGAAGTCCTTTAGCATCTATCGTGCTACAAAATTTATAAGTGGGGCTCACCTTTGAATCAAAGCCACTAAAATAATTGTCTTACCTTTATTATACACGAGCCTGAATTTTGCTCCAATCAAGTCTACCAAATGTTGATTAGTGACATTTAGATCATATGGTTTGACTTTTTTTTATTTTGTCATAATCTTTTATTTGTGATCATTCTGAATTGGGTATAATTCTCATAGGAGTTAAATTTGGCCTAAAGATATTTTAAGGGGCACAATGACTCTGTTGTTTAGATTAATAGAGGACACTAATAGATTTATAACATTGATCCCACGTGGAACCCTTGTAATTCTGATTTTACTTCTCATTTCCCACCTGAATAGCCCCATCTATCCTCCTAAGGAGAAGTTTGGTTTCAAACTCTGGTTAGAACAGGAGGAGTACGCCATGCTAATGTGCCTTGGATGATCCACATCCCCGGGTCAGGCACTGATATCATACATTATTTATTACGGTTAAAGATAAAAGCATTTTTAATAAAAGAAAATGAGAGAACATTAAAAGGAAACATCTAAAAAAGAAAGCTTCTGTAATGTTTATTACTCACTGGGTATAATCCTCAAAAGAGGATGATGGAAAGCTGCTACTTGTCACATCGATGGTGCAATTGACTCCAGCAAGAGTAAAAGAGAAAAAATGAATAAAATAATATAGTATTTTAATTTTTTATAAAGAGGGAAAGCTTGTCTTGTCAAATCGATTAGATTGGAGCAAGAGAAAAAGAGTAAACTATTAATTTCCTTGGTCTTCTTCAACCAAAGAAAAGGGAAAACACTCAAATGGAAAGACCTGCAACCCTGCTCTTGAAAACTCTAGCGAACTCTCTAACTTCTGAAGTCCGAATTCAACGAATTCGAACTGCGAATTATTCGTTCAAACTGATTCGCAGTTCGAGACCTCCCCAAGCGAATTAGGTAACTCTGGTTGGAACTAGGGATGGCATTTTTAACCCGCCCCGCCCCAACCCGGAGTGCCCGCCCCGCCCCGTACGGGTTTTCCCCGCCCCGACTCTTAGATGGGGCGGGGACGGGGGAAAAAACCATACCCCGAATTCGGGGCGGGGCGGGGATGGGTATGGCTCTTGCCCGGCCCCGCCCCGCCCCGCTGCCCAGCCCCGTAACCCGCCCCGAAATACCACCCCATGCCCCGCCCCGAAATTAATAATCCTCTAAAATATAAATATATATTAGATTTCTTTTATAATAAATAAACATATTTATATGTAAATGTATATATTGATTTTATGTTGTTATTAAGGGTTATGTAGATTGATTGAAGACTTTTTTTAAAGTTAAACATGTAATTGAATGAGACATTATAAAAGCATATAATATGATCTCATTCCCTCTAATTCAAATTTAATGAAGTTAAAGTTGTTAAAAAAATCTATCTAAGCTTATTTTACTTTAATCATATATAATGTTAAATTGTGACAAGATAAATCATATTAAATAAAACGAATATAAATATATAATAGAATGATAGATCATGCTTTAATAGCAAAGTAAATTATAGTAACTTATAATAGCAAAGTAAATTATAGTTAGTAACTTAATATGATTCTAATCATACTAACAACACTATAAATTATACTAATTTTAATTATATGTAATCAACCTCTTTATTAGTAAGTGGAGTTCATTGGTCTTAAAGTGAGGTTCCTGCCAAATCAATGAGATTTAATGATATTTGACCATCAACTATTAATAATTTTGACTCGACTTGATTCTCGTTAAGATCTTCCAATCTTTTTCTTACCTGTGGTTGGTATGCATATGGTTGGAGCCCACACCATGGAAAGTTGGGTAAGCTTGTTGAGAGAAAATTGGAACATATATTATGTAGTCAGTTCAATACCAGAAATGGAGTGGAACCATGTATTGATAGAGTTCATGATATTTTAGAGAGATATTGTCTTTTTTATAAAGAATGTCTCAAAGCATATATGATATTTTCAAGTGTATGTTAGTGGCCTTCAAGGGCTTAGAGAAAATCTTATAAGAATAAAATCTCACTTTAAATAGGTAAAATTTCAGGAAAAGGAAAATTTATATTATTAATTTTAGATAATTTTAAAAAATTTAAACAATCTAACAGTGCCCCACACTTATAAAATATTTATGTGGGGAGATCTTTTTATTCTATTTTGGGAGATTTTTTTTTAATTTTATTAAAGGCATAAAGACAACATAGATGAATCATTCATGTACTTTTTACCATGTAAAATAAATTAATTTACCTTTTTTTTATAGTCAATTCAAAATTTATTTATTATATTTATTATTGTACTACATCGGGGCGGGGCGCCCCGCGGGGCCCCGCGGGGCATGTCGGGGCGGGGACGGGGTATGTTACCATACCCCGAATAGCGGGGCAGGGCGGGGACAGGGAATTTCGGGGCGGGGACGGGGCAGCCCAATTCCAGCCCCGCCCCGCCCCGTTGCCATCCCTAGTTGGAACCATTGCACAAGCAAATATGAAAAATGCTACAAGATACAAGGTTGCCACATAAATAGTACAAAGAGGAAAATCCAGTAGCATCATGTTTCTGAAAGATTTATCTATGTTCATGGATATTCCACTTAAAAGCAAAATACAAGTTCGTTCCATGTTTCCACATTCTGGAATGCAGTGTCATAAAGCTGCCGGGAGGAGTGGGATTGGGAACTGAGGAGAGTGGGTAGATCGAAAATGCTAAGAGTCTTATACAATTCAAATGCACATATAGAAAAACCTAAGACCAGCACCACTCCACAAGCACGCTTACGAAAGATGCAAGACAAGCACTCAAAATTGGAACCATTGCACAAGCACACATTAAAAATGGAAGACAAGAACTCGAAGTTAAAAGCATTCCCTTATAGATCCATGGGTAAATATAGCACTTGATGAAGGGCACCAAATTTACTATAGTCTGTTGACTGCTATAATCAAAAGTGCAAATGCCAAATACAACAGGTAGGATTTAGAAAGACTGACGAAATACAAAATAAGCATCGATCACCCAAATTATAGGAATAGAAATCTAAAGAAAAATGTTAACTTTTGCAAAATTGCATCAATCATTACAGGCTTGCTTGACTACCTTATGTGGGAGTATAAATATTTGATCAGCATTTCAGATATCTAAGTAAGGAACAGAAGAAGACTTGTCAATCTCACCTAAAATAGCACGAACATTCTCAAGTGCTTCCTCGGATACTGGTCCGGTTGTAGAGAAAGATGATTTACAAGTGTTATACAGCCTCTGTATAGCTGGCATAGTGTAAATAGAATATCAAGTAAACCAACAGACTCTAGGATGCTTTCACCAGAAACATATAGTTCTTGAGCAGTTGTACAATAACTCTCCAAATTTCGGTGGTTTCAGCTGCTTTAATAGATAGGAGACCATTCAACACCACAGCTGCTTCTGTGTGCTGAATTCAAAATACAGTAATGAAAAATCTGCTTCTTAATGAACAAATTAAGATAACGGCAATAGACCCTCATGCTAGTCATTTGATCCTTCCAGATAATAGGATAAGTCTATGATGATGATGATGACAATGATGAAGATGATGAAGAAGGTCTACTGGAAGTAATTATCTGCACCGAAAGGACACAAACATGAATTAGATCAGTTAGTAGCTAGAGTTTCAAAGTGTCACTTGCCCAATATCCAAATCGATATGACTAGTTCAGTCCTGGTCCAAACCAACAAGTTTTACATATAAAATTGAAAACCACTTAGGGCCTGTTTGTTTGCATAGAATACATAGAGCATAGAATACATAGGAATTCATGCCCTAAGTGGTTAAAAATGAAGATCAAAGGTGAACATCCAAAAATGACCATCAAATAGCCTCCCGGCCCTCCCCTTTAATAGAATTCGAATCATGGAAAGATGGGAAATTAATACCAAGCCATCACCTTAGTAATTCAAGTCCTAGGAAAGTCTGAGCCCCATCTACATTGCTTTCCTTATATCCTTCACTTTTCGCCTCAGATCCTTCTCCCCTCATCTCTTTAATAATCCGTTGGTGAATGGATGTAAATAAATAAGTATTTATTTTATATTTTATGAGTATTTGAGCCATTTTTAAATATTTTCAAATTTATTTTAAAAAAAAACATGACGACTCACTGCGTTGACTCTATTCAAGTCACATTTTTTGAATTGGACGAGTTGAGTCTTGAGTCACAAGCATACCAACCTTGATTTCACCATGAGTTCCTATGTATTCAATCCCCATGTATTATTCTATGCAAACAAACAGGCCCTTAGCATTGACAAGTCTGATTTGTTGATTAAATAACCAATAAGCAGGAAAATAAAAATAAAGGACCGCATTTGTTCTTGACATTTTAATGCATTACTATAAGATAAGGGCACATAAGCCCGAGCAAAGCATGCGCTTCTCCTAAAGAAACATCACCCTCATGTCCCAGATTACAATATAGAGCACAATCAACTGTCAATCATTAAAAAAAAAAAAAAAAAAAAGAGAGTGTTTGTATATGGAACACTTCTCCCCCTAAATTAATATCACATGCACCATTTTATCAGTGATATCAGATGAATTTTAGCTATAACACAAGATGAAACAGACGTTGATTTCTAGCTCATAATTCAGAAATTTCCCGCACCACCCGCAAACAGACCGCGTGATTAGTAATATCCATCAATTCTCCTATCAATTCCACCAATATATTTGAGCTGCACATTCCAAATACACCCTACTACTAATATTGAGTGGAAGAATCCACTCCAATTAAATTTAAGTAAACCAGATCAAAGACAAACACTACCAAATGAATTTAAGTAAACAGAAGTTGAAATAACATCTACCACATAAAAGTACTCATAAGAAGGAACGGAAGATTAAATTTTTCACATCTTCAATCACAACACCACTCCACAACAATCACTTCAATTCTTAAGAAATCAATCAAACAAAAGAAATCTCAACCATAATCACGATGCAATCAAATCATATCAAATCATTCAGCGCAAATACAAAAACCCTAGAATTTCGATGTGATCAAACCATCATCAAGACGATTCATATGATTCTATAGATTCAAGAATCAGATATTCATAAGAAGAACAGCAACAACAAAGAGAACGGCGTATGATAGAATCGAAGCGAAAGAGAGGGAGAATTAGAGAGGAGTAAGGACGGAATGCATATGGATAGATACGAAGGAAGCATCAGATATCAAGTGCGAGCGATTGGGACGCCGGCGCAGTTTAGCGTACCTGGGGCGCGCAGGATAGGGAGAGGCGGTTCAGAAGGATGCGGAGAGTCGAATTGGGAGTGAAGCGCTGGCAATTGGGGTGCGCTTTTGGGACTCCGGCGAGGAAAGGTGCTGTAGAGATTGGGCTGCAAATACCCAACATTTACCAAAATGGGACTTACACTCAATGGTTCGTTTTATTTCATTTTTTTTTTTTTGACAATTACCCAAAAAGGCCTCAAATATTTGGAAAGATGGAAAAGAGTCTTTCAAACAATGAAACCTAAAAATAATTTTATAAGCTTTTTGTACGCGATAATTTATTATATAACCTATTTTAGATGCACATCTTTTCGTATAAGATTTTATTCCTGAACCCTCGCGAGCTCGTACATCTTGTATACGGGTCACATGTGCGCGTGTACCATGATCACGATGTACAAGTTGTGCGTGTGCGTGTATACGATATACGTGCGCATGCCGGAAAAGAAGTTGTGCAAGTAATATTGTGCCAATAAAAAAAAATTGTACAAAAAGCAATCGCGCATGAAAAATTATACAAAAAGCTATGTAAAAACTATTTGAGAGCTTTTTTAAGAGGTTTTTAAACGCACATCTTTTCGTATAAGATTTTGTTCTTGAACTCGTGCAAGCTCGTACATCTTGTATACAAATCACATGTGCGCGTGTACCATCATAACCATGTACAAGTCATGCGTGCGCATGTATATGATATACATGTAGGAAAAAAGTTATGCAAATAATAATGCGCCAACAAAAAAAAAAAAAAAAAAAAGTTGTACGAAAAGCAATTGCGTATGAAAACTTATACAAAAAGCTGTGTGAGATCTATTCGAGAGTTTTTTTTTAGGGATTTTGTAGTTTAAAGTACTCTTTTGGATCTTTTCAAATATTTGAGGCTTTTAGTAGTAATTGCTCCAGTGATATTGCAATTGAGAGAAAATCATAATAAAAAAATTGTGATGATGTGGAAAAAAAACTCAAGAAGAATTATTATAATGGTATTTCTTAACAAGAACTTGATTTTTCATTTGAAAATGTTAAGATTATGATTGAATCAAGGGGTTTTTATCTTAAGATTAGACTTAAACTCTGAGTATACATCTAAGTAACGAAAAACTAATTAAGAACATTAGTAGAGTGTATTGTACTTGTTCTTTGACAAAAATACCTCCAATGGCAATATTGCCATAGTTTTTTTCCTTTTTTTCCTTTCTTCTTCATCACTTGTCCCTCCTATAGGTATGAAGGAGGTGGGTGGATGCACAAAGTGCAAAGATAATCAACCTAATATTTTTTTTCCTCCTCTTATTCTTCTCATAGTGTTTTCTACTTTGGGGGTTGGGCGGGTTTGTTTCTTGTAAAAGTAGTTTTATAAAAAAAAATCTCTCTCTACTTACTGTTTCTGGTAACATCAGTTAGAAAAGATCTCACTCTTTTTCTCTCTCTCCTGCCTTGTTCTGGAATGTGACAAGTTTTTTTAGGCTTTTCATGCTTTGTATTTGACTTTTGATACGCATGAGAAAGGAAAGTGATGGAGATGAAAGTGACACAGGTGACAATATCACCCCTAGGGTTATTTTTTTTTTCAACCAAATTTACATAGTCAAGTGATTAGAGTTTAAGTTGAATTTTTTTCGTAAAAATCTCTAGGGTTAAATTTTAAAATGGAGAAATATGGAAAAACCTAAAAAAAAAAAAAAGATTAACAATATGTATTCATATTTTAGTTTTATTTGTAATTATTAGAGACTTTTTATTTTTTGTAATATCTTTCCTATAATCTTTCAAGAAAAAAAACCTAAATTAAGATAATTTTTTACCACACGAAACAAATGTCCTGGTTTTACCAAATTTCAAGGTGAAATTTAGCACAAAGCCAATGCAATGGAGGAACTTCTATTTCGCTCAAATGGTTGGATTTTACGAGTTATATAGCTCGATTGATGGATTGATAGACCTTACTCATATTTTTTGCATCAAAGGATACAAACTCACAGCAAAGTTACCAACATGGGTTGTGTGTGGGGACCATCCCGTGAACCAAATCCCATTTTGGTTTCGGCAAAGCGCATCAGCCTTGGTCTTGGCCTCGGATACAGACCCCGCACTGCCTCGGTTTCGGCACGACCTGCTGATATCGGAATGGGGTAACCAGTTCGGTCGCGCCACCCCATTCGGTCTCGGCTATACGGAGTTATGCAACCACATCCATTGGCCACAGCCCCATCAAGACAGGGCCCAAGAAAGGGATTCGATGGGACCTCAGCCGCCAACAGATCAGGGCGAGATCAGGCCCAATGTGACAGGCATTAAATGCAGTATGGGCTGATCGGACCTTCATTAAATGCAATGAGGGTTGTGATGGACCCCCATTAATGACCCTATGGGCTGATGAGACCCCAGTCACATCATTAGGCCCACTGGCACAGGCACCAAAACGATTTCCCATATAAGGTATGGGGCAACCCAAAGACAAGGTATGCATTCCTATACATGCAACCAGAGACCTCTCCTTTCTTCTCCGATCAACTACTAACTTAACCATCGGAGTGCCCTGTGCTGCCCACAGCCTGGGTCCTTTGACCGTTATCTTCTCCCCTTTCAGGTCTACTGGATCGCAGTTGCTCCTCCGGTACTTTGAGTAAGTCCTTGAAGGCATCCTAACCTTGTGAGTATATTTTTTGTACTTACAATTGGCGCCGTCTGTGGGAAACGATTTGCATAATCTTCCCTATCACCATGACGAGGAGAGCTGCGAAAGGCGGAGAAACATCCAAGACAAGGCGTGCAGGACCATCCTCTCACCTCCTCCCTGCCAAGAAGAGGTCTGGGAAGCAACCAGTTGCAGAGGATGACGTCGAGCGTGATCTCGTCCGAATCAACGTTCAGGAGCATGACCTTCGCTCGGAGTCTGCTCTCCGGAGGGGAGATGCTCAACAACAGCTTGTAGGTCTCCTGACGGGTCGAGATCAGCGGGGTAAGTCTCCAGCAGTCGACGGACCGACTCCCTCTGACCATCCGGAGGATGTTGATGACGAAGATTATAATCCTAGTGATGACTTCGACTCCACTCTTGAAGAGATTAGAGCGCAGAATGAAGCTATCAAAGAAATGGACGCTCTGATCCGCCAGCTCCAGCAGCAACTGGAAAGAGCTACGAGTTCAACAAGACATCAGCAGCACTCTCAGCAGCAGCACTCGCAGCGACAGCGCGAGAGGAGGGTGTCTCGTGGCAGGCGCCCTGACTCCCCCGAGAAAGACTTGAGGGACCATCTGAATCCGAAAAGGCGCGACCGAACTCGAGACGAAGGTTCGAGCACCAGCCGCAGCTTCTCGAGGAAAGCGTCGGAGACCATTCCAGAGAGCAAGTTTAACAACCAGGAGTGGCTGGACGAACGCATCAAGCAGACAGTCCAGCGCAACCTCGAGGTGGCCGGTCTCGCCCGAGACCAACGGGAAGCCTGCGAGACTGTTGATCTCGGCACATCCCCCTTCTCTCGCAACGTCAGGAGATACCCCTTGCCGAAGAAGTTCACCGTCCCGAGGTTCGTCACTTATGACGCGGTCTCGGATCCAGCTGCGCATCTTAGGCACTTCTCCCAGAAGATGTCTGTGTGGGGAGATGAGGGTCATCTGAACTGTCGAGTCTTTTCCTCCAGTTTGGGTGACCTCCCCTTGAAGCGGTTCTGTGCGCTCCCGAAGAGGTCCATTTCGAGTTGGCAGCAGCTCCAGCAATCCTTCATGAAGAAGTTCCAGGCTTACAGAATCCTGCCGAAAATAGATGCGGATATTATGGCCCTGAAAATGAAACTAGAAGAGAACGTCACCCAGTTCGCGAAGCGCTTCTGGACAGTCTACAGCCAGATTGAGAATTCCAAGGACGAGGTTGCCATCTTCACGTTCCAGAATGCCTTGCTGCCAGACAGTGACCTTCGCAAAGATCTGGCCAGGAATCCAGTGTCCTCCATAGCGGCGCTCATGTCTATAGTCAACCGCTACATTGCCCAAGAGGACGACCAGGTCAGGGCTCGAGAAAGCCATGGGGCCGCGCGGAGGGACCAAGGAGAAAAGACCTCCAAGAAAGATAGGGGACCATCCCGAAGAGATGAGCCAGACAGACGCTGGGCGTCAGCTAGCTCAGCTAGGGCTTAGGCATTCACCTCGGCAAGAAGCAAGAAGCCCAGGCTGTCCGATGATGCATATCGAGCAGTTAACACGATCTTTAAGGAGCCTATCCACATGATCATGTACAAGATTAAGTCAAGGCCATACTTCAGATGGCCAGAGCCCATGAGAGGCGATTCTTCTTTCCGGGATCAGACCAGGTTTTGTGCGTACCACAAGGAGAGCGGCCACAAAACTGAGGAATGCAGGATACTACGGTCGCATTTGGAAAAGCTTGTCCAGGAGGGACACCTGCAGGAGTTCGTCAAGGCGGACACCAAGGCCGACACCCGAGCCCCGCGCCGAGACGAAAGAGGCCACGATAGCGACGAGTCGGAGAAGATCATTAACGTCATCCATTTAGCTCCCCCGCCTAAGGGAAGTAACCGAGCTCGTGCCGAGGCCAGGCAGGCCTCTCACAGTAAGTAGGTTATGGCCGCCGAACTCGGCTCAGCTCCGAAGAGGGCTCGGAGGGAGCGGCCTGAAATCAGGTTCACAGATGCAGACTTGGAAGGGGTACAGCTTCCCCACAACGACCCGCTGATCGTCACTCTGAAATTTGATTGCTCTAAGCAAGGCGTGAAGGATTGCACCGTGAGGAAGGTCCTCGTCGACCCCGGCAGTTCATCCGAGATCCTCTATTTCGATAGTTTCCGAAGAATAGGTCTGACGGAGAAGGATCTGCAGGAGGCCCGAATTCCCCTCATCGGCTTCAGCGCCAAGCCGGTGTACCCCAAGGGAAAGGTGACGTTTAAGGTCGAGGTCGGTGGCGCATCTGTTGTGACAACCTTCTTGGTGGTTGACACTCCCTCACCCTATAATGCTATAGTGGGCCGGTCTTGGCTCCATAGTCTGGAGGCAGTCCCTTTCACTCTCCACCAGAAGCTGAAATTTCCGTGGGGATGAAAGAATGACAGAGTTGAAATCGTCACAGTGCGAGGAGATCAGCAGGCAGCCAAGCAGTGTTTAACAGTTGTGGTGTCCAGAGAGCGAGAGCCCAAGGAGGTCAACATGGCCGAGATCGAAAAGAAGCTGGAGAAGAAGCTAGATGAGGTCGGCCAGGACCCGGAAAGAAAGAGCGTGAAGGACCTGACCGAAATCAGGATCGACTCACAAGATTCGGAACGGTTCTTCCTACTCGGCAGTCAGCTCGGGGAGCCAGAGAAGTCCGAGCTGGTTCAGTTCCTGGTGCAGAACAAAGATGCTTTCGCCTGGACACCTCAAGAGATGCACGGCATTGACCCGGAGGTAATATGCCATAAATTGAATATGGACCCTAAATATAAACCAGTGATGCAGAAAGCCCGCAGGACTGGGGTGCCACAAACTGAGGTCATGGTCGAAGAGGTGGATAAACTGCTCGAGGTCGGCGCCATTAGAGAGGTCCAATACCCGACCTGGCTAGCCAATACCGTGGTCGTCAAGAAGAAGACTGACAAATGGAGGGTGTGCGTCGACTTTACCGACTTCAACAAGGCCTGCCCCAAGGACAGCTTTCTCCTTCCAAAGATCGACCAGATGATTGATGCCACAGCTGGACACGACAGAATGAGCTTCCTCGATGCATACCACGGCTATCACCAGATACCACTGTTTGGGCCGGACGAAGAAAAGACAGCCTTCATAACACCCAGAGGCACATACTGTTACAAGGTGATGCCGTTTGGGCTGAAGAATGCAGGAGCCACCTACCAGAGACTCGTCACCAAGATGTTCCACGATCAGCTCGGCAAAACTGTTGAAGTCTACATCGACGATATGTTGAAGCTCGGCAGACCTGGCTGCAGTCTTCGACACTTTGAAGAGGTTCAAACTCAAACTCAATGCCTCCAAGTGCGCCTTTGGCGTCAGCTCCGGCAAATTCTTAGGAAGCTTGGTCACACGCAGGGGGATCGAGGCAAATCCAGATCAGATCTCGGCTATCCTCAGAATACAGAGTCCCACCTCGGCAAAAGAAGTCCAGAAGCTCACCGGAATGGCTGCCGCACTAAATCGGTTCATCAGCAGATCCTCAGATAAGTGTCGGCCTTTCTTTCAACTTCTTAGAAAGAATTTTAAATTTCAATGGACTCCGGAATGTGACCAGGCCTTGCAGGAGCTTAAGGCCTATCTTTCTTCACCCCCTCTACTGTCCACTCCGATTGACGAAGAGTTTTTGTACTTATATCTGGCGGTCTCGGATCATGCGGTGAGCTCGGTCCTCATCCGAGAAGAGGACAAGGTCCAAAAACCAATTTACTATACGAGCAAGACCCTCATTGATGCCAAGACTCGATATTTGCCACTAGAGAAGCTCGCGCTGGCACTCGTTAGTGCCTCGCGGAAGCTCTCTCATTACTTTCAAACTCACACCGTAGTGGTTGTTACGGAACATCCACTCAAATCTGTCTTTAGAAAAGCTGACTTTTCAGGAAGGATCTCCCGATGGGCTGTCGAACTGGGGCAGTACGACATTCAGTATCAGCCCAGGACAGCGATTAAGGCCCAGGTTCTGGCGGATTTCCTTGCCGAGTTCGATTCGAGTTCGGCACCAACCCAGCTCGGCACAGAACTGGGGGGCAGGGAGCATGAGGCGCCCACGGCCTCTGAACAATCACAACGCCAAGCCCTCACTCCAGTTTGGAAAGTCTTCGTCGACGGATCTTCCACCTCGAGAAGAGTCGGAGCAGGAGTTGTTCTCCAATCGCTAGAAGGACTGGTCATCGAGCAGGCTCTGACCCTGGATTTCAAGGCGTCGAACAATGAAGCTGAGTACGAAGCCCTACTAGCCGGACTGAACAGCGCCAAAATCCTCGGAGCTCAACAGCTGGTGGTCTTCAGTGATTCACAGTTGGTGGCAAACCAGCTGACTGGGGACTACCAAGCTCGCGACGACCGAATGGCCGCGTATTTAGCCCTGGCAAAGAAGCTGCTTTCTCAGTTTCAGACGGCCGAAATCAAACAGATAGGCAGAGAATCAAACTCCCATGCAGATGCTCTTGCAAATTTGGCCAGCGCTGTCGAAGTAGGAAGAAAAAGAAGCATCGAAGTAGGATCGTTGCCCACGCCCAGCATTGAGCTCCATCCATCTCGGGAAGTGTTTTGTCTCGACCTCGGCCCGAGTTGGATGGACCCCATTATAGCCTACCTCAGGGACGACAAGCTTCCCGACGACAGTGGCGAGGCCCATCGAATCAGACTCAAAGCAGCCCGGTTCTGGTTGTCTCCCTAAGTTAAGCTCTACAGGAAGTCGTACACAGGCTCGTACCTCCAGTGTGTTCATCCGAGCAAAGTCGAGGACCTTTTCTTCGAGATACATGAAGGGATCTGCGGAAACCACATCGGAGGAAGATCCCTGGCTTACCGGGCTATCAGCCAGGGTTACTGGTGGCCGTATATGTAGAATGATGCACAGGTATACGCGAAAAAATGCGAGAAGTGTCAGAAATTCTCCCATTCTCTCCATCAGCCAGCCCAGAACCTCAGTCCGCTTTCTAGCCCATGGTCATTCGCCCAGTGGGGGCTCGACATAGTGGGACCACTCCACCGAACTCCAGGAAATAAGAGGTGGCTGATAGTAGCCACGGAATACTTCACCAAATGGATCGAAGCAGAGCCGTTATCCTCCATCACGGAGCAGGATTCCAAAAACTTCGTTTGGAAAAACATCGTCACAAGGTTCGGCATCCCCAGAACTTTGATTTCGGACAACGGGACCCAGTTCGACTCCAACCTTTTTAGAAGCTTCTGTCAGGAGCACGACATCCGTAATCACTACTCCACACCGGCCTACCCGCAAAGTAATGGTCAGGCAGAAATTTCCAATAAAGTAGTACTCGGCGGGCTGAAGAAACGGCTTGACAGAGCCAAGGGAAGATGGGTAGAAGAGCTCCCGAGTATACTTTGGGCCTACCGAACGACACCAAGGCGGTCCACTTCGGCGACCCCATTTTCCCTAGCTTACGGAATGGAGGTTGTGATTCCCTTAGAGATCGGCCTCCCTACTCTAAGGTCCGAGCTCTTCGACCAGGGCCGAAATGAGTCGCATCTAGCTGTGGAACTGGACTTGGCCGAGAGCGAAGAGAAGCAGCAGCAGTTTGGCTTGCAGCCTATCAACGACAACTGGCCAGAGGTTATAACCAGAGGGTTAGGGAGCGGAAATTTTTAGTAGGAGAGCTGGTTCTCAAGAAGGCACTCCTATGGGACAAGGATTCGAATCAAGGCAAGCTGGCACCGAATTGGCATGGACCATTCAAGGTGACTTCCCTTACCGGGTAGTCAGCTTACAGACTTGAAGATATGGAGGGGCGGCAGTTACCGATGCCATGGAATGCGTCCCACCTTAAGAAGTTTTATTTTTGAAAAATGCACTGTACTGTACTTGAAAGAATTCAATGAAAGAGATTCACATTCAAAAAGTAGAGCATCCTGCGTTAGCACCTCGGCTACGACCAATGATGAGATCGCCTCGGGTCAGCTACGTGCCACCCGGGCGTGAAGCCTTTACGGCCAATGATGAGATCGCCTCGGGTCGGCTACGGGCTTCCCGGGAGTGAAGCCTTTACGGCCAATGATGAGATCACCTCGGGTCAGCTACGAACCACCCGGGCATGAAGCCTTTACGGCCAACGAAGAGATCGCCTCGGGTCGGCTATGGGCCGCCCGGGCGTGAAGCCTTTATGGCCAATTATGAAGTCGTCTCGGGTCGGTGTAAACCACCCAGGCAGCCATTGCGGCCGCTGCCGAAATCAACTCAAGATGGTGGGCTCCACTCTGGCGCGGGTACACTTCGGCCCGATCACCTATGAATTCGCATCGATTGCCGAAATGAATGAGATCGGTACGCTCAACGAGGGCCTTATGATTTTGGCGTCACACTAGGTCCTAAACTAGTCGGCCTACTCCTACCGAACTCGCATGCTTGTGAACAAAAAAGCTTGTGAACAAAAAGTACAGAAAAATAACATCAAGTCGTAGGCAGGCAGATTCAAAAACAGAAAACTGATCTGAGGCAAATTGAGAGATTTGATTCATAGTTGCAAAAGTTGTACATTTCATCATTACAAGTTCACAACGAGAACATTCCTCAAACAAAATTAAAAAAAATTACACTTCTCATATGAAAGAAAATAACTCAAGAAGATGGCCCAGCCCCGGTGTCTTCAATGATTACTACGGTAGCATCGCCCGTAGGAGCGGCCTCGGAGGAACCTAGCGTCGCCTCAGCAGGAGTCTCTGGTGGAGGGGGAGCAAGAGTCTCGGCAGGGGGTTAGGTCACGGGGGCGGCTTGTCCGAACTCAGGAGGGTTCAAATACAGCGGATGATCTTCTGGATACCCCAACTCCTTGAGTACAGCACGACAGCCGAGCTGAAATATTTTCGGACTCAGCCTATGGATCTGCTCGGTGTAGTTCCGGCCCGCATCCGCAACCCCTTCTAAGAAAGCGGCGCTGACCTCGGCTTGGGCCGACGCCAGGAGTTCTTCCCTCGCTTTCTTCTCTGCCTCCAGGTCGGCCACCAGCCCTGCCGATCTCTTTTCCTCGGTGTTGAGTTTTCCTTGCAGTTCGAAAGTGTCAGCCTTCAGTTTGCAAAGCTCGCTCACCATCAAGTCGGACTGCTCCTCGAGTTCGGCCTTCTTGGCCTCCACCACCCTCAATTCCTCCCTCTTCGCCTGCAGCTCGGTTTCGGCCTTCTGCTTTTCCTCTGCAAGGCGATTGAGACGACCATCTTCTTCGAGGATCCTATTCATGACCACTTGAAGCCTCTGGACGCTCTGCAAGGGAACGGACGAAAATGAATTAGTACTGCATGGAAAATCCAAGGGCAGCCGTTACTGAAAAACCCAACACTTACCGCAAGGGAGTGCTGCATTGTCCTCATAAGCAGCTGGGGGCTATCCTCCGAGTTGTGCCTCTCCATGTCCTTGGGGAGCGCACAAGCCCTGCTGAGTGTCACGATGACAGCAGGATTCCCCACCAGCCTGTCCTCGACATTCAGCGGCCTTCCTCGCCGCAACTCGAGGTCCGGTGTGAAGGCTGCCAGCTCGGCCGAGGTCGTGGGGCCAGGAGTCTCAAGACGCCGCTCCACCAGGGAGGCCGCCTGGATTGGCGCCTCTCTCGTGGCCCTCTCCCTTGTAGACTGGAGGGGCCGTGGCCGTGACCGATCCTCTTGTTCGGGTTCCTTTCCCTTCGCCCTTTTTCTAGGCCTTTCCCGCTCTAAGTCTGCGGGAGGCCGGGCCTCGGCGCTGGAGGGGACTATGGCGCCGGAAGGGAGCGGGTCGGCTCTGGGGGCTACTGCCTGCCTACCGAACACAGCTTCCTCCAGATTCAGCGGCTGATAGGCCGGTCTGTGCCTCTCCATTTCCTCGGCACTGGGGGAGGAATAGTTCTCAATCTCCCTTATGGGGTCGCTCTCGGCACCAGCAGCCGATGTGGAGGCCTCTGCGACCGAAACGGCTCCACTCGCGGCTTCGGCTAAGGCGAGGACGATTTCCCCGGGTCGGCCTGACTTCCGTGTATAAGACACGTACTTTGGCTCGTACCCTAGGAATGAGTAAGTAGCCCTGGTATGATGGCCCCGATATCGGTAAACCTTGTTTAACCAGGGCGCGTTCCTCCTCCAGCCATCTAATTGGGCGTCTCGCTTGCGCTGGGAGAGGCCTGCAAAAGGTATCCAACTGTCAGACGCAAAGCGCAGAAATGAAATAAAAGAAAATCCGAAACCCAAGAGTGGTCAGTGTGTTACTCGGTGGAGTCCCAAAGAATCGCGGGACCTGGACCCTCCTCGCCGCCTCGGTCTCGGCAGCGCTGAACTCCCAGTTACCCGAGACGAACAGGCGATCATCTCCGTCGTACTTGTTGGAGTCTTCCAACGCCGTGACGAGGGGCTGGCACTTTGCTTTGACGCGAAGGTAGTATGTAACGCCCTCTCGGGACTTGCAGATATTATATATGTCCTCAATATCATGGACGCCGAGATTGATGTCTAGGATTCTATTCAGTTCGGCGACGCCCATGATGATTTTGAAGCCATTAGGCATCAGTTGGCAGGGACATAGATTCCACGTCTGGAGATAGGATCTGAGGAGGGGATGGAGGGGGAATCTGACCCCACCCTCGATGATGGCTATCAGAGGGAATGGCATCCAGCCATCGCAGAATACATAGACGGAGGGATCGGCGACCCTCACCCGGACGTCATCCGGGATCAGGTAGGCCACCCTGAGCTCTGCCAGAGTCGTGGGGGTGTCTATCCAATAGCTAAAGGCTCCCATTTCTGAATCTAAGGAAACCCTAGAGAAACCCTAAGGAAAGGCTGGAAATAGAGCAGAAGGAAACAGGGTGGAAACCCTAAATGCTGAACGAAGGATGTAGTAAACAGAAGAAAAGTCGGAGAAGGACTCACTGGATCGACAGGAGGAAGACCGGACCACGGTGAACGGCACCGGCTAAGCAGCTGCAACTGGAGATCGCAAGGTTGTTCGGAAGCTCTTTTCTTTGTGTTTAGCGTGTTGATTCTAGTTCCAGCAGAGGTTCAGAAGCGAGTTCTAGCAGAGGTCTAGGAGCAAAAATGGGAAAGAGACGTGCCAAAACGAATTTAAAGGACAGGGATGGGCGTCATTCCGAAATTCAAAGTGACACGCGTGCGAGGTGTCGCCTCGACTTACACCGCACGCCGCCTTGAAGTGACAAGGAGGCCTTTCGGACGATGACGCATGGCGCTGATGATCCGTCTCCTCATACTAATCATGGTCTCCGCATTTATCACCCCCTTTTATTGCCTCGGGCAAGCGAATCGATGGCGGCACACTCAATCAAACCGTCAGAACCCTTAATTAGGAGACGATTTCAGAATAACAACTCAGCTCTCAACCTCTGATAGGAGGCGCCCTAGAGGTCAAGAGCTGGGGGGCTATTGTGTGGGGACCATCCCGTGAACCAAATCCCATTTTGGTTTCGGCAAAGCGCATCAGCCTTGGTCTCATCCTCGGATACAGACCCCGCACTGCCTCGGTTTCAACACGACCTGCTGATATCGGAAGGGGTAACCAGTTCGGCCGCGCCACCCCATTCGGTCTCGGCTATACGGAGTTATGCAACCACATCCATTGGCCACAACCCCATCAAGACAGGGCCCAAGAAAGGAATTTGATGGGACCTCAGCCGCCAACAGATCAGGGCGAGATCAGGCCCAATGTGACTGGCATTAAATGCAGTATGAGCTGATCGGACCTTCATTAAATGCTATGAGGGCTGTGATGGACCCTCATTAATGACCCTATGGGCTGATGAGACCCCAGTCACATCATTAGGCCCACTGGCACAGGCACCAAAACGATTTCCCATATAAGGTATGGGGCAACCCAAAGACAAGGTATGCATTCCTATACATGCAACCAGAGACCTCTCCTTTCTTCTCCGATCAACTACTAACTTAACCATCGGAGTGCCCTGTGCTGCCCACAACCTGGGTCCTCTGACCGTTATCTTCTCCCCTTTCAGGTCTACTGGATCGCAGTTGCTCCTCCGGTACTTTGAGTAAGTCCTTGAAGGCATCCTAACCTTGTGAGTATATTTTTTGCACTTAGAGGTTGCTACCCATGCCCCTTTTTCATAAATATTAAGAAAAATTATATATGAAAAAACGGTTATCCAAACATGCCCCCATATAGTACATCATAAGATGAAAGATGGGTGGGAGGTGTGCTCTTGACTTGTTTTTAGCAAAAGGTTGTGATTGAAGCAAACATGTTTTTAACATAAAGTAGTTTTGGTAAAGATCACTTTTAGTGATTTAGTAAACCCAATGAGGGCTATTGACATGGAAGATTTAGCTCCTTCCTTTCTAAAAGAAAGCTTATTTATTGTTAATTACATTTCCTTTAAAAGTTTAAAAATGAAGAAAAGGAATCATCTTTCTAAAAAAGATTAAGTCAGGACTATCCCACTTGAGAGTTGGTAGGGTAGCATAAGACTTGGATCTACTCCAACAACTTAAAAAATGGCTAAAAACGATGGTCATAGGCCATTGTTTTTCACGAAAACCCAAGTGTAGGGAGTTGGGAATTTTGCAGTAGCTTTTATTAAAACTAGAAACAACAGGTTTGGACTGTCGTTTTTAGAATTTACCTTTTTTTAAAATAAACTGCTATAAAATTCCTGACTACCAGTGTGAGTCGATTTTTCGTGATAAACGACAGCCTATGACCATTGTTTTTAGCAATTTTTTAGGTAGTGTTGATCATGTGTCTTGTATTTGAAACACACTCTAGATGTGCCCGGTGCTCAGTGTGCGTTTGTATGAGTTTAGTGGGTGTCACCGATGAGAATAGTCCCAATGGATGAAAGACTTCACGGATACCCCCATCATCAAAAGAAAAAAAAAATCAGTCGGAAGTCCTGTAGATGCCTCCTTTATTGAAAAAAAAAAAGAAAAGAAAAGAGTACCTCTTGATGTATCATCTGCTTATGTCCGTGACTAAACTGCACCAATAGATGCATGGAATATGCTTGCTTGATTTAGACATATATATGTCAATATATTAGAAAATGCACAGTGTTCATGCGCAAATATGAACGAGAGCTCCAATGTTTTCATTTGACCAATGACTTCTTTGGGAAACACATTGATTCCTTGCTCTTTGGGAATCCATACGGACACCCTGCAAAACAATAACAATTCCAATCCATTTACCTTGGAAGAGATATGTGAAATCAATGTAAATTAGTTCAGAATTTTCCTTTTACCGGTAATAAACATTGTGCTTGAAGATTTGGACGAAGATAGACGTGAAAAAGTAGTATCCATGTAAGAATTTGACTTGGGATAGATAAAATAGAAAAATAAGATTCATATAGCCGATCCCATAGTTAAAAATAAAATAAGGCTTTAATGATAATGATGTTTTACAATAAACGTTGCATTGGGCTTTCTAAAAAATTTCAGCAATTGAAAAATCAGAGAATTTTTTTCATAGCAACTTCATCTGCACAACTATGTATACTATTGAAATGATCAAGTTTGATTGGTTGTACTATAGTCAGATCATCATTCAGTCCGGCCGCACAAAAGTGACATTTTTGTACATGCTGCAGAAGCGGGAATTTTCATCTTCTATGGAAAAGAAATGACAACCACCCTACAATGAAATTTATTTTGCGAGGAATCGCAGAAAACTTTGGAAGGAGTTAGTCGAATCACTTGGTCTAGATATGAATATTGTATGGTCTGTCTTCTTTCACTGTTACGATCATCAAATCAAATTAATAGTTAAGACTTACAGTCAATAAAGTTACTTTCTTATCCAATCGTCCCCACCACATACATGACTAATCTCAAAGATCTAAGAAGGTTTAAGTTCTACAGCACTTGCCGAATCTCAAAGATCCCAGCTGGGCCTTGAAAGAAGATTTGCTTACTGCCTGAAGGCTTTGCAGTATAGTACAGTGGTTGGCTATTGTAGAATGCAAGTTTTTTGCAAAGGAAATTAGAGCTACAGGGTACAAATTAACAGTATATTGTCACGCGTTTAGGGCACGTTTGTACAACATTGTGAAAAATCAATTTTCTGGATAACCTATTCCTCTTTCCATGGAAAACCCAACCTCACCTCCTCTCATAGGAAATGCTTTTCTTTATAATCGGAGAACTTATTTCATTTTTGAGCTTCTCACAGAAATGTAGTTGTACCAAATGCAAAACTTTCTTCACAGCGGCCGCACAAACGTGACATTTGTGTACATGCTGCAGAAGTGGGAATTTTCCTCTTCCATGAAAAAGAAATTACGATCACCCTACAATATTGGAATTTTTTTTGCGAGAAATTACAGAAAATTTAGCCCCATTTTTACTGGAAAAGCGCCTGCACTAGATATAGATTTTGCTGAAGAATTTAATTTCCACAATCCTCACTTTTTAAAAAAGAAAAACAAAATAGCTAGACAAGCGTGCCCTTAATGTCTTAGAATTCACAGACCTTGCATACACTTGGTACCATCATCATGCTTGGCTAGTTTAAAATCCAACTGCGAAGTCATGTAAAAAGGTGCAGTTAATTGGCCAACCCAAGGCTACTGGCAGAAACTCATCTAAAGCTACTTGTATAAAAATCAAGTTAGGGGTTGAAGCAACTGAATGATCTTTTCCTTTATAGCATCTTTCTTATTGTCAGTCCTCCCACCTGTAGGTCGATCTTGAATTCTGATTTAAGTTTTGTGTTCAACAAGTATGCAAATCAGATAGATGATGCTCTCCCAATGTCCAACCAATCTTGAATGGATGTAGATAAACTTTACTTAAGAAAAAAAAAACATAATTTTACCATAACTTGAAGGGGTTTTCCAAATTTCTGGGGCCATATTTCACTCCTTGATACACAATGAGGCATGTGATAGCAAGCTCCACATGCACATATATTAAATCAAGGCTAAGGTAAAAGGCTGCTTCTCTTTTAGTGCCGATGTGCTTGCATGGAATTGAATATCAAGTGGGCTTTACAAAGGATTGTTAAAGACGTGAGTGGTGAAGGATTTCGGGTAAAGGAGAGAATGCTTCAAGTTTTTCAGGATTTAAATTATTAGAATGATAGTTAGGTATTCATTTCCTTAATTACTTTCATTGAATGTTCCCAACTGTTCATCTCATGCCATAAAATCGACAAACAAAATAGAGGCCCTTTTTTTTTCCTTGTCCTCCTCTTTTTCCTTTTTCTGGATCCAATTGGTCACAGTTTGCATGCCAATTCAAAAAGTTATATTGGATAAAGGATAATCTGAGTTTCTTGGTGATGGGATGATCTCAACCATCAAAGTTGATTGTTGTCAAACGAACTGTGATTAGAATATGGACAATGGTCCAAATCAGATACTTAAATTTATCAAATCAAAATAATTCTAGTCATATGCTTCATCAATGAATCCTAACTATATACACTACATGGACGATGGATGAGAAGTCCTCTGCTCCCTAGTGGGATTTTTTTTTCTAATGAAAAACCTTTTTCAATCTCTTTCAGCATTTAGTGCAAAAAAAAAAAAAAAAAAACAACAACAAAAGCAGAGCATTTTTCTTATGGATCCACGAAAATCGTTTGTGATAGAAAATGATAGTACAAAAAAAGAGATTTTTATAGAAATTTTGACCGTATGACAGCCCTTAGACTTAACATTTGCTCATTAACCATTAAAGTTTAAATATTTTCAGTATATTTATTCGTATAATAACGGTGTAATATTGTATGACCCATAATTTCGCACAGTGTGATGTGCACAATATCGCACGACCCTAAAATGCCGCACAATAGGTCTTTATAAAATAAATATAAACTTCACTAGTTCACAGGCCAATGTGAGATCTAATAGGGAAAAATCCCATTTTTATGTGGGCATGTACATATGTTTGGTTCGAGAATTTGCAAGAAAATTACACAATTAAGCTAATTCATCGAAAATCTAAATTGCTCAAAATAAAAACACACATACAAGATGATGTCTTCAAGTTTTATTCGAATAAAAGTTGATAGCAGGGTAAATCAGGTTAATAACCTGATTAATAAACATAATTAATAATGCATAATGATGTAATCATCATCATAATGGAAAAAGCAGCAAAAGAAGTGATAATGACAAAGTCACAGGCCACACCATTATCTAACCAGACTTTTCAGCAGTACTGCCGAGTGGAGCCTGGGGAACGTGACATGTTGACTCATTCTAGAGCAACACATATTAATGATGTTGAGGTTGATGTGATTGAATTAATATTCTTTACTTTGAAGGGGTCTACACTAGTAGAGCCACAGGTGAGGTTGTTCTGGGGGTCTCTGCAGAAACTTCCAGGGATGATTGTCCAAAGGGGGCTTATTGTTTAATCAAATCAAAGTGTCTCAAGGCAGAGTTACATGCCAGCTCTCATAAGAAAGATATAAATTTAATGAGGGGTAGGTAAGAGGCCTTAAAAGGCTTGACCAACCAATTGAGAGAAGAACTTTTCCAGAAACAAACGACAAAAGCAATTAAGAAGGAAGTTAATCTGTTTCTATCTATTTTGGCTTCTATTTAGGATAAGGATTTGGTAATAGAGGATGAGCCATGATGGGCTGTCAAAGTAGTTTGATTTTGATTTAAATGGACAATAAATACATTCTTTTGTGCAATAAATACAATCCTTCAAAGACAACTTCAATAGCAAACTAAAATTTCCTCCTACCTGTCTGATGAAAATTAAAATTGTTGAGTACCTTTTGCAGATATCACTTTTGCAAGCTTAAGAAAAAACAGAAAAGAAGAACTTGGCTCTGACAAATCATGTGCTAGAAGTTAGGATAGTGCAATTCAGACTTTTGGAGCCTATCTATTAAAAAAAATCTGAGCTGTACAAAATAGCCCCCCCCCTCCATTTTAATAAGAGTTCATCCCACTATAAGATGAATATTAGTTAGAAATATAATTGATGAATATGCACTTAGGATCGTTTTACTCACTTCACTTTTTTAATTAAATAATTAATATTTAGGTGCTACCAACTCTTACTCAAGAATAAAATTTAGGAAAATAATTCTATATAAAAAGAGAGGACTTTTATTTTGACCAATTTGAGTTTTTAGTAAATAGACCCTACTTCTCTAACCAGAAGGCTATCCTACCTCACCGTGTGGAGTTGTATTCTTTCACTTAGAATTTCTCTAAGCCAAAGTCTCAAATAGAGGATCCAAATTCAAATAGATAACTACTGTGAAATTAAGATCAAGATCATGGTCATCAAAGTTTGTGGGGCCCATTAGATGGAATGTTATAATCATAAAAAAAAAAAAAAAAAAATAAGAAGAAGAAAGAAAGAAAATAAATAATGCATGGCCCACACATAAAGAGAGGTTGAGATAACAAGTCACACAAGTGTGTGTTTGGGAAAAGTAATGGAGAGGGTTTGTGTAACCGTTTCCATAAGACAAAACAGAAATGGGCGGTAGAAAAGATGGTCATGGGAGAAAGTTGCGTTTGCAAGTCCGATCAAGACGGAAGAGGGCTTCTCCCCCCACCACCAAGTAGCCAAGGAAGCATTTTTCGTTCGACGGCGTTGGCTAACCAGCTCCCATCCGTCCCAAAACGATACGATAGAGGAAAAGGAAAAAAACAAAAAAAGGAACAAGAGGGGGTGGGGTTGGAGGAGAAAGGAAGGCTCCAAATAGACCAAGTTGAGTTGTGTGTGTGTGTGGAGAAGCTACAGAGCCTTTCATGATGGCCGAGGAGAGGAGGAGGCTTTGAGAGAAGCCCCCCCACACCAAAGGGCAGAAAGAAAAAAAGAAGAAGAAGAAAAACACCCAAGCTCTTTTTTTCCTTTTAGTGCCTTTGTCTCCCCCACCCCCATCCCTTGCTGCCTACCTACTAATACTACTTACCCACCCTGTCTTTTTTCTCCTCTCTCTTTCTCTCTGCCCTCCTCCTCCTTCTTCTTCTCTCTCTTTGATAGCACTTGCCAAAAGCTGAGGACAGGAAGTTCCTGAGGTATGTTTTTGTAGAGCCACCAAACTTCTTCTAGCTTCCTTTTTTTTTTCTTTTCATTTTGGAGCATTTTCTATCTCTGGGTTCAGAGGAAAATAGGCCTTTTAAGTAGAGAAAAGTTTTTTCATGGAATCGCAAAAAATTTAATTTATTTTCTTGCTTTTGTTTAGAAAAAGTAGTCGTGCCAAAGATGAAATATATTTTTTTCTTACCGACAGAAAAGCAAACATGCTTGCACGCAAGAAATGGTATAATGATATGGCATTCTAAAAGAAACTAAAATATATTAGAAATAAAAGAAAAGATATATGCGTATGCATGTGAAATCCTACAAAATGACCTCTGCTCCTGTTGGGTGGTTTGATCTTTTCATTGATTTCCTTTGCAGATCCGCACTAATTATAAATTACACTTCATGCTGGATTTGGATTAAGTTAGATTATTTTTTCATTAGCTTATATATTTAGGTGACTAAATATAATTTTGTGGCCTTATTTTATTATTAAACTTGCTTTATCATTTTGTTTTGAGGTACATATGAGAATATAATTAAGATTTTGGAGGAAACTGAAAAAATAAGGTAAAATTATATATTTTATTTTTACATAAAAGTTTGTATTCTTTTATTTTTGAAGCTTTCATGAAGACTCTTATAACAATTTCTCAATAAAATAAGCTTAGGTCGTAGTGGAATAAATAAAAGTTGTGATTTAGATGAGGATTATAGGGTCTTGTTTCTTTGCTTAAGTTTCTCACAAGAATTTGAGGTACTGAGGTTCTTTTACGTGATATGATGGCAGATGTCATGATTCTTCACAAATATTTTTGAAGTCTCAACAACCTAAATTGCCTCAATTGCCTTGGTAAAATTTTGAAACTCCAACTCCTTTGTGGTGGAATTTTTTTTACACTCAAGCACAATTGAGCATCAAAGAATTCTACTATGGAAAATCACAAATTCTTTAAATATTATTTCTCTGAATTCCAGTCCAGTAAAAAAACAAGCTGAAATTTGGGTTATGATTTTCTTTTAAAAACACAATGAAGTGAAAGAGTTATTTCTATTTCCATATTTGTTTGGTACGTATGTAAATCAACAAGAATAATATCTTATTTTAATAAAATGCAATGAAAAACAAAAAACAGAGACTATTAGAGACTTAACGAAAAATAAAATAAAATAAAATAGCCGCAAGTAAACTCTTAGACTCGTTCCACCAAGTATTAACAAAATGGTTGCAACTCAACAGCAGAGCTTGTTCCACACACACACCAAAAAAAAAAAAAAAATCTAACTTTTGATTTTCCAAAATCCCTCTCTTCTAGCAATAAATATAGCCAATTAAAAACGACACCTTACCTAGGCTTGTTTGGCAATTCTACTAGTATAGTTAAATAAGGTAAAGTCCCATTTCTCAAAAAAAAAAAAAAAAAAAAAAATCCCACCAAAAGCACTTTAATTCAAATTTCCCATCATATTTTTTCTAAAAAAGTCAAAAAGTAAGCTCATTTCTCCACTAAAATACAAAAGAAAACTCCACTTTTCAAAAAAAATAAATAAAAAAGATTCCATCACAAACAACTATAAATAAAATACCATCATAACTCACTTATATTTTATTGTTTATTCAAAAATAACCTTTACTCCACTCAACTCTACAAGTAAAGCCCTCAAATAGGCCCGGGTAAGATGTGCACTTCTTACCCTCCTCCCTACACTTGCAAGTTCCTTCTCCTCACTTAAACGAGTTTCCTATCTTCCTGTATGCGAGTAACTCAGGATCGCTGGGCTTAAAACAAGAACAAATATGGTCAACTTACAAAAAATAAAAGATATTGTTATATATTTTATTAAAAAAACAAATATGGTCAATTTACAATATATATATTGTTATATATTTTATTAAAAAAAAAGTCTCTCTTACATACTCCGGCAGATTTAAATTTAATATTACAAACCATGAACTAAAGTGATGGGCGGCCGGCTTCCACACGTTGAAACCTTCCCTTTCCTCTCATCCTCCTCAAGAACCTACTTCACATTTCCTTTCCCCCTTTTACCCCTACCTCCAGACAGGAATCCCCAATTCCTCTCTCTCTTTCACTCTCTTCCTTTTCCCTCCTTTTTCTCCCATTTGCTTGCAATGAGGTTTTGAAATCGAACCTTATTACCTTTTTTCTTTCTCAAGTTTCTTTTTCCATAAGAACCCATTTTATGATTATTTGGTTTGGTTTCATTAGAGCTCATGATTTTTCCATTGATTCTAAAGTTTGATTATCTGAAGTAGGCATTTTTTTTTCTCCTTTTAATCAGACAAAAGCTTAAATACAAGGGGGTTGTGAATTGTGAATTGTTCTCTGGTGTTCATGATTGAGGATACGCGGTTTCAGGCAAAGAATTGGTTTTCCTCTTGGAGGTTGGTTGACATATTTAATCAGATAGTTTATGTTTCAACTTTTATCAGTTTTTTTTTGTAGTTTTGTTGTAATTGTTTTAAGATGGAAACAACTGCAGTGTAATTTATCCCTAAAGAGATGTTGGATAGATGGAACCACCTAGAGTTTCAGCTGCAGAAGGTATTACATGCTACTACTGTTGTGGTGTTCATGGTGTTCATGGTTCTTATCCAATTGGAAGGGTGCTGGGCTATCAATGAGGAAGGTAGTTAAAATCAATGTATATTTGATGTTTGATTATATATATATATATATGTTGTTAATGTGGGGAGGTTCTTATTGTTATGATGTACTGAAATGAAGGGTTGGCGTTGTTGGAATTTCGAATGAGAGTGGATTCTGATCCTTTTGGTGCATTGGAGGATTGGAATTTTAACGATGGCGATCCATGTCAATGGACTGGCGTTGGCTGTGTGGATGGTGAAGTGCATGATCTGTAAGTGTGTATTTCTATGTTTTGTTTGGATGAACCATGTAGTTAAATCAACTTTTAATTGTTTTGGTTGAAATGATAACATCTGTTCTATAGTGAATTTGACTTGAGGGGTGTCAAAGAAAATTAATAACCATACTCTGGCAATTGTGGGTATTATTATTATTATTTTTATATCTTTCAGCCTTACATCGAAAAGGCATAAATTAAGTGTGATTGAGGTAGTTGAATGTGCATCTTGACTGTTGAGTAATGAACTAATACGTTTTATTTATGGAACATGTAACTTGTTTGCATACCTATTTGAGATTTTTGGAGAATGCATTCTTCCAACGGGTTGAATCTTTACTCCTTGCTTTGGTAAATAATGTGGTTTGTCTCTATATCTGAAGTATTTTACAGAAATTGGCCTTGTTCTCTTCTGAGAAATTAATTCTTCATTGTAATTTTTATTTTGAACGCTGTGATGATTCCCATTCCCTCTCTCTGTTTTTATTTTTTTAATTTTTTTTTTAATTTTTTTTTTAATTTTTAAAGACACCTTTTTGGGTGGTAATTGAGATCAATTTAGTTGACCAAATTGTATTTGTCATCTGAATTTTTATTTGTCTGCAATTGTAGGGACTTGAGTGACTTTTCTCTCGGCGGGATGCTAGCACCCGAGATTGGGAAACTAAGCAACTTGAGATCTCTGTAAGCATTATCATTTTTTTTTCAAGAAGGAATTTGAATTTTACTTAACACTTTATATTTTCTCGTGGGAAATGATCATATATCTATAGTTTTTTTTTTTTGTCCACAACAAAGCACACTCAACTTTCTCCACTACTGAAATTGTGTGTTTAAAATGGTAATAGATGTCATTAATGAAAGAGGATGATAATCTGCAAAGAAACATTAGAAGGCTAAAATATTTAAACACCGTCACCAACACTTTTAAGCATGAATAGAGCTTACACAACATTCACCCAACTACTTCACTGATTGGAACTTTAACGCTAAAAAATTCCTTCAAACAATTCAGCAATGAGATTGGTTTCGCCCAAGTTTTGTAATTGTCACAGCTTTTGGTCCTCAGCCTTATTATTCAAAATTAGTCTATTTCTTTCTATCGATCATGAGACAACCACTGTTGAAAGTATGTGCGCATATTATATGCACTCAGAGAGGGAGTTCCAGAAAATGTACCTTTTTGCATTAGGCTGCTTCTCTCTCTCTCTCTCTCTCTCATATTTTTTAAAGTGTGGCTCATCTATGACAAACCCAATCCTTTTGCACTCCCCTTGACTCCACAAATTAGCATTCACCCCAATTTGACATTGATCCGACCATAAACCACTATTGGATTTAATAAAAAAAAAAAAATATTTGCTTCGAACCATCACACTTTGAGGCTTTATCATCAAGGGTTAGAATTATGTAATTGGAGTGTTATGTGAGCCAACCTGTGCCCTCAACATCCCTTCCATATCCCATCCATCTCTATGAATTGGATGTGTCTTAGCCTCTTAGGTGCACCCAAAGGAAGGATGCACTTCTTCAGAAGTTTGTGCACTTGTCCGGGGTGTTCTCGTATTTCCTTCCTTGTGGGGCCCATTTAGGATCCATCAATTCACGGGGGCAAGTGGGATTTGTGCGGGGCCTCGGGGATGGGAGGTAGCAAAACATCAATCTGATCAAATAATCCTAACCCTCATCTATTATGCATTAAGTTTTAATGTTTTCTAAATGCTATTTTTTATTGAATCCAATAGTGGTTAATTGTTAGATCACTTTCAAAATGGATTGAGTGCAAATTCATGGGGTATTGGTATGTATAAATGGCTACATTTCCAAAGGCGAGCGTCATTGTACATAACAGGGGCAAAAAAAAAAAAAAGATTGATTGAAGAAAACATATATATTAATGGTCCTTCTTTGGCGTCTCTTTTTCAGTTTTCATATAAGGGGCCTACCTAAACATTAGCCCAATCCCTTCACACACCCACCCCTCCCTTGAATTGACATTTGACATTGTTCCTCACGTTGGTTGTTGTTGGATTTTATCACTGTGCACAACTTATAGCCATTAAACTCGTAAGGACCTAAAATTTAGGTCTAAAATAATTTTATCAGCCTAATATTATTGTAGTCCTTTCCATTTTCTTCATTCCTCGTGATTGGCATTGATCCAAGTGGACTCCATAGATAGAGCCTCTAATTTCTTAATCATAGCTTGTACTTAATGAGAAATGATTGCAGCGGCAATCTTCTTCCAAGCCATCTTCGTTCTCTGGTCTCTCCGGAATGATTCTAAGCACTGGAATAGAAAGCCTTCTCTGGTAAGTGCTCAGATCATGTTCTTGGATCGGATGAGAGGGCTGGCCAGCTCGTTGCAAGGGCCTGCCTTATCCCTTCCCCATCTTGTCCTGCATTGTTTGGGTCTGGTTTGAGCTCCTGCTTGGTCTCCGGTTCAGAGCAGGTCCCCTGTTCTCTCTCCCTGTCCTGTTTCTTCTGTTTCTTCCTGCTCTGTTGCCTGTTTTCTGCTTCGGCTTTGTATAGCTTCAGTTTCTTTGTTTGCTGGTTTTTTTCTTGTTTTTGGCTGTTGCCTTTTGGCCTGGGGGCCTGGTGCCTTGTTTCTCTCTTCATTCTTTAAATTTAATTTACCATTAAGCAAAAAAAAAAAAAAAAAGAGAAATGATTGCAAGTATGACTAGCTCCTTATGAATTGGCACTGGGACAATCACAAATTACAAGTTACATTATAAAGTTAACATATATGCTTATCTGGATTTCTGTATTTATTAAACATTTTATTGTTATAGCCACATATTAAGATATTCTAAGAGTTCATAAATTGGAGAAAGTTTGAATTCACTCACTGCTACTGTGAGGTACCCTTTTATTAAACATTTTATTGTTATAGCCACATATTAAGATATTCTAAGAGTTCATAAATTGGAGAAAGTTCACAAGGACTTTTTTTTTTTTTTGTGTGTTTATATTATGTTACCAAGGTGATTGTTGTTTTCTATTCTTCCTTTTTAATTCTTTTGATCTATAACAGTTATAGAAGTATAATGCAATGTTTCCTTTTGCTTCTAATACAATATTATTTATAACTTTCTGCACAGCCCTTTTTCTATTAGAGGATGCTGCCAAGTTGACTATTGCTGGTGAAAGATTGTCAGCCAATTGCTAGTTTTTTTTTTTTTTTTTAATTTTTTATTACCTTTTTACTTCAGAATTATCTATCTTGGACATAGGTATATGTGTTTGACCTGTGTCCAAGTTATGTATGTCGATGTAACATAAGGCGTCCGGTTTAGCTACTTCAGAATACCTACAAACAAATATGTTCATGCAACTATATTGTTAATACACTAAAAATTTATCATCTGAAGATCATTTTGAGATAATATATCAATATAAATGTATCACAAAGGCTAGAGGTTTATCAGAATTCATTAACAAGATATATGTATATATGTTATAAAAAATATAGGAACTGAAATTAGTTTTATAAGTTGCACTTATCCCAGTCATTTTCTTTTTTGTTTGATTTAATTAGAAATGTTAAGGTGTATCTACTTAGTCTGATATGAGTACAAGTACTTAAATATACCTTTTTCTTACAAGGATATTTCCTGTTTCATATTTAGCGTGAAACTATGCACTTGATGAACTTTTGATGGTTTCTTCAATTGTATTAATTTTCTTTGTTTGTTTGCATTGAAAGTGTGCTCTATAAGAACAGCTTCTTTGGTGCCATTCCTAAGGAGCTTGCAGAGTTAACTATGCTTGAAGTGTTAGATTTGAGGAGTAACAAATTAAATGGAACTATTCCCACAGAGATAGGTGATATGCTGTCATTGAAACACTTGTGAGTACATTATTGTGTACTTTTGTTTGCGTCCTTGCATTCTATACTTAAATTATGACTTTTTTACCATGAATATATATATTTTGTTGCATATGCCAGATTGATATGTGACAATGATTTTCAAGGCGGCATGCCTTTTGAGATTGAGAAGCCAAATATGCTCATCGAGCTACAATATGATGAAAATCTTGCGTCAGATTCGAGTAGTGGAATCGATTGCATAAACAAAAAAGTTAGACATTGGTAAGAGGTTTTCTATTTCTTTTACTCTGATTGGTAAAAACCTAACATATTCGTATGTGGGCAGTCTTTTTATATTAAATTCTTTTTATGTCTTTCGAAGAAATGCTTTGAATATTGTTAAAAAAAAAGGAAAGGAAAAAAGAGGGATGCTTTGAATAAGATTTGTCCATCATCAACATGATGAAAGCCTAGTCCCAACCATGTTGGGGCTCTGAATAAAACTTGTTCATTTATCATCTCATTTTCTTATTTCATCTCTAAAATGATTTAAATGCCATTTATTAGTACAATTGATATTACAAGCAGGAACGATGTAGGTTACAAAATTAGTGTGTCAGTGGGCTCTTTTTGTTAAATGGTCAGTAGGCAAATGTAATTACTAATAAATTATGAATTTCTGATTAACATGTAAAAAGGTTATTAGATTGGGATTTGAGTACTGTAGCATACATAAAAGGTGCTCTATGTTGTAACCACAAGATTGCAGGTCTGAGTCGCATTACCCTTATAAGAAAAACAATTGTACCACATATTTTCTTGAGAAGTTTGGGTCAAAACATTCAGATATATGCGATGTACAAAGGTATGAATGATGTTAAACTGCCGACCATAGGGAACCCATTCCTTGAAATGGACTCTGCATTATTAGATATGTCCATTTGGTGCTTACCTTTTGAAGATCCAAACCAGTTAGATGGTAGAAAATCTCCTTGCACTTTAAGAAGTTATGGTGCTGATTGTGTATTCTGCATGTTCTTTTGGAACAAAAATGAATTTCTTGAATCAGATTTTTTGCTACTTATGGTTATTATGATTAAGAGGACTTCTAGCCTGTTGCGCGTGCCCCCAAAAGATTGTGGTCCAATCTCAATACTTGATTTGACAATTGATGGACCTACCTTGTAGAGATGCCGCAAAAATCACTCAGATTGGAAGATCTTCACTTTGTGTGTTCACAAACTCTTCAAAGCATAAGATTGATTTCAATGAGTTTTGGTTTGGGAGATAATTGAGATTGTCCTTTCTCCATAGATGTTGGGCTTGTCAGGCCATCAGGTCAACTGTCTAGATCATTAATTATGTGCCCACATGCACTATAACAGACTGAAGGTAAATTAATCACTTCTTTACCTTGGAACCTAATTGTTTCTATACTAAGAAACCATAGAAGACAGTTTTTTTGGTCAACTACTCAATAATTTCCTTTTCTTTTTTTGTGGCAGTTTGAGCTTTGAACTCATCTAGCATATATGTAGTCGACCAACCATTCCAAGCAAATATTTATAAACAGTCCTTACTCAAAAACTGGTAAAGAGATTTAAAACAATAGGATAAAACAAACTTTTTCATTGTCTAAATTAAAGAAAAAAATATATATTTTATCAATATTCTACCATTGTAAGGACCAATAATCCCTGTCGTCTTTGTTTTTTCTTTTGTTCTTTTGGTTACAAATTGTGTACTTAAAATACCTCACTTAAGAAACCTTTTCTTTCAAGGTTGAAGTCCCAAACAGGTTCTTCACATGGCCATGTAGGGAAATGCTATGACGACATAACAGGTGAATTTTGTTGATGATTTTATTTGTATAGTGCACTTTTTTGTACTGGTGATGATTGAATTATCTTTTCTTGTTAGCAGGCTTATCTGAACCACATATAGATGAAAAAGTAACATATGTATTAAATCCTGTTCGCCGTAAACTTCTTCAGAAAGGTAGTAATCTTGCTGCTGCTCCTGTGCATGGAGCTCCTCCTGAAGAACTTACTACAATTCCATCATTTGGAAGCGGTTCTTTTCCTGCCTCTACAAAATCTCCTCTTGGAACTGATAAGAAGGAATTATCTCCACCAGCAGCTTCACCTTCAATGGATCCTTCTGCAACCAATCCAATACCTCAACAACATCCTACCCCAACTCTTATTTCCAAGGAAAAACCAACTGATGAAGGTTTAGGAAAGTGGAAATATGTCTATGTACTTCCAGCTGGGGCCTTTCTTCTTACCATTGCTGCAGTTGTGCTGTTTATTTGTCGCAAAAAAGGAGGGACTAACATTGGTCCTTGGAAGACGGGACTAAGTGGCCAATTACAAAAAGCATTTGTAACAGGTGATTTTCATTTGGACACCATCACTTATGTATGTGTAAATATTGCATTCGAAACATGGTTTAAAATCGTGTTTGCTTCGCCTTTTGTAGAGGTATTATTTTCTCTAGGTGCTTTTAAGCGTTAAATCTTGACTTCCATGACATAGTTTTTTTTTTTTATGAGACTTTCATTGGTTTAAGCAACATGAATACATGTGAAAAAAACGAGCATTACTATTATTTTCTACTTATACAGTGATACAGGACCCATACAATAAGGGGACCGGTATGCCCCCTTATCTTAGTTGCTTTTGCAAAAAAAAAAAAAAAAAACAGTTTCTCTCATTTTTCCAATATTCTAGATTTTCTACAATTTTTTAGATTTTTTAGATTTTTTTTTCAAATCGTACCGCTACACCACTACATAACGCCGCTACGCTACGTAGTGTTTTGGTGGCTGGCCTGCCGCTACCGCTATTTTCATCCTTGACCGTGACCGTTATATATTAAATAACGCAATAATATTGGCCGTTACTGTTTCATAACGGCCATTATGAAAAGGTAATTGCCGTTTTTGTAAACCATGAGTCAAAGTTTTATGTGAAGTAATAAACTTTTCCTTTTTCTCAGTATCATATTAGGCTTCAAATGATATTATAGAGGTAATCATCTCTTATATATGTGCCTATATTGCACTTGAAGCATTATATTTATATGAAGTGACAAAACTTTTCCTTGTTTTTGTTGTGATTTTAGGATTCTAACAATATAATGGAAGTAATCATTGTGTTCATTCTAAATGAGCATAGATTGTCCATATGCATGAGTGCTCTTAAACATCCATTTGTATTAGATTTCAATATTTCATTTTAATTTATCTCTTAGGTGTTCCCAAGTTAAATCGAGCAGAGCTGGTAACTGCTTGCGAGGACTTCAGCAATATAATCAATACTTTGCCAAATTGTACAATTTTCAAAGGAACATTGTCCAGCGGGGTCGAGATAGCAGTTGCATCTACCACAATTGCATCTGCAAAAGATTGGTCGAGACGTGCAGAGACGCACTTTAGGAAAAAGGTCTTGACTCTTGGAAGTTCACATTATATAAATATATATATATATATAAACACACACACAACTAGAACTATTTGTATTATATATAGAGATCATCCTACTTCTCATATTTTATTTTATTTTTTATTTTCAATTTGTAGGTTGATACATTATCACGTGTGAATCACAAGAACTTTGTCAATCTTCTTGGCTATTGTGAGGAGGATCAACCATTTCTTAGAATGTTGGTGCTTGAGTATGCTCCCAATGGTTCTGTCTTTGAGCATCTGCATGGTGAGAATGATTAAAAGTATTCAAATTGTGTAGTCATTTCCTTTACGAATATGTCTAGGAGTGCATGGTGAGAACTATTAAAAGAATCCAAATTGTGTAACCATTTTCTTTATTTGTTGGATCTAAACGTTCAAACTTGCTTACCAATTGGTTGGCTACAGGACAAGTTTTCTTTCCAATCTTATCAGCTTTATTTTGGCCTGTGTACATTGTTTGTATGTATTAGGGTGGTTGTTTTTTGTGACCTCATATTTCAAACTTTGTTCAAAGGGTAATGGACATCCTAGGGGAGCTTATTGTCATTTTCTGTTTTGCAGTTAAAGAATTTGAACATCTTGACTGGGCTGCTAGGATGAGAATTATAATTGGAGTGGCTTATTGTTTGCAATACATGCACCATGAACTAAATCCACCCATACCACACCCCAATCTTACATCAAATAATGTCTATTTGACTGATGATTATGCTGCTAAGGTATATTTGTAACTTTTTTTTAACCTTTCATCTCTAAGCACATGTTTGGATGTGTGACAATGATATATATGTTTATTATTATTATTTTTTAGGTTGCTGAGTTTGATTTTTGGAAAGAGTTTGTAGCAAAAGGAAAGATACCTGATGATGATGACTCAAATCGGTCAGAGTTGCCGCTTGCAGATACTGAAAGCAATATTTATAATTTTGGAGTTCTGATGTTGGAAGTAGTTTCTGGAAAGGTTCCTTATTGTGAAGAACAAGGATCCATTGTAACTTGGGTAAAACATCAAAACTTTTATCTTTTAGGTTAGAAAAAAGATATGTTGAAGTTGTTTGGGTTAAATAGGTTTGTGATTGACATATGGAGCAATTTGATCTTTTAATTGCTTAAAACGGTAGGATGAAACTTCTATTTTCATAATAGTCAGCAACCTATATTTTTTAGAACTAGTTTCCAAGTCGGAAGGAGAAAAGGAAAAAGGGGAAGGGGGGGGGGGGGGGAGGGTTGTCTTTAGAATTTTTAAAATCCTCTTTTCATGTGCATCATATTATTTCGGCACACATGTGCATGCACAGATATACAAGCAAAGTTGCATTGGACCCATGTTTCTATGTAAAATCCAACATCATAAATGAAAAACTTGCATTTCAGAGACTTAAATGGACCTGTGTTTCTCCTCCAAATCCCCCCCCCCCTCTGTGGGTTTAAGAGTCAAATTAAGGACTTTAAAATTAGGTCTTTTCCTAAGAAAAAAAGTGTCTTGAGAACTTGTCCAGAGAGAAAAAAAAAATTTCACTAGCTCAATCATTTGTGCGTCTTTCTTAGACCATCAAACTTGATGGTATGAGGACATCAAAGTAGGACTGTTCGTAGCTGGTAAATAAAGTGAACCTGCATGCATTCTTTGCATAGCAATTGAACACTAAAAATAAGATGATTGTCAAAGTAGGGTGAACTAATTCACGAAAACATTTTTGTCAATGTGAAGTGGGGTTAGGGGAAGGAGGGAGAATCGGTGTTTAGATTGTGTGCGAGTGGTTTGGATTGATGTTTAACCTTAGCAGCCAGTGCATAACGAGACCTATTTTAATCAAGTAATTTTTTTTCTCACTGTTGAAAGCGGCATTATATTCTATCGAGTGAATTTGTTATATTTACAATTATTTGTGTTAATAATGGCCTGTTGCTTGAGATGAGTGCCTGATGATGAAATGACTCCCATATTCTTTTCATTAATTAAACCAGCACTGCTATAGTGTATTAGTATGTGATTGTGACTGTCATGATGGATTTCTTGAAGTGTGATGAGTATGCTTTGACTTTAAAATAGAAAGAAGCTGGTCACGAGTATGCTTTAACTTTAAATTAGAAAGAAGCTGGTCACTTCTTTGTTTTTTTTTTTCCCCTTTTTGAAAGGGCTGCTCAACTTAGTGAGGTGAGGGACTGAATGCTTTTAGGACTTACGTGCACCCTTGCTGTTTCAGTAGTCGAAATGTGGTACTTTTACTGGTGGCCAGTGGCCACACTAATTCTTCCATTCTTGCTGTGCCTACTTCCTTTCAATATGACCTATGTGTGATGAAGCTACAACTTCTTTTGAAGATGCAGACACCGATAGCAATCCAACTTTCTAATTTGTAACTTTTTATTGGGTTTTTACAGGCCTCTGAGTATTTGAATGATAGACGAACTGTGAGTTACATGGTTGATCCTTCATTGAAGTCATATAAGAACAATGAGCTTGATGCAGTCTGTGAGGTTATTCTGCAGTGTATTAATCAAGATCCAAGGCAGCGACCGACGATGAAGGAAGTTACTGCTAAATTGAGGGAAGTGTTAGGAATTTCACCCGATGCGGCAACTCCAAAACTCTCTCCTCTTTGGTGGGCAGAACTCGAGATCCTCTCATTAGAAGCTAGTTAGCTTGTGACTGTCACTGGGCTCTTCTTTGTTTAGTCTCTTTGTGATGTTTTACCTAATGTAGTTGTATAATATATATTCCTTTCCCCAAAACATAATGATCTCATAGCTGAGCCTCCTCTCTTTCCCCTCTATGGTTCTTCTATTCTCCTTTTCCTTTTACTTTCTCCAAGTTCATGAAAATAAAAAAGTGTGGATTAAGATTTGTATGCTAGTTCTTTGGTCTATAGGTTTACATGTGAGTTCTTTGGTATACTTAAACCGGATGTGTACTAATACTTTCTAGAGAATGGGATGTGAAAAATAACTAATAATTGTATCTTTATAGTCATATGCAAGTCACCAAGTGTAGATTGATGTATCACTAGGGAATTGCATTGTAAGCTTCCTTTGTTGTGTGAAGTTTGCATTTCACACTATTGTTCGTGTTTCCGAAATCATTCCATTGCTATTTGACTACTGGAAATGAAGGGTAGAGAGGCTGTGGCATTTAGTCTTATTATGATTTTGTTACCTAGAGCAGATGGGTGGGTGTATAGGCAATTGTATTGTAAGCTTCTTTTGTCCATTTTTATGGTACCATTCCATCTCCCACTTTGAGATTATTTGGATATAAAGAAAAAGAGCTTGTGGCAGGGTTTGCTGAATCTATTCCTGTCTCCAGACAGCCACCCTACCATTTTGTAGATGCTGGATGTTCTGATCCAAGTCTGAGCTAGACCATTCATCAAGTGGGCCACTATGTATAAAAAAGACTGATGGCGCACAATGAGATTGTGGGAAGCAGTCCAAATTGAATGTACATGTGGGGTGCAGTTGATAAATAGGCTGGCTTTACTTTCAATTATTGATGATACTTTATAGGGCTACTTCTGAATACATGCAGCATTGTGGAAAAGGGCATTGGAATGTGTATATAGTTCATAGTTAGATAAGAATTTGTATAGATTGTTGAAAGATGTGGTGGTCTTCACCTCTTGTATAAAATTTTCCAAGGATCTGGATTCTATGCATCTTTCAAAACAGAGAGCAACCCAAGATGTACCCATCCATGTTTTTTGTAGCTGATTTTTCGTAAAAATGAATTAATTTTTCTCGATAGAGAAGATTTTGATTTCTTATTAAAGGAGTCGTCATGATCAGCTTGGACACTATCTTTTATTGTAAGTTTAAATTGTTTGGTGGGCTGATGATAATACTCTATGACTGGGCTGAGCGCAGTGTTTAAGGTCAAGATCTTTTAAACCAAGAGACTCTTAAAAGTGCCCAAGAAATTCTAATAAGTAGTAATGTTCCTCGGCTAATTAATAACTGTGATTAACCTATTTTAATCAAGAGAAGCCATACTATGCGTTCTTTCCTAGGCTGATTACATATAGAGGAGTTCTATTGGCACGACAATTCTGTCTCTCTACAACGCAAAGAATTTTTTTTTTTCATTTCCTAAACTATCATTTCCCATCCTCCGTTTCCCTTTCTCCCTCCAGCCTCTTCCTCTCCCCCACCCCACCCGACCGGCCAGCCAGCGGCCTCCCTCCCCACTCTCCCTTCCTCCTCTCTCCTCTCCCCCACCCCACCCTCCCAGTCTCCTCCCAATCTCTGGCCGGCTGGCCAGGGGCCACCCTCCCCACCCTCCCTTCCTCTTCTCCTCTCTCCTCTCCCACCCCCCACACCCAAACTGTCGACGGGGAGGGAGATCGAGTAGTAGGACTGCAGAGAAAGAGGGAGAGGGAGGCCGCTGGCCGGCCGGAGATCCCTCCCCGTCGGAGACTAGGTGGCGTGGGGTGGGGGAGAGGAAGAGGGTGGAGAGAGAGAGGGAAAGGGAGGAGGGGGGAAGGTTAGTTTAGGGAATGATTTTTTTTTCTTTGCAGTGTGGAGAGACAGAATTGTGGTGCCAAAAGAACTCTCCTTATATATATAATGAAAACAGTAGTAATTAAGGGAAGGAAGATAAAACAGGGTATAAATCCAAAATCGACTTAACCTAACCCTGATCGACTTTAGAATTCTATAGATAACATTCTACTAGTTACAAGAAAAGAGAGAGGAAAGGAGATGGAAAGAACTGGGAAAAAAAATGCTGAAAGGATCCGTCATTCTTGTATTCCGGTGTGCCCATCTCTTGCTAAAGAACACCCAGGATACATGGGACTACATGAGTCCCACATCAGAAACATTCAAGACCGGAGTCTGGGCTTTAAGTACCCATGATTACCTCCACTTTAATAGCTAGCTTTTGTGGTGGTAAGCACGATTACAAATAGGTCCAGCTCGTGGGGGCACTTAGATCATGTCTATTAGTGGGTGGAGGGGGCAGATGTAATGGTTTTATAGATAGAATTAGCCTCATTAGATTATCTTTGCCCTCTGATTAATAATTTGAAAATTTAATGGCATCTTAACTCTGGACTATTTTTAGATTCAATTCAACAATGAGTGATTATTTGATGAGTGTAAAATTGAACCTTGGGCTTTCTTTTTTTGGTCAGTCCTCAGATTAGTTGATCCTGATTCTGAAAGAGGGAATGGGATTTGAAAAATAAAATTCCAGACCCAGCTCCATGACAAAGTCTACAAGACTCTCTTTGCAGGGAAGATGATTGTATTTCATTCTCTCTCCATCCTCGCAATTAAAACTGCAGAAAAGAACACAAGTCTTCTTATAAAAAAAAAAGGGTGGCCATTAACTTATCAATGTTCATGGGCCGAAAAGCTCAGATTGACCCAAGCCAGGCCCACATTGGGCTGAATTTGGGCTTATGAGATGGATCTATCCTAACCTTTTGACCATATATTGGGAAGGCCCACGGATATATATATATATGCGCGCGCGCTTAAAGATCAGGCAGAACATATTTAACACAATGAGGAACATTCACTTACATTTGGGCCTGGGCCTGGGACATACAGTCAGTCCTATGGAGCTTGATCTGGCCTGAATATAGGCCCGATAAATAAACGAGCTGATTCAGGGAAAATATAAGAAATAAAAAACAGATATATGTGTAAAAAAATGAAAAAAAAAAACTAATTATGTAAAATACCATTTCAGTAGAAATCTTGAATTTTGGTTGAAATTAACTGAAATTCAAATCAAGAAGTTTTAACCGAAATCTCGTTTCGGCCACTTGACCGAAACAAAAAACTTCGGCCATTTTAACTAAATTAATAACACTTACAGCCCTTCCAAATGACTAGAGAAAGAAAACCTCTCCAATTCCATGTGGGTTTCGAAAACTAGGCCTGATCTAAAACCAAGTAGGTCAATTTGGATCATGAAAGTTCATGTTTGGCCCAACCCAAGTTACCTCTCCAATCCTCCAATCCTCCTTCCATAACAACCAAGCCTACCTTCACGTAGAGCCAACCTCCTTATTCCCACCTAACATTTACTAAATATACACATGTAATCTCTGTCAACTTGGTCCTTGTCTTTGGTTGGATGATCCAACCATGTACGTCCTATCAATCCTCTTAAAAACTGCCCGAAACTCTCTCTCTTCGGAGAATTTCGATTGCCTGCCTTTTTGCAGGCTTCGACTTTCATTCCCTCTTTCTTCTCCTTCCTCAATCCCACCACCCTCTTCCAACTAAAACAAAAAAGATAGATAGATAGAGCATGCATAAAAGAAAAAATGTCTATGGTCATGATAATACATCTACATCTGGGTCATCTTGCAATGTGGAGAAGAAAGGGACGGTCCTGATGCACCGGTACGAGATGGGCCGCATGCTGGGCCAGGGGACATTCGCAAAGGTATATCATGGGAGGGACATTTCATCAGGCCAGAGTGTGGCCATCAAGATCATAGACAAGGAGAAAGTGCTTAGAGTTGGCATGGTGGAGCAGATAAAGAGGGAGATTTCTGTTATGAGGCTGGTGAGGCACCCCAATGTGGTGAGGCTTCATGAGGTGATGGCCAGCAAGACCAAGATATATTTTGTGATGGAGTATGTGAAGGGTGGGGAGTTGTTTAACAAGATTGTGAATGAGAAGTTGAAGGAGGATGCAGGGAGAAGGTATTTCCAGCAGTTGATTGAAGCCATTGATTTCTGCCATAGCAGGGGCGTCTATCACCGCGATCTTAAGCCTGAGAATATTCTTCTTGATGAGAATGGCAATCTAAAGGTATCACCTTTCGCATTTCACTACTTGTTGGTACAATCTTCACTTTTTGTGACAATTGAGAAAATTTATTTTAGATTTTTACTGCTGCACCAAATTTTAAAAAAGTAGCAGCATGTTTGAAAAATTAATTAAAAATTGAAACTTCCACCACTAGATTGGAGAATCTTCACGGCCTCAAACTAATATATTCTTCTTTTGTTGCTATTCCATCGTCATTCAGACTAACACTCATAGATAGGCCATACATTCTATGGTCTATGGAACCATAGAATTCCTTGCAAGTATTTTACATTCGTCAATGGAGCCGATCTCTAAAATTCAAACAGTTCAAAATCTCACTCAAGATAGGCCGTTGTGAAGTTGGACAATGATTTTGAGCTTTTACATTTCATAGTAAGAATCTATTGATGGCTTTCTAACATTGGACTCTTAAGATTTTCTACAACTATTCTATTGTTAGATCAGTTTTTCTTTAACCTTGTTTAGAGTGAGTTTGTTGAACTCTGCAGCTCTATATTATTAGAGTATTATTTCATTAATGATGATTGATGAAGGTATCGGATTTTGGCCTGAGTGCCCTGGTGGAATGCCGGAGAAAAGACGGCCTACTCCACACAACATGTGGGACTCCGGGGTACGTCGCGCCGGAGGTGATCAGCGAGAAAGGATACGATGGAGCCAAATCCGACGTATGGTCTTGTGGGGTGGTGCTCTTCGTCCTAATCGCGGGCTATCTACCCTTCCATGATTCAAATCTTATGGAGATGTACAGGAAGATCAGCAAAGCAGATTTCAAGTGCCCCTTTTGGTTCTCTCCTGACCTTCGCCGCCTTCTCTGTCGAATACTCGACCCAAGCCCGAGCACCCGAATCACCATTCCCAAAATCATGGACAATTCATGGTTCAAGAAGGGATACAAACCAGTAGAACTCCTTCCAAAGGACACAACAGAGGACCCCGGAATTAGAACTAGCATAGGAGATGTGGATTCAATTTTCTTATCATCAGATAACAGCAAGGTTGAATCTCCAACACCCATCAAACAGACGAGTACTATGAATGCGTTCGACATCATATCTCTATCCCCGGGGTTTGATCTTTCTGGGTTGTTCGAGATGGATGCGGTTGAGAAGAAGGCAGAGTCAAGGTTCATGACCCAGAAGCCGGCGTCGGCGATCGTGTCGAAGCTGGAGGAGCTGGCACAGAATGAGAGCTTTAGAGTGAAGAAGAGGGATGGGTTGGTGACTTTGGAGGGGAACAGGGAAGGGAAGAAGGGGAGGCTTTCTATAGATGCTGAGATCTTTGAGGTCACCCCTTGTTTGTACATGGTTGAGGTGAAACAGTCTGCTGGAGATGCATTGGAGTATCAGAGGTTCTGTAGTCAAGACCTGAAGCCTTCTCTTGCTGGGACTTGGCAAGGTGACCACCAACAAACACCATCACTGTAATTCTTCTTCTTTCTTTATGCACATCATGTCATGTCTTCTTAGTAACTGGCTGTTGGAGCTGAGAATTCTCTCTCTCTCTCTCTCTCTCTCTCTCTCTCTCTCTCTCTCTCTCTAAATTTAACTATGTAATATTTCATTTCTTTTTTTTTTATAATATAATTTATAGTATTCACCCCTCAGGACCCCACTATTTATTTATGTGAAAAATGTACTATATGATGATTATATTAAGATTTATGTGGGGCCGCGGCTCCCACCAACATGCAGTGTGATGCACTGCTGGCCCCACTTATCTACCATCAATCATGATAAGTATCAGCCCTACCTTGGAATAGTATGTACGAAATGTTGCCAGCATTTTAGCGATGTGAATGGATGGAGACTTGAGGGTGGTATCATCATGTTTGTTTGTTTTTTTTTGGATAACGTAGGGTTTCTAGTTCTTTGGGCCAGAATAATTCCTACAGGCCCAGGAGAGAAAGCCGGATAACATTCTCATATGGCCCTAGTGTGGTAGTGCAATTTCGAACCCACAACCTCTGGGTGCAAACCGTGGTCCTAGGCCAACTGAGATACCCCTCGGGGTTAAAGGGTGGTATCATGATGTAATGTATTTGGATCTACATCTGTTTTTCTTTTATTTATTTATGCAAGCTGATGGCCCCTCGATTGAAGAAAACGTTGATAAAAGTAGTAATGACAGATCAGAAGAAATGAGATCCTATCAGGGAATTTGTTAAAAGATAGATTGAAATGGCAAAACATGATTCATGCAGTTGACCCAACATAATTGGGACAAGGCTTTGATATGATAATATTTGAGGTTGATTCCTTGATGGATTTAATTGGGCACCAATTGACAAAATGGATGATCAGGAGACAAAAATGGAGTTGGAGCTCATATGGAGAGCCTTTGTTAAAGTACACAATTTGGGATCCTGCAAGATGATTCAAACTCAACAGACTCACAAAAACAGACATAATGCAAGCTTTGGATCCTAATCTTTGGGTTGGAAAGTACATCATGAATCTGAATTATGATCCAAAAGCTTCCGGATTCTATTTGCATGTATCCATATATATATATATATATATATCCTCACTCCAAAAAAAACTACACCCAAAAACAGGGTTCTATTCCTGTTTTTTTTTGAAACAGAGACCTCGGCGATATGAATACTTATTACTGTCAACCTTCACCATTTTCCACATCCATTGACTTTTTATATGAAAATCCTTTTGGCACCACACAAATTGTGTGCGTGGACCACACAAGCTTCTTGCATCAAACCTCTAGCATTCGTGGGATGTAATTCATCACCAATGGCGGACCTAGGATTTTCATTTGAGGGGGCTGTCAATGATTGATTGAAAAAGGTCTTCAAGATTATCTTGACAACCCACCTAGAGAAGGAAAATGTCAATGAAAAATAACCCACCTAAAAAACATGTAATTAAGGGTCATTTAAAGCAGAGAAAACGCACAAACTAAACTTTAACATAGAGACATGAAATACATAAAAGAATAATTTTTTTTTAAAAGATGCATTTTACAGAGGAAACCCACAAATTGAAAATCAAACTTTTCAATTTAAAAGAAGAGTCTTTTCTGAACTTGATAATAGTGGAGAAGAATCTAAAATGTTATTGAGGAGTGAGCTCCACTCAAGGGGGAATATTGAAAAGTATTTCTGTTGCATCTACTAAAGCCTCGAGGTTTCGGTTTCGGTATAAATGGCTAGTTAAAGAAACTTAATATGGTATCAGAGCCAATCAGTCGCGAGTTTAGTGCACTTTTCGCAACACTCTTTTTTCTTTTTAGCGCTGAGTTGTTCCTCTTGAGATTCGAATTCGCGACTGATTGGCTATGATACCATCTTAAATTTCTTTAGATAGCCATTCATACCAAAATCTCGAGGCTTTAGTAAAGGCAGTATAAATACTTTTCAATATTCCTCTCGGGTGAAGCGCACTCCTTAATAAAAGAGAATAATATGTGTAGAGGATTGTTTGAGTAGAGAATTCAGAGAGGGAGAGAGAGATCGAGACAAAGTTCTTTGGCAATGGAAGAAGGGGGGACTAAGGGCTTTTTTAAGTGGGGGCTGGCCCAAATCAGCCTTATAGCCCTTTGGGCTTTTTTTTAGGTTCAGCCCCCACACCCATATATGTGAGTCCGCTCCTGTTCATCACCGTCAATTCAATCATGATCCGAAAGGATAGAAAATAGGGAATTTAACATTTCAATGTTCCTTAAACACTCAATTCCCAATTTCATGACTAAAGTATCTAAATGTCACCAAAGTCCCACATTTTTTTAATTTTAATTTTTTTTACTTTTTTGCCCTAGATCTCATGGATCTAGGTAGCTTTTTAACTTTTAACATTTGGATCCCACGTGATATCATGGGATCGAGGGCAAAAAAGTAAAAAAGAAAATCACCAGAGTCCCACATTTTTTTAATTTTAATTTTTTTTACTTTTTTGCCCTAGATCTCATGGATCTAGGTAGCTTTTTAACTTTTAATATTTGGATCCCACGTGATATCATGGGATCGAGGGCAAAAAAGTAAAAAAGAAAAAGTGTACAAAATTTTAGTCATGAAATTGGGGATTGAGTGTTTAAGGGACATTGAAATGTCAAATCCCTTAGAAAATACACTGAACATCTTGTATAATCAAAATCCACGGAATTTTATACGAGCCGCCACTTTGATCAATCTGTTAAGGCCGCTTCCTAAATTCAAACTACTCGCAGTTATGATTTTTCACAATGAGAGTAGTGCCTTGCCACTGTTCCAACAATGTATTTTTATCCTACCGTCAAATCGATTACATATGTAAAACACAAGATTTGCATATAGTTCACCCCGCATGGTGATCATAACTGGGTTTAATATAGAGAAAAGAACCCAAAAATAGACTTGAATAAATGGCTTGGATATGGGCCCAAATTAAGGCCCAATTACATATAAAATAGATATAAATACTTAAATAGGATTTATTTATGTTAAAAAGGTAACTCTCATGGGTTGTGAGGGGTAACCTTTCATACTACCACATGGGCCCCATCATGATGAATCCAACTCCCTCGTACCTATTAAACCCGTGTGAGTCAACTCCCACCCTAATTGACACGAAACTAAATTATACTCACTTTTGGATTGAATTTTATAGAAGAAATTGCAATTTAAGAATCTGTATAATGTTAAGGCGTCTAAATCAATGGTTATGTTGATTTTTTTTTTCTCAATATCATTTCCACAATGAGACCTTTCCAACGTACTATCCTCCCATATTGCCATGCATCCAAGATTTCAGTTGAGTCTTAGATTTTCACATGAAATCCAAGCCATGAGAGGTACCTCTTAGAAGAACATAACCCTAATTATCCTACTTAATATACTCAACATACATCTATTTGCTTATAATTTATAGCTGTCGCATTGGGAATTTGCATTTTTGTGTGTGAATTCATGGACCCGAACTTAGACTTGAGTTTTATTCGGATTTATGGAGTGAACCCAATATAAAGGTGTTTGTATTTGACACACACCCTTTGATATTTTGATTAAGTTTAAATAGTACAAGAGGATACTGATAAATAAGTTTATCTCTTGGAATTAAAAATACAAATATGAATCATGCTTAGTCAAACTGATATGATTGAATTGTGCTTAGCAGATGAGATAAGGGTGATCTTTATCTCTATAGTTGAACGAGTCTTATCTCTGTGGATGAGTGGGACCAGGCAGCCTAGTGAAACCAGGTATGTTATCAGGGCCCCACAAGCTAAGCGGCCGTGATACGAAGCAAAGCTTGGTCATCAATTGTTGAAATCTTGCAGTGCCAAGTCCTTTTGTAAATATGTCTGCCAACTGATCAATGGAACCCACGAAGCGAATTTGAATGTCTCCACGAATAACTTTTTCTCTAATAAAATGATAGTCAATTTCCACATGTTTTGTACGCCTGTGATAGACTGGATTAGATGCAAGAGTGATGGCACCGATGTTATCACATAAAATAACAAGAGGGATTTTTAGAAAAATGTTAAGATCTTTCATGACCATACGAATCCAGTATAGTTCTGCTGCAGTGAGAGTAAGAGAGCGATCTTCTGATTCAGTGTTCGAGCGTAATACAGAAGATTGTTTCTTCACATTCCATGAAATAAGATTTGTTCCAAGAAAGACGACATATCCAGAAGTAGATCTTCAATCAGTTGGGTCCCCTGCCCAGTTTGCATCACTATATGCAGTGAAGTTTATAGGGCCTTTGCAATAGTGCAGACCATGTGTGAGATATCCTTTTAGAAACCGTAGTATACGCCTTACCGCCATCTAGTGGTGAGATCGTGGCTCATGCATAAATTGACAAACTCGATTCACTGCATATGCTATGTCAGGCCTTGTTAATGTGACATATTGAAGTGCTCCCACCACACTTCTGTATTCATGAGTATTTGAAATTGGATCCCCGTCTGATTTGGATAGTTTCAAGCCAGGTTGAACCGGCCATTTTATTGGCTTGGCATCATGCATTTATTTCGTTTGAGTTAGAAATAAATCATTGCCAATTCGCTTCGCCTCAATTCCAAGAAAATAATGCAGTGGGCCCAAATCTTTCATTGCAAATAGTCTTCCAAGTTCACACAGTAATTTGGGTAATGCGAAAGTGTGGTTACTGGTGATGACAATATCATCTACATAGATGAGTAAAATGGTAAACTCACCGCCAAACTTTCTCACAAATAGAGATGTATCTGCAGAGGACCCAATGAACCCCAGGCTTTGAAGGTAGTTGGTGAGACGAAGATACCAGCCCGAGGAGCCTGCTTTAATCCATATATGGCTTTATGTAATTTCCATACATGGGTAGGTTTACTAGGATCCACAAAACCTTGTGGTTGATCCATGTAAACTTCCTTTGTCAGCACCCCATGAAGAAATGCATTATGAACGTCAAGTTGACTAATTGGCCATCCAAGTTGGATAGCAATAGATAATACCAACCTAATCGTGGTGTGTTTAACCACTAGACTAAATGTCTCCCCATAGTCAATTCTTGCTTGCTGATGAAATCCTTTTGCAACCAAACGTGCTTTATATCTCTCAATAGAACAATCAGATTTTTGTTTTAATTTGTATTCCCATTTACATCCAACACTGTTTAGCCCCGGTTCGATAGGTACCAAAGTCCATGTACCCTGTCGTTGCAATGCATCAAACTCAATGGCCATAGCTGCTCTCCATTCCGGAGATTTATGCGGCTTAGTATAGGAAGTTGACTCAGCAGGGCCTATTGCAGATTGTAAAGCCTTGGCTAGACCATAAGTGTCTTTGGTTTCTTAGGTTTATAAATGTCATCCATTGAGCGGGTCCGCATAGTATGTGGTCTCTGTGGTTCTGTTAAAGTTGAGCTGGGTGCCGGCCTAGTGTCCACTTGTATTGGACGTGGGACAAGAGCTAGTTGGTCATTGGAGATGACTTGCTCTGAAGGATTGGTTAGGTGCTGAATTGAGTTGAACGGTCCATCATGACGTGGTGTTCTTGTAGAGTACCGGCGTAGCAATGTGGCAGAGGATGAGGGCGATGCACTTGTAGTAGGTAGCACAGCCTCCGCATGTGATGTACGTGCCGGCGTGAGCTCTTTTGAACTTGGGGAGTCAACATTAGTTGGCACATGTGTCACCATGGGGCTAGACATTGTAGACTCAGGTTGGAGTGTTGTCCCGGTAGACTCAGTGGCGGACCCAGGATTTTCGTTTGAGGGGTGCGAAATGATGGCAATTGAAAAAGTCCAAAAATATTATTTTGTGATACTTTCTTCACATTAATAATGACAAAAGAGAAAATGTATTACATTTAAATGATTACAAAATATTCAAGTGTATCAACTACATTTTCTCATCAAAAGTCATATATCAACTATATAATAAAGCTTTTACAATTTCCCTCGACGGTTCTTTATGTTTTGAAAGCGTTGCATGATTGTCTCATCGTCGATGCTATTAAAAATGTCCCTTTCGATATAAAAAAGTAAACAATCATTCATCCACTCATCTTCCATTCGATTGCGTAGTCGACTCTTCTCAATTTTCATAGCAGAAAACACCCTCTCAACAGTAGCAGTAGCAATAGGTAGAGTTAGCGTCAATCTCAAAAGCAAGAAAACCGAAGGATATAGGATGTCTTTTTTTGTTTCAACCATCTTCTGAGCAAGGCCACTAATTCCTTTCACTTCTAAGAACTTGCTATTGGTCCGCATGTCAATAATGTAAATCTCCAGTTCATTATCAAGTATCAATCGATTTGAGTTTGAAAAATCATCTGGATAGAATTGAGAAAGGCGGATCAGTTTTTCCTTGTTGAAGGCAGAGAATGAATCACTTGGATTGAAGCATGCCGCACAAAGAAGCAACTCGGTGGTCACCTCATTGAAGCGATCATTGAGCTCTTTAAGTTGCATGTCAATAGTAGTATAAAATATTTCAACGCGGTAAAAATGTAGATTTGTCTCTTCAGCTTTGCGTCGTGATCGCTTTCGATCAACAAACAAATCATCCATATTCGGAATGGGGATTTCATATTTATCACAAAATAAATGAACTTCAGATAGGAGAGAATCCCACCCATCGTCTCTCATCATTTGCAATTTTTGTTTTGATATTCTTACCATCTCCATGGCATTGACAATATCTTGATCTTTTTGCTGCAATGCCTTTGATAAGACATTCGTGATCCCCAAAATATTTGTCATTAAATGCATTTTAAATGCGAAATCAAAAGATTCCAATTGAAGCAATGAGTGAGCCGCACTACCCACATTTTCATTTGTATCATGTTTTACAATAATCTCAAGCACATCAATCACAGAGGAGAACATGTGGATCAAGTTAATCAATGTACCATAATGCGAGCCCCATCATGTCTCTCCTGGCCGTTTGAGACTAGTCTTTTGATTCAAACCTTGTCCACTTTCAAGTTCACCAGTATTGAGCGCATCAACAACTTTAGCAGCTTGTATATTTTGGAGCATGTCATGGCGTTTGCAAGAGCCTCCAACGACATTCAACGTATAGCAAACCGATTCGAAGAACATGGCAATTGGTACATGTTTTTTTGCAACAGCAATGAGTGCCAATTGAAGCTGATGTGCAAAACAATGAACGTAAAATGCAGTAGGATTCTCATTTTGAATGAGTGTTTTGAGACCATTAAGTTGATCCCGCATATTACTAGCTCCATCATAACCTTGCCCGCACAAACTTGTTATGCTCAATCCATGCTTGGAAAATATCGCATCGATTGCCGCTTTAAGCGATTGAGCAGTAGTGTTTGTGACATGTTCTACTAGCAAAAAGCGCTTAATCACACATCCCCGCTCATCCTAGCGTAAAACAACGGCCATTTGTTCTTTCATAGAGATGTCACGAGATTCATCCACCAAAAGAGCAAATGGTGCATCTCCAAGTTCAGAAATGATAGCCTGAGTGGTCTCCATAGAAGCCACATTTACAATATCTTTCTGAATCTTAGGTGAGGTAAGTTTCAAATTTTCAGGAGCATTTTCTAAAATGACTCTCTTAGTAGCTTCATTTTGATTGCTAATTACTTGCAAAAGCTCAAGGAAGTTACCCATGTTATTTGAATCCTCAGATTCATCATGACCACGAAAAGGCAACCCTTGGCGTAGAAGAAAGCGAATGGCATCAAGCGTTGCCTTTAAGCGGATTCGATACTCAATCCGAGCTTGATCCGATTGCTTGACAATAATTGTCTCAATGTGTTGCTTTTGATTTAATAAATTTTGGCACTTCTCTTATGCTTGATTGTGAGCACTCTTCGGGCCTCCCACATGATCTCTAATTCTTTCTTTTTCCCTCCAATTTCTGAATCCTTGAATTATAAAGGCATCATGACGTGCATGCTCTCCAAAAAGATAACAACATAAGCAAAATGCAGCATCTTTTTTTATGCTGTATTCCAACCAACTACCATAATCCTTAAACCAAGCCGGATTAAATCGCCTCTTATCTTGTGCAGACTCCGTAAAAGGAAATTTATGATCATGAGGCTGACAAGGACCCTTTTGTAGATACGCTCTTCGGATTTGGTCTCAATCCATAGGATGATAACTCAAGATTGGATTTCGTAACCGAGGATCTGCAGGAAGATCTACCAAGTTAACTTCTACATGACTTTTCTTCGAAGCTGATGGCACTTGATCATTGTTATCATTCTCTAAATTCGGACATAGTAGGCTAGGAGTTGATTTTCTTTTTAAATAATTTTCCATAGCTGATTCAAAGTCAAAGATATAGAAAATTTCATCAAAATCAATGCCTGCCTAAAAACACATAACTTAGTAGAAACGTATAACTTGATTGGAACAAAACTTAGTTCGAGCACATTAACTTAATTGATTATTGGAAAGGTTGGGACACAAACACATGGGTATATGAAAATACTTAAGACACAAATCAGTCATGACTACACATATGTAAACCACATCCATCAAATTAAAAAGTATCATAGAAATATGAACATTTGTACATCAAATTGCCAGTATATAGTTAAAAGCATAAAGCTCTAAATCAAATCGACAATTTATTTAATTTGACTATGATATACAAATTAAAAAAAATCAAGAGAGAAGGAGAATACCTGCACTACGCTGCCAGAGAGAGAGCCCACCAAAGTTGTATAACTATTAGATGATGTACCTCCAATCAATAGCTAGACAGCTCTCCTGTGTATAATGAAAAAATAAATCCATGTAAATAAAAAGTTTTTTTTATTTCTAATCACATTTTTTATTAGAGTCTATTGCAATAAAATTAGATATGGAATTAGATGAGTAAGTGGGGATGGGTCAGATATCATGAAGAGAACAATGAAATACGGAGATATGTTAAGAGATAGATCTATCATTGGTAAGAGCTTCACACAAGTACAGTTAATATTATGATAATGAATGACTTGAGAGAAAACCAATTTTGATTGTGAGAGAGAGAGAGAGAGAGAGAGAGAGAGAGAGAGATTCTTGATAAGAACAAAAAAAAAGAAGATGTTGGCTTGATTTGAGTAATGACTAACAACAACATGGCCAATCAAATGGGTACATAATGTGATTTCATTTAACCATCCAGATATGCCTCTCAAATTGCAAGTCCCCAGTAAAACAACATATTTCTTATACCAACAAATGAAAGAGAACATTTATTCTCTAACATGGTTATCATGTATTCAAATGCTTTACATCTTATAAGCACCATATTATGAAGTGGTTGTCAAACAAAACAAAATTTGAAATCAGTATCAATACCCAAATCCAAATCAGTAGCAGATGTTGAAACAAATCTTAGTAGAAATTCATCACTCTCTAGTAGTATCCAAATTAAAAATTTTAATATAAGCCCATATATAAATATTCCTAAATTGGAAAATCAATACCCAAATCCAAATTAGGAGCACATCATAGGAAAATCTTAAGAAAAGCTTGGCTTCTTTTGGAAATATCCATAAATCCTTCAATCACTAATTTATTGAATTTAAAAGAACATGAGTTCATTTCTAACGTGCCTGAAGCATGTGATCCATTTGTAGCTTGCAAATGGATGGACAGAACTATGGACAGAAATTCACTTCCATGCTAACAGGTTAATTTGTTGGACCGGGGATTGTCCATTGGCTGCAAGTTTTGCTTTCTGTTTTTTTTTTTTTCCCCTCCTGCTGGAAGGTGAAAGTATATATTAAGAATGAAAGGATAGATAGGCGTAGAGAGCGTACCCCCAATGTACAAAAGATGAACAAAACAGGCCGCTCGATAAATTTCTCGTCTCACTGCACTTTTTTCCCAGTCTGTCAATCTTTTTTTTTTTTTTTTTTGACATGCTTTGTTTCTCTTGCATTAATATTAGTTCCTGCATGTCTATTTTTTATGGCTCTGTTTATTTTGTTCTTTTCTTCAGTTTATTTTTCTTCTACCATGAATGAACTTATTTATTTAAGTTTTTGTCTTGGTCATTTGATCTTTCTTTAGAATACACATCTTGAGTTTTCAAGGGTTGTGAAGGCAAAAATGCAAGTGGTCGCTGACTCGCTGGTTATATGTATTATACTATTATATTACGTTGGAGGTAGTTGAAGGCTTGAAGCAGGTCAGAAGATCTATGAAGCAAAAGTATGGGTGAAGGCCCCAAGTGGTCCCAAAAACAAGGATCCGCACTCTCTTCAAAGATTTCATTGTTAGATTTGGAGAAAAAACCAGTAAGGGGAAAAACAGAGGAACAAACAACAGATAAGCTTTCTTTTGTAATAGGTTGCAAAGAAGAAGAACATCATCTGAATAGAGGAATAATAGAAAGAGGAGAAGTGGAAAGGAAAGGAATCAAGGATACCTCTTCTTGGATATCTTCGAATTTCTGCACGACGGTTGGTCGCCATTGCTGGATGGATCTGGACCTGGGTGCGATGTGGAGAGGGAGAACGGTTGGAGAGATCAGAGATAAAGGGTTTTCAATCGATGGGTTTTGGGGTGCGATCGATGTGGTGTGGAGAGGAAGAAGGGTTGGAGAGAGAGAAGGGTTTCAATCGATGGGTTTTGGGGGAAATGACTCAGATGAGGATTTTTAGATTTGATGTGCATGGGTCATCAGGTCATGGGTGCATTTTATCTATGGGCTTGATTTAAATGGGGGTGCAAGATGCATTTTTAAGTGGGGCATGACTATCTGACCCATATCCATTTAACAGGATCTTCAAAATTCACCGGGTGCACCTGCACCCAGGTGAATATACATGGGTCCGCCCCTGCTGATAGTCCTAATTGGTTGTGATCCAACAACAGAGATCATGCCCATGTCTGTATTTGACATGCTACTTCTAAGCATATCTGTGGGCATTGTTGTAGCCTGAGATGGTTGGACAGATGTGAACACTTGTGAGTGACCCAATATCACTTGCTCTTCAGGGCTCCTTTTGGTTTGTGACGGAATTATTGGGCACGGTAAAGGGGTATACCATTCCATCAAATGCCACATGGCGAGACATGTAAATCCGATTAGTCACTGGGTCAAGACATTTATAGCCCTTGTGATTCCGACTATAGCCAATGAAAACACACTGAATGGTACGAAAAGACAAACCATTACTACCAAAACCTCGAGGCGTTAGTAGAGGCAGCGAAAATACTTTTCAATATTTCCCCTCAGGTAGAGCCCACTCCTCAATACTCCCCCTCAGGTGGAATCCGGCCGGCACACTTTTGGCAACACGCAATTTTTTTTTTTTGCGCCGAGTCGTTCCTCCTGGGATTCGAACTCACGACCGGTTGACTCTGATACCATATAAAGGTGTTTGTATTTGACATACACCTTTTGATATTTTGATCAAGTATAAATAGTACAAGAGGATACTGATACATAAGTTTATCTCTTGGAATTCAAAATACAAATATGAATCATGCTTAGCTAAACTGATATGATTGAACTGTGCTTAGCAGATGAGATAAGGGTGATCTTTATCTCTGTAGTTGAACGAGTCTCGTCTCTGTGGATGAGTGGGACCAGGCAGCCTAGTGGGACTAGGTATGTTATCACCCAAAACTGTAATAAAATTGAAAATTGGTTCAAATATTGAACAAGTGCTGAATTTTTTCAATGCGGGTCCTTCCAGTATTTCAACATACATGGACTCATTTTATCATTGCCTGTGACTTCAATCTAACTTAGGTTATCCGAAGGCATGACTCAACAATTCAATCAGAAATTGTGCTGCTTGAATCTAACTTGTTGCTGGTAGCTGGTTCCAAAGTTCAATGGTTGGTGATATAGTCAAAAGGCCCAAGGAACACCCTAGGACAAAACTGAAAAAGATTTGCTTGATATATAAGTCAAGATTGCTTGGAAAAAAATAGGTTCTGCAGTGATCAAGACTTGAAGCCTTCTCTTGCAGGGACCTGGCAAGGTGACCACCAACAAAGACCATCACTGTAATGCTGCTTCTTTCTTTTTGCACATCATGACATGTCTTCTTGGTTACCGGCTGTTGGAGCTGGGAACTCTCTCTCTGATACCATACAATAAGTATGCCACGACTCGGACCCAAGATTACAATTAATCCGAATTAACTCCGAGTCGCGGCGCGTACTTACTCTCGTGAATTTCAAACACATAAAATTCACAAGGGATATCAATTACATATTATGCGGAATATAAACAAATATACATTGCTCATGTATAAAACAAAAACTCATTTACATTATTTACAAAACCAATCACTTGCATATTTAAATACAATGCAAGGATCAAAAGTGTGAAACGTTTTAAAACCATTTTCTACAGGTTTTCTTTCTTTCAAAAGTAACATCAATTGTTTTGGCTTCATTTCCACTCTACTAATCCTCCTGGAGGAACCAGAGTGGTCTCCTCTTTTGGCGTTGTGGTCTCTGAAGGACCGGTATGGGCAGTTGTACCTGTAATGCCATAAATAACGCTATGAATTAAACAAATTCAGCAATGTATAAACAATTATATGAGTAAACATACTAATTACACATTTAATCGGGCTAATCCAATATTAGACTAATACAATTCTCATTTAATACAAAACAATAAGAGTCTTTAGTATTTGGCAATCTACAATAGCATTTCACTTCAATTCAAATCACATCTTCCATACGGAAGGAATCATATATTGTGGGATTTATCAGTGCCCGGGCCAGGGACAACTGACATCACCACGGAGCTTCGGAACACTCCCAAATAATTTGCTGCAACAGTAACGACTCTTATGAGCTTAAAGAAATCACCATGTAGTGCCCGACTCAAGAACAATACAGTTCACATATTAACTCCGTTGAATTACAATTTAATGGATTCAATTCAACATACAAACTCAATTAAATAATACCATCCATTCAGGTGTAATACTCAGTTCTTTAATGTACGTGGTATTCTCGATGAACATCACAAGTTATATGTATTTTGTACATTAAAGTCTCTTTAATTAACACCCATGGAGGTATATAGTATTAACAATAGCCTTGATCTAATCAATAAGCTCTTTTCCTTAAAACTCAAAAATTAATAATGAAACTTTATTAATTTCGGTTAACTAATCAATGTCTTATCGGCTAGCTTTAGGAACTCAAAAATCGGACGTACGATTCAAAAGTAATGGCCATTTAAAGTTGGCATTGTTGGCCCAATGGGCCGACCCACTCGAGCAGGCCCAATCCGGCTGGCCCAATTATGGGCAAAATTTCATCAAACACAACCTGTCTGAATTTCAGTTTCAGGCTTCTGAAACTGATTTTCTTCTTCCCTTCTCTACATTCAATCCATAACCTGCATATCAAAATGGAACCTCCTGTTCCCCCTCATTCATCATGTCATTTATACATAAAGTAACACTTCCAATCCATTAACCATTTAACCCATCTTCTTCTCCAATCAATTATCCATATACACAGTTAACTCACATATAAGGCTGAATTCAGATTTCATAACATAATCAAGAAAAAATCTATAGCAACTAGCATTTAATCACAATAACTATTTATACTTGCCTCTAATTCAAGTTTGATACAAAAATCCCCTTGTTAGCCATGATTTTGAGATCAAAATCTCAATTGAGACCCTCTTTGATAACCTAACACCAAGAAAACCCAAAAGAAAACAGATTTCTCATAAGCTAATGAGCTAACACTACTATAAAGAGTTCACTAGAACTCAAAAGTTTCATAATTCTAAAGCTTTAGTTACCTGTAATCTTAAAGAAGAGAAAAACTGAAATTTTTTCCTCTCATTTCTAACTCCAAGGATGAAGAAGATGAAGTGAACAACTACCCTTCTCCAAAAATCCTTTGGACAACACCTCTCTTTGACGATTAACAAGCTAGAAACAAAGCAGAATGAAGAAAGGAAGAAACCGAAGTTGTTTAAGCTGTTCTGGAATGTTTCACCGACTGAAATGGGTTCTAAGCATGGTTTAAAATCTTGGTCTCGGTCGCGGTATCGGCCGGGCCGAAAAACCGATATGATATCGGTATCGGTCGCGGATATCGGTCTGTCGCGGTCATCGCGGTGTAAATTTTTTTTTAATCCAAAAAAATTCGCAAAAATATCCAAAAAATCCAGAATATTAGAAAATGCTGGAAAATAATTTTTTTTCCATTAGTAACAATAATAAATCAAAATCTCTGTCACCTTAAGTTATGAGTCCTGTCTGTGTCGCAGTTCGTCGTCTTCTCCAGTATTTCATATAATGTAACCATTATTGATGCTCATGATCAATTTATTAGAGTAAAAAATAAGAAAATAAAGATAACATATCAAGTATCATTTAATACTAACTCAATTATCAAAATAAGTTGTGAAATCCAAGACCATGAAGATAAAATATTAAAATCTGAAACATGATAGTGAGATAAATCAATCAAAAAGCACTTGGACATCAAAAGGTTTATGGTTTACTTGAAATTAGTGCAGACTAGAGAGATAGAGATTGATGAGCATGACAGCCTAATTCCAAGTGGAGTGTCGCTCACACTCGATATCATCATCATCATCATTTATTCGGTATGGACTGTTAAAGAATACGTAATAGTTAAAATAAGGGAGTATGTTGATTTTCTTACCAAAATAAAATGATTTTTTTAAGAAATAGTGTTGAAAATATGTAAGAAAATCAGCTAAGGAGGAGGGGTTGCTCTAAGGAGATGAGTGGAGATGAAGAATGAGGGAAAAAAATGAAGATTTTAGGGTTTTTTTCCATTATTCCATCTTGACCGATATTTTGACCGAGATGGACTGATATATCGGCCGATATATCGATTAAACCGATATTTTGGTCTGCGATACCGATACCGATATATCACCAAAATATCGGACCGGTATGGGTCGATACCGGTTCATATCGGCCGATATGAACCGGTATCGGCCGATTTTTAATACCATGGTTCTAAGTTCTTCTCGACCCTTTTTAATAGAACTTTTACATTCAACCCCCATATATCTTACACATTTTAAATTTATGTCAAATCAAGACTTATTTAATTCATTTGAAGTCAAATGAAAACGCGTAAATTATGAAAGTTGTTGTACTCATCAAAATACACATGTTAGTATCAAGTTTCACCGTATCCGACGAAATACGCATAAATCCGTATTTACGAAAAAGTCCTTACTTTCATCAATTTGAGTCTAAATTTGACTCAATCAAGTGAATTCCTTTTAAATCCATTCCATTATGTATAAGTTACTCAAATAAAACTAATTTGATCCATTTTAATCACTAATCATATTTGTCTTTACTAATCACATCTAATTCACATTAATCTCAATTAATTAGAGTTAATCTTGATTAACTCAGGTTGGGGTGAAACATTCTCCTAAACGTTTAGAATCATTCGGTCCTTTGAATGAAACATCAATAAAAATAAGCATAATAAATAAAACTCACCTGAACAAATAACTCTGGATACTTTCGAGGCATTTGTTCTTCCAATTCCCAAGTGGCTTCATTGGGTTCATGATGCTCCCATAGGATTTCAACTTATTTGATCGTTCTTGTGCGTAGAACTTGCTCCTTGGTATCAATAATCCGAACTGACTTCTCAACATATGTGGTGTTCGGTTGAACTTGAATCTCATCATAGCTGATGATGTGTGTAGGATCCGCCACATACTTTCGAAGCATAGATACATGGAATACATTATGGATACCGGAGAGTTGCAATGGAAGATCTAGACGATAAGCCACATCTCCAATTCTGCTCTTTATCTTTAAAGGTCCGATATATCTTGGTGAAAGTTTTCCTTTTTGCCCAAATCGGATTGTACCTTTTATTGGAGAAATCTTCAAAAATACCCAATCATCAATGGCAAATTTCAATTCACGCCGACGATTATCAACATAACTTTTTTGTTTTGATCGGGCTATTCTCAATCTGTCGTGCACTTTCTGAACTTTTTCAGTTGTTTCTACAATGATAGTAGGACCATGGAAACTTCTAGTTCCAACTTCTTCCCAGCTAACTGGAGTCCTATATCTTTGACGATACAATGCTTCAAATGGTGTCATTTCAATGCTGGAGTGATAACTGTTGTTGTATGCAAACTCACACAACGCAAGATGCTCATCCCAATCACTACTTAAATCCATAACACTCGCACGGAGCAAATCTTCTAATGTCTGAATTGTTCTTTCAGACTGCCCATCTGTCTGTGGATGATATGCAGTACTAAATCGGAGTCTAATACCCATTGAATTTTGAAATGATTGTCAAAAAGTGGAAACAAACCGACTGTCTCGATTTGATACAATCGAAACTGGTGTTCCATGCAGTCTAGTCACTTCCCTCACAAACAACTTGGACATTTCACTGAATCCCATATCCTTTCTGAATGGAAGAAAATGTGCGGACTTCGTAAGACGATCCACAATCACCCATACAGTGTCATAATGTCTTCTGGTAATTGGCAAACTAGATACAAAGTCTATAGTCAAATGTTCCCACTTCCATCTAGGAATATGTAAAGGATGAAGTAATCCAAGCGGTTTTCTATGCTTAAACTTCACACGCTGACAGGTCAAGCAGGAAGATACATAACCTGCTATCTCCCGTTTCATATTATTCCACCAAAACCTGTCCTTGAGATTTCTGTACATCTTAGTACTTCCTGGATGCATAGAATATCGAGTGTGATGAGCTTCAAACATCACTGCCTGTTTTAAATCTTCTTGTGCTGGTACACAATCTTCTTATGCTGGTACACACAACCTGTTTCTAAAGTATAGTACTCCATCAATCAACACACAATCTGGTCTAACAGTAATGTTATCTCTGATTTTCACCAATCTAGGATCTTCGAACTGTCTATCCTTAATATCTTTGATAAGGAGTGGTTCGAATACAAATATTGCTGCAATAATTTTTCGATCATTTACTATCTCAACAGACACATCAAGATCCTTGAAATCATCAATCAGATTTCACCCACGCTCCAATGATGCCAAGTTAGCAGATTTGCGACTCAAAGCATTAGCGACGACATTACCTTTTCCAGATACATAAGTGAATGGAAAATCATAATCTTTGATCAGCTCTAACCAACGACGTTGCCTTAAATTAATATCCTTCTGAGTGAACAAATATTGAAGGCTTCTATGATCACAATGAACTTCAAAAGTCTCACCATACAAATAATGCCTTCATTGCTTCAAAGCAAATACAACAGCCGCGAGCTCTAAATCATGAGTAGCACAATTCTTCTCATGTTCTTTCAACTGACGTGAACCAAAGGCAATAGCCCTGCCATTTTGCATAAGCACACATCCCAATCTTATACCCGAAGCATCATAATAAATTACAAATCCTCCTCTTCCATCAGGTAATGATAAGATTGGGGCTGAGACTAATCTCTATTTCAATATTTGAAAACTGTACTCACATTCATCATCCGATACAAATGAAATGTTCTTCCGAGTCAGTTTTGTCAATGGTGCTGCAATTCTAGAGAAGTCTTTTACAAATCTTCTGTAATATCCAGCCAATCCTAAGAAACTCCACACTTCAGGAACATTCTTTGGACTTTGCCAATTAGTAATGGCTTCAATCTTAGCTGGATCGACGACTAATCCTTCTTTAGTGATAATGTGACCCTAAAATGCCACCTGCTGCAACCAGAAATCACACTTCTCTAGCTTTGCAAACAACTGATTGTCTCTCAACAATTGCAATGTTGTTCTGAGATGGTGCGAATGTTCTTGTTCTGACTTTGAATATACCAGGATGTCATCAATGAAGATTACAACAAACTGGTCTAAATAAGCAGTAAAAATTTTGTTCATCAAAACCATAAACACTGCAGGTGCATTCGTTAATTCAAAAGGCATAACCAAAAATTCATAATGCCCATATCGGGTTCTGAATGTTGTCTTCTGAACATCCTGATCTCTAACACGAATCTGGTGATATCCAGATCGGAGATCGATCTTAGAGAAATATGCTGCACCCTGGAGTTGATCGAACAACTCATCAATTCTAGGCAACGGGTATTTATTTTTTCTTGTTATCTGACTCAGTTGCCTATAATCGATACACATACGTAGGGTGCCATCTTTCTTCTTGACAAACAATACAGGTGCTCCCCATGGTGAGACACTAGGTTTAATAAAACCTTTGTCAAGCAAATCATGTATTTGCTTATTCAACTCATGCAATTTTGATGGTGTCATTCTATATGGTGCCCGAGATTTAGGTGCAGTACCCGGCACAAGCTCTATAGTGAAGTCTACTTCCCTTGCTGGAGGTAGACCTGACACTTCTCTTGGAAACACGTCTGGGAACTCACAGACTACAGGAATGTTTTCTAATTCCTTTATTGGCTTCTTTTCAGTGATGAATGCGATGTAGCCTTCACAACCACTTCGCATCATTCTTTCAGCCTTTATTGCTGAAGCGGGCCTTGTATTAAACTCCTTTTGTGTTCCCTCAAATAACACATTGGCATTGACTTCATCTACTTTAAAAGTAATGATTTTGCGGAAACAGTCCAGACAGGCTCTGTATTTCACAAGTCAATCCATGGCAAAAATTACATCAAAATCATTCATAGCCAACACTACTAAATCTGCTGGCATTGATACCTCTCCGATTTTAACACTACATTGGGGTACATATAATTCACATACTACTTTTCTTCCCAATGGAGTAGTGACAGTAAAATCATATGAAAATTGTCTAATTTGTTTTTGCATATCACATACAAATGGAGGTGCAACAAATGAATGAGTAGATCCATGGTCAAACAATGCAACTGCAGGTCTATTATCAACATAAATTATACCTTTCATCACGTTAGCTGTAGCTTCAGCTTGTTCCCTATTGGCAGCATAAACTTATCCTGTAACCTGAGGCCTATTCTGTTGTTGTTGCTGCCGTGGTTGCTATTGTCTTTGATGTTGCTGCCATTGACGCTGCTGCTGTGGAGGAGCAGGAAATGCTGCCTGTCCTTGAGGAGGCTGTTGCTGTGGAGTTCGGTTATCACTTCTAACTCTGGGACATTAAGTCATTTTATGTTCCATTGAACCACAAGTTAAACATGCCCCAGTGTTTCTCCAACAAGCTTCGGTTTTGTGAGCTTTTCCACATGTCTCACAAACTGGTCTAACTTCAAATTTAGCAACAAATCTCTGCTTCTTGTTCTTGAATTTGCCTCCCTTTTTCAGCCATGGGCTACTCCTCCTTTTAGGACCAGTTTTTTATTCTTGTTTTTCACGATGAACTTCTTTAGCAGTATATGCTTTGTCCACCGCATCATCAAAATGTAGAGGTTGCTGTCCAGCCATGACCATTTTCTTGTAAGCTGTGTTCAAACCATTTATGAACCTCTTTATCTTCTTTTCTTCAGTATCTATCAATTCCTTGGCATACTTAGACAGTTTTATGAATGTGTGCACATATACTGTCACAGTCATTAGTCCTTGCTTCAAGTTTAAGAATTCTGACTCTTTTTTCTGTCTCACATGCTCTGGAACAAAATTCCTCTCAAATTGTTTCTTGAAATTCTCCCAAACAGTAGCTGCAGGTGTTTCAATTATTGCATCTTTGATACCTTTCCACCAATCCTTTGTTACATCTCATAACATGGAAGAAGCAAACAACACCCACTGCTTCGAAGTACACACAATGGTATTGTATCTACTCATCAGCAACTAATGCATCTTCTTTACCCTGAAACTCAGTGGCTCCTTGCTTCCTAAATTGTTCATAAAGAACATTAGAATCCTTCTCCTTAGTCTGCACTACTACCTGAGTACCAACATTAGGCAGTGGTTGAAATGGTGGTGCCTGTGGAGTCTGAATCTGAGTCTGCATCTGAGTTTGCACTTGTAACATTGCAGCAATTTGTGCTTGCATATTCAATTGAGCTTCATGGCTCCTTGCTAACTATTCTAAGATAGTAGTGAATCTAGCATCGCTATTAGAAGGAGTAGGAGGTGTAGGTGTAGGACATTCATTCCCACTAGGCACATAATCAGGATTATCATTCCTATTGCCTCCACTACCTGAGCCAGATGCCATTCTGAAAACAACACAGGAAGTTAAGATAGATATCTTTATACCATATAGTGAAAGAAAATCACATTTAGTGAAAGCAATAAATCATAAATCCGAAAGTAGGATTTGATTAGTAATTTGTCGTTTCTTCACCGTGTCCTTACATTTTCTAAAGATTTTAAAGTTTCTTAACTATTTCATTAGCTCTGATACCATACAAAAAGTATGCCACAACCCGGACCCAAGATTACAATTAATCCGAATTAACTCTGAGTTGCGGCGCGTACTTACTCCTGTGAACTTCAAACACATAAAATTCACATGGGATATCAATTACATATTTTGCGGAATATAAACAAATATACATTGCTCATGTATAAAACAAAAACTCATTTACATTATTTACAAAACCAATCACTTGCATATTTAAATACAATGCAAGGATCAAAAGTGTGAAACGTTTTAAAACCATTATCAATAACACTATGAATTTAACAAATTCAGCAATATATAAACAATCAAATGAGTAAACATACTAATTACACATTTAATCGGTCTAATCCAATGTTAAACTAATACAATTCCCATTTAATTCAAAGCATTAAGAGTCTTTAGTATTTGGGAATCTACAATAGCATTTCACTTCAATTCAAATCACATCTTCCTAAAAAGGAAGGAATCACATCTTCCATACAGAAGGAATCATATATTGTGGGATTTATCAGTGCCCGAGCCAAGGACCATTGACATCACCACGGAGCTCCGAAACACTCCCAAATAATCTACTGCAGCAGTAACGACTCTAATGAGCTTAAAGAAATCACCATGTAGTGTCATACTCAAGAACAATACAGTTCACATATTAACTCCGTTGAATTACAATTTAACATATTCAATTCAACATACAAACTCAAATAAATAATACCATCCATTCAGGTGTGATACTCAGTTCTTTAATTTACGTGTTATTCTCGATGAACATCACAAGTTATATGTATTTTGTACATTAAAGTCTCTTTAATTAACACCCATGGAGGTATATAGTATTAACAATCGCCTTGATCTAATCAATAGGCTCATTTCCTTAAAACTCAGAAATTAATTCTAAAACTTTATTAATTTTGGTTAACTAATCAATGTCTTATCGGCTAGCTTTAGAAGCTAATTTTTATTATCGAATTACAACTATTTAGCTTGGGTAAACCTTTTGGTTAACACTCAATTCATCTTGGATCTAAATCCAAAGATATTATTTTATGAAAATGGTAATTAACTTACTACTCCTTAATTAGTCTTCAAACTACTTATGATCCTAAAACCATCAATTGGTTCAAATAGAACAAATTTTAGTTAGGACATGTTATAATTGTCCCCATATCAACTTCATATCCCAATCTATGATCACTAGGATGTGTATACCATTGGTTTCTATGTTCCAAGAGCTTTCCAACGATATATGAAACTCAAAAATCGGACGTACGATTCAAAAGTTATGGCCATTCAAAGTTGGCATTGTTGGCCCAATGGGCCGACCCACTCGAGCAGGCCCAATCCGGCTGGCCCAATTCTGGGCGAAATTTCATCAAACACAACATGTCTGAATTTCAGTTTCAGGCTTCTAAAACTGATTTTCTTCTTCCCTTCTCTACATTCAATTCATAACCTGCATATCAAAATGGAACCTCCTGTTCCCCCTCATTCATCATGTCATTTATACATAAAGTAACACTTCCAATCCATTAACCATTTAACCCATCTTCTTCTCCAATCAATTATCCATATACACAGTTAACTTACATATAAGGCTGAATTCAGATTTCATAACATAATCAAGAAAAAATCTATAGCAACTAGCATTTAATTACAATAACTATTTATACTTGCCTCTAATTCAAGTTTGATACAAAAATCCCCTTGTTAGCCATGAGTTTTGAGATCAAAATCTCAATTGAAACCCTCTTTGATAACCTAACACCAAGAAAACCCAAAAGAAAACAGATTTCTCATAAGCTAATGAGCTAACACTATTATAAAGAGTTCACTAGAACTCAAAAGTTCCATAATTCTAAAGCTTTAGTTACTTGTAATCTTAAAGAAGAGAAAAACTGAAAATTTTTCCTCTCATTTCTAACTCCAAGGATGAAGAAGATAAAGTGAACAACTACCCTTCTCCAAAAATGCTTTGCACAACACCTCCCTTTAACGATTAACAAGCTAGAAACAAAGAAGAATGAAGAAGGGAAGAAACCGAAGTTGTTTCAGCTGTTCTGGAATGTTTCACCGACTGAAATGGGTTCTAAGTTCTTCTCAACCCTTTTTAATAGAACTTTTACTTTCAACCCCCATATATCTTACACATTTTAAATTTAAGTCAAATCAAGACTTACTTAATTCATTTGAAGTCAAATGAAAACGAGTAAGTTATGAAAGTTGTTGTATTCATCGAAATACACATGTTAGTATCAAGTTTCACCGTATCCGACGAAATACGCATAAATCCGTATTTACGGAAAAGTCCTTACTTCCATCAATTTGAGTCTAAATTCGACTCAATCAAGTGAATTCCTTTCAAATCCATTCTATTATGTATAAGTTACTCAAATGAAACTAATTTGATCCATTTTAATCACTAATCATATTTATCTTGACTAATCACGTCTAATTCGCATTAATCTCAATTAATTAGAGTTAATCTAGATTAACTCGGGTTGGGGTGTAACACTCTCTCTCTCTCTCTCTAAATTTTACTAGTACAATTATGTAATATTTCATTTCTTTCCTATTTTTTATAATGTATTTTATAGTATTCACCCCCTAGTACCCCACTATTTATTTTTGTGAAAAAATGTACTAAATGATGATTATATTAAGATTTATATGTGGGGCCAGCGGGCCCCACCAACGCGCCCTGTGATGCACTGCTGGCCCCACTTATCTACCATCAATCATGATAAGTATCAGCCCTACCTTCAAATAGTATGTATGAAATATTGCCAGCATTTTAGGGATGTGAATGGATGGGGACTTGGGGGTGGTATCATGATGTAATGTATTGGGATCTAGATCTGTTTTTCATTTATTTCTCTGTGCAAGTTGATCGCACCTCAAGAATAAACCGAAGAGGAAATTGATAGAAGTGGGAAAGAAAGATTCAAACAAGAATGAAACCATCAAAGGATTTGTTCAAAAATAAATTGAAATGGCAAAACATAGTTGATCATGTAGTTGACCCAGCATAATTGGAACTAGGCTTGGTGATCCGTAAATTTAATTTTTTAGTGATACCAATGCATAAAATCAATGATCAGGATTGAAGACAAAATGGAGTTGGAGCTCATATGGAGTGCCTAAAGTACATTTGTTAAGTATTGCAAGATGATTCAAACTCAACAGACTCTCACAAAAAAGACATGATGCAAGCGAATCTTTGGGTTGGAAAGTACATGAATCTGAATTATGATACAAAAGCTTACGGATCCTATATTTGCATGTACCATTCTGTTTTTCTTGAAAGAGAGACTTCAGGATACATATGAATACTTATTACTGTCAACCTTCACCATTTTCCACATTCATTGACTTTTTATATGAAAATCCTCTTGGGGCCACACAACCTTCTTGCATCAAATCTCTAACATTTGTGGGATGTAAATATTCATCACCGTCAATCCAATTATGATCCAGATTCCAGAACATCTTGTGTAGTCAGAATCCACATAATTTTATATGTGCCGCCAGTTTGATCAATCTGGAAAGGCCGCTTCCTAAATTCAAACTACTCATGGTGGTGATTTTCCACAACAAGGGTGATGCCTTACCACTGCTCCAACAATGAATTTATATTCAACTGTCATATTGATTACATATGAAAAGCGCAAGATTTACACATAATTCACCCATCATGGTGATCATAACCAGATTTAATATAGAGAAAAGAACCCAAAAATAGACTTGAAAAAATGGATAGGATGAGCCCAAATTAAGGCTCGATTACATATAAAATACATATAAATACTTAGATAGGATTTATTTTTGTTAAGAGGTACCTTTCATGGATTGTGAGGGGGTATACCTTTCATACTATCACATGGGCCCATCATGATGAATCCAACTCCCTCGTACCTACTAAACCCGCGTGAGTCACTCATCCTAATTGACACCAAACTAAATTATACTCACTTTTGAATTGAATCTTATAGTAGAAATTGTAATTTAAGAATATGTAAAATGCTAAGGCCCCTAAATCAATGGCTATGTTGATCTCCTTGAGATGATTTTTTTTTTCTCAATGTCATTACGACAATGAGACCTTTCCATCATACTATCCTCCCTTATTGGCATGCATACAAGATTTTAATTGGGTCTTAGATGACTCTACAATTCAATAAAAAATTGTGCTTCTTGAGTCTGACTTGTTGCTGGAAGCTCATAGCTGGTTCCAAAGTTTAATGGTTGTTGATGTTGGAAAAATGGCTAAGAGCTACACTAGTTTTTTGTCAACTTTGAGCCAAAAACTAAGTGAGAATGAATGAGAAATTACCTCCTAAACACCACTACTTGAACATATTAAACATGGAAACAAAAGGAAGTGGTGAACTTGCTTCCCACATTGCTTGAGAACAAAACATTCATTGGGTATAAATATACTTACCTTGGTAGTATAAGATGAGCCCCAAGGGGCATCCCACTTTTGTGGATGAGGGAGGACATAGATCAAGGTAGGGTCATCACCACACCGGGCCGGGGCTTGAGCTCGGGCTTCACGCGTGAGTTGGGCCTGGCTCGGCCCACTACCCATTTAGTATTTTTTGGAGAAATTTTATTTAATAAAATTTTCTTTTCACAAATGCGATGTGTCTTTAGTGGTGTGTCTTTTCGCATCTGAAAGGGCGTGTCTCCAACCTCAAGAGGTGTGTCCTGAGTAGCATCTGTTCACTGAACAGTCACTGTTCTGAACAGATGCAACCCCATGAGAGAGCAGATGCAACCCCATGAAAGAGTCCTGAAGCAGACTATAAATTAACATCTTGTCCATGCAATTTCGATCGTCCAATTCACTGTTGTTGCATTGCATTTTCGAGTCATCCTCATTGTCAAAGAGAGAGTCCTGCTACTACACTTTTGGTTCGCCTGTCACACAGTTTGTAGTACTGCAACTGTTGTGAGACCGATCATTGTATCCTGAGAGGCAATCGCTGTTGAAGCTCGTAAGCACCATTGCGGGGGCAAATTTGTCTTAAGGACATAGTGTTTAAACACTAGCCTTGATCAATCTTCTTCTGCGGATTTCTGTGATTAATTACTGCAATAACAGAGTACTTTTCTGCCTTCAAACAATAAGTAAAATTTCCATTACATCATGTAGTTTTGAATTACAGTTGTTCTGTTTCACTGCTGTGAGAACTGTATCCTATATACTGAACTATTACTGTATGTACTCTCACAAACAATTGATATTGTCAAAAAGCCCAAGGAACACCCTAGGACAAAAATGAAAAAGATTTGCTTGACAAGTCAAGATTGCTTGGAAAAAAAAACACCATTTGATGAAATTGACATCCGTTCAATCCTCCCTTTATTTACAATTCAGAAAGTAGACTTCTACCTTGTTTGCATTCAACCGTAAAAATGGAAAATCAAAAGGGGATGGTTTCTCTTTCTTAATTAACTCTTGTTTATTCTTTGGTGTGATAATTTATAAGTCTCAGACTTCACTTGCTTGGACTAGGCTAAGTGGACTCACACAATTGCATGATGTGGAATGAGTTGGCGCCATGTTTGAAAAAAGAAGGCTAGAACTCGGTCCATGTGATTGGCTTGATGCCCTCTCAACTTCTTGATGTAAAAAAAGGTTGCACATGATGAGTGAAACCATGTTCATAGAAATGGCATATGATCAGAAAATCCAGATTATCCATGTCATTGTCACCTTTCATTGAGGACTATTGACAATGGCAAAGGAAAGAAAGATTTAAGCATCCAAGCTATCTTTTATGGCCCCAATAGGTGACTAAAATAAGGGAGGGAAAGGAACAAATGGTGAAGGGTCCATAATTGAAGAGAGGGAGTCCACTTAAAAGTAAAAGAAAAGTTATTTATGTGTTTGGCCAAAAGTGAAAGGTCCACATTTCAAAGACAATAAGGGTGTGTTTGGTTAAGCTTGTATAAAGTCAACTGAGGGCATCCAATCAGAGCAGAACATGCACAGATGGATGGTCAAACATGCAACCACCTCATCCCTTTATTTTCACAGCAAGCCTGCATAAAATAGACATGATATACATTATGCAATGTTTCATGATTAGTAAAAAAGAAGCAATTGTCAAGGGTCAACACTCATGGTTTTTTTTTTTTAAAGAAAAGATATGCCTGTTTTTCTAAGAAAAGAAATGTTCCTTGTCAATCCCTTGTTTTTGGTAGAAATGTCAATCCTTATCTCCCTCTCTCTCACACACACTCATATGGGAAATTGTTCCATTTTATGTTTTGGCAAAGAGGAGACAGGAGCAATAATAGAAAATCTAACTTTTGGTTAAGGGGTGGACCATGTGAAAATGTAAAACTTTTGGGGTGAAATGTGAAAAAAAGAAAAATTCCTTAATAAAAAGGAGTCATCTGAAATTTCTGGCGTGGGAGAGATGTATTGTGAGGACTAGTTCCTTGAATAAGAGGATTCTTTACTTCCTATTTTTCTTTTCCTAATGAGAAAGGTGTCCTCTATTCCTTAAATGAAAACCCTTGTAGAATTAGTTTTATTTTTTCTTTTTTTACGAGGAAAATATGTTGCATCCTTAAAGTGGAGGTGCAGGAAGATTATCAATGCTCTAAACTTAATTTAAGATGGATGTACTTTCACTATCGAAGGATGATGTTTTGATGATTCCTTGAACATCACCACCGTTAAAAAGTGATTTTTTCACTATAAAATATCCCCACTGTTGTTTTCGCCGTTAAAAATCACTTCTTTTTTACTCTAACCAAGGGCTGGGACAAAGGAGAGAGCCTGCACGCACGGAAATACAATCCACACAAGTGTAAAAGAAGCCCCCACACATGAGAAGAAAGCTCACACAAGCGGAAAGAGAACCCCCACATGTGAAAAGATATGACATATACTCAAGTTCAAAACCTAGCTGATAACGGTCACTCTTTACTGCTAAGGTAAGAAGACGTTTTCAAAATTAACCTTTTTTTAACTCCATATTTTACACCATCAGTGACTGATCTTTTATCATTTCTCTTCTTCCTTTATCTTCGATGGTTGTGCGGTTGTCAATGGTACGAAACTCCTGGATTGCAAACCAGGCACTTGCCTTTTATTCCCCTCTTTTGACATAGACTTTAGCCAACTGGATGATGATTCATATCAAGGGGGAGAGATTAAAAAAGACTAAGAAAAGTAAACAAACATATGTGGGCCCATCATTTTTTAAAGAATATTTAAAATCCAATTTTTAAAGACTAATTTATAAAATCATGTAGTAGCTCAGTCATATTAGAGAAAAAAAAAAAAAAACTTTAAAAGTAATATTTGCTGATGTTCCAACTTAAAAGGGCACCGGGAACGATGTCTTACCCTAGTGGTAAAACGTAGTAGTTCTCATCGGGGTGACCAAGTTTCAAACCTAGCATGTGCTAGTCCCTATTGATTGCATTTATTTTTTGAAATCAGTTATATCTCTTAGACTTTCAATGGGGATGTGATATGTCTGTTTGTTTTAATGTTGAGGCCTTTTTTCTAAAAAAAAAAGAATCTTATATAATGGACATATAGGATTTAATATAAAGATTAAAAAAAAAAAAACCTTCCGAACTTGATTTTGGACCCAATACCAAAATCAGAATTTGGTTCACATCTGAAAAAAGCATATGATTAATGGTCCTACAATTTTACACCCAATATAAATATGTATAATGTAAAGATTGTGGTTATAGTTGGATCTCGGCCGGTCTAGGCATGTATGGACCAGTTTCAGGATAAAAGGTCAAAGATATGTAGTAAATATCACTCTATTATAAAAAATAAAAAAAATCCAGTTAATATTGCAATAATTTCAGAATATTATCAGAAATTTATAAGTATCATGATAAAACATATATAAAATGGAAAAAAATATCTCATATAAGTATATATAGGGCCTGCTCTTGTGAGGATTTCTAGTGCGAGACAGCCTTTGAGATCCACTTGGAGCCACACCAATCATGGTAAGGTGGGGTGGTCGAAACTCGAAACATCCAGACGGGATCAGCACATATATAAAATTTCGAGTCTATTCCATCGTCTTTAGCCCTTGATCCTTGGCCCTCAATTTTAATGGTTTAGAATGCATCAAAACAAAATTTTATTTCAATTCTATAGTCAAGTACCATCTGGATCAAATGTAAAGAAATATTGAAACCAATATACTGGATCAAAATCCAGATCCAAGTTTCTATCCAATCCAAAAATAGATTTCATGCCCTCTTTCCAGGGTTTATCCATCAGCTCCTCAGATATTGATCAGGCTGGTGTGAACATTCTCAATCACTAAATTATATATATGCCCACTTGCATGCATTGCTTGGACCAAATAAACTTCATACTCACTCCCCACTGCCTTTTACATTTTCTTAATGATTTGCAGGATTATCTGACTTCTAGTTAGCATTTGAAAGATACTTTTAAAAGGAGCAGGTAACCCGGCCACAACATAGTTCTCAATTATAAAAGGAAAACGCCGGCTTGTTTTTATAACTATGATTGCGGAGGCACCTCTCATTCATCTCCAAAAAAAGCTGTCTCTATGATTGGTTGTTTACAGCCAAGTCAATGTAGGGATTTTGTCTGTTAATGATTTGTGCCTGACTAAAGAAATGAAATCTAAACCACGTTTAAGCAGCAAGATTTGAAAAATGGCCAGCCTCATTGCACCCTTGCTGGCTATATAAGAGACAGCATCAACCAAACACTCCTCACACCACCAACTGCTTGATTTTTCTACTTTTGGAGCTTGAGCTTCTACAATGGCTCTTTTCCCTACTCACTTTGTTACTGTCTCTGTGCTTGGACTTGTCCTTGCATGGGGGGTAAGTGGGCAGCTTTCGTCTACGTTCTACTCGAGTAGTTGCCCTACTTTGGAGTCCATGGTGAGGCTGGAAATGACCCAAGCCATTAATAGGGAGGCTCGACTGGGTGCCTCCATCCTTCGGCTCTTCTTCCACGACTGCTTTGTAAATGTGTGATTTCTTAATCCTTCTTTCAGTTTTCCTGATGGTTGAAGTAGCCATAGCTGCCAAGTTGCCTCAGTCACTATTAGTTTGTGTCTATGTCTGTCTGGTGCTTCCTGACTTTTTTTTTTTTGGTAACCCAGTTTAGGGAGGCTTCCCCCCCTAGCCCTCTCGCGAGGGAACCCTTGAGTGAGGAGAGTAAATCTCGGGTGAGGTGGGGAAACCCTCTGATGAGGGGAGATGACATCTTTGTGAGGTAGCACAACCTCAGGTGAGGAAATGTGCATGTCCATGCATGTTCAAATCCTGGGCAGGCAGATAAGAACGGGCACCTAATGCTTCCTAACTTGAACCCAAAATTTGAACAGTGTGGTTTCAGACCCAAGGGAATCTATATATATTAGGGACCTGGATCCATATCCATAACCAAATTTGGATTAAAGACCTAGACCCGAGTTAAGGGAATGTTGGGTCCAAATTGTTACATCATGTTTAAGGACAATGTTCTCCTACAAGGAGATTGCATGTACTCAATATATAGTTCATCTCGTGGGGTCCACTTAAATACCTCTTTATGGATAAATGAGAGATAAAAAAATCAGAGTACAGGGTACATGATAACAAGATCTGGTGCCTCAGTTGGTACTTGCTCAGTGTTGCAATTAGAAGGTTGCAGGTTCGAGTCATATTACCATTGAAAAAATAATTTTGACGTATTTTTTTTTATTCAGGGCTGTGATGGATCCATCCTTTTAGATGACACTGGCACATTTGTGGGTGAGAAGAACGCGTTGCCAAACCAAAATTCGGTGCGTGGTTTCGAAGTGATCGACTCAATCAAGACTCGCGTGGAGGCTGCTTGCAATGGCACTGTCTCATGTGCAGACATCCTAGCTCTTGCATCGAGGGATGGAGCAGTTCTGGTTAGTTAGCAGATTAGTCTTCTGCCTCTCCCTTCATATAAATGAAATGAATTTTATTTTTGTTCCATCTATAGAGGCTAATTACATGAATTCTGGTTCGCCATTTTATATCTATTTTGAGTAAAACTGCGACCGTCAAATAGGTCATTGGTACCAACTTTCACAAAAATATTGCTGGAAAAGTAAATTAACCTGAACTGAACATGGAGTGCCAAATTTCTGCTGCTGATAAGCTTGGCTGCAGGCCGAGTATAATGGGCCCCAATGTGATAGGGCTTGATTGACCATCTAATAATCAGTTGACATCAGATTTTTGAATTTGAACGACTGACCACTTTGGAATGAGACCTTTTCTCCAATGGCCTGATGGGCTTTCCATGACTTGGCCAAACTCTTGACCCATTCAAGTCAACAAACATATGCATGACCACATGAAGGTGCCATGCATGGTTGAATTTTATTGTATTTCTAACAGGGAAAATATTCTCCTACAAGCAATGTGACGTTGAATTACATGGACAGGCCTGTGACAAAGGGCACCAATTGGTGTTTCTAAACAACAATATGAATACACTAACTTTTGCTAAGAGATGACCATATTTAATTGGGATACATAGCATGTTTTCTATATGCTCACCCAGTAAAAATATAATGAAGGTTTGTAGATTTAGGGCGTGTTAGTTTCATGTAATTGAGTACCAAATACTATATTTTTATACGCGGTTAAAAATGAAGAATCAAAGATGGATATCCAAATATGACAGTCAAATAATCTTTTCTTTAATTGGAAATAGAATCAAAGGAAGATGAGAAAAGAATAATAGATTGTTTTCGATGCAACTATTGATTATAGACCGTTACATATATAAATGGTTATACCATGCAGCTAGGGGCACAGACATGGACAGTGTTATTAGGCAGAAGGGATGCAAGAACTGCGAGCCAGGCCGACGCAAACAACCAGATCCCAGCCCCAACATCCAGCCTCTCCACGCTCATCTCAATGTTTTCCAACAAAGGCTTAAGCGCCAGGGACATGACCGCGCTCTCAGGCAGCCACACCATCGGCCAAGCGCGGTGCACCGTCTTTCGCGCCCGCATCTACAATGACACCAACATCGACGCCAGCTTCGCCACAACCAGAAGGGCTAATTGTCCTTCAACCGGCGGCGATGGCAACTTGGCTCCTCTCGACGTCCAAACACCGGCGCAGTTCGACAATGCTTACTACCAGAACCTTGTGGCTCAACGCGGTCTCCTCCACTCAGACCAGGAGCTCTTCAATAGCGGATCGCAAGATGCATTGGTCAGGACATACAGCCAGAACAATGCTCTGTTTGCAAGCGATTTTGTTGCGGCTATGATTAGAATGGGCAACATCAGTCCTCTCAGTGGCACCAATGGGGAGATTAGAAGGAATTGCAGGAGAATTAACTGATCTTCTAAGTTGTATGAGGAAAAAATAAGTCAGAAGCAGTTGAGGAATTTATGAGTCCCTTGGAATAATATCAACTTCCCACAATATGGGAAATCATGTCTTGAAATGTTATCAACTGATCCTATTAAATGGAAAGCTCTGTCTTGATTTCTAACTGCTTTTAGAGACGAAAGTCTCATAATTCATAAGAAATCAATTATATGAAATAAATGGGCTTATAAAGAATAGAAATGCTAGTAAAGTGTCACGATCCAATTCGCCCAGCAGATATTGTCCTCTTTGAGACAGAGCGGAAGGGCGTCCCATTTATGACCCAAGCCTCAAGGTTTTGTTCTCGGAGCCCATTAAGCTCCAAAATGCGTCTTACTAGACTTACAGGCGTGAACATATATAAGCGAAGTCTCTGGATAGCCTTTTGGCGATGTAGGACGTTACATAAAGTAGGAGTCAAATTCAATGTAATAGCCAATTAAAATAAGTAGTTGAAAACCCGCCATCGAATCAGTGGCAAAGCATTTGCTACTATCATTGTACAAGTAAGGATTCAATATAATGGATGAAAAACCTCATTCACTATAACAAGTGGGCACGCAAGGTCAAAAAATATACCAACAAAAAGTTGGCAAGTGAAAATCAATCATGTATTTCGATGACCAACACTAAAATGACACTTCTAATCAACCAGTTTGGAGTCTCAAAAGTTATATGGTGGATTTTAACAAAAAGAAAAGAAAACATTATAAGAGTGTGGGGACTCTAGATCCTTGAGGCTTTGAACTGAAGAAATGTTGAGGTGAAAAAGTAAAACTCTACAATGAGGCCCATTTATTAAAAGTTCAAGCCACTCAAAATAAACTCTCTCAATATATAAGTGTCCCCATATTTCAACTCGATATAAGTTGGTCCCACCTAGATAAAAATATGTTCAATGAATATGCATTGACCATAAGATTGTACAACTTATTTTTCTAATCAAACAGGTAATCTTAAAATGAGACCAACTCTTATTGTACTAAAATTTGCCAAACCCCACGTTCGGATTTTCAATATATGGGGCCACTGTAGAGTTCTACTCCCTCGACTCAAAAATTCTCCAAGTAAGATCTTAGGGGCATGTTTGTTTAAAATAATTGTGAGAATTATTGTCTGGGAGAATCCTGAGAATTCCAAATGCTGCCCCCCACCCCCCCCCAAGTTGAATTTCAAATGTTCAATCCCCTTTTAACATTTGGAATGCTAGAATTCTAAAAATTCATAATGTTAAAAGTGACTTTCCAAGCTCCATTTTTATATACAAAAAGTAAAAAATATTTCATACCAAACAACTAAAAATAAAATACCATCATAATCCTATTATATTTTGTGATCTCTTGATTTAATTATTTACTACACTTTATTTTACATGTAAAATTACCAAACGAAAACGTGTTTGGTAATTAACTAGTAAAGTTAAAGTGACGTAAAGTCTTCATTATCCAGACAAGAAAAGGCAAGAGGTTATATCAAAAGTACACTGTACATTCAGAATTCCTTCCTTTTTTAAAAAAAAAGTAAAAAAACAACCTCGTTTCTCCACTAAATAACGAAACAATATCATCTTTTTACACAAAAAGTGAAAAAGACTCTCTATCAAACAACTAAAAATAAAATATTATCATAACATCCTATATTTTATTCTTTCTTGATTTGATGTTTCACCTCACTTTACTTCAATAATCATACATCCAAACATGCCCACATTTGTTTGGGAACATTACATGTAAAATAAAGTGAAATAAAGCATCAAATAGTGAAAGAATAAAATATAAGTGAGTTATGATAAAGTTTGTCTTTACTTGTTTGGTAGGGATTTTTTCATTTTTTATTTTTAAAAGTGAGTATTCTGTTTTGTATTTTAGTGGAGAAAAGATGATGTTTTTCGACTTTTTTTTAAGAAAAGAATGGTTAATTTGACAACTTACTAGGTTAATTATAAAGGTAACATAAAACCTCCATTTTTCAAACAAGTGTCACATCAAAAGTACATATTTTTGAAATTCTCTCATTCTTTTTCAAAAAAGTGAAAAAGGAAAAAAAAAAAGAAAAACACCTCCTTTCTACATTAAATGACAAAATAACATTCATTTTTTATACAAAAAGTAACCAAAAAAAATTCCTTATAAATCCACTAAAGATAAAATACCATAGAATTTAATAGTAAAAAAAGATTCCCAATTTAAATCACATTTACTTTAATAGTAAATTCCCAAACCAGCCTAGGGTTGGTATCATCAATTCTGATTCTCCCTCCTCATCCACTGCAAATATACACCTTTAAATTTGACTTCACCGGTCAAATGATCAATCTTTGCGGTCAACCAGATCCATCCACCGAAAGGCACTCCAATCATCAGTAGTGGGTCCCGCTGCAGAGTTCCACTCTCACCCGGTCAAGGTCAAATCCCTCGGGCCGCACACCTCAGTGTTCAGATTCCATTCTAGGGTTCGGATTTCAACATGGTGGGCCCCACAACTTCCTCTAGATTCAAATTTCGGTAACTAAGTCAAATTCCTTGACAAGACGACAACACCCCCCTTCAAAGACGACACGAAAGTTGCCGCGTCACCTGAAACTGCCACGTAGTTTCTCCTTCCCAATCTCACTTTACAATCTCGTGGAGACAAAGATCGCATCAACTGAAACGAAAACGAAAACGAAAGAGAGCTGGATTGGATTCCATCCATCCACGTGGCTTGATTTCCGCTCTCTCCACATACCCTTCTCTTCCTCCACCACCACAAGAAGAAGAAACCCTAACCCTAACATTGCACTGACAAATCACAATAAGGTTTTGTCTCAATCAATTTAGATCTTTCATCCAAACAGTCTCCCAAATCTTGATGTTAGATCTAAAAGATCGTTTCTTGTTCCTCACTCGGATCTGTTGATTTATCTAACTATCTGGTTGTGATTTGAGGTTCTTGGATTTGATCGATTTGTAACCAATTGCTTTGGTTTGTTTGAATTCCTCATTGATTTTATGTTGTTGCGATTACAGGAAATGTCAGCATCTGTCATGGATGGGAGCGATTCAGTCACCGGGCACATAATTTCCACCACAATTGGCGGTAAAAATGGAGAAGATAAGCGGGTTAGTTTGCGCTTGAACGAACTGATCGGCTGTTCTTACAGATTTTTTTTTCGTTTTGAGATTCTAGGGTTTAGGGTTTCTCTGTGTTTTCAGTTCTTGGAATGATTGCTGAATGAGAAATTTGGGCCTCTTCTCTGATTCTTTGTTGGATGTAATATCATGTTTTGAGAGATTGTGCTGACTGTTATTAATGTTAAGGGAGATTGTGCTGAATTTGGTTAAGGGAGATGTTTTATGCATTCATGTTAGTTCAGCGCAAAGCGACTTAAACCCTATTTAGCTTTTCTGATGCAGGGTCTAATGGAAGTTGTATGTGTTACCTTGTATTGCACCAAAAGATGCCTCTTTAGTTTAGTGCCCACCATTTGAGCACTCATTTCAATGTACCAAAATTCCAAATCAGACTGAATATACAATTGGGGTGGTACTTGAAACCAGAATTGCATAGAAAGTGTTTTTAAACCTGAAAATGACATCAAATTTGATGTTTTTTCTGTATTATTATCCATCTTGAACAAGAAGACAATAGATTCTTATCAAATTGCCTTATTTATCCTTTGTTCTTACATTTTGAGATGCTTATGAAAGTGTATTTCTTTGTGTAACTTGCAGACCATCAGTTACATGGCAGAACGTGTTGTTGGTAGTGGGTCATTTGGTGTTGTCTTTCAGGTAATAGGCATAGTAGTTTTTTTTTTTTTGTTACTGTGAAGCACTTATACTTTTAAGCTTTCTGTTCTGGTAGAAAGCTTTTGGACTTCTTTGAATTATCTGATTTTCATTTTGCTTTCAGGCAAAATGCTTGGAGACTGGAGAGATGGTGGCTATAAAAAAGGTCTTACAAGACAGGCGTTATAAAAATCGTGAGCTACAATTGATGCGTTCAATGGATCATCCTAATGTTGTATCTCTAAAACACTGTTTCTACTCTACGACGAGCAAGGATGAGCTTTTCCTCAACTTGGTCATGGAATATGTCCCTGAAACTTTATATCAGGCTTCGAAGCATTATAGCAATGTGAACCAGAGGATGCCACTTATCTTCGTAAAACTTTATACATACCAAGTACGTGTTCCTTCTCATTTTACTGATTGTGTATTGATATCTTCTCTCTTCTTCTTTTTTTTTTTCCATTTCATGTTAACTTTGTAATTTTCAACAGATATTCAGGGGTCTAGCTTATATTCATATGGCTCACGGGGTTAGCCACAGGGATGTGAAGCCCCAAAATCTACTGGTATGTTTATTTACAGGATAATTTTCTGAATTTTATCTTCTGTTGAGCAATTGTGGTTTTCTCACTTGATGGATGCAACACAGGTTGATCCTGTTACACACCAGGTCAAGCTATGTGATTTCGGAAGCGCAAAAGTTCTGGTGTGTGGATTAGCCTTGATTTATTTTTTATTTTTTATTTTTGTTCTCATAGTGCCCGCCCTTCATGCCAAATGTCCTGATACTGGGAGAATCAATGATTCATATCTTATGTAGAAACATCTTGAGTAATAGCATGCTTTTGAGAGGCAACAAAATAGATTTGTATTAAGTGAAAATACGCATAAAATTAAAGTGTCTATATGGTGTAAAAAGGTATATATGAGTGATTGCTTAGAGTAAAGACTTAGAACCCAAAATGTACAAGTATAAAAAAACACACACCTGCACACATTGTACATCTTAAAAGAAATCAAACTGATCTAAACAAAGTTGTTGGAAAATCAATCAAAGAGATTCATAGGCAGTTGGCTTCTATCTATCACTGCATTCGGTAAAGAATCTGGATTCTCATTTTCTTACCAATGAATATGCGTTTAGAAACTACTGGTTCTAAGCAGCATTATATCCCCCACCTTTAAGTTGTTGGCATTGGATATGTGGATGTGAGGGCCCCCACCTTATCTCTCATAATAAGGTGAGAGCATCTCTCATAGGAGCATCTCCCATATATATATATATATATATATATATACATACAATATTTTAAAAGGAAGAGAGTACGATAGGAAACAACCAATATAAACAAAGCACAACCATCCTAACACAAGTTTTGATGATACTTACCTAGGGCTAGCAGCTTGTCCCTTACAAGAACAAAGTGGGGAAAAGCAGAAAAATAAACACACCAGCCGCAGAAATTAATCCTAAAAAAGGCACAGATGGGAAAAATCACACTAGACAGCTAACTATAGCACCTCTCGCAATGGGCTGATCCTAGTTAATTGAACTCTGAAGATTTCATAACTCCTGCTTTCCTTTCTCTTTAGATATATTTTCAGACTACTTAGATCCTCCCACCCGTGCCCGCATAGGCCCCTTCACAGAACCTCATTTCATATATATTGCAAGTGTGTCCATGTGGTTGCTGAAGTGTTTTCAGCCATCTCTACACATTAGTCAAATCACCTTCTATCATCGGTTGACCAGCAAAGGAATTCTTCAAAATATTGTGCTTCTCTCACAATACTTCGGCCTCATGAGAATCCTTTTCTCCCAAATGCCAAAACCCTCCTGCACCCTACCCATATATTTGCACATGACATTTTCTTTCCATGCTGGTCTTGGTTTTCCCTTGCTGTCCCATTAATGTTCAACTTGACAACACCATATAGATTGGCTGACTTATTTCCACCACTGAAGAGACTGAAGGACAACTTACCATCACCGGATCAGTCTGGCCCAAAGGGTTGGGACTTGGGACACCCTCCGTTATAAAAAAAAAAAAAGTGCATTACAGTATGTATATGTGTGTAGAGAAAGAGAGAGGGAACTATGATGCAGTTTCTTCAATTATTACAAAAAATCAGAAGTATTTCTTTGATTCTGTCATCCTTGTCAAGCTCCTGATTCATCTTATTCCTTACTCAGGTGACTGTAAATAAAAGAACTAGAGGTACTTCTGATTTGTTTTGTCAAATGGGATTATTTTTGTTCCCAGAATTGCATGGTTCCGAATGCACAAAATCCAACCCCAAATAGGTGGGATAGAGGTTTGATTATGAGTATGGGTCTGATAAGATTCTCAAATTGAAAAAGCATGATAACAATAATTATTTATGTTTTAAAATATTTGATAGTTGATTTAAAGGATACATCTAATGTTCATATTCCAATTTTTCTGTAGCATGCTAAAATGGCTTTATATGCGGAGCAATTCTAGCATGTCCTTGTTGTAATAATGGTTATATTTTTCATATTAGGTCAAGGGTGAACCAAATATCGCATACATATGCTCCCGTTACTACCGGGCTCCAGAGCTTATATTTGGTGCAACAGAATATACAACTTCAATTGATATATGGTCAGCAGGTTGTGTTCTTGCTGAGCTTCTTCTTGGTCAGGTGAGACTGAAGATAGGAATTCTGTATCTGTACTTCCTAATAACCTTTTTAAAATGACAGTACATCCACCCTGATAGGATGACAACAGATCTCATAAATATCCAAGTATCAATTACCCAAACTGAAAAAAATCAGGTATGGGTCCAATATTTGGAATCTTAAAAACAAAAAACATCGGGTCTGGATTCAAGTCAATTGTGTGAACTGAAATAAAATTTAGATCCAGGTTTGAGTTCATGGATTTTCATGGCTGAGGCCTGAACACCTGATGCAGGACTGTATGATATCCACATATTTACATGTGGTGTATTAGGCGGTTATATTAATATGTAGTTATTTTGTACAACTTTTTTGGCTGTGACAGGGTCTGGGTCCAGGCCCCGTCTCTACGTCCAAATCTGGATTTCACTGGCACAGGTCGTATAACCTGGATGTGATTCAGGTATTGGTCAGAGAACACTACGGAATGGACCCAAACTGACCCTTGTTCATCCCACCCACGCTCACACTGCCCCACCCACCCACTATTCTTGCTGACTTCTATTTTTCTCAAAATTTCAGCCTCTATTTCCTGGAGAAAGTGCAGTGGACCAGCTTGTTGAGATTATCAAGGTATTCACGATACACATCAAATAGTTACTGGAATCTTGTGATGTTGATATCCTGGGGATTTCATTAGTTGCTTTTGCTTGCAGGTTCTAGGTACTCCTACTCGGGAGGAAATTCGTTGCATGAACCCTAGCTATACCGAGTTTAAATTTCCTCAGATAAAAGCCCATCCGTGGCATAAGGTATCTGTTGCATGTGGTAATTTAGTTGTAACTTTTGGTCCTCATTTGCAATCAACTTGGGCCTGATGCATTCCATGTATTATTTTAGTTAAGTTGAAGATGCCATCATTAGAGGCCAGTGGGATTTTTTTAACCAATTTTTTATTTTTTTGGGTTTCCATCCTTGATCCCATTCTCCTTTCCTCTCCAAAAAAGTTTGAAAATGCTTAGCTCCTAGTAGATTATAAGGCATTATGTTGGACCGCCACACTTGACAAAATCATAATTATTTATCACCTCTGTTCCTGTAATTTTTTTAATGTTTCTATTCCTGTAATTTTGCCATGCAAAATATACATTTCCTTTTGTTGGTCCCGTGTTGAATTATTTAGCCATTTCCTTTTGAAAGTAGAGGAATAAAGCGATCTTCAAAGGTAAAGGTTCTCTGTGGTATTTGATTATTTGATTGATGCAAAGATCAAGTTATCGCTTCCTGAATGGGGTCTCCAAGCTAAAGAATTCTAAGGCATCTCAGTGTCCAACTTCCTAAGGATTGGTTAGCCTCATGACCTCATCTGATAGGCTGCCTCCACCATCCATAGCTTCCATAAAAAAGTACACTGAGTTGAGGGTTCTAGCTTGAACATGGATGGTAGCTTTATGGTTAACCAGGGGCCATCGGGTATGGTTGTTACTAACTTACCATTAAGAACACCTTAGTGAAACTCTGATATCCTTCTCAGGCCCAGTGGGAACAGAGACTCTGACTAGAGAAGTCTTTGCCATTAAAGAGGGGATCAAGTTAGTTTCATGACTTTCATCTCATTTTCATGATTCGGTTTTTGTGGAGGTGACTCGTGAAATGTTATTTATTGGGCTAGTGGCAAGGTAGAGGGACATTGGAGAACTTTTATTTATTTATTTTTAATTTAAAAACATCCTGCACAGGATTAAAAAAGGCTAGCTTGGATACCAAATGCATCTTTTGTAGAGAATGAAATGGTGAAATGGATGTAATGGCGAAGCTGGGAGTTGGGATGGGGAGTTTTATTGTGGCAACTGGCCCCACTTTTATCTGCCTATATGCTTTGAATATAAGAGTCTCATCCATCACCATGGTGGAAAGACGAGTTGGGACGGGGAGTTTTATTGGGGCAATGTCATATCTCTCTCTCTCAAAAAAAAAGAAGATGCCGTCACTAAAGATTGTTTAACAAGGGCCATTTCTTCCAAAGATAAGAGTTTAACATTCTTTGAGGGGTTTAAGAATGTTTAGAGTGTCTTACAATTGTGGTAGAAATATTTCTGAATTCCGGTAGGAGAATCCTGCTTGCTAAAAGGGAATATGTCTATTCATCATTAATCTAAGGTTTTAATTTTATTTTTGATGTTGTGGAATTCTAGCATTGTATTTGGGTGTTTGTTCTTTATTCACAAATACTTGTCCTTCCGTTCTTAAGCTGTTTACACTAATCCCTAGGCAACAACGCAACCACCACCTAGTTTCGTCAAATAAACCATCCTCATAGGAATCTTAATCTGTTTGTTTTTTTTTTTTCAGATTGTTTGTCTGGGAGCTCCTTTCTAACTTTTGAGTTTTTTGTTACAGATTTTTCACAAAAGGATGCCTCCAGAAGCTATCGATCTTGCTTCACGCCTTCTCCAGTATTCACCTAATCTTCGCTGCACTGCGGTGGGTTTCATCTTTCTGTTCTTTTCATATGGAGTAGGAGTAGGAGTAGGAGTAGGTGTAGGAGTAGGAGTAGGAGTAGGAGTAGGAGTAGGAGAACTTTTCCTAGTTTTTTTTTTAAAATAATCAATAAAAAAATTCATGGTATCAGTAGTCCATTCGTTAACCAGTTTATTTTAAATAGGAAAGTATTTGGAAACTATGTTGCAAGGATTCTTCAAAATGAGCAACGCATCTGTGTTGAACATGAACCTAACATGACATTGTATCTGATCCTTTATTGATTCTTCTAGCACTAACTCAGATGTTGTTTTTCATCTCATAAATTTTATTATTTTTTCCTCTTTTGGAGTGTAAGCAAGATATTGATATGCTTATTACTTGATTGTTTATGATTTATATTTATTTCTATCGGCGTTTACTATTTTATATTACTTTTTAATTTGAGCAAGACATTGAATTCATGAATCCTATGTTTTGGTTGTTGCCAAATTAGACAACTCTTACTGGTATTAGATTCAGCACATGTACCTGTACTCATTCAGCTTTTCTAGCAACAAACTCTGATACATCTAGTTGTACCCTTTTCCATAATTTGTTATGGCTATTTGTAATTGCATTCAATTAAACAAAATCGTTTATAATTTTTTATTTCCTCAAAGTTTCATAATAATTTCATTGTGAAACAGTAATAAATGAAATTGTAATGTAACTTTTAGGACATAAAATTACAACTGAATGTGTTTAATGCAGTCGAATGCAATTTCCATTAGTGTATTTTATAAATAGTTAGGGACCTTTGTTTGTATGGTATTTAATTCCTAGGAATTCATGGTGAAATGAGTTCTAACAAAGGATTATTAAAGAAGTTAGGGGTGAAGGATATAAGGTGGAGCTGTAAATTGGACCTCACTTTCCTAGGATTTCATTTACTTGGGGGGATGGATTTGTATTCATTTTCCACTTCCCCATAATTCTTTTTCTATAAATGGGGAGATTATTTGATGCCTATTTATGGATCTTCACCTTTTTTCTTCAATTTTAACTACTTTTACAAATACATTTCCAAGAATTCCTAATTCCTTTCAAACAAAGGAGCCCTTTGTTCTTCATAATCGTATTTTTTGTTGCTCTCTGGTGTATAGTCTTACAAATCTGAAGTACAGACTTCTGTAATAAGTATTGATGAGCACTGGATTTTTTAAATTGACCCGAATCTTATATTGCAGCTTGAAGCATGCGCCCACCCGTTTTTTGATGAACTGCGGGAGCCTAATTCTCGTCTTCCAAATGGTCGCCCTTTACCCTTTCTTTTCAACTTTAAACATGAGGTATGCCTCTAAATCTGGATCCGATGAAGAAGTTATACCTCCAAACTCTAAATCTGTATTTGCACATCTTTGTCTGAACTCTATTACAGATATTCATGTGTTGCCCATAAAAAGCAGTGTTATCATATCCCTCTTTCATATTTGTCAGTTCTTTTCTTGTAGCGGTTGTAACTGATTTCTTTTTACTCTGTTTTGCTTTATTCTGGTTACAGTTGTCCAGTGCCTCTCCAGATCTCATCAACAAGCTGATACCTGAACATGTAAAGCGGCAAGTTGGTCTGAATTTCATTCACATGGCAGGCACCTAAGCTGAGTGACATGCATTCCACTTCGTGATTTCTGCGATGGCATACATTCCACTTCATTATTTCTGCGAAACAAAGGGTCCTTCTCCCCTTGGCATCCATCAGTTGAGCCAGCAAGTCCTATAGTTATATCTCCAGCATGATGGAGTTTTGATTTGCTGGGAAGAGCCGGTCTTTTGGAATCTGGCTTGTCTCTTATTTTGCCTACATTTGCCACTTGTATATTTGTCTGATTACAAGATAATTCGAAGCCACCAGTGTGAGAAGGTGCCAGACTTCTTTGGAAAGGCCCGAAACATGTTTGGACTATGGAGCAAAGGGTGTTTACTGTGTTTGGCTTAGGGCTGTTGGCCGTGTACAAGATAAATCACAGAGGATGGGTGGCATCTTTTCCTTTTTTTTACTGTTAGCCTAGGGGAATGCATGTTGTTTGGGAAGTGTATTCTACATTGTGTACATGGTTCTGATCTGGATTTGAAAGTTAAAAGATTGAAAGCTCACTTGTCTTTATCATTCTCCGGTGCTGAACAGAGAATGAGACTGGGAAATCTGTGTATGCCAAAAGATGGTTTGGACAGAGAGGAAATGAGGTTCACCAGCTGTAGTGAAACTTAACTGTTGCTGTGTTTCAGGGGGTCATTTTCTATAAATCATGACTATGTCCACCCAGTTGATGTTTGGTGGAAAAAAGGTTGGAACTGTGATGATGGGAAGATGACAACTACTCAGACAGAATATGTCAAAATGATGTTACTATTCAAAGGGTTGTTGACGTTTTGTTGGTAAGAGTACGGTTGAACATGAGGGACTAGAGAGTTTTTTTTTTCATGACTGAGTGTGTCTCGGCCCAAACAGAATAATCTCTGCAGGGCCAGGCTGTGGCTCAGTGTGGTAATGCAATTTCGAACACTCAATCTCTGAATTCAAACCGTGGTCGGAGAGATCTAAATTTGAGCTTATCCTGCTTTTGTTCTCAGCGAGAACTTATCCAAATGGAGGGAGAGAGAGAGAGAGAGAGAGAGAGAGAGAGAGAGAGAGTTAATTGGGATAATGCAATTTCGAACACTCAACCTCTGTATGCAAACCGTGGTATGAGAGATTTAAATTTGAGCTTATCCTGCTTTTGTTCTTAGCGAGAACTTATCCAAATGGAGAGAGAGAGAGAGAGAGAGAGAGAGAGAGATAATTGGGATAACCAAACTAGACCAGTCACATTTTAGGGTATGTAGGGGCTGACGAGTTATGAATTTTCTTTGTTTTACATTACTATTTTTAGCTGGCTTTATGAAAAAAGATTTTTTTTTTTTTTGAGTAAAGAAGGTTAGATACAAAGAATTAAAACATTAAAGCAATGGTTATCTGCTGTCATTATGAAAGTGGTACTAACACATTTCAGCATTAATAAATGCTTTGCAGCACCAGAGAAGAGCCGGTGTATACATAGAATATACAGAGGCATTCATGATTAAATGAATTCTATCTTTTTAATACTGTGTGGGGCCCATTTCTTAAACATGTTTCTCTTGGTCTCGGCAAGGGTGCGCTCGGATATGCTGACGTGTGGGAGCCATTTCTCTTGATCTCGGCTACGATCCGATCCATATCGGTCTCGGCACTACGTGCTGGTCTCGGCCAAACAGTATTCAGTTCGGCCGCACATACCGTTCAGTCTCGGCAATGCAAGCTCGGCAATGCAGTATTGCGCTTGCAGCTAACAGCCACGGCCCTGTCGTGGCTAGGCCCAAGGAAGGGATCTGATCGGACTTCAGCCACCACCAGATCAGGGCAAGATCATGCCCAATGTGACTGGCATTAAATGCAGTGTGGGCTGATCGGACCCACATTAAATGCAAAGAGGGCTATGATGGACCTTCATTAATGACTTTGTGGGCTGATGTGACCCAGGTCACATCACCAAGCCCACTGGCACTCACCCAAAACTGTTCCATATATAAGGCACGAGCCAAAGGGAGCAGGGGGTAAGCACTCTCACATAGACACTCAGTCTTTCTCCTTCTTCTTCTTCTTTCTCCGATCGATTGCTGACTTAAGCATCGGAGAGCCCTGCGCTGCCCACAGCCAGGGTCCTCTGACCTTTGTCTTTCTCCTCTTTCAGGTTCATACCGTCGCAGTTATCTCCTCCATGCATTGAGTAAGTCCGAAGAGGCATCCTGATCTTGTGAGTATTATTATTTCTGCACTTACAATTGGCGCCGTCTGTGGGAAAAGTTCTATAATCTTTCATATTCCTAAATACCATGACGAGGAGAACTGCGAAAGGCGGAGAAACATCCAAGGCAAGGCGTACAGGACCGTCCTCTGACCTCCTCCCTGTTAAGAAAAGGTCCGGGAAGGAACCAGTCACAGAGGACGACGCTGAACGTGCTCTCATCCGGATCAACGTTCAGGAGCGTGACCTCCGCTCGGAGTCCGCTCCCAGGAGGGGAGACACCCAGCAACCGGCAGGCCTCCTGACAGATCAAGATCAGCGGCGTAAGTCTCCAGTGGTCGATGGATCACGTCCCCCTGGCCAGGCGGAGGACGTTGAGGGCCGGGTGGAGGACGTTGAGGATACTGAGGATGAAGACTACAGCCCTGATGACGACTTGGACTCCACCCTTCTGGCGATTAAAGCACAGAATGAGGCCATCAAGGAGAGACGCTCTGATCATCCGGCTCCAGCAGCAGCTGGAAAGAGCTACGGGATCAGCGGGGCTTCGGCAGTAGTCTCAGCAGCGTCAGTCACGGCAGCAACAGCGGTCGCGACAACAACAGCACTCACTGCGACAGCACGAGCGGAGGACGTCCCGTGACAGGCGCCCCGACTCCCCCGAGAAGGACTTGAGGGACCATCTGAATAAAAAGAGGCTTGACCGAACTCGAGATGAAGGTTCGAGCGCTAGCCACAGCTACTCGAGGAAGGCGTTAGAAACCATCCCGGAAAGCAGGCATCATGATCAGGAGTGGTTAGACGCGCGCATAAGGGAAACGGTCCAGCGTAATTTGGAAATAGCTGGTCTCGGCCGAGACCAAAAGGATAATTGCTTCGACCCCGTCGATCTTGGCGCGTCTCCCTTTTCTCGAGACATCAGGAAGCATCCCCTGCCAAAGAAGTTTACCGTCCCGAGGTTCGTCACTTACGACGGGACTTCGGACCCGGCTACGCATCTCAGGCACTTCTCCCAGAGGATGTCTGTCTGGGGAGACGAGGGCCATCTGAACTGCCGAGTCTTTTCCTCTAGCTTGGGCGACATCCCCCTGAAGTGGTTCTGTGCGCTCCCGGAGGGGTCCGTCTCGAGTTGGCAGCAGCTCCAGCAGTCCTTTATGAAGAAGTTCCAGGCCTACAGAGTCCTTCCGAAGACAGATGCAGACATCATGGCCATGAAGATGAAGCAGGGAGAGAACGTCACCCAGTTCGCCAAGCGGTTCTGGGCGGTCTACAGTCAGATTGAGAATTCCAAGGACGAGGTTGCCGTCTTCGCATTTCAGAATGCCTTCCTGCCAGACAGCGATCTTTGCAAGGACCTGGCCAGGAACCCGGTCTCTTCCATAGCAGCGCTCATGTCTATCGCCAACCGGTACATCGCCCAAGAGGATGACCAGGTCCGCGCTCGGGAAAGCCATGGAACCGCTCAGAAGGACCGAGGTGAGAGGCCCTCCAAGAAGGATGGGATACCGTCTCGAAAAGATGAGCCTCGGCGAAGCGAGCGACGAAGAGATGAGTCGGACAGGCGCTGGGCACCTACCAGCTCGGTAGGGACTCAGATGTTCGCCTCGGCGAGGAGCAAAAGGCCCAGGCTGTCCGAAGACGCATATCGGGCTGTCAACACGGTCTTCAAAATGCCAATCCACAAAATCATGTATACGATCAAGAGCAGGCCGTACTTCAGCTGGCCAGAGCCCATGCACGGCGACCCCTCTATCCGAGATCAGACGAAATTCTGCGCTTATCACAAGGAGGGCGGCCACAAGACTGAAGAATGCAGAATATTGCGGTCGCATTTGGAGAAGCTTGTCCAGGATGGACACCTGCAAGAGTTTGTCAGGAGAGAAGGCAGGGCCGACACCCGAGCCCCACGCCGAGATGAGGGGGGTCATGACAGTGACGGGTCTGAGAAGATCATCAACGTCATCCATTTGGCACCCCCGCCCAAAAGGAGTAACCAAGCTCGTGCCGAAGCCAGGAAAGCCGCTCACGGCAGGCAAGTCATGGCCGCCGATCTCGGCCCAGCATAGAAAAGGGCTCGGCGGGAGCGTCCCGAGATCAGGTTCACTGATGCAGATTTGGAAGGGGTGCAGCTCCCCCACAGCAGGCAGCTAAGCAGTGCTTGACAGCAGTGGTACCCGGGGAACTAGAGCCCAAGGAGGTCAACGTGGCCGAGATGGAGAAGAACCTGGAGCAGGGGCTGGATGAGCTCGGCCGAGCTCCAGGCAGGAAGAGTGTGGAGGAATTGACCGAAATCCGGATCGACCAGAAGGACCCGGATCGGTTCTTCCTGCTCGGCAGCCAGCTCGGGGAGCCGGAGAGGTCCGAACTGGCACAGTTCCTAGTGCAGAACAGAGATGCCTTCGCCTGGACACCTGAGGAGATGCCTGGCGTCGACCCCGAGGTAATGTGTCATAGACTGAATGTTGACCCTAACCATAAACCTGTGATGCAGAAAGCCCGCAGGACTGGAGTCCCTCAGACCGAACCCGCACTTCGAGGCGTTAAGCTTCAGCCGGAACTCCTTTAGAGTGGCGAAGACCTCGGCCAAGTCTGACAGATGATCCCGCGCCTGCTTGGATTTGACCACCATGTCATCGATGTAGACCTCTACGGTTTTGCCGAGCTGATCGTGGAACATCTTGGTAACGAGCCTCTGGTAGGTGGCTCCTGCATTCTTCAGCCCAAACGGCATCACCTTATAGCAGTAGGTTCCCCTGGGCGTGATAAAAGCTGTCTTCTCTTCATCCGGTCCGTACAGCGGAATCTGGTGATAACCGCGGTAGGCATCAAGGAAGCTCATTCTGTCGTGCCCGGCCGTGGCGTCGATCAACTGGTCAATCTTTGTAGGGGAAAGCTGTCCTTGGGACAGGCTTTGTTGAGGTCGGTGAAGTCGACGCACACCCTCCACTTGCCAGTCTTCTTCCTGACGACCACCGGATTGGCTAGCCAGTTCGGGTATTGAACCTCTCTGATTGCGCCGGCCTCAAGCAGCTTATCCACTTCCTCGACGACGGCTTCGGTCTGAGGGACCCCAGTCCTGCGGGCTTTCTGCATCACAGGTTTATGGTTAGGGTCAACATTCAGTCTATGACACATTACCTCGGGGTCGACGCCAGGCATCTCCTCAGGTGTCCAGGCGAAGGCATCTCTGTTCTGCACTAGGAACTGTGCCAGTTCGGACCTCTCCGGCTCCCCGAGCTGGCTGCCGAGCAGGAAGAACCGATCCGGGTCCTTCTGGTCGATCCGGATTTCGGTCAATTCCTCCACGCTCTTCCTGCCTGGATCTCGGCCGAGCTCATCCAGCCCTTGCTCCAGGTTCTTCTCCATCTCGGCCACGTTGACCTCCTTGGGCTCTAGTTCCCCGGGTACCACTGCTGTCAAGCACTGCTTAGCTGCCTGCTGATCTCCTCTGACCGTGATGATTTCAACTCGGCCGCTCTTCCCTTCCCACGGAAATTTCAGCTTCTGGTGGAGGGTGGAAGGGACTGCTTCCAGACTGTGGAGCCAGGACCTGCCTACTATAGCGTTGTAGGGCGAGGGTGCGTCGATCACCATGAAGGTTGCCATGACAGACGCGCCACCGGCCTCGACCCTGAATGTCACCTTCCCCTTGGGATAGACTGGTTTGGCGCTGAAGCCGATAAGGGGAACTCGAGCCTCCTGCAGATCCTTCTCCGTCAGTCCCATCCTACGGAAGCTGTCGAAATAGAGGACCTCGGAAGAACTGCCGGGGTCGACGAGGACCTTCTTCACAGTGCAATTTTTCACGCCCTGTTTAGAGCAATCGAACTTCAGAGTAACAATCAGTGGGTCGTTGTGGCGACAGATTACTTCACCAAATGGATTGAAGCAGAGCCACTTTCATCCATCACAGAGCGAGACTCCAAGAATTTTGTGTGGAAGAATGTCGTCACAAGGTTTGGCATTCCCAGAGCGCTGGTTTCGGACAACGGAACTCAGTTCGACTCTAAACTTTTCAAGACCTTCTGCCAGGAGCTCGGCATCCGAAACCATTATTCCACTCCAGCCTACCCACAGAGTAACGGCCAGGCCGAGATCTCCAACAAGGTGATCCTCGATGGGCTCAAGAAACGGCTGGACCAAGCAAAGGGAAGATGGGTGGAAGAACTGCCGAGCGTCCTGTGGGCTTACAGAACTACTCCGAGGCGTTCCACTTCGGCTACCCCCTTCTCACTCGCCTATGGCATGGAAGCAGTCATCCCTCTGGAGATCGGCCTCCCCACTTTGAGGTCCGAACTCTTTGACCGGGGACAGAACGAAACCAATGTGGCCAGGGAGCTAGATTTAGCGGACGAGCGAAGGGAAGCAGCTGCAGTCAGGCTAGCCGTCTACCAGCAGCAGCTAGCCAGGGGCTACAACCAGAACGTCAGAGAGAGGAAGTTCTCTGTAGGAGAACTGGTCCTCAAGAAGGCTCTCCCAGGGAACAAAGATCCGAATCAAGGGAAGCTAGCGCCGAATTGGCATGGTCCGTTTAAAGTCACTTCCATTGCTGGACGGTCAGCTTATCGGCTCGAAGACATGGAGGGACGGCCGCTACCGAGACCATGGAACGCCTCTCACCTCAAAAAGTTCTATTTTTAGTCTCTGTACTTGTACAACGCTTCTGGATTTAATGGATGGAACTACAGTTCTCCTCAATTTGTAGCGATCTGGCGTCCTAATAGTGACAATGGTGTGAAGTTGGAAGACCGTCTAAGGCCGGCACTCAGCCACCTAGATGAGTTGATGGCACTCAGCCACCTAGATGAGTCGCCGAAACGGCTCATATCTAAGGCTGGCACTCAGCCACCTAGATGAGTCGCCGAAACGGACCATGTCTAAGGCTGGCACTCAGCCACCTAGATGAGTCGCCGAAACGGCCCATATCTAAGGCTGGCACTCAGCCACCTAGATGAGTCGCCGAAACGGCCCATATCTAAGGATGACACTCAGCCACCTAGATGAGTCGCCGAAACGGCCCATGTCTAAGGTTGGCACTTAGCCGCCTAGATGAGTCGCCGAAACGGACCATGTCTAAGGTTGGCACTCAGCCACCTAGACGAGTTGCCGAAACGGCCCATATCTAAGGCTGGCACTCAGCCACCTAGATGAGTCGCCGAAACGGACCATGTCTAAGGCTGGCACTCAGCCACCTAGATGAGTCGCCGAAACGGACCATGTCTAAGGTTGGCACTCAGCCACCTAGACGAGTTGCCGAAACGGCCCATATCTAAGGATGGCACTCAGCCACCTAGATGAGTTGTCGAAACGATCGGTGTCTACGGTTGGCACTCAGCCACCTAGCGAGTAACCTGATCATTCTAAAGGAAGCTCCTAAGGCCCGTCACTCTGTCATTGCCTCAGTAGGTTTGACACGATTCTTAGTATGCCTCATAGATCTCGTGGACCTCATCCGCCGAAATGAACGAGGACCTCCGAGGAGGCCAGAGCGCATGGGGCAAACCCTGATCTAGTTAGTTACTCTCATCTGAAGTCATACACGTTCGCAGGAAAGCACAAAGAAAAGGCCAAGCAAAAGACTTATGAGCCGGTGGAAACCAGACAAGACTTTCGTGGACAAAAGGAGGTTTTCATTGATGAACCATTCGTGTTTACATATAAGACGGTCCATGACCAAAAAATTACATTCGAAAGCAGATCAATTACAAGAGAAGAAAATTCAAAAGAGAAAGTTAAGACGCCCCAACACCGACTTCATCAATAATCACTATCGGAGCGTCGTCAGGCTGTACGACTTCAGCAAGAGCAGATGCCTCGGCTTGAGCTTCGGAGGGCGGGTGCGCTGGAATCTCGGCAGGGGCTTCGGGAGGAGGAGGTGCGTCAGCTTCGGCAGGGGCCTGAGGTACTGTTGTAGCTGGCTCGAGCTCGGGGGGGTTGACATACAGCGGGTGCTCTTCATCCGCCCCCATCTCCTTGAGCCCAGCACGGAAACCGCGCTGGTACAGCTTGGAGCTCAGCTTCTTAACTTGATCAGTATAGCTCCGGCCTGCCTCTGCGGCCCCCTCCAGGAAAGCAGCGTCAACCTCGGCTTGGAGTGACGCCTGTAACGTCTCATTTGCCTTCTTCTCTCCCTCCAGTTCGCCTGCTAGCCCGACCACCTTTTTCTCCCCGGCAATGAGCTTGGCCTGCAGTTCGTAGTGTTCTGATTTGATTTTGCAGAGCTCACCCGTCATCAACTCGGCCTGAGCGTCGAGCTCGGCCTTCTTCGCCGCCACCTCCTCCAACTCCAAGCATTTGGCCTTAAGCTCGGCCTCGGCTTTCTCTTTCTCCTTGGTCATTCGGCTCAGGCGGGCGTCCTCTTCGAGAATCCGGTCCATCACTACCTGGAGCCTCTGGACGCCCTGCAAAGAAACAGACGAGGAGGTTAGTAGTGAGAAATCTGCCTTGAAAGAAATCTGAGACTAGGATATCTGAAAACTTCGCACTTACCGCCAGAGAATTTTGCATCGCCCTCATCAACAGCTGGGGGCTGTCCTCTGCCTTGTGCCTCTCCATATCCTTGGGGAGTGCACAGGCTCGGCTGAGGGCCGAAATGACAGCTGAATTCCCAGCGAGCCGATCCTCAACGTTCATCGGCCTCCCCCTCCTGAGCTCAAGGTCAGGTTTGAAGATCGCGGGTTCGGCCGATGTGGCAGGACTGGAGGGCGCCGAGCGCCGCTCTACCATAGGCCCAGCCGAGGTGGCGGGCTCTCCCGAAGAGATCCTCACCCCCGTGGCTCGGGGAGGGTGGGACCGCAGGCGCTCCTCTTGGGTAGGCTCCTTCCCACGCGCCTTCTTCCTGGGCCTCTCCCCCTCGGTGTCGGCGGGGAGGCGGGCCTCGGCGTTGGGGGGGACTGCGGCATTGGGAGGGCGGGGATTAGCGCTTGGGGTCGCGTCCCGCCCGCCGAATGCTGCCTCCTCTAGGTTCAGCAGCTGAAGGGAAGGCCTTCGCCTCGCCATGTCCTCGGCTCCGGAGGAATAGTTCTCAACTTCCCTTGTCGGAGAGTCTACCTCGGCTCCGGAGGTATAGTCTTCAATTTCCCTTATTGGGATGCCCGCGACCACGGCCAACGTTGCGGACGCTCCCGCAACCGAGACAGTCCCGCTGGTTTCGGCTAGATCGGGGGCGAAGTTCTCCGGGTTGCCGGATTTCCGTGTATAAGACACATATCTCGGCTCGTACTTCAGAAGGGAGTAGGCAGCTCTTGTGTGGTGGCCGCGGTAGCAGTACACTTTGTTCAGCCAAGGTGCGTGCCTCCTCCAACCGTTCAGCTGGGCTTCGCGCTTGCGTTGAGAAAGGCCTGCGAAAAACAGCCGAGTTAGAATCCGGCAGCAGAAATCAAACATAAGAAAGAAATCGGAAACCCAGGGGGTTAGGTCTTTACTCGGTGGAGTCCCGAGGCGTCGAGGGACTCGGACCCTCCTAGCTGTTTCGGTCTCGGTCTCGCCGAACTCCCAGTTTCCCGAGACGAGCAGGCGGTCATCTCCGGCGTATTTATTGGAGTCATCCAGCGCCGTGACGAGGGGTTGGCACCTCGCCTTGACGCGAAGATAATAGGTGCCCGCCTCCCTAGACTTGCAGAGGTCATATATATCCTCTATATCATGGACGCCGAGGCTGATGTCTAGAATCCTATTCAGCTCGGCGACGCCCATGATGATCTTATACCCATTGGGCATTAACTGACAGGGGCTAAGGTTCCAGGTCTCCAAACAAGACCTAAGAAGGGGGGCCAAGGGGAATCTGACCCCACCCTCGATCACGGCTATCAAGGGAAACGGCATCCAGCCGTTGTGAAATGAGTAGATGGGGGGGTCGGCTGCCATGATCCGGACATCGCCTGGGATCATGTAGACTCTCCTAAGAGTTGCCAGGCCCGCCTGGGAATCTATCCAGTGAGTAAAAATCCCCATTTCTGGATCTAAGAATTCTAGGGGTCCTTACAGCAAGAGGTGGTGAACGGAGGTACCCCTAAGAAACCCTAGGGGTTGGGTCTGGAATGTAAATGAAGGAGGAGGAAGCGGAAGAAAACTCACTGGTTCGACGGGGCAAAGTCAGACTCCGACTGACGGATGTGGGCGACTACTGCTGGGAAACAGTAGGAGGTCTGGTCCTAGTCCGGCGGCGCTGGTTCTAGCAGAAAGCAGAAGTTCAGGCAGAGAGCAAGAGAGTCCAGGAGCAAAAATGATAGGAGGAAGAAGACGAAAGCGTATATAAAGGGCAGAAATGGGCGCCATCCCGGAATTCGAAGCGGGACACGCGTGAGATGTCGCCTCGGCTTGCGTCGCACGCCCCCTCGAAAAGACAAGAGAGCCTACCAGGCAATAACGCGTGGCGCTGTTGCGATGATGGTTCGCCTTCCCATACTAATCATAGCCCCGCATTTATTGCCCCCTTTATTATCTCTGGCAGACGAAGCAGCGGCGGAGTCTGGCGCCGAATGAGTCAGAACCCTTAAACAAAAGCGGATGGAAGGCGAGCACTATCCGTCTCGGGAGACCGGTTCAGTTCTTAACCCTAGTGCGGGGGATCAGTCCAGCTCTTAACCCTAGTGCCCGAGAGAGCCCTAGAGGTCAAGAACTGAGGGGCTATTGTGTGGGGCCCATTTCTTGAACCTGTTCCTCTTGGTCTCGGCAAGGGTGCGCTCGGATATGCTGACGTGTGGGAGCCATTTCTCTTGATCTCGGCTACGATCCGATCCATATCGGTCTCGGCACTACGTGCTGGTCTCGGCCAAACAGTATTCAGTTCGCCCGCACATACCGTTCAGTCTCGGCAATGCAAGCTCGGCAATGCAGTATTGCGCTTGCAGCTAACAGCCACGGCCCTGTCGTGGCTAGGCCCAAGGAAGGGATCTGATGGGACTTCAGCCACCACCAGATCAGGGCAAGATCAGGCCCAATGTGACTGACATTAAATGCAGTGTGGGCTGATCGGACCCACATTAAATGCAAAGAGGGCTATGATGGACCTTCATTAATGACTTTGTGGGCTGATGTGACCCAGGTCACATCACCAAGCCCACTGGCACTCACCCAAAACTGTTCCATATATAAGGCACGAGCCAAAGGGAGTAGGGGGTAAGCACTCTCACATAGACACTCAGTCTTTCTCCTTCTTCTTCTTCTTTCTCCGATCGATTGCTGACTTAAGCATCGGAGAGCCCTGCGCTGCCCACAGCCAGGGTCCTCTGACCTTTGTCTTTCTCCTCTTTCAGGTTCATACCGTCGCAGTTATCTCCTCCATGCATTGAGTAAGTCCGAAGAGGCATCCTGATCTTGTGAGTATTATTATTTCTGCACTTACAAATACTATTAAAGAGGTGACGGATGAAGGATGTGCCGCGAAAGGTGAAGGATAAAATGATGTGCTTTGGATGGGATCTTTTGAGTTTTTTAAATTTTGAATTACTAGGGTAATGGCTCAGTATTCATTTTCTCTATTTCCTTGATTATATGATCATAAAAGAAAAGGATTGCTTAATACATTTTTGGATATTTACCGCTGATCTTTATTATTAACCACTTAGAACTATAATTTCTATGTATTCAATTCTTTTGTATTTCATGGAAACAAACACACCTAAACCAAGATTAGAAACAATAACATTGTAAGTTTCTTCTTCCTATTTACCATACTTTTGATTGAATGCTGATCAGATCTGAGTTGAATGTAATTTAGCGCACCAATGATTTTAATGTTATATATTTATCTTCGCTTTGATTCGCAGCTACTGAGTCTTGCTAATTAGTCTTTTTTTATTCCAATTAATCTATGTGCCATTACCTAATCTATATGGTAAAATTTTGTTCCGGGGCCATCCCAAGCTTTAGCTAGGATAGCAAGTGATGTGAGTGCATGAGCTCGAGTCCCTCTATATAGCAAAGTAATCTAAATCATAACCATTTATGGTACATAATGGAATTTTTTTTTTTCATTTTAGAAGCAAAATCCATCCGAAAAGCCCACAAGTGTCATAGAAAAAGAAGGGCAAGTGTCATAGAAAAAGAAGGGGGGGGGGGGGGGGGGGGGGGGTTTGCATGTACGGTTGTCCTTAAACTTGACATTTGGCCCTGAGTGGTCGAAATTTAAGTATTTTTCATAGAACAGCCGGTGCAATATCATAGGATTGTGCGATATTGCATGTTAGCATATTATACATTGTGATATACTAAGGCGGTGCAATATCGCACTATTATTTTACCACCGGTTAAAGAATATTTAAACTTTGACTGTTATTGACCTAATTTATATATATGAAAGAGGCCAATTTCACTTGAGAAATCACCTTCAATTTGTTAATATCATAGGATTGTGCGATATTGCATGTTAGCATATTATACATTGTGATATACTAAGGCGGTGCAATATCGCACTATTATTTTACCACCGGTTAAAGAATATTTAAACTTTGACTGTTATTGGCCTAATTTATATATATGAAAGAGGCCAATTTCACTTGAGAAATCACCTTCAATTTGTTAATTGATTTTGACCCGTTCAATTTATTTTTAGCGAGCTAGTGCCAAGTCAGCAATACATTAGGTCCTATATGCACATCATTTCCCAATTCTGAAACATGGTACATTGCATTTCCCCGTTTTTTTTCCTCCTTCAGCCATCCTCATGAGATTTCTATTTGCAAACCATGAGTAAGTATGTACGTAACTTTTTAATGGAGACAACAAGGATGGTCCTTACAAAACCACGATGTTCAATAAAGACTACTAAAGCTAGATAGAGAATTTCGTTCACAAGAAGATTGTTTCCCCTCCTTTGTTAGGACACTTTTATCACAAGTTGTAATTGGTAAGTCTAGGATCTGAGGTTAGTAGGGGTTATCCTTCTTACTGTATTAGAATGTCTGGGATCAAAACAATGTTCTGAATCAATGTAGGATTAGTGTGAGAATTTATCATCGGTTTCACTATTTAAACTTGTAGGCCTTCCTAGAAAATGACTTGCAACTAGGGTTGTCAATAGACCCCGATTACTGGCATGGAATTTGGGCTAAATTTGTAACTGGGCCTTGGTCCGTTGTTTAGGCCTAGTTAACAATGGGTTCAGGCCCAATGAATCCACAACTGAACCTTGTACATTTTCAAACATAAACTTGTTCTATGCCCTTGCCTTTTGGCTTAATTCCCAAAAGTCCCTATAGTTTTGAGAATTATTTTCAAGTCCTTAACTTCTTTAATTTATAAAAGTGAAGTCATTTTACTCAAATTTCTTTTAGCAAATGATACAAATACCCTTTATGCTGAAAAAAGTTCAATGTTCTGATGGTTTTTTTTATTCCTTTTCTCTTCAAAAACCTGATTTCTAATTGTAACTCTTATAAAATGATTTGGTGTTCTAATTAGGAGGTGCCAATTCCTAGCCTAATGTGTGAGCCTGACCCAAATCTGATCCTGCAATTCGGAGTTTGGGTTGACACCAATGAGCCCATTGACAAATTATTTTTTTATGAGGAGTAGAAAGAACATTAGAAAATGGGTTGGAATTGATGTTGAGTCCTTTCTTGGTATTCCATGTTCCAACCTTACGCGCAACAAGAACCTTGCCTATTTTATTAATAGAATTGGAAATGTCAGTCTCAATTGAACCTAAAAATTAAAACTAAATGATGGGTAGGCGCCCAGTAGTGGGCAGGCCAAGTTGGTTTTTGACAGGTTGGGTGCCATGTGGAATTTGGCAGGCAAGGTGCCACGGGGGTGGCACTTATGCAGAGGTTTTTAGTGGTTTCTCAAGACGAACTTTCAAAATTCATAACTTTTGATCCGCTCGCCAGATTTTGAAGCTCTGCATACAATTTGAAAGATCTCGAAGCTTAAAATCAAATAGTCCACACATCCTAATGATCAAATGTTGAGAGAAGAAATGGATACTGGGATCAACGGATCTAGCTCCCTTAGGCTGATCATGTGGTAGGCAAACCAAGTGTAATTTTTGTGGGGATTGACCTAAATGTGTCCTAACTCCTCCTAAGTGGTCCGAAATATGTCTAATTAGTGTCGTGGTCTGCTCCTTATGTAAGTAGTGGGCTTTACTCAGAATCTCATCATGATTTGGCCTTTTCCTCTCATGAATCTCTGGGAATTGTCAAACTAAGTCTAAAATGATTAATAAGCATCTTTATCGTCGTTAATTAATTAAAATTATACCATTGATCATTTAATTATGGGTGAAATAGGGGCACCGCTATATACGACATGTATATAATGCTTGCATAGGCGCCAAATGAGGTGTCTACTCCTGACCTTATCTTGTCCGTGTTGCATCTGGGACTAATATTTGGTGCCGTGATCGAGCCTGGACGTAGTTTTAACAGCCTACTTATGTTGGGTAGCCCACGTCAAACTTTAGCAATTTTTTTATTGTGGCGTTCTCCACGAGAAAGTCCAAATCTATTTATGTCCATTAGGAGCTAGACGTGGGCCTTAGATACTTAATGAGCAAGACTTTAAATTCAAACTTCACTATCGAAAATTAAGTGATCAAAAGGCATGCATTATGTGAACTTTAAGAATAAAAGTTTTTTGTCTGTCAAATAGAAAATGATCATGGGATATAAAAAAAACCACATCAGAAGGTGGGGCCAATTTCCTATCATGATTGCAGTTTTATCATCTCCTTTCTTAGTTTTGTTTTAGTTTCTTTCTTATTCTCTTTCTTAATGACAATATCATTTAATTAAAAATATTATTTTTTTAAATTCCTTTTTTAATTAACAGTTGTTTATATCCTCAAAATGAATGAAAATAACTAACAATACTAAAAGAAATATTTTGAAGTTACAGATTTTTGTATATATATATTTTTTCTTTTATGTCCGGGCCTTCTGTATTTTCTTTTTTGCTAGTGTCAAATTTAAAGGTACTTGTATGCTAAAAATTCCAAAAGTGAATAATAATTTCAAAAGCCCATAAGTTGCAATAGGGTTGTAAACGGGTCACTTTTGATATATATATATATATATATATATATATATATATATTCTTTTATGTCCGAGCCTTCTGTATTTGTTTTTTTTTGCTAGTGTCCAATTTAAAGGTAGTTGTATGCTAAAAATTCCAAAAGTGAATAATAATTTCAAAAGCACATAAGTTGCAATACGGTTGTAAACGGGTTACTTCTGATGGATTTGGAACCGAAACCGCTAAAGAGAATGTGGAACTGGTTCCATAGCTATAACCGTTCCAGTACTGATTTATTGGCTTTGGAATCGGAATCGGAACTAGAACCATATATAGGACGGGTCTGGATCTGGTCTATATTTAGGTAGAGAATGATATTAAAAATTAAAATTTTTAAGAGACATTTTCAAGAATTAAGTAAATATATCGGATCTTGAGTTCAAGAGTCCGAGTCCAAGTATAACCGGACCGGATCCAATTTACTTATTGAGATATAATTAAGAATCAAGACATGAATTTTACGGGGAAAGAGCCTTTGGATAAACGGAGTATTTACATCCCAAGAAGGGAGGCAGTGGCACCTGTCCTTGGTGGGTCCCACTGTAGCAACGGCCTAGATCTGTTTCTTTCTGTGATCACAAGGAGAGTCCATGAGAAACAGCGCCAGTCCAACAGCACAAGGCTTTCAAATGCGGAACGACAAACGAGCGATGCAAGTGAGAGACAATCTCTGTCAGTTCAGGATCTCGAGACCTCCCGCTCTCTTCGATCTGCGAGAATTTCTCCCCTCCATGCCCTTGAAGCTCACCGCTCCCAAGATAGTCTCGATTTTTCTACTCTTACTGGGGTTTCGGAGCGAAGAGACTGGAGATTCCAAGAAGCTTTTCCTTCTTCAATTCAATGGCCGATCGGATTCAGATCGCTTTCTGCAGTCGCAACAACAACAGCAGTAGCGAACCCAACCTTTTCTTTCTTCGAGATGGAATGCGTAATACTTCCGCTGCTGTTCCTACTGATTTTGCCTCCTCTCGCTCGAGCCTCCGACGACACCCTTCTCTCTCCCAAGGGCGTCAACTACGAAGGTATTATTGAGGCTCTTAGGCTTAGCTTAGATTCTCTCTACTTTGAGGGAAAAACTTGAACTTTTTCTTGTATTTAGTGATTGGGTTTTTGGTGGGGTTTGTTGTTTGGATTGCAGTGGCTGCTTTGATGTCTGTGAAGAGTAAGTTGAGAGATGTGGGTCGTGTGCTTGATGGATGGGATATTAATTCTGTTGATCCTTGCACTTGGAGCTTGGTTGGGTGCTCTCCTCTGGGCTTTGTTATCTCTCTGTAATCTCTCTTTCTCTCTCTTGCTTTTTGAATCATGTCCAAGTTGGAAAGGAAGATTTTTTTTTTTTTTTTTATGTAGTACCGCAAGGAAGGGATGATTGGTTCAAATTGTATCTGGGTGATTTGGGGGAGAAACATTTGTGTTCCTTATGGCCATCCCTTGAAATTCCAATTTGGGGCATTGCTTAACAGATGATTTTTGGTTGGAAAGCTGGTTATTTGTTTATCTTTGTAATTGTTTTTGTTTCCCAAATCGATATTGGGAATGTAAAGCATTGCTCAAGCTACAATGGTCTCTGTTTTTCTCCCCACTCCCACTCCAGATACATGGCAGATAGAATGGATGGCATCTGTTCTTTCCAAAATTCCCTCTACTTGCATATTGGGCTACACCCAAGTGCACCCTGGATGTGAATGCCAGTCCAGCTGTTTATCTTTTGATTACTTTGTCGCCACCCCAGAATGCCGCAGTGGACTTGGTCTCTTACTTTTTATCTTTTGGTTGATTGGTTTTCATGACAGAGAGATGGCTAGCAACAGTTTGTCGGGTGAGCTTTCACCAAGCATTGGGAACTTGAGTCACCTTCAGACACTGTGAGTAAAAGAGAAAATTCCTTTATATGAACATTTCTGTGTTTCTACTGAAATGTTGGCGGGCTTTATTTTTACATCTGGATATGTTTGATATGGTTTGTGATTCTCGCAGGATTGCAAGAATATCACACCATCTAAATTTTCATGGATTGTAAATGTTTTATTCATGGCTCTCAATGTCAATCAGAACAGATGTGTATTGATAAGGTTTAGGACTTGACTGATACTGGCTTTGATGGCATCCATCAAATAAAACTCAAAACTTAACCCCCAAAGTTTGCACAATGGTGTCAACTCGGACGCTTGCTTGAGTCTTGGTCAAGTTGTTTATATGAAAACTTTGAACACAGTGTATGTAGAAATTATAAACGAAAAAACAAAAAAAGAAATGATTTAACTGAGTTATGCCTAATTTTGGATGAGTCCCACCAAGTCCAGATTGAATCAATCAAGTCTTGAATGCGTCCTACTAGTTTGGAGTTTTTCATTGCTTCTTGAGAAATATGGTGTGGCCAACTTGACTTGCTGAGATAAGTCCTTTTGTGATGTAATATGAGATTAGATTGGACCATCCACAGAAAGTTTTGGCCATGATAATCAGTCAATATAAGTCAAAGTTAGCCAAAAATACAGCGCATAACAGAATGATAAAATGCATTCAAGTTGATCATACATCTCTATCCATTTTATGCATACGTCTGCGCTAGGACTGGCTTGGCAAACAGGTTGTGAGCAGTCCAGTTGGATACTGTACATGAACTGCCATATTGTCAGCAATTGGGATCTTCATCTAATGCATCCAGGTTTTGTCCCTGAAATTCATAAAATGCATGTTGTATTCACAGGTTTAAGGTATTTAGACATGATTCTAACATATAATACATGTTTCTTTCTGAGTAGAAGTGTAAAGCATTCATTAAATAAACATTAAAAAAGTTTCTTAGAACACCATAATGCCCTTTTGTTATTGCCCGTATTCTTCAAGTCTAGATATCAAAATAGAGCTTCAAATCTCATTTTCTAGCTCAAGAGCTGGGTGTGTGTGTGTGTGTGTGTGTGTGTGTATACCCTAGAAGCCATTAGAGTGAGAAAAGAAAGGTCGGAAGTAAGAGAATGTAAAATTGAGAGACAACGCAAAAAAGCCCAGCGTGTTTGGATGTATGGTGAATTGAAGTGAAGTGAGGTAAAGCCTCCATTATCTCTACAACATAAGACAAGGGGTCATATCAAAAGTACACAAATTCAAAATTTTCCATTTCTCTTTTTAAAAAAAGTAAAAAGGGAACCTCCTTTCTCCACTAAATGACAAAAAAAAAACTCTTTCTGCACAAAAGGTAAAAAAGATTCCCTATCAAGCCACTAAAAACAAAAGACCATGATAATATTGGTTTTGATGCTAATATTTACTGTATTCATCAATAGCTCTTTTCATTTTTAAACATTGTTATTTTTTATTTTTTGATTCATTTCCAAACTTTGTTGTTTTAGTCATTGCGAAGAGTAAGGACAATTAACCTTAAAAAACATGTTCTTTGCAGGTTGTTGCAAAATAATTACATATCAGGTCCTGTTCCAGTTGAGATTGGTAAACTCTCAGAGCTTAGGACTCTTGACCTTTCGAGTAACCAATTTGTTGGTGAAATTCCAAGCTCATTAGGTTTTTTGACTCATTTAAGTTACTTGTGAGTACACTGTACCTTCTAATTTTGATTACAAGCTGTGTGGCTGTCAGACTAATGCTGTGTTTTCTTATCCTTTTGCTTCAATGTTGTAACTCTTTCCCTCGGATCTCTTGTAGGAGGCTTAACAAAAACAACTTATCTGGGCAGATTCCCGTAGCCGTTGCTAATCTCAGAGATCTTTTATTCTTGTATGTGTTGTCCACAACTTTTATTCATTTTATCCCTTCAATATCTTTCAGTCAGAGCGTCTTACTCTAAATGATCTGGATCAGGGATTTGTCATTCAATAATCTTACTGGCCCAAATCCAACGATACGTGCAAAAGACTACAGGTGAGATTCAGTGGAAAAGAAAACTTTTTGTCAAGTACAACCTTGGAAGATGCCTCTTTTATAGTCTTCTATTTGAAACTTTTTATAACTACTAAATGAAGTTAGGCACATCTTTACCTCCCGGTTTGGATTCTCAATAGTTGTTTCCGTCACTTTACATTGGCATAATCATAATTATGTTGTGACTGCCATCGGAATGTCACTCCAGTGTTTTTTTTTTTTTTAATGGTTCTGAGCATGGTTTAAAATCTCGGTCTCGATCGGGGTATCGGCCGAGCTGAAAAACCAGTATGATATCGGTATCGGTCGCGGATATCGGTCTGTCGTGGTGTGATTTTTTTTTTAATCCAAAAAAATTCGTAAAAATATCCAAAAAATCCAGAATATTAGAAAATACTGGAAAACAATATATATTTTTTCCATTACAAACAATAATAAATCAAAATCTCGGTCACCTTAAGTTATGAGTCCTGTCTGTGTCGCAGTTCGCTGTCTTATCCAGTATTTCATATAATGTAACCATTATTGATGCTCATGATCAATTTATTAGTGTAAAATATAAGAAAATAAAGATAACATATCAAGTATCATTTAATACTAACTCAATCATTAAAATAAGTTGTGAAATCCATGACCATGAAGATAAAATATTAAAATATGAAACATGATAGTGAGATAAATCAATCAAAAAGCACTTGGACATCGAAAGGTTTATGGTTTACCTGAAATTAGGGGAGACTAGAGAGATAGAGATTGATGAGCATGATAACCTAATTCCAAGTGGAGTGTCGCCCACGCTCGATATCATCATCATCATTTATTCGGTATGGATTGTTAAAGAATACATAATAGTTAAAATAAGGGAGTTTGTTGATTTTCTTACCAAAATAAAATGATTTTTTTCAAGAAATAGTGTTGGAAATATGCAAGAAAATGAGCTAAGGATGAGGGGTTTCTCTAAAGAGATGAGTGGAGAGGAAGAATGAGGAAAAAAGTGAAAATTTTAGGGGTTTTTTTACCATTATTTCATCTTGGCCGATATTTTGACCGAGCTGGACCGATATATCGGTTAAACCGATATTTTCAAAATATCGGCCGAGATGGACCGATATTTTGGCGATATTTTGATCTGCGATACCGAGACCAATATATTACCAAAATATCAAACCGATATGGGCCGATACCGGTTCATATTGGCCAATATGAACCGGTATCAGCCGATATTTTATACCATGGTTCTAAGGGTTATTGTTATAATCATCTTTTGTCTAAATTGGTAGATCATGTGTTTGTTCAAGTGAAACTGGACTTCCATTTGTAATCTACATGAAAGAAATCTTAATAACAGCAAGAATGATAGCAACGATGGCTATGATGATGGAATAAAAACCAGTTTGTTTTAAATTTTTGTTCTTTTCTTTTTTTTATTGGTGGTGATTTTTAGAGAGCTGCTGATGCCACAGCCAAAACTTTTCTTTCCACATCCCTTATTTTAAGAAAAATATACCCATGTGTGAAATTACCAAATAGGGCACCATTCATAGTTTCATCTCTCTCTCAATTGCTCTCTACACTCACCCACCCCCACCCCCACCCTAGTCACCAACGTGCCTCCGAGGGGGAGGGGGAGAGAGGGAGAGATAAAGGGGGAAAGTGAGCGGCGGAGGCGGGCTGGGAGAGGGAAAGAGGGGGAGAGACAGGGAGAGAGGGTGGCGGCGGGGAGAGGGAGGGAGAGGGGGTGAGGGCGGCGGACGGGGAGAGAAACATGGAGAGGAAGAGTGCGTGGCGAGTGGAGAGAGAGAGAGAGAGAGAGAGAGAGAGAGAGAGAGAGAGAGAGAGAGAGAGAGAGAGAGAGAGAGAGAGAGAGAGGGACGTGAGAGTGAGGGGAAAGGGAGTGTAGAGAGAAGGTGAGGGGGAGAGGGTAATTTGGGAAAAAATGGGTGTAGAGAGAAATTTTGGCAATTTTTTGACTTAAGTGGTGTGTGTAGGGAGAAGGGATGTGGAAAGAGAAGTTTTGGTTGTGGCATTAGCAGCTCTCAATTTTTATTTCTTTAGATCATAGATCACTGTTGTTATTTAGCCTCATCTGCCCTCTCTTTTTTTTTTTAACCCTCTTGAAGTTTTCTCTTGTACCATTTAGGTCTTATCTGTATTGTGTTTATTCTGATGGGAATGGGATTCAAATTGGAGACTTTCCCAGCTATAGTCTTGTCCTACATATAGCCCAGCACACTTGAGAAAAGATAAACGATGGCCAGAGACATTTGAGTTTTGTTTAGTTAGTAAAATTTGGCATTAATCTAGTTTTTTTTTTCAAACAGAATTTTTTACTTTCATACTTTATCTCCATTTAATGTTTAGTCTTTCCTGCATTTGTGCTGCATTCTCTTCCAATTAAAGTTATTTGTTGGTCCTGTAGTGTTGCAGGGAATAGGTTTCTTTGTATCTCATCCTTCTTACAAGGCTGCGCGGACATGCCCAAGCCAGTAAAACGTAATATTGTGATGACTAATGGAAGGTCTTTTATTTTACAACTTTCAGATTATATCTTTTTATCCTTTTCTGCTTACAGAAACTATTTCACCAAGAAAAGCCAACAGTCATGTGGTTGTTGCTATTGCTGTAAGTCTTAGTTGTGGCCTCGCAGTTTCTATTATGCTGCTTGTTTGTTGGCTGCACTGGTGCAGATGGCATATTCCTTTTTCCTCTCATGGTATTTCTCAAGTCAGATGTGTTCGGTTTTATATTTTATATATCTCTGTTAGAAGAGGAATGCATAAAACTTGCCCATATTTTTTATGATGTGTTTTGTTTGCAGCACAACAAGAATGTGACTTTGCTATGGGCCATCTGAAGAGATTTTCTTTTCGGGAACTTCAAGTTGCAACTGATAATTTTAATATCAAGAACATATTAGGCCAGGGTGGATTTGGAGTGGTTTATAAAGGTGTCCTACGAAATGGTACAGTGGTGGCTGTGAAAAGGCTGAAAGATCCAAATTTTACTGGAGAAGTCCAGTTTCAAACAGAAGTGGAGATGATTGGCTTAGCACTTCACCGGAACCTCTTACAATTGTATGGATTTTGTATGACATCAAATGAAAGGCTTCTTGTGTATCCGTATATGCCGAATGGGAGTGTTGCTGACCGTTTAAGAGGTTGGTTTCTAGCGTGATTTTTTATTATTATTATTATTATTATTGGTGTAAAAACATGAATGTTTGTCTTGTTTAAGTGCCATTTTTCATTTTTCTTTAGTTTTCCACCATGGACCAATTATGTAATTGTGTAGAGAGTAGAGATGCTCCATTTTTTTTTAACAGAGCGATCTGGATTTTGAGGAAACATAATGCTGTTTTAAATAAATCTATGATAATTTTAATGACAACGATGTTCCTTTAGATATCATCAGTGATTACATTGCTTCTATTACTTGGCAGGAGCATTCTGCCAGTAGTACTAGCATCTGAGGATGAGGGAAACTTTCTTGAACAGCTGTTCGGTCGCAATGGCTTCTGGGAAACCCATTTTTTTGGTTCTAGATGACCTAAAGCATCAAATTTGGGCACCAGGACGTGTTTTTATTGATTTTTGAATGGGCATTGTGTCATTCTTTCCCGTCATGTATTTCAAGTTTCAACGGTCCCATTTTCACACGCGCACAAAATATTATTTGTTATGGTTAATGAAGAAAGTAATGTGTTCAGTCTATAATTCAGTTTAATTACATTTTACAGATGCTCGCCATGAGGGACCATCTTTGGATTGGAACAAGCGAATGAGAATTGCCCTTGGAGCTGCTCGTGGGTTGCTGTACTTGCATGAACAGTGTAATCCAAAAATCATTCACAGGGATGTTAAAGCTGCAAACATTTTACTTGATGAGAGCTTTGAGGCAGTGGTTGGAGATTTCGGTTTGGCTAAACTTTTAGATCAACGAGATTCACATGTTACAACTGCAGTGCGAGGAACTCTAGGACACATTGCCCCAGAATATCTTTCAACGGGTCAGTCCTCTGAGAAAAGTGATGTATTTGGATATGGGATACTACTTTTGGAGTTAATAACTGGCTATAAAGCATTAGATACCGGAAATGGTCGGGCTGGAAAGGGGATGATACTGGACTGGGTGAGTAAATTACTCATTCGCCTTCTGTACTCGTTTATTTGCTGTGCAGTATTGCACTTGATCTGTTCATGATTTACACCACTCTCACTGGGGACATCTCTGCCTACCAAAAATATTAGAGACACCTGGCATTGTGTTTACTTTGTCTTTCTAACAGAGAATTTATTTTCCTTAATCTTGCACATTGAGATGTAATTCTGTTTTCCGGTTTGCTCTGATGGAAGAAATTGTGGTACTTCTTTCTTATTTTTTTATATATATTTATGTGTGTGTATTATATGACTGCTATTTCAATTTAATGATTTGCTAAATTTCCTGAAGGTTCGAACTATGCACGAGGAGAGGAGGTCTGAAGTACTGGTGGACAGAGATCTCAAGGGCTCATTCGATTCAGATGAACTGCAGAAGGCTGTAGAGGTGGCTCTTCTGTGTACCCAGTCATATCCTAGCCTCCGACCAAAGATGTCAGAAATTGTAAAGATCCTAGAAGCTGTGGCTGGGTCAGCAGAATATACAGAGGAAGTGCCCCTCTGTGAGAGGACCTGCAGTTCCCCAAGAAATTACAGCAATTCTCTTGATGAATCTTCATTCATCATCGAAGCGATGGAGCTTTCTGGGCCCAGATGATGGTATTTCTTCCTTTCACATTTTTGAATCTTAAGCTTCCAACATAGAAACCAACAAAAATCCTCATGGCCGTCTGGGAGAAAGGAGGTGATTACATCGCATACTCTGAGGCAATACAATGATAAAATACAATTTATTGGTAATTTTTGCTAACAGTGATAATGTATTAGCCCATATATATATGAACATTGACATGTACAAATACAATTACCTTCCTTTTTTGGTGGTTTCAAAAGAGTTACAGCTTAGACCATCATCTAATAACTGACTTCAATATTGGATGCTTAGGGCCTGTTTATTTCATGCAATTGAATTCCTAGGAATTCCTTTCTGTAAGTGTTTAAAAATGATGAATCGTTGGTCACTTCCCATAGTTTTACCTAGTGCATGTGGAAAGGAGGGTTTGCATGTGTCTTGAGGGATTAGTTCTCGGTTGTTTAGAATCGAATGTACCTCGGGCTCAGGGCCAAAGGATCTTGGGCTGGGTTGGGCAGGAGATACCTTTGGTTAAAAAAAAAAGTTGAATCTAAGATTAATATAAAAAAATGATGATTAAATAATCTCCCAATTAATGAAAATCGAATTAAGGGAAAAAGAAAAATGAATACCAAGCAGTCACCCTAGCAATTCTAACTCCTTGGAAAGGCATGGTCCTATCAACAATGCTACTTTATGCCCTTTATACCCTTACCTCATATCATGCACAAATCACAACTCGCCTCCTTAATAATCCTTCTGTGTTGAGCTAACCACTTATTATAAAAGTTTAAGCTGATTGAAAATAGTGTACTCCTACTCTGATACCATATTGACAACTGCTTATTGTAAAACATTAAGCTGATAGAAAACAATGTAACAATGTATATCAAGCTTACAACAGCTTCACCCTTTCCCTCGTGCAAACAAAAATATCCGAATTTAATGTGAGGAAAGTGCTGGCCAGTTTGAAAGTTCACCTGTATAGTGAATTCAAAGTGAATGGTCAGTTTTAAGAGATAATAAAAGAAGATAGGTCTTATAAAAAAGTATAAAATTTCAAAATTCAATGGTGGTAGATTGAAGGGGTCTTATAAAGAGTACAAAATTTTAAAATTCATTTTGGTATCTGGGGACCAATTATGGATAAAAAGCAGGCACTGAAGAGGATACTAGAGACCATTTATGTCGGTCCGGTGTGACTAATAAAAATTAATGAAAATGTTAGTGTATTCGTATGTGCCACTCCCTGATTTACGTAGCTGTAAATCGGGATAGGCACTTTTTGTAACTTCAATTGACAAAGGAGGGATGGAAAGATCCTAATGGAATGGGTAGGGCAGATATTTAAATTTCATGTTAAGTCAAAAGCCTACGACACTCTAATGGGGGTTATTTTTTGTACGACATTATTCATAAAGAGTCCTTTCCATCAATTCTCTTTCAGGAACCATTCAAGTGGGCCAAAAGAGCTAGACCACATGAGCACATATAAGGTTTGCCTTTGAAAACCCTCCTTATTTATTGAACTCTAAAATGAAGGGAAAACTACACACATCTCATATATTGGCAGTAAGAAATACCATATATTAATAGATGAGAAGGTTCATACATAAAATAAAAAGTAGAGTATAAGAGCAATATATCCATTGAAAAACTCCATTGTAGAAGTTGGGATGTATAAATAAAATTGGAGCAAATGTATGTATTGTATTGGTTTGGATCCAAAAGTTTTTGAAGTTTGATTTTAAATGTAATATAAAAGATTACACCATTTCCAACATTTGCTTAGATGTCATCTTTGAATGGTGGGCCCCACCATGATTACTTGTGAGAGGTCATTGATATATAACTACTAACATAGCATCTCCTCTTCAAGTCTCATAAATATCATGGATCAAATCCTTCTAGGGCCCACTTAAAATCCATCAAAAGTTTTCCTATAAGAGGTTTCTATTTTAAAAATCACACATTCTGCAATATCCAATAGCAAAGGGCATTTCATACATTTTTTTTTATGCCTACAACAAGCACAAGACATTATTGGGGATTATTTGAAATTTGGCGAGCGAGAGGGCATATCTAAATCGAAAGGCAAGTGTATGATCAAAATCCGTATAATTTAAACGACCATTATCATGCAAAATCCATGCTTGATGTAATAAGCTCATACGTTTCTTGTCACCTGAAAGCATGCATGAGCACCGACAAGACATGGGAGTGCATATTTTTTTTCATTCATGTAATTCACTTTTACATGCCTCCACAGCTCCAGTCACCTTTGCCTTTTATTTTGCATGCACCTAGATTGTTCTGGTCACAAAACCTGTGGGGAACCAGGGGTCCATTGACATTCCTAGATGGGGCTCTCTCAATTGTCATCACCCTACTGTCACCATCATCAACCTTTAGGTAAATGGAGCCCATCATCTTTCATCAATCATCATCAACCTTTAAACTATGAGGAGGAAACAACATGGGAAGAAGGAGCCCATCATCTTAAACTATACCTAAACCTACTCTCACCATGAGTAGCAGCAGGAGGAGGTATCATGGAAAGGAGGAGAAGGGAGGATTGTTTGCCAAACATCTGTAACATAACATGATATGCATGACATCCCAGCATGCCACAATATTGAGGTTTATGGGCAAGAGAGTTAAAAATAAACTAGTAAATATAAAAAGAAAGAAAATTGGAGTGACCTTAGGCGTCAATATGAAATGTTTGTGCCCTTAGACTCAAGGTTTAAGGGATTTGTTCCCTTTAAGGGTCCGTTTGCGATGGGAGGGGAGGAGGGAAAATTTGAGGGGGAAGGAAAATGAAGGGGAGGGGAGGGAAAATTTTTTCCTCCTCTTATTTGGGAAGTAAAAAAGTAAAGGGAATGAAAGTGAAAAAGTATAATTTTGTTTGTTTATGAGGTATAGAGATAAAGACCATTTTACCCTTGCATTTGAAAAAAAATCAAATAGAGTCTAAGGGCAATTTAGTCATTTCATCACTCCATCCTCACTTTCCCCTCATTTTCCCCCCTGTTTTGGGGGGAAAATTTTTAAGAGAAAAAGTACCATTTTTCCCTCCATTTCTCCCTCCCCCATTTTCCCTCCCCCCTTCCCAAACACCCCCCAAAATCACTTTCCCTCCACTTTCCCTCCTTTCCCCTCCCCCCCTTCCCAAACAGACCCTAAAGTACCAAAAAAACTGTCTCTCCTAAGTGCTCATCTTTTTTTTTTACCCTCCTTTTTTCTTTATTCAAAATTGTGCATCCTTTTCTTATTTGAGTTGCTTTGCAAGTTGCTAGTGTTTCCATTATCTTTTTCTTGCCTTCACTAGTCCAAGCCTTCACTGGTCAATACATGTTATGATGACCCCAATTAAGGGCCACACTCCTCAGATAGTTCCTGGAAATTTGGGCATCATGTGCCTTCCTTTATTATTATTTCTCTCATGTTAGCCTACCTACTGGCCCAAGAGTGATATGTTCACTTGAGAATTTAGAGATCAATTTCTGAGATTAAAATGCCAACACTAATCAGTCATGAGCTTGTTGGCCATGTACATCCCATTTATGTTGATGGTGCTAACCTTTTTCCTTTTCTTATTCATTAGAATCCATTATCCTACGTGAAAGTCCATGCTTCAATGTACAAGTCCCACTCAAATAAAAAAATAAATAAAAACATCTCCAGGGTCAAATAGGTTGGGGCATCCCAACCTATAAAAGTGTGTTCTAGTGAATTTACAACTATTCCATTTTATAGGAAGCATCTAAGCATTATTGTCTCTCTCATGCACATGTAATATAATCTTATGTTTTTGAGACTTTGATCATTCCAACGATGGTTAATGCATAGTTGTGCCAATAACTGCTATTTTAATCAGTTTGAGATAAAAATGAATTATTAGGGCCAGTGTTGTTTCCATATATGCTACCCCAAATACTTAAAAAAAATATAAAAAAATATATTCTTATGGTTGGGTCCAATGTGGAATTTCCTATTCATCTAGGTCAACTGACCGGGTTGTCAACCAACTGAGCAATCTTATATTATTATTTTTTTTCTGCTAATGAAGGGTGTCCAAACCCTTTGAGTCGTACAAATCCTGGACCTATTTGTGGGCTTTACTAATTGAATTGAGCGTAAAGATTATTTTGAATAAAGAATAAAATATAAGTGAGTTATGTTGACATTTTATTTTTAATTGTTTATGATAGAATCTTTTTGACCTTTTGTATTGGGAAGTGGAGTTTTTTTTATTAGTAGAGAAATGAAGTTGTTTTTTTTTACCTTTTTCTTAAAAGATATGGTGGGAAATTTGAATTAAAGTACTTTTGATATGACTTTTTATTTGAAAAATATGGATTTTATTTTACTTGACTCTACTAGTAGAGTTGCCAAACAAGCTCAACAGCCTTGGGTGAGCCGGGTAAATTTTGTGTGTGGTAGTGTAGCTTCAAACTCAAAGCAAACCTATTATCATTTAAACTTAAACTTACCTAGAATCCTCTAGTAATTAGTAACTAAACAAGAGTTAGACTCTTGAGTCCCCAAATTGACCTATCCATGGACACTAACAAAACCTTGCTTGACTTAAAAATCACAACAAACAAACCCTTCTACTTCTTCGAAGTTCAATCTACTTATGTGTGTGTATATATATATATATATTCAGTTTTCAGACCTATCCATACATTTAAAATGATGCTGCCCCCAGGTGCCTTGTAATCCAAGCAAAGATATTTCTCCTGCTTTCCGCTCACTTATTCATGTCTTTGTATTCCCAATCTCTTTCCCAAGCAATGAATCTCAAGCTTTTGCCTTTTGATTTGATTTGATTTCATGTTTAAATAAACTTCTCTATTCGATCGAGCGCGAATTCCGAAGAAATCCAGCGATGGTCGAGCTTTTGATCGGGAAAATGCCTTGCAAATGAAGAACAACGAGCTCTGAATGAGATTTTCTGGTTTTCTGGCGGAATTGGAAGAAATCCCGGGTTGATCGAACGTTCGATCTGGGAAACGCGTTGCAGAAGCAGAACAGCGAGCTCTGAATGAAGTTTGCTTGTTTTCTGGCTGTCGGAGAACCGAAGATCGATGTTTGTTGAAGGTGATAGCTTGAAAGATAGAGATAGACCTTTCTCGAAAATTAGGGTTTCTGCGATGGAGTTTGAGAGAATCGGACTTGGAAATGGAAAGATTGCTTGGAAAACGCAAGAACTGATTCGCAAGTTCCGATCTTTTCGTGGTCGTTGAAGGAATTGATGATTTTGAATCTGTATCGTAGTCGTCGCAAGTTTGCGGTAATTATTGATTTCCTTCTCTTTCTGATCTGTTAGTTTGTCTTTGAAACTGAAATTCAAAGGTCTTCTTCTGATTCTGATTCTGATTTTGAATGTGTTGAGAGAGGAGTGAAGACGAAATGAATGAAGAGATTCGCACTCGAGAAGCTACCAGAGAGGATTCACCGGATTTAGTTGCAGCAGAGACAGCAGGGAGTGAGAATTCATCGAGTGCAGCCACCTCAGAGACTGTGATTGAGATTAGATCTATAGAAAGTAGATGTTGCACTCGCAAAGACTTGGATTTGGCTGAAGTTAGAGAGAATTCGTCCGCGTCTGATGCAGTAGGTAATGAAAAATCATCTTTTTCAGATAGTTTGGAACCTTTAGATGAGATAAAATGTGTACATAGTATATGTTCTGCTGAAAAGGATGAGGATTTGGTTGATATTGGTGGGAATTCTTTGAATCCGGTGGCATCAGAGAGAACAATGATTGAGAAACCGTCAATTCCGGTCATCTCAGAGACTGTAACTGGCAAAGACTTGGATTTGAATAAAGTAGGAGACAATTCGTCTGATCAGGCTGCATCCAATGCTGCAGGCAATGAAAATTCATCTAATTCAGTCTGTTTGGAAACTTTATATGAGATAAGATGTGCAGATAGAGGATGTTTTGGTGGAAAGGGTAATGATTTGGGAGGCTATAGTGGGAATTCTTCGAATTCTGTAGCGTCAGAGACTGTCATTGATGTCAGATGTACAGAAACAGAATGCAATGCCAGCAAGAACAGGGTTTCAAAAGCCAAGACTGATGTATTGGAGGGTAAAAAGATCGCCGTGGACAAGATGAAAGCGGATGTTCCCGATCTACTGAGAGGGAATTGTGAAGGTGTATTGGAAAGTGGGCGTTGGGATGGCGAGAAGGTTTGCAGGATCTGTCATTTGAGTTCTGATCGCGGTCTGAATGCTTCAGATATGATCCTGCTTGGTTGTGATTGTAAGGACGAACTTGGTACTGCACATCGACACTGTGCTGAGACTTGGTTTAAGCTGAAGGGAAACAGGTAATCCTTTATTCTTTTCTTTTATGCGTGGAATGAACTAAATGATTTGATATGCTCTTGATGTTGAGCTTCTGTGATATTTTTGAAACCATGAATTGATCTTTCTAGGCGAACTGATTTTCAGGCAGGGCTTATACACAATGATTCTGTTAGTGTCCATGAAGGGACCATTTTCCGCTTTTAATAGAGTAAAAAGGGAAAACCTTGCCCTCCAGCATCAGTATTGATCATTGAGTATCAGTTTTGATGTCATTGATGTTGGTGCATGTGCCCTCATGTGAGGCGCCATCGCAAATAACCGTATAGTCTCAACCACTCCAAAATGCAGTCAACAAGGAAATTCTGGACTTAAATTGGAGGTCGGATATTGGGGGAGCTGTTTCTCCAGTTGTACTTGTAATCGGGCTGTTGTGAAGTGTTTTATGGATTCAACCTCGTCAGTTGAGGTGCAACACTGAAACCCAAGCATACAACATATTGTAAATACCAAGTTCATCAGAGATCTCCAGTCTCGTAGCATGTTTCTTAAAGATCCATTTGTTTACTTTTAAGTTTACAATCATAACTAAAAAAGGACTCGAGCATTTATATGAGATTATCACTCAATAAGTTTCTCTCTCTCTCTCTCTTGAATTTTTTTATCATTAAAAAAAGAGTCTTTTTTTATTCTGTTTGTTTGTTCCCTGCCCCCGCCCCGCCCTGCCCCCCCCCCACCACACCCACACACACACACACACCCACACCCACACCCACACCCACACACCCAAATCCTCCCTCATAAATAATTTTGCTAAGATTCCTATGGCTGATGCCTCCCTGTTCCAACCAGGATCCTAGTTTGCCCTGCCTCTCCAGCAGTACATTTACATCGGTTACCTGCAGCACTAGGCAAGCGGACAGTCAAAATTCCCAGTAGTTAATGTCTACAAAAGTGATAGTACAAAAGTCATCAATCTGTTTTGTAGCAGGGTGACATACTGTTAGGTATGCCAGTAACAGTTTTTCCCTGCTCTTGGTTGGAAAGTATTGTAGGCTCAAAGGTTCTAATTCTGTTAGCAGGGTGACCATTGGCAAATTGGGGTCTAATGCCTGATGTGATCAATATCAATCATATAATACCGTAAGTGCACGGGTGTCTAGATGAGACAATGGCAAGAACGGGTCAAACCCACATGGAGCTAATTAAAGAAACTTTTAAATTAAGAAAACTAATTAACTAACAATTAAGGTTAGTTTTGAGTATTTAGATATAAAAACAATCAACTAATTTAGAAATTTGAAATCTACCAATTAATGAAAGTAATTAGAGCATAGGAATCCAATAAGCATCCACAAATTATTTATCAAGTAATCCTAATTTGTTCCAATTTTTACTTCAAATCAAAGACAAATCAATGTTTTTAATTTGAAAAATCTAACTTTTAAAATCCCTTTTTAATCATAAAAACTCAAAACTCAAGACTTCCTTCATCTCATAAAAGAATAAAAATAATTTAAGAACTACCCATCAAAAGTAAGCATAAACCATCAAAAGATCTAAATCCTAAGCATGACCTATCAAACCTAAGCATCAGTAGTTCAAAATCAATTTTTATTTTTAAAAATAAAAAATGGAGATTTGCCTAGGGCACGAAGACAAGCCGCCTAACACAAATTAGAATTACTAAACAAATAAAAAGAAGTTTCTTACCTTCATCCATAGCTTTAATCAAGAAAATTAGCCCGCCATTGCAAAGAATGCTTCTTGATTTGTCATTGAAAATTGCATATTTACAACTTCTCCTTCACAAAAATTCTCCTTCAAAATAAATCCTTGGACATGGCCCAAGGCTACCAAAATAAAATAAATAAAAAACACTAATGGAAAACAAGAAAGGAAGAAAAGAAAGAAGGGAATTGGAGAGAGGGAGTGTTGCATGTGAGATGCCTCTCTATCCCCTTTTGGGTTGGTTTTATAGTTGTTGATGCCTCCTTTTTAGCAAAGAATCTCCTCTCTTTTAAGACTTGTTTCCTTATTTGTAGAGATTTCTTGCTTAGGACTCAAGTTAGGCTTCACACTTGGAAAGAATTTGAATTGGAGAGGATTTGTTACTAAGTGTGGTCTCTTGGGCTCCAAGTCTTGCCAAATTGAATTCCTCAAACATCTCTCATGTTGCCAATTTTATAAACTTTTTGCAATTCCCGCATAGAATTATAACAGCCAATTTCACGAGGTATCTCCCTCAATATAGCTCCGATTTATCCCATCTTGGGCTCCACGGATATTTACTCGAAAAGATCTTTCCAACGGTACGTAGATTGCACTAATCCGACACTCGGGGTGAAAGTTATGACCATTTCAATTTGCTGCCCCTGAAAAATCCAAGAATAATTGTGCAATTAAGGGAACTTCTATGTGTGGCATGCAATAGGGTGTGTGGGACCCATGTTGGACGTCCAAGGCATGTTTGGACTCTTTCTTTGCTTTCTTATTTGATTCTCTTCCCATATTTGGCATGCTTCCTCACTTGCAACTTTGACTAGCTAACTCCCCTTGCAAAGTTTCTAATTTTCTCTCTTTCTTGATTTTGGTTTCCAAATTTAGCAAGTCAACACTATATTTCCAAATCTGAGTTTCTTCTTTCCTCTTTGAGAATTTCCAATCTTTCCAACTCCACCAAGATCTCAAGATATGTGGGCCCACCATGAAGGATGTCTCACCTTTGATCTCTCTCAAGTTTCACCAGATCCCACTCTTGATTTCTCTTACATAAATAAAATTAAATAATGTCAATAATAATCAAGTGTGAGGAATCTAGATGGACTATGCAGGGGACCCTACATGCCTATTTAATGCACCAAAAATACCCAACTTTCCAAAAATAACACATGGTGTCAGAATTAGCAGGTATGCATTAGTGAAGCTAAAAAAAACTAATTTTTGGGTGATGAGTGAGATGAAAATCCCTAATTTCACAAAAGTCATGCAATGTAATGAATTTTGACCAAATTTGACGAAGATTCCAACTTTGATGCTCAAATGCATGAAATCATGAAATTAAGTATAATTCTATGCAACTAACGTAATTAAGTACACAAATGCATATAAAATGATGAATGAAAGCTACAATTTTGTAGACTTATCAATGCTTGACCTCTTCACTCATCTACACATCCCCAAGCAAGGGATGATTTCCCTTTTCCATTAAATCATTCTCTGTTCTCTTGTTTAAAGTAGATTAGGTTCTAATCTTAGTAAGCTTCTTATATTTCATGGCTAAGATTATATTATGATTATGCCAATGGATTAGCATTTTACTTTGGGTTTTATATCTATCGTAACATATAAATAAGCCCCCCCGCCCCCCCACCCCCACCCCCACTCCTCCCTCTTTCTCTGCTTAGCACCGATGTGAATAAGGTGAGCGCACTTTGTTCCCCTGTGTATGGTGCCGGAGGCTCAAGTCATCATCCTAACGACTTGATCAATGGACGATAAGTTTTTACCGTCCAAAACAAGTACGTAGTCGATCCATTAGTCTAGTCCATTCAGATGGGTGCAGACCCAGGATCAGTGACGGTTAGGGGTGTCTTGTTTTATGGTTCACTTGAATGGATCATAAGGTGGGCTCCACTAGGTTTTTAGGCACACGGTGTGCTCACCTTATCGTTAGCACTGGTGTTCTGTGGAGGTTTCTCGTACAAATAATGTGCAATGGGTTCGATAATTGTTAGTTTTAGAAGTTATTGCAATATTATTTGGTTTCTGCAATAAACCCTTTCATTTGTTCCAAAACAGGCCTTTGTGCAGGGCTAATCTCTAGTTTCCTCTCGTTATTGCAACTCTCTTTTGGGTCAGTTTGCACCCCAGCTCATCGATTCATCAGCAGGTGGATTTTGAAGCTTGGACTCAACAAGAAACTGGTTTCCTATTCTTTTCAGGCTCTTGATTGTGGATAAAACAATGCCTTTTTTTTTTTAATTCATTGGGCATCCAATGTTAGGGGCTGAAACTGGTATGGTGGTTGTACTCTTGAATGACCTCTAAGCTGTTGCTTCAAGTTTGAACACCCGATTGGAGCTTAAATAAGCGTGATTCCCCCTGTAGCTTTTTGGTGATTGATGTGCTATTAGTTTATGTCATTAAAAGGTTCCTTTTTTAGTGCACCACTTGTCAGTATCTCCTTTTCAGTGCAACACCTGTCAGTATATTGCAACCAGTGGTGCTACACTGGAATTGTTTCATAAACTAGAATTATTCATAGCTATAGCTGCCTTCACTTTCTCATAGAGCTGGTCATCAATAATGTTGGACGGTGGGTTAGGTGCTTGGATACTGAGTGCATCACATGATTGGAGTTAAAGCTATTGGTTTTCCTTGATTAAGCATGAGAACTTACATTTTGGAGTAAATTATCAGGGTGTGAAACATATGACTTTCTTTGCAAAACTATCCAGTTACACTTTTTTTTTCTTTTTCTTTTACTTTCTTTCTTTTATGTAGCATGGTATTCAATCTTGGTGTGACTAGATTTCTTCAACAAGATCCGCAAACTGGATCTGATTGAACCAAATCAAGCCTGATTGATTTGAGTCTAGAGTCTGGGTTACGACTTAAGACTGATCTTTTTGCATCAGATCAGGTATCAGAGGCGCGTCCTACATTAAAAAGCCATTCTACATTACAATAATATTCTTCTAAGAACCATACATATTCCTAGATCATAAATGGACGACACCCAAATTGCGTTGAGCACTATGATATGCTCACACGCATTACACCAAGGTAAAAAAAAAAAAACATTACACCAAGATAAAAACAAAAAGCAAACTCATGAGGAAAAAAAAAAAAAAACATGAAAGACCATGCTCCTGATGTGTGTATTGAGTACAATCGTTCATTATCTAAACTTTCAATCCTTGAAGATTACATTGTGTGCGTGTACTTGAGATAACCAACAGCGCTTTCTCATTTAGCATGCCAGTGTATGAACTCGAGTAAAGCAATATATTCTTAAAAGCACCTATGAATAAACATCTCTTTATTATTGCATTAGTTGAAACTTTCCTCTCACATCTTCATATATAAGAAATCAATCACTAAGGGAAACTTATTTGAATAACTCCTCATCTATCTTAATAAACCAAAACAACCATCACGAGCTTTGTCTGTTTACTAATTCCAATGATGCTTAGTATTCTACTTGAGGCTGGAAGTATAAACCTGTAAAAGGACTTGTTTTCTTCCTTTTTGAAATGGAGTAAGAATTTTGCCCTCTGCAATGTTATTATCAATGGGGTAACCCAAGTGGATTTCCTGGTGAATTGTGAATTGAGATATGTTAAACCTGTGTGACCAACCCATGGTTCTTTGTTTACCCTGTTAGTAACCTCTGCAATTGACATTTTTGTTCCACTGTGCTAATTTTTCTTTAGTTACTTTCGATAAATTTATTTTGGTTTATTTTCAGGCCTTTTTGAAATTGCTTAGAAAAAGTTATTTTGAGTTAACTGGATTAGAGACTCATGGAATCAAGTTTAAGGTTTTCATACCTTTTTGTGTGGGAGGGTGTTTGAATTTTGAAGACGTTAAACTATTGACTAATGACTACCATATCTTCAGCCAACCTACTATCAATGCTTTTATGCGTTGGAGGTTTTAGGTCTCGTTTTATAAATTCTCTCTGAAGTGCATGTTTACCTATATTGCCCTCAAATTAAATTTTATTCTTTTATACATTAATTTGATTGAGATTTTTATTATTGATCTCTGTTTATATATTATAGTCTTGATGTTTTCCATATTCCTCCATGAGAATCTTCTCCAAGCTAATCATGCATCTGAAGTCTATCAGAAAGGTGCATCTTGAAGACAGTGGCCATGATTATGATTAGTTTTGACCTTCCTAACTTGTTCTTTGCATATGAAGAGTCATTGCACATCATTTAATGAGGTCATGATATTATTCTTTTCTTTGTGCAAGCTTCTTTACTTTAGTGGGAGAAGATCTCTGTTTTACTACTGTTTCTTCTATCTTCATTTGAAAACATTTTCATGCATCAGTTAATGACTTAAAAAAAGTGTTACTTATTAACATGCCTTCTTTTGAAAATATTATCTTCCAAATATTCGAAATGAACATTAAATAGTGAACTGCATTTTAGTCTGGATTGTGTATATCTAAACTTTCAATTATTTAGTTGGTAAAATTGGCTGGCTGTCCTTAAGCGACCTTTGGATTCCCTGCTGAAACCCCTAGTACCCACAACTTTCGTACTTGCAGCTAGAGAGTCCACCCAGTGGGTAGATTATCTATCTACTTTTGAGTGTCTTCATGGATAATTATAGCATCTCTTATAAGTGAGATGCATTTTTTTTTGGGGATAGAGTTGATCCTTGAGGAAGTGTTGTCAGTTCCATAGACAGATCTTTCGGATGGTGACGTTTTGGTCAATGGTACTTGGATGATTGGGAGGTGACCATGAATTAGAAAACTTTGATTACATTAGTTTCCGCCCTTCGCTTCAGGGCCTGTCCCTTTGTGTGGTCCGTATTCCACACTCTTTTTCATTTTCTGCTTTAGGAGGGAAGATTTGGTGGAGACCACTTCAAGATGGTATTCAATACCAATGTGTGAGATTTTAATGAAAGGGTGCTTTCTTATGATAGAGATTTCAGAATAGCAAAGAATGCCTTTTCCATATTAACTCTTTGGTGCCTATCATGAATCTTGATTGATTGCTTGACTGCAAGCACGGAAGCACCCATGAACTATTTTTTCCACCAGTGTAACTGAAGGAGATTAAGACTAAAACCCAACAACCGACAGACACCCTTTTAGCCATCGTCATCATAGTCAATGCCCGATCCCACATCTCTCTATGAGGAAATACCTCCTAGGGCAATCTCACGATTGTGATGTAGAAAGAATTGTATATAAATCAAGCATTGTTGACACTTCAAAATGCTTAGATTGGTGGGGGACTGATGCTTGATCATGGAGAAGAAATCCTGTTGTTCCTTGCTTGTTTTGATTGTTAATTGATTTTTTTTTTTTTTTTTTTGGATGGGTAAGGGTTAATTACTAATTCAATATTGTGTCACTAACCCCGTAGTGCCCAGGAGATAGCAAGGCGAGGAGGTATTAGAATTCGTGTTTGACTAAGCATCAAATGTACAAGGCAGTTATATTAATCCTGATATAAGAATCCAAGGAACAATGCAGTATTCAGGAACCTGCATGTTCAAACACTCCTTACACTCCCATGTCCAGGTTTCTTAGCATTTTCTTTTCTTCTGTTACTGATATCAATAAAAAAATAGAAATTGGTTGATCCACAACTCTCTGTAACAATTATTTGTTGATTTGTTACTTCTTTTGGAACATGATGAAGAATTTGCAATCAACCAAAAGGGCAAGACCCACAGTTATTGAAAAAAAAAAAAAAAAAACAACCTTAAACGAGAACAAGACCCGCAAGCCGGAGTCAAGTTTTTCCAAGCCGGGGAGAGTTGATACAGCCCGTTCACAGTCCAAGAACAACACCCGCAAGCCTTGACGGACCCGTCTGATGGGGTCCACATATTCCACATGTTTTCTAGATTAGTAGTGTTACTTTATTTACTTATTTCTAGAATAGTAGGTTGCTTAATTGTTTAGGAAGATTTCCTTTCTAATTTATATGTTGATTAGGATTAGCTATTTCCTTTATTGCTTATTTAGGAACAATGCTACTCTATATATAGAGAAGCTCCTTATTGACATGTTCATGCTATATTGATAATCAAAGTTGAGAAGTGTTCTCGTGAGCTACCTTTGGGTATTTTCCCCTAAGTGATCTTAGGGTTTTGATTCTTAGGGTTCGATCTTGCCGTTGGATGTGTAGATCTTCACCGTAGCCTCCGGGCTACGCCATCACCAAACATGGGAGATCAATTACAGTCATGGATGTGAGTTACAAGCATGGTTCAAAATAGCGGCCGCTACACATTATCGGCCATAGCGGTTAAGGCCAATTGGCGCTATGGTCTAAAACCTAGTAGAGCTAATCAATTTTTATTTAAAACATTGTTTTTCCTATTTCTTCTCCTTAATAGCCTTTCCTAAAGTTGTCTCTACCTTTATATGGTTCAAAATCAGTAAAAAAAACATAAGATTGGTGGCTACACATGATTAAAAAAAATAAATTTACCACTAAAAATAATCATACTGCTATGCCGCTGCGTATTGCTGCAACTGCTACATAGCGTTTTGGCTACCAACTGCTACGCCCACTGCACCGCTATTTTGGTCTTTGGATACAATTATCACCTTTTTTATTCAAATTTAAGGATGGGCATCACAATTAGAAAGAGATTGTACTAGGATGTATTTATAATTGGGAAATCACATACACTTGTGATACTCTCTTTCTGCTATTGATTATTTATTTATTGGTTTCCACTTTGGTATTTAAATAGCTCAGATGGTTGTTTCAATCAAAGACGATGATATATATGAATTCACTTCGCGATATATATTTTACTACATTAGTTTTAATGACATGAGAAACCATGAACTGTTCACTTATATGAATTATCGATATTTTCTTCTTTTGATGGTTACACAGGTGGTGTGAGATTTGTGGTGAATCTGCAAAAAATATTACTGGTGTGGGCGACAGCAGATTCATGGAGATGTGGAATAACAGGATGATCGCTGGAATTGGCAGCAGCAGTCTCTCGGAGAGGGGTAGATACCCGCGGTGCCAGCCATTTGGCAATTTCTTGCTGGCTTGTCTGGTGATAGCCTTCATCCTTCCATGGTTTTTCCGTGTAAATATGTTTTAGGGAATGTGGATCAAAAGGTGCCTAAATGAGCCTGCATATCATGCTTATCTCATGGTGCATTCACATTTTGTGTGACGAATGAGGATACCACGAATGAGGATACCACGTGAAATCTCATATGGGGTTAACATTTGGTGTGATGCATCACCTTTTGGCCTCTCAAGTTCTAGAATTTGAGGTTTCAGGTACCTCGCTCTGAAGAAAGAAGAGGGTGAAGATTGAAGAAGGTGAGCTATCTATGTTCTCTTAAACTCACCCGTGAACTCATCCCTAGCACGGGTGAGTTTAGTGTGGTCACACTGTTCTCAAAGTTTGTTTTGCTTGTTGCTTATAAATATTGGTTAGATGTCGGTAAACTAGGATGGCTTCTTTTGTCGTGTAAAAAGCACCTTTACGCTTATTATTTACTGTTTTTTCATAGAGAAACAACCCGTTTCGACATGTGAATACAGCTCTAATGAAGTTTATATATAGCTATTTGGTTTGATATTTATATACTAGTGTTGCACTTTATCCAAGTTCTTTCCTTCTGGCCTAATATCTCAAACCTTAGAGAAGTGCTTCCAAAGGAGGGATTCAGAGGTCCGGCCCAAAGAGAAGCTGGATAAACTCCCCTGTAAGTCCAGTGTGGCAGTTCAATTTCAGACCTATAACCTTTGGGTGCAAACCGTGGTTCTAAATCAACTGAGCTTATATGAATTGATTGACACACGACTAATATAAAGGTTCCCCATATTTCTATGAGAGTGAATGTCTAATTTGAGCACATATTTGCACAGCTCACAAAGGACTGCTTATGAATTTGGGAAATAATCTGGCGAGAATTGTTCTCACGGCTCAAATCATGAGGGGCCCACTTATCACCCAATCCAAGCCTTGCAATGGACAGAGACCCCTTGATAGTCCCATGCCATAGGGTTTGGCACCAATGAGAATGAATTGGATTGTTGGATCGACTACATACCCATACAAATGGATTGTGCTTGTTGACCATGGATGAAGGGGTTAGAAGCATGAGATTATGACCAAACTTGATATTTATAATGGTCCCATATAGATCTTTCAACCCCCATCAATTTTATCCCAAAATGGGAGCCCCAGACAACCCCACAAAAAAGTTCTCTCACTTGATCAAATTCCTGTAAATGTTTTGGTAAAAATCCTTATTTCTTTAATGTAAGAATGAAAAAGAGACTACTTCCTGCGAAATTTTTTTCTTGTGCACGCTACGCTCTCGTGGAAGTGTGCATCCAAACCCTATCCAAAGGCCGGAACCTTACATGACAAATAGGGTTGTAAATGGGTCGGTTTCAATCCGGCTCCATGGTGGACCCAGAACCAGAACCATTAACGAGGAGGTGGATCCGGACTTGGAACCGTTTCGAAAGCGGTTTCTTGGCTCCAAAACCGAAACTAAAACCATATATGGTATAGTCTAGATCCGGGTCTGGGTCTAAATAGAAAATGATATTAAAAAAATATGATTTTTAGGAGAGATTTTTAAAAATTAAGGTAATATGTTGGGTCTCAGGTCCACGGGTCCGAACCAAGGTGAAACCAAAACCGAACCTAGACCCATTTACTTATGGTGGTCTAAATAAAGACCTAGACCTGATTTTTAATCGGTCGAAACCTTCAGGTAATTGAAGAATCGGGGACAATTGATTTACTTGATCCGTGTAAAATTTACTTCAGTGAGTGATATAGACTGATCATGCAAGACAATAGAAAATAAACACAGATTAGCTTAAACCATTAAATGGTACTTTCTACCAGTGAATGGAGTCCCAAATATCACTTTGATGAAAACCAAATGATTAGGCGAGGGAATTAATATCCTTCCATCTTGGATCATTCCTTGCATAACAAATTCTTGAATAGTGAAATAACTCCCCAACTATCAATAATTTCATGTTGTACCATTCTCATTACAAGATTAATTTTACACAAACCTACACTACTTAAAAAAACACAAATAGAATGATAAACTAGAAGTAAAAATAAGAGGAAGAACAGATATCCTACTAGTTGGACCACCTCAACACATTAGGTAGAGGTAAAAGAACAAAACAAATGCACATGGACAGAACAGAGAACACAAGACATTTCACATGGAACAAGTCCATCCGATAAACAGCTTCAATCAATCTCATTCCTCCACACTCCAGTTAGTATTCATCAAATGCACCCCAACATCAAATGCTTTCTTGAAAAAGAATTTTCAATCTCATTAGTCCACACTTCATCAGTATTCATCAAATGCTTTCTTGAAAAAGAATTTAAAGAACAATAGAAATCAGACCTCAGCTCCAAGATCCAAAAGAGTAATAATGTAATGCCCAAACAAGTAGAATTCTTCCCTTCTTTTATGTTGTCTCAGGCAATATCTTTGATGACTTTCAGTTTCAGACAAAATTCCAAAGAGAATCAATCCAACTCCAATTTCCTCTCAAAAATCAATCCAAATAACCTTTCTTCAACTTTATCCACACCACTTTGCAAGAAGGACAAGAAAGATAATGAGAAAGACAATGGAAGAAAGCCCAATTGCCAGTCCCAAAACCACCTTGTTTGGGCCATGCCGGTGATTCTCCTTCGGCTTTTCGTCGCTGGAGTCGTCGCCGGAATCACTATTGGCATCCTCCGATGAACCTGATGACGATGATTTGCCCCGCGGCGGCTGCACCGGAAAACCATCCTTATCGCAGGGTGCAATGCCAAGTTTGAGCATGGAAGAAACTGTAGAATGGTTGTAGCAGAGATTGCTGTTACCCCCTACCTTAAAAACAGCAAATCTTTTTATAGTACTCCCATTGAAAGGGATCACTCCCTGAAAATTGTTGTTCTCCAGATTTAGATACTTCAAATCCTTCATCTCAGATAGGAAGTTGGGAACTGATCCATTGAACTGATTCGAGCTCAGATCAAGGTGAGCCAAAGAGGGGATTGAGGCCATTGAATCAGGTATAGGACCTGACATCAAATTGGATGATAAAGACAAGTTTTGAAGAGAAATGAGGTCCCCAAAAGTGTCTGGAATCTGACCCAGAAGCTGATTTGAGCTGAGATTCAAGAATTTCAGATTGGGGAGTTCGGTGACTGAAATGGGTACTCTCCCTTTGAGCTTGTTGTGGGAGAAATCAATGTGGGTGAGTTTGGGATGCCATTTTCTTGGGAGAGAACCTGTGAGATTGGCGCCGGAGATGGTTAAGGAGGTGATCTTGTTCATGTTGGAGAGGATGATGGAGGGGCCGCTGGCGGAGATGGGGACGTCGGAGACTGTGAGCACAGTGAGGTTATAGAGGTGGCTGAGCCAGACGCCGGTGAGGCGGCGGAGGCTGGAGACGCAGGAGAAGGAGCGGAGGTTGGAGGAGAGATCTGTGGGGAGGCGGAAAGGGGGGATGGGGCAGTTGAGGAAGGAGAGGGATTGGAGGGTGGAGAGGGAGTTGAGAGCAGTGGAGGAGAGGAGGACGTCGGCGGAGCAGTTGGAGAGGCGGAGGGAGATGAGGTGGCGGAAGGGCTTGGAAGAGTCGCAGAGGGTGGCGTTGTGGGGGGAGGGCTGGAGGCAGGGGTCACGGCCGGTGGGGAAGTTGATGGATTTCAGCGCCGTCAGCTGCTTGGGGTCGAGGGTCGATGACGGCGACGGAGAAGAAGAAGGAGATGGGAGAGAAGGCTCTGATGCAGGAGAAGGAGAGGGAGAGAGGGAGGAGATGGGGTGGAGGGTGGATGATAAGAGGAGTGGGAGCAAGATAAGCAGTAGTGTGGGTTTTGATTTGAATTCTTCCATACCTCATGAAAGAAGAAGAAGCAGCAGCAGTAGAAAGAAATAAGTGGATGGAAACTGGAATGAGATGGATGTTGGGTGTTTTTTCTGATTTGGGTCAGGGTGTGAGGGAGGCTGAGACAGGTGAGGACTACAGTAAAGTGTGGAGGAGTGAGGAATGGGGTTTAAAAAGGGGTTAAGGAGGTGTGTGTGGATAGGTGGGTCTGTTGTGTCCTTTAATCTTTAATTTAATTAGGGAATTGTCTCCCATCTGTATTTGGTAGGCTGAAAATTTACTGACCAGATCTAGCTCATCAGGTAGGCTACCCTTATTTTATTCATTTTTTTTCATCAATTATAGTGGGTGAGGATGTTTTTTTAATGGAGGTTGATGCACCCATCAAGAAAAAGGTGTGGGCGGAGAAAAGTAGTAAGAATAGATCCACACGAGTGCAGCTTACATGTGGCTAGCTCCGAGAGAAATTGAAATGGAGAAATAAATTTACATAGCAAAAAATAGTTTGGATAAGGCTTTTATGATGGGACGGTCAGCAGACCGTATAGCAACAAAAAAGGTAAGTCATAGATCTGGATGTTGTTTAGGGTTGTGCCAAATTTGAGCCCAATCCACAAGTTCAAGTGTTGATGCGCATTGTAATGGACCTGTGATTGAGCGGTGTTGGCTCCTCGATATCAAAAACATGATTGGGGAGTGATGGATGGGTCTTTATGTTGGTAGTATCGCTCCTAGTTGGAACCTAAAAAAAAATGTCGATATAAAACGGATGCTACGCTATCATTTTTTTTAAAAAGATTCTAAAAAAACTATTCTTAGTCAATTAATATATATTGCATCAATTATATATATATATATATATATATTAAAACAAACGGGGAGGAGGGTCGTAAGGAGTGCCACGTCATCAATAGGTGAGTTCTCCTTTAAGAAAAATAATTATAAAATCACACAAAGTTTTGGGTTTAATGTGGGCCACTTTCCCCTAAAATCTCTCTTTTCTTAACTTTTCAATTTTATCTTCTTATCTTAATCCTCAAATCACTTTCTAAACTTCATCTATCCTAAAATATGTTGAACCAATCCTCTTATCATTATGATTTTAATATTAACTTTGTAAACGGTTGGATTCACCCACGTGATGGATTCTCATGCATATTACTTACTGTTGTGCTATTTATTACTTGACAAAATGACCACAGGTCAGGGCCCACCCTGATGCACGTCTGCATTCACTAGGAGTATGTGGACCATAAATGTGATTGAAATCCACAAGGTGGGGACCACATAATTATTGGTATGCAATTGTTGTTAGTTTCCATGCCTTTTGGTTTCTAATTGGCTACACGACTTGTACTACAGGCCTCACATGTGAGATTGCTACTTCACAAAGGCAAGAAGTCTAATTGAAGTGGCCCACCATATGCCATTAATCACATAAAAAACTCATAGCCCAATGATATGCATGAAGCTCTCTGAGATTTTCACCGATGGAAATCTTATAATAAATCCCTAAGTCCCATATGAGAGATTTTACTTCGCAAAGACTTGAAGTATATTTGAAGTGGCCCACCACATGCCACACATGCCATTGATCAATAGAAATTAACCTTGATTCAAGGAGGACCAAGGGAGTTGGATGATCAATGGGGAAACAAATAGACCCAAAGAGAAAATAATATGCATTTGCGAATGTATATTATTGATCATGCTAATTTCTTCTTTGAGGCATTGCTAAGAGTTGGAGTTATATATATATTAAATTCCAAATGTTATCGATTATCATTAATGTTTAGTAGCAAAAACTTCATCAGTTATGTTTTTTTTTTCTTTTTTTTCCACGAATAAGAAGATTGAATTTTTTTTTCTTCTTTGAAAGAATTTTTCATAGATGAATATGTTGGAAAATAGGTGGGTCATTCAGATAGGTTTCAAAACTTTTGACCCACTTGATGCAGGGATCAACTATCTAGAAGGCAACAAACCCAATCCATGATGCAATCCCTCAATCTCATAGCCATATACAGCAACAAATACTATTTAGAAGATAGAAAATAGCACATAAACATGCAACCACGAAATCCACAACATACAAGGATGTAGATATACCTTTGGAGCTTTGTTGTGCTCTAATGGAGGATTTGAATTCTTTCTTTGATGATGAACGCTTTCAATTAATCAAATCAGAATCTCCTACACCCTTTGATCTTCCACGCTATGACCCGTATCAGATTCTCTTTCTCAAGAAGATGGTGGAATCTTCAAGAGAAAAACCCTAAAGGAAACTAGAAGAGAAACTAGAAGAGAGAGAGGAAGAGAGAAGTGCAACTTTTGCACTCTTGAGTGGAATGGGCGTGAATCACTATTAGAATTAAGTGTTGGACGTCCAAGCCCCTTTTCCTCTTTTATAGCACTTAAGCAACCTCCTCTAATTGAAATAGAAGTCTTACTTCCACAACAATTACTTGCTTTCTCCTTTTCTAATTAAAATAGAAATCTCACTTCCATTAATAATTAGTAACGTACTACCACTATTAGAAGTCTCACTTCAAATAGAAATAGTAACTTTCTATTTCCTTTTAGAGTTCTACTATAATTAGTATCTTTCTAATATCTTGGGCTAGCGTGGGGACCACTAGGGATTCCTTAGAAAGCTGGCTCCAACTGGGACACGCGACCCCACATCTCATGTACAATCCGGGCCCACAGTTAATTGCAAATAACTCCACTATATAAATGCAATTGCACTCCAGTCTTAGAAATATATTACAATGAAGACCCTAAACTTCCACAGTACCACAAGTAGGCCCCTCCATCTATATCCATGGATTAATTGGACATGTCCACCAAACTAGATCCATATCTTATTATCCTTGAGCCCCAATTAATTATAATGATCATTTGGTACCGATCAAATTAACTCTTAACTGGAATGGGTGCGCACTTACCAATGATAAATCCATTAATTGGCACAAGGGGATATTAAAGATAGATTCCATCTTGACCATTGAATGTTCCCACAGCTCTACTACCACGTACCCAAATCACCGAGGTGTTGACCTACAATTGGCCTCACTCATTGATGACTCACAGCAAATGAATAGATAGAAACTTGAGTTCATTAATGTCTCGGGATTATGAGCCTATTGCTAGGGAATTATGAGAGCGGACCTTGAAATAAAGACAGTGTATATAAGGTGCTTTTCATGGTCCTTCAATACATCCAATGTACCAACACCATGATCCGGAATCTTACATTCCGATGATTGAGACAAATCACACTATCTCATAGTGATCAAGGCGCTGCAACCTTGTCAGATGAGATGTCTAATCTCATCACTGGTTGTGAAGATATTTGAGTATAAGATTTGCAATACATGTCTCCTGTATGTGGATCTCATCCATACACATGTATTACATCTAGTATACTCATGGACTCCGGTTCATCTCATGAGCCATTATGTCTTTTGTATTGGTTATGTGCAAGTATATAAAACACCATTCATCTTATGAAAGGAAAAGCATGAATTATATTGATAAATAAATAAATTAATCAATTTATTACATCATATACTTGGTATTGAGACCATCAAAACTAACAGAATAATATATCTAAAACTCAATATATTGATTTTGGTTAATGCATTTGCCATTGTGTTTTCTTGAGGTTCATTTATTGATTTTTAGTGATTCAACCTTATGCTATTTATTATTATTTTTATTTTTCTTATCGATTCATGTTACACATTATTTTGGGTTATTAAGAAAAGATTTTCTCCATTCATTTCTCTATTGTTTCTTTTCCTAAATCGGTACTGTTGGGACGACCCAAGCCATTTTTTGAAATAATATATTTATATATTTATTTTATTTATCAATAATATTCTAAAGAAAATATTAGATTAAAAAATATTTTTATTTTTTTCTAAGCCCGGGCCTGTGTTACTAGTTATATATATTAAAGTAAATGGGGAGGTGGGTTGTGGAGGGAGCCACATCATCACTAGGTGAGTCCTCCTTTAAGAAAAATACTTATAAAAACGCACAGAACTTTGAGTTTAATGTGGGCCATTACTCTTCCCAACTCTCCTCCCTAAATGTCTCCATTTAAATTAAGACTATGGTTTCATAAACCTACATTTCTAAAATCCTTCTAACTTCCCCTAAAATCTCTCTTTTCCTAACTTTTCTATTTTATCTTCTTATCTTAATTCTCAAATCACTCTCTTAATCTTCATCCATCTTTAAATCTGTCTAACCAATCCTTTTATCATTATGATTTTAGTATTAACTTTGTAAACTGTTGGATTTACCCACGTGATGGATTCTCATGCATATTACATACTGCTATGCTAGGCCCACACTGATGCACAATTGCAATCACTAGGAGCATATGGACCATACATGTGATTGAGATTCACAAGGTGGGCCTCACATAATTATTAGTATGCAATTGTTGTTAGTTTCCACGCCTTTTGATTTCTAATTGGCTACACGGCTTGCACTACAGGCCCCACATGTGAGATTACTATTTCACAAAGGCATGAAGCCTAATTGAAGTGGCCCACCATATGTAATTAATCACATAAAAAACTCATAACCCAATAATATGCATGAAGCTTTGAGATTTGTACCGATGAAAATCTTATAATAAATCCTTAAACCCCACATGAGAGATTTTACTTTACTGAAGTATACTTGAAGTGGCCCACCACATGTCATTGATCCATAGAAATTAACCTTAATTCAAGGAGGACCAAAGGAGTTGGATGATCAATGGGGAAACAAATAGGCCCATAAAGAAAATAATATGCATTTGCGAATGCATATTATTGATCATGCTAATTTTTTCTTTGAGGTATCGTTAGGAGTTGGAGTTATATATATTAAATTCCAAATGTCATCGATAACCATTAATGTTTAGTGGCAAAAACTTCATCAATTATGTTTTTTTTTTATTCTTTTTTCTTCCACGAATAAGAAGATTGAGAAAAGCTTTTTCTCCTTTGAAAGAATTTTTCATAGATGAATAATATATCTAAAACTCGATATATCGAATTTGCTTGATGCATTTGCCATTGTGTTTTCTTGAGGTTCATTTATTGATTTTTAGTGATTCAACCTCATGAAATGCGCACGTGAATGGATAATATATGTTATTTATTATTATTTCGGTTCATGTTACACATTATTTTGGGTTATTAAGAAAAGATTTCCTCTATGCATTTCTCCATTGCTTCTTTTCCTAAATCGGTACTGTTGGGACAACCCAAGCCATTTTTTGAAATAATATATTTATATATTTATTTTATTTATCAATAATATTTTAAAGAAAATATGAAATTAAAAAATATTTTTATTTTTTAGGCCCGGGCTTAGCACAGGCCGTTTCTGTTTTATTAGTTATTATATATACTAAAGCAGCAGCCCTATTCGTGACAAAGTGACACATGGCAATTTCTTTTGGGGTTTCAATGTGGCACATCCATCTTTTCCTTATCACATCTCCTATAATTTCTCTTCAATAATCTCTTTGTATCCTTATAACACATATTGTTTCTAATCATATCATACTTCAACTTCATCCTTATTATATCTCCTAAAATTTCTCTTAAATAGTGTTTTTCTATCATTATCACACATATCGTTTCTAATCATATGATTGATGGTCCACATAATTTTTGTCTTAAATTAGATGGATAGTCATTTAGCCCATTCATCCAAAATCTTTTCAAGTAAAAAAAGTTCAGATCAATTCCATTGGTCACATCAACATTAGCTGGGTGTGGGGTTAACTTCTCCAATCATCAATGGGATACATGTGCTACAATGGAGTACTGTTCCCTTGAAATTATCTTGCTTAGCATGTATTTTCTAAACTCAAGCACTTGGTCCCCACCCATATATATATCAAGAAACTTGACTGTGTACTTACTTTCGAGCAAGTGATTTCAAGCTTTACTTACATAGTTTAATTATGTTATTTTTGAATTCTTTTACAAATGGTTGTTTAATTTTAAATAAATTTTAAGTATAATATTTCATATTTATTTATACAAATATCATAGTGGGCAAGCGTGTGCTGTTCTGATTCTATTTGTGTTTTCATTTATAGACGTTCCTCCAGTAGACCTCACAAATTTTATAGAGGTATGCATCTCTCTTTCAATTGGGTTTCTTTGATATTCTTAGATATTTCTTTTATATTGGTTTTTTTTTTTTTTGGCCCTTGTTGGACATGAGCCACTCTCACTAGTTTAAACTTATGGTTAGAGATAATGATCCTATCTCTTAATTTTCAATGACTATGTCAAGCAGAAGAAAACGTATCCCGTGCTTGCATCTCCATGGGTGTTTCCATGCGGACATCTTTCATTTAACTTACATGGCCTCACTTTTGGTTAATCCAAGTTTTTAATATCACATGTTCCCTATTAAATAAATAGCTGTTCAAATTTCACCTAAATTGAGTGATTTAAACCATTAGATTCAGCAATGAAAAAAAAAAGTCATTAAGAAACATAATTCGAAATTAAATATATCATTTCAAGGCTTTTGAAGAAAATTCTTTTTCAAAATCACTAACAATAAAGAGCCCAACCAGCGGATGAGTAGATATTGTTGGAGAAGGCCAAGAGCTGAAAATAAAGGACAATTGTCTTTCAACCCATTGTTGTCTCATGAATCTTGAAATCAATGTATTATAAACTTCATGAGCCTTTCAACGTCATATTATATGTAAAAATTCAATGGAATGATATTATAGCGAGTCAAACATAACATTGCATACAACCTCAAGACCATAGGTATAGAAGTTGGATGTTGGAAACCAAGATTGATGTTGGATATTGGGGCCCCAATATCTGAACGTGAGCAAATTGAATAATGATGATGATGATGATGATGATCTATAATGATAGATTGATGCGAGGGACTGATAACCAGTAAGAGTCAAAATTGAGAGGTTGATGTCGAAATTCAATTGGAAACCTTTCACTGTAGTATAAAACAATGGGTTTGGCATTAGGTCTAGTGACAGTCAAAATTGAAAGGTAGTGGTCAAAACTAAATCGAAAGTACTCTTCCTTTACATATATATAAAACCAGTCCATGTAACATCAGATGAGAGTCAAAATTGAATTGAAATGCTTTTGCCATGGTATATATAATAATATGGTGATGACAGTAAATGTGAATTTTGGACAACCGTGCATCCAGTCATTGGCCCATTGAGTGTGAGTATCCTTTGTCATCTATTAGCCCAAAAATGTCTCCGAGCTTTGCCCATTGAATGCACGGACCATAAGTGGCTTCAGGCTTGAGCCTCTGATAGCAATGGATGTGAATTTTAAGCTACTGGCCCAGCTATAGTGGGTCCCAGGCAAATTACCTCACTATCCAGCTACCTTGCACATGGAGGGAAAAGGACAGGCTAGTGACTTCTATGAATAACTGTTGTCTTCATTAATCTCAGCCATTCAGTCAATGGCAGCATCATGAATTAGTTGCCCCCTACAAACTCGTTAAGGATTGCGTCGTCGAATTGGATCAGGCATTAGTTGCGGAGATTTGTGATCGTTTACAAGATCTAAGGGATATGATGATGGCACTTTAGATCTAAATGGAAGGAAGAGATTTTTTTTTTCTCTGTTCTCCCTTCCTTCTGCTATTCCAAGGCCAACCCCTGAGTTTGTTGGCACCTACATCATCACTTTACTTGAAAAAACGATGACTTCTATAGATGCTTGCACTTTAACATCCTACTCTCCTGATCTCATATCCTTCTATCTCACTCCCAACACCCTGAGTAATGCTTTGAAATAGGGGAGCTCATTTGACTTTGAAATCATATAGTATCAGTTTTAATGTATTTTTTTTTAAAAACAAACTTGCTCTTATGATGCATTCTAAAGATTTGAACAGTTCGCAATATTTGAAATGGTACTGTTGAGGTCAACGTCCACCTTCGCTCCTGAGCGGTCATAATTGTGGTCGAGCCCTCGCCCTCACCATAAAACTATTGTTGTGCCGTTTCCTATCACCCATTGGTTTTGGAATAAGTGGTAGCTCAATACGGTGTAAGATCCTACAAGTGGTATCAGAGCCAGATAGGTCGGGTGTTCGAGTCACGGGACATGCGTTTTGCGAGTTCGCAGCAGGAGTCGCGGCAGGTGTGCCGTTGAGGGAGGGATTATTGAGGTCAACGCTCCCTCACCATAAAACTATAGTTGTGCCGTTTCCTATCACCAATTGGTTTTGGAATAAGTGGTAGCTCAATAGGGTGTAAGATCCTACACGGAACACCCGACCTACTAGGATCTGATACCACTTGTAATTATTTATCTATGTGGCTCTAAGTTTTAGTTCAACAATCATCGTGGATGGATCATCGAAAAATGGAAGAACGCGATGAAATCCCTGTATTTTGAGATTTTTGAAAATCCTTAAACGAAACTGAAAAGATAGTGCTAACCATAAAATTATGCTCATTTTGTTGTCAACTATCAGTTGCATTTTCTCAATAATTAGACAGTTAGACTCTGTCAAAAGGAAGGCTTACAACTCTTCAATGTTGATCCATGTCATTTTCAGTTAAATTCTTCCACGCTGGTACTCATGATTTGCCTGCATTATAGAGTGGTGGTTCAGCTGTCATGAGATGCTGCTGTTTGCCTTGTGCAAGAAGCACATGGGCTTCGGAGCCACTTCTGCTACAGAGAAGCTCAAGTTGCCAAAACGGTTCTGCTTTGAATAGAACAACTTCTTGATGGTCTAGACCACCATGCATATCGAATGTTATCTCTTTTGTGGCATATTCTCAAATTTTACTTCTATATATACCAATGAATTTTTCTTTCTTTTTTTTTTTTTTTTTCGTTTTTTTGAATTCTATACAAAGGAGTAGACCCCTTGGGATTGAGAATGTGAATGATAGCTTGACTAATACACGTAATAACAATGCAAAAGATGGCGCCCAACCACATTATCAGTCATGTGATCAGTACCAACTTCTATTGATCAACTCCTATATATTGAAGTAAAAATTGAAGATATATCACCGAAGAGGATGATATTCATTTTGATTATGAATAAATAAGGGCCATGTCTGAAGTCCATGCATCCTCAGTTCCTCACAAAGAAGTATGTCAGAAGATAATAAGGGACCCAGACTTGAATTCAAAATTCCTCCAAATTTATTTTTTGATTTAAAGATTCTCTCCAAGTATGGTTTTGAACTGACTCTTCGGTGGAAAAAAGCGTGGAAAGTAAAAATGCTTTTTAATGGTAAATCCACGTTGGATGGAATAACATTTTCACGAGAAAAAGGTGAGATATGAACTAAAACTTTTTCGATTATGCAGAATAGCGATTTCAGATTGTGTGGGTACTAGAGTAGAGATCGTTCGAGGACACTTCCAAGAATTTTAAACTTTAATCATTCTCCAATAACCTTTTCACACAAAATTTTGTATTAAGATATTCGTTTAAAATTTTAAAAATCCAATACCAATTAAATGGACCATAGTGCAGTAATTAAAGCTAAGGGGACAAATGATCCAAGCCTTTCATTACAACTAAAGAGCGACCTACTTGTGATCTGTCAAAACCATCGCAAATCATGCCAATCTAGAGTCCTAGACTGTCCAATTGAAGGACAACAAGAATCTGGTCGACACCTCCCCGTGAATCCTCCAAAAGTCACAGCTAGGGCAGATGAAGTTTCAGCCCCTCAATGTCAATTCATTGTTAGCTCAATTTTCAGGAAGAAATGACTAGGGTTTGATCTTTGGTGCTGATGATTAGGGACCTTATGTAGCGGGAAAAGAAAAAAGTTTTGGGCCTTTCCAATCATGAAAATGGTTATTTTTTTGGACGTAGCTTGGGGGATGGGACCGAAGTCCTCTTGTGAGAGAATAGACGTATGGTGAGGTAGCACGGCTCTTGGATAAAGGAATGTGCTTATTAAAGTACAAGCAAGTAAAAACTGGCATCTCTTATCTCTTGTCAAAGCGTACATCTCAACCAAGGTATCTTCAACCTTTTACGTATATCGTCCTTCTCTATCCGAACTAATTGTATTTTCAACTCTGTTTGACATGTTCAGGGGCGGACCTAGGCACAACCATGCGGGTGCGGCCGCACCCGTTAAACCACGGTGCGTTTCAAAAAATTCATTAAAATTATGGGCCAACCCTCAAAATCCACATGAAAATCCTCAGTTTGCCCCTAAAACCAAACTACCTATTCAGGTTCGCACCCCTCAAACGAAAATCCTGGGTCCGCCACTGGACATGTTCAACCCTTTGACATCTCTCTGTGTATATCAATAGCATAATTACAATTGGAATAACAGTTAACAGCACAAGCCTTTCACCAGGTGCCCTTCCCAACAACTTCTCACAAGCAAATCAGTGCATGTTCAAACCCTCAGCTGTCTAACACCACCTCTACATGTGTTGTGGCCTGTGGATATATCAATCTCATTTGTCTAGCAACTCACTCCTACAACAGCCCCAATCCTACAAGGCTTTGACTAATGAGAAATCGAGAAATCAGGGATGAAGGAGTAAAATCCACAGTGAAACTCATCTATTGAATATCTAAGCCACTCAAAATAGTATATGGGGGTGTCTAAACAAAGTAAATTTTACCCCATTGGAAGTTTATTCTGATGGGTCGGTGAAGCCTGATCTAGACTTTACTTAATTACAAGAGCTTATTGTAATATATCAGTTTAATTTGGACCATCTGTTATAAGGTCAGATCTGACGGTTGTAGGTGTCTAGAGGTTTAGGGCTTCATATATTTATACTGGGTGGTGAGAGCATAGTACTAAAAATGGTGAAATTGAGAGATAACAAGAAAGATAGTGAGTGCTTGCACTCTTGTGGGAATCTCCAATAATAGTGAACGACGTGAATTCCCTTTGAACGTAGGTAATCTTGCCGAACCATGTAAATCTGTGTCTTGTGGATTGATTGTGTGATTGTCCCGTAGATCGTGCATGTGTTTTCGATCATAACATATTCTACTATATGACTTACCACAGTCCTGTAACAAATTCAGATTGGAGTGAATTTTGGGATACCGAAGCGGAGTTTAGTCCGGGGATGCTTGATTTGAAATAAGTGGGCCCTACTGTGGTCCATCAGAAAGGGTACTTTGGAGAATTCGCCCTACATAAAATAAGGAAATCAGGAAGACCTGTTTGACCACCGACTTGAAAAATTTACCGTTGCAATAGAAAAAGAGTGGGGTCCCCCCATCCCGAGGAATCTAATTTTGTGATTCAGCAAACGAAGGCTCTCTCGGTAAGAGTAAGGAGTACAAGTAATTGTAGTCCCTCGGTACTTTGCTGTTCACACCTGGGTGTTTGTTAGTTTCTGGCAGTTCAGCAGCCAATTGACTCTGCTATTGTTATCATGTAGTGGATGCAGGAATGTTGGGAGATATGGACCATTGTTCAGATTATCTCAATCTTGAGTAATATCTCACCATACCAATCCTGCACAATCACATCCAGTAGACATAAGTACTAATCAATATTTTTTAAAATAGGCAGCTAGGCTGGATGGCACATGGATTTAGGTAGGGATGAAACCTGGACTGGACCAAGCTCAGGACAGCATGGCTGACCTAATAAAAAGAAGGTTGGGGATGAGTTCAGGTTCAAGTTTTGGAATCCACATGGAATTTTAAGTCAGAGTTGGGTTTTTATTTGGGGGCACAAGAGCAACTTTGCCAAATTTTGCTATCGGTTACAAGCTCAAATAAATTAGGAGGGGGTGATCAGTTAGCTAGGTTTACAGCCGCTGTAAGATTCTATCACAACCCAAACGTGAATTCTAAGATAACGATATGAGTATGTGAATGAGAGAAGTAACAATAGATCAAAAGAAATATAACTTAGACTCTGACTTGGCTCATGATAGATCAAAATGGAGAAATATGATTCATATAGCCGATCCCAACTAGGTTTTGATGATGATGATAATGATTTAGGGCTCAAGAGTTTGAGTTGAGCACAAGACTTACATGTAAACAATGTATGCATGTATGTTTATCAAATGGTCCAATCGATTTCGATCAGAGAAAAGTCAATGGATTTAGGGGGTCCTGTGTGTGTAGATTGGTTCGGATGGATCATAAAGTTAGCCCTATTATGTTGCCCCTCATCGTAATATGATGAGGCATAGATGAGTGTAAATATTTCCACCTCTCTCTCTCTCTACATTCACATAGATATATATATATATATGTTGCTTGTTTGTTCAATGGATCCATTATGTTGTTTGTTTCATGTAATTGAATATTTAGGATTGTATTTTTATGGAGTGAATAAAAACGAAGAACCAAAAGAAGAAAATAAAAAAACGACCACCAAATAACCTCCCTCTTAATCAAGGGATGATAGGAAATGAATACCTAGTCATCACCCTAGTAATTCAATACCTAAGAAAGTCAAAGCCCCTCCACATCTCTTCCTTATATCCGTTATGTCATGTCTGACTTCTTTAATAATCTTTTGGGCTTAAGCTCATTTCACTCCTCACATCATATCCTTCACCCATCACTTCTTTAATAATCAGTTGGGCGGAGCCCGTGAAGAATTCCTATGAATTTTATGCAAACAAGCGCAGAGGTTCTTACTACAGAAAAAAAAAAAAAAACATATTCATTGTAGTGTAGTGTACCAACTCAAATATTTTAGTGACCAATTCAAATCCTTTTGCACGCAGGAAGAGTTTGCAATTCAGGTCTGACTCTGGTGGAGCATGTTCATGTTTCTTCACTAGTCATCTTTATGCTCATGCAACCCAGGTCAGATTGCACCTGCCCCAGTTCTAACCCTGAACTTAGTAGCCTGTCACCAAGTGTGGATCAGTGGTTGGAATACCAAACCTCCAACTTGAGTGGAATAAGGTATATCTTAATCATTAATCATCATGCTAGGCAGGCAACATACAATGTACACTAGACAGTGCTGAATGTACAAGAAGAGACAGTGGAGGCACAATTTTTTTTAGTCTTCAACAATGTTTTTCATGGACAGAAAAATGAAAATCACTTCAGTCCTTGTGATATTCTCTCTTTCTTAAGAATCCCATGGATCTGCACAGACTAGCATCTGGGCAGTTATAAAAATGTTCCCTCACTGGGAAAGAAGAAAAGAAAATGAATGAGTAATCATAGTAGATTTTAATTCAGAAACATCCGTACCAAATTTGGTGGGTGTCCTCCAAATTAATTAAAACTTAAAGATACTGCAATGCAATGTATCCATATAAGGCTTTACTTAGAGAAAGTGGGGCTCACCTATTGAAATCCAAACTAAAAAAATAAATTTTCTTCAATTATATGGTATCCTCAAATTTCGCATCAATTGAAATTTGTACCACCGTTGGATTGATCGTCTATTAAAAAAAAGTGACAATAGATATGCATGAAACAATCAATCTAATGGTATAAAAAAAATCTCTAAGTGATGTCAAATTTGAGAATACCCCATACCTAGAGGTTGTTTATTGTGAATTATCCGAATTTTAGCATGTGGGCCCCACTTAAGTATTTCCACTCTTTTATTTTTAATCGAATTTCCACTCCTTTTAGTCAGGTTTTATCGAGGTTAGATGGCAAAACCTATGATCCACCTAATCCTACACACTTACCACTTCTGAAGTAATAACTTATGATCCACCTAACCCCTCACACACTTTTGTTCTATTTCCTTATTATTTTCTTTTTTATTCTAATCTCTCTCTTTCCCTTGCTGTGTCTCTCTTCCTCACTCTCTCCCTCATTTGAAACTAACCCAACCCACAATCAACCTGAAATCCTAAATCTCTGGACCCAAAGCCCTGCAAGCACCCTAAGCACAAATCCACACCCCAAAGGCCTAATCCCTGCAGTCAATTCTCAATACTTAATTCTATTGAATGGAGCAATGTGCATTTTTCCTGTCCTTGTTTCAAATGAATCAGTCCATTAGAGATGGAAATTTTACTGCATTTGGTTTTACAGTCTCTACTTGATTTTTCACCCCTTCGAATGCTTCAAAATTTTTTTTTTTTTGGTATTACATTATGTGCTTCTTTTTTTTTACTGATTTGGTGATTCTCACAGGTAATGAAAAGCTTGTAACATGCAATGAAACGTGATGGCTGCAGGGCATAGAAAGTCTATAGTCTACAGTTGGGAGATCAATCTCAGGCCTCTGAAGAAGTCATGTAAGAGAGTTCAACTTCTTCCAGTTAAAGCTTTGGGACTTTTGTTTTTATGTTGGGTCTTGTCTGTTTTTTTGTTTTCTGTGTTTTATTTGTGATTCTTCTGTCTTGGTGTGGTGTTGTTGAACATTCGTTACTTAAAGAGGAAAAAAAATCATCTCTCTCTCTCTCCTTTATGTGCCATGGAAACATGACTTCATTTGAAGGGCTCAACTCCTGGCTAATCCTCTAAATCAAGAAACCTTGTCTTTCTAAATCCAAACTGCTCAAACACATTTACAATCTTTGTTTTGGGCATGAACCAAATCTCTGTTGAACTGGAGTGATTCTCATTTTTGGATTCATGGTGTCATACTTTCTTGAATTTTTTAAAACTTATACATTTTTAAAAAAAAATTCTTAGTAAATATAATATCCCAATAGTCTGAGGAAAGCTGAAGCTCAGATGGGCCACAGCTCAAGAGCTAGTTGAGAACCATCCCAACAAGTTACAATCCAATGAGAGTACTTAACAGGGCAAGAAAATGTATGGTCGAGGAAAGAGGCCAACAATTTCTTTGACCATTCATTCGCTATCTTTTGGTATGACGAGGCCACATCTGATAATGGTTCTGATTTAAAAGAACCAATGGTGATCATCTCATTGGATTGGAATTGGCTTTTGGAGGGAGAACAAAAGTGGAGCCTATTGATTCGATAAGCCAGATTACATCAAGCCGGGTTTTCTGTTGTGGGCACCCAAGAACTCTCTATGGTTTTATCTTTCTTTTTCTTTTAATTTTTTATTTTCTTTCCTTTTCTATGGTTGTTGAGAGTGGAGTGCACCTTCTTAATTCCAAATCAATCAAAACCACGAACTCCACTTCAGCTGTAAATATTGGAGGGTGTCCATGTGTATGATGATTCTGCAAACATTGGAGGGTGTATTTCATGTGTATGATGATTCTGCAAACATTGGAGGGTGTATTTCTATAAATATTGGAGGATGCATTTCTGTAAACATTGGACCTGAGTAGGGCATTGATGTATTTCATATCCTTCTTCACAATTCTCAAGTCCAAAAAAGACTCATTTCAAGTTGAAAATTTTGCTTTTCAATTTGTGGGCTTTTTCTGTAAAATGCATCCTTTCACTTTTCTTTTCTATATTTCTTTTATCGATGTTGAAGTTGTCTTTGTAACCCCAAGGGGTTGGCCGAGTGGTTAGGACCATGGTTCCTCTCTCTTCCGGAACTAGAAGTCCTGGTATCGACTCCCGGTCCCCCATCTTCAGGAACCGAATGTTGAGTCCACTTGTGCTACCACCTAGGGGTCACAGGGGTTTTACCCGGCTTCTCTCTGGGCCTGGAGAGAATAGTCCAGTCTAAAGGATTGGGAACCCTCCGTTAGCCAAAAAAAAAAAAAAGTTATCTTCGTGGGGTTTTTTTTTTTTTTTTAAATGACTCTCGATCACATGTTTTTCAGGTGTGCTATTTCCCTTTGTCCTTTTCCTTCCCAAGGTGGCTTGGTAAGTAGCCTTGGAGACATTAATTTCTCAGAGATTCATATCTAGTTGAGGTGTGTGCTTCTATTACTTTCAAATTCTTATAGTTGCATATCATCTGGTTTAGATTGGCAGAAAACAAGTTAAATATCTGGTTGAGGTGTGTGTTAATTGCTATGCTTCCTTATATGTGTGCTAAATATATGGGTTTCTTTATTTGCATACAGCAGTATGTGTGCTAAATAATTGCTATGCTTCCTTAAATATGTGTGCATAATTTATGCCACAAATAGGGAACTATTCACTACACCAAAAATCGAAAATTGGAACGGAAAAGCGTTCCTAATCCTCCCGTTCCTAATTCGTTAAACCGTTCCAATTTCCGTTCCAATTTGGTACCAACCGTTCCTAATCCAAATTGGAACGGAAATTGGAACGGTTTAACGGATTAGGAACGGGAGGATTAGGAACGCTTTTCCGTTCCAATTTCCGATTTTTGGTGTAGTGATTCTTTTTGGTAAGTACCAAGATTTATTGATAATATTTTCATTTTTCTCACACAAAAAGTAGGAATAAAACATAAACTAGAAAAGACGAACAAATAGGGAACTATTTTTTTTTAATTAATCTTGCACTGGGATCCGATAGGAAGCAAGTAAGGCAATGCCACAGAGGTCATTCTCACCTATGTACCTCTTCATCTGCATGAAGCCACTTTCACCCACTTACTACGCCTATACTGGTAAAGCGTTGTGAAAGTCATGTATATCTGGAAGAGGATCCCCGATCCCTATTTGGACCAAACAGGGATCTCCACATGGGGGACAGAAGAGGGGCGGAGAAAGAGAAACTGACTTTTTCTTTTCTCCGCCCCCACGTGGATCTATTGATAGGTGTTAAAGTTACGTGGCATAAAAAAAAGCTCGACGAATATAATTTTTATCTATTGCAATATAAGCAAAAATAATTTGCCTTACTCCAGCTGCCATTAAATGCAATTGAGTGGTTGCCATGTAAGTGTAACCCCCTATCAATGCAGATACATGACTTTTATAATGGCCAGCTGTACCAGGCTAGTGAGTGGGTGAATGTCGTTTCATGCTAATGAAGAGCGACAGGTCAGAAGGACTTTTGCGGGATTGCTCCCTTGCTTTCTATCCGATCACAGTGCTGGATTAATTAAAAAAATAGTTCTCTATTTATTTGCCATTTTTAGTTTACGTTTGATTCCTACTTTGTATTGAAAAAAAAGAAAATATTATCAATATATTTGGTACATACGATAAAAATAGTTCCCTATATGTTTGTCATTTTTAGTTTATGTTTTATTTCTACTTATGTGTTAATAAAAAAGAAATAAAAATATTGTTAATAAATTTTATACCATTTTATTTTTGGTAATTTGTAGATCGGGGAAGGGACATGTATACCACTTTCCCAGCCATTCAACCCATTTAATTGTGACCATTAAAGTTTGTTTATAGAATGGGCCACATCACATCCCTGCACCAACATGTGAAGCTGGTCCCCATCTTGGAAGGAATATGAAAATTATAAAACAGCAGTTTGAGAAAGTTTGGGTTGGGTCATGTAAATTGATTGAGTGGAACATCGAACAGCTCTAAAATTGGTAAGGATCAAGGGTAAAGAGAATAAACAAGAGGGCAAGGCTTCGGTGCAGCGGCGGCGTAGGTTAATACCATGCATCTTCTCCCTCGCCCTATTAACTCATGCCACCTACCTGTCTCGATGTTGCAAATCCGGATTCCGGAAGAAGGGAGTTCAGTGGAAGATGGCAACAGGAAATGGGACCCATTTTTCTCATGAACTAGCTTTATATATATATATATATATATATATATATATGTATGAGGTCAGCTCTCCTAAACTGCAGCTTATCTTATCTTAAGCTGAAATATGACTGATTCCACAAATCAAAGTCGATTATGTTGTTTTTTGCATGAGGATGGTCTCCAAAATCAAGATAAATTCAATCAGAACTGGATTTTTCAGTTCCATCATGCAAAAAACAGATATAATTAACTTTGATTTGTGGGACTAACACTATTCTAGCTTAGGATAAACTAAGCTGCGGCTTAAGAGAGCCCTGCTCTATATATATATATATATATATATAAAGTTTGGGCTGTTCTATTTCAATTGAGGCCTACTGAACTAAGTCTATATGATGTGGATGAATGGATATATAGCTTGGGATAACGGCATGAATAGTTTTTTATGCTTTTAGAAAACAATGGCCCACTAGTTCATTTTTTTAATAGTCTCTTATAGTAGTGGGTCTCATTTTTGTGGTTATAATCAGTGGCCACTAATCGAAACATAAATTATTTTAATGATTATAACGGTTTAATTCGATGAGGGATCTCCAAATTAAATGGGTAGATCATTTGATTAAGCTTTTCATTTTGCTACTCTTGATCATTAATCAATGATTATATCATCAGTTCATTTGCTACTCTTGTTCAATGATTGTGATCATCAATTCCATATGCAAACAAAATTAGATAATCAACTTCTAGCTCCTCTATGATGCACTAGAAAAGAAAGTTGTTTGTCTCCCTTTGACCAAAACAATTGTCCAAATTTGAACATAATTGAAGATTTTCTTGACCTTCTAATTTTCATGGCCACATTTTTGTCTTGTTATTATTTAATTTTTTAGGGAGACAAGAACCCATGGCACATTGAAAATATTCAAAATCGCAACTTTAAGGGTCTTTTTTTTGGCATCAAAGAGTGTACCCTAGCCTTTCGGGCCAAACTAATCCCTTCGGGCTCAGGGGGAGCCGGATAAATCCCATGTGGCCCCAGTGTGGTAGCACAATTCTGAACACTCAACCTTCATGAGCAAACCACTGTCCTAGGCCAACCGAGGTTGTTGCATACTTTTCAAATTATATATATTAAAGCAAAGGGAGAGGTGGGTTATGAGGGGTGCCACCTCATCCCTAAAAAGTCTCTCTGCGCTGTGAGGAGTGCTACATCATCCCTACAAAATCTCTCTTTTCAAAGAGGATTACTCTTTCTCTCCTAAAACCTCTCTCATAAGAGATTTTTATGAACGTGTCTCTCTTTTAAAAAAGGGCTACTCTTTCTCTCCAAAAACCTCTTATAAGAGATTTTTATGAATATTTGAATTTGAATCATATTTCTTGCCATTATCCAAATTATAAGCAAATCTTTATAGTCAGTTTGTTTGCTTTTCTTTAGATCTTCAATCGCCAACAGTTTGTTTTCTTTTCTTTAGATCTTTAATCATCAATGGGTCCCATGTTAAATATGTTTTGTGGGCCCTACCGATGATTGAAATCCAAACTATTGCTCATTTACTCTCCTTTCAGTTTTTTTTTTCCTAAATGAATGGATCCATTCGTATTAAATATCTTTCAAGATTGGACTCCAGTATTGGATGAAATCCCAATGGCCTTCTCTTAACCCCTTTTTTAAGAGTGTGCTCCACTAATGGAGGGAGTCAAGCCTATTGGCCGTTGTCTGGTTTCTTAATAAATGCAAATCAATTAGCGGGCTCTGCACAATTAACTTATTTTTGCAGTGGGACCCACTCATGGATTATGCATAAATATTAGTTTTCTGGGTCAATATTGATTATAGGTTATTCTTTCTCTCAACACCATCTATCTTCCATCCTCTAAAATTTTTTATCCTTTTATTTTAATATTTGGGGCCCACCTTTCAACAATTCACACTGATAAACTTTTCATTAAAAATATCATTTTCTTTTAGTCTCCAAATAGAGCTTTACTCTATTAAGAGATTGTCACAAATGAATGAAAATCAGACCTGACCTTTTGGTAAACCACCTCATGGATGGGCTTCTGATAAAAATGTTTTGAGGTTGGAGTTTTTTTATTGAATCTTATCGGCATCATTTCTAATTATATAGACAAATGACTCTAGGTTTGCCCCACCATAATTACACTTTCGTGGTCCCACATGAACTCATAATTAAGAGATATATACATTGATCCAATGTGGGCCAATTATTATTAAGATCAAATAATACTAGCCTGTGGTTTTAAAGTTTCATAATTTATGACTTTTAAAATTAAGATGTTTATACATTTTTTTTTAAATCTAGAGCTAAACAATGGTTTGATTGATTCTAAAATGGTATTGGTGCTACTTCAAAGGGATAGAGAATAAATTTGTACGGAGGGATTCAAATGAAGCCTATGTGAAAATAACATTTGTATTTATGATTGAAGATGTGTTGACTATTTTTATATAAATATGCATGAATATATTCTTATATATTTATAATAAATCTTGATATCTCATAAATTAGAAATGTAATATCTTACTTTTTTTTTGTGGAAATTCTTGCCATTTTTAATAAGCTAGTTCATGAGAAAAATGGGTCCCATTTCCATTTGCCATGTTCAACTGAACTCCCTTCTTCCGGACAAGCCATACAAATATGAACAGTAATTTCGGAAAAAGTTATTTTGGTAGGAAGCCTTCAATAGGCTGGAAATCCATGTGAATTTGCAACATCCAGATTGCTAGGTGGCATGACTTAATACGGGGAGGGAGAAGATGCATGTTATTAACCTACAACGCCCCTGCACCGAAGCCTTGCCCTAAACAAGAAACTGGTTTCTTGGGAAAGCTGCATAAGTCTACTGCATTTTATTATAGCATGAATTCTGCTGGTGATCTCATGGGAGCTGTAGCCTGTATGCTCGTGATTTCATTTTAGACAAACGAGGCCACCTTTTCATGACCAACCCGCCGCACATACATATCACACTCCCACGCTGATTTAAATCACAGTTTTCACATGTCAGTACTTCCAGAGCTGAAGTGAGTGGAAAAAAAACCAAACCCCCCTCCCTGACTCGTGTGGATAGCCTCTATACGGGGAGGGAGTTTATCCAGAGTAGCTTGAATTTTTAATAGATAGGATCGATTGTAGTTTGTAAAGCTCCATCACGTAATCATTTTACTGCAAGATACTATAGCCTGATGTCAGGACTTATAGTAACAATATCGGCTCGCAGGGTTCTGGTGAAAGTAGTGATGGGTGCATGCATTGCATTCAGTTGTTACTAAGAGACTCACTTTGATTGGACTCGACTCAAGGTTGGTAGTGTGGTCTCCGAGCCCAAGATGATATTAAATCCAAACCATTAGTGATGTAGAACGGGCTACTATAATTCTACTAGGTTCCACCCAACATAATTTTAGAATATTTATTTTTTTAGTAGCTTACTAATTTTATTGTAATTAGGATTAACAGTCTAATTTATTTAGTTTCCTAGTTTGATTATGATAGTTTCTATTGTTAGATTAGGTTTTCTTAGGCCCTAAGTTTACTTTGCCTATTTATATTACATTGTAGAGATGATAATCACTGATTTAGAGTTGAATAAAATTGAGGTTTTCCCTTGGAGAGGTTGTCCCTCGTGTTAGAAATCTCTGGGGAGACGTGCTTCGGCATCTACACAAGCCCTAACCTTAGGGCCTGCATTAATTAGTCTTAACAAGCAGAGCCAATGTATCCTGCTTAAAAGAAAAAAAAAAAAAAAAAAAAAACTACAAACAAATTGTGGAATAGTATAGCCAAAACAGCAGTTCTGTTTTTAACTGTGGCCCTTTGTGGATACCCCTTGGTGTTGAAGATTCCCTCTAAAATCTAAACCTATAATTTAGAGAATCTGGAAGATTAAAAATGTTATTCCAATTGTTTAATTTTTAGAATTCCACTAATCAGGCATAAAGTTCTAATAATTCGAAAAGAGAGCAGAGCTTCCTATAATGAATGCCAAAATGTGGAAATCTTGAAAAAAAAAATCATCCAAATACTCTAATAAGACTTACAAAATTCCAAACTTTGAAGCATCTCATAATTTATTTTAGCCATTTTACATCTTCCAGCCCTGAGGTTTCGTTATGGCAACACAATTTGGGGAATTCAAGTAAACAGCGAATGACAAGTATTCAAAAGTCCAAAACATGGTGCATTCCAAATTCACAATGAGCCCACTACTATATGCATTGACACCATTTAAACTATTGACTAAATATACTTTCATGTGGCTATAAATAAAGGGTTTTCTATAGTAATTACATGCCCCAAAAGTACCATCAACATTACCATTTCAAATTTTTTTGCACTAATCCCCATTTTATAACATAAAAAAAATGATTTGTTTTGCTTCTTTATGTTTTATTTGTGACTATAATCATGTGCTCACGAGTAAATATGCTAAAATCATATATTTCTCAATTCTTCTCTATTCCGCTCATCCTTTCACCAATAGTTGTTTGCTTCTAACTGTTAATGGACTTCTTCGGATCACAACAGTAGGAACAGTGAACTAGGGTGATTTACAACTGCTTGGTGAAAAGGCTCCGATTATTTGCACGCTGAATTTACCAATTCATGGAATTCAATTGAATTGAATCCCGCAACAAATTATATGTTTGGATACCACACAAAATGAGCTTAGTTAAGTCAGTATTATGGAACAAGCATTCAATCTTTGACATTGCTCGTGTTTGGCATATATTAATCCTAGGAGTTTAACAGTAATGAGCAATGCTCATTCTCAATTGTTGAGGTCAACATTCACCCCCGCTTTTGAGCGTTCATAATTTTGGTCGAGCCCTCGCCCTCGCCCTCACTATAAAACTATTGTTGTGCCGTTTTCTTTCACTAATTGATTTTGGGATAAATGGTAGATCAATGGGGTGTAAGATCCTACATTGATCAATGTAGCGCTTTTTTTTTTTTTGGGGCATTTCTTTTTATATGGTCAATACCATCTAATTTTATTAGAAGAACCTCAAAAACAAAATACCCACATGAATATAAAAGAGCACTAAAAAGCTCCAAAAGACAAAGGGAACCAACCAGGTAGAAGAGCACGGGCGCCGTTTGTTTGCTAAGTGGATATGCTACACATTGCACCTGAGTCACGTCTGAAGCATATTCTTCTCCCTCCATTGTCTTGCCTGCAAGTGGTGCCCATGGTGGCTGGGATCATCTCTGATGATTATATATTGTGAAGCATTTTTTTGGCTTCCCAGAGTACTCCTGATGCAAAGGTTATGTCTTGGGGGGATTATGGCTACAAAATCACTGCCTTGGGAAACACAACTGTGATTGTAGATGATGACACTTGGAATACTACACTTTGATAATGTTTGGCCTGTAAGGTCATCTTATAAAGATGAGGCATATGACTCATGAGATAGTGCATTCACTTGATGTTGATTATGTAATTCTTGTATTTGGAGGCAGTGGCGGACCCAAAATTTTTGTTTAGGTGGTGCAACATAGGTTAGAGGACATGATTTTCAACATTTTTTTTTTTCTTTTTGTAAGGAATCCTACTACTAACACCTAATTCATAAATAAGCTTCTAAACCAAACACCCAAATCCCAACTCCTTAACAAATTAGCACATCAATTAGCAACCGTTCTACAACATTAATAAAGAAACTCTAAAAGAACTCTAGAGAAGTAATAATTATTATCATATGAAAATTAGTACCTATTTATCTTTTCCTTAACCTCCTCATGGTTTTTCTATCATATCAATCCAAATGAGAGCACTTTTACTTTTAAATGAATATTGTCACCATAATCATAAACATCATATATATTATAGTCCAAGAAAATTTTTTCAAAAGAAGAAGAAATAAGTAGTTTAGCTCAATCATCCAAACTCTTTTTTGAAAAATATGTCCTTGTCTCCCCTTCCCGCCCAAACCCACCAACTTTCCCCGACCAACTCCACAGGCCAACCACTGCCCTTCCTTCCACCTCCGACTGCCATCCCTGCCCAGCCTCTGGTTCTGCCAGCTCTCCATCCCCTCCTCCCCTCCCCCTCCATTGTTCAGCCTCAGCCTTCTGCCCCTCTGGCTCTGCCAGCCCTCCATCCCCTCCTCCCCTCCCCCTCCTCTGTTCAGCCTCAGCCTACTTGTTTTCAATCGCTCTCCTTTCAGCCTCACAATTTTCCTCCTCTCCCTACCCAAATCTCCCCTCTGACTCCTTCTGCCTTCCCTTCTACAAAGCCAGTTTCTTCAGCCCCAGTAGCCAACTCTGCTAGGCTCGTGTCCCAGATTTGCGCTCCAGTCATCGCTCCCCACCCTCCTCTCCAACAATCGTTTGCAAATCTTTTCTCTGCGCCTCAAATCCCCTTTCTTCCCTGCCCCCCTGCGTCTCTCCCTGTTCCAACGTGGAACAATGGTAAGCCATCTCTAACCATTCCTCTTTCTATGCTTAACTCTAGCAAAGAGTCTTTCTCTTTTGCTGTTATTGGTAGATTTGTTGGTAGACGCCCCTCTCTTGAATGGATGGAAGAAAAAGCCAAGCTCTGGTCTCTATCCAGACCCTGTATGGTCTCCCTCACCAACAAAGGCTACTTTATCTTTCGGTTCAACTCCCCAGCTGACAAAGCCACCATCCTCAGCCTCTCTCCCCTTTCAATAGATAAGAAAAAAGTCTTCTTCTTACCTTGGTCTCCTGGGCAAGATGAAACAGTCTGGCCTTCCATAGCCCCAGTCTAGATTAGACTGTCTGGGTTGCCTTACCACTGCTGGAGTCAAAACATCATCCTCTCCCTAGCCAACTCCATAGGGCAGCCTATTAAGCTTGACAACTATACAATGGCTCAGCGTATTCTCTCATTTGCCAGAGTTCTAGTTAACATAGATCTCTCTAAACCTAAGCCCCCCTCCATCTTGGTTAACTTCCAAGGGGAAGGGGAACAGGAAATTACAGTGGACTATGAACATTGCCCTTGTTCCTTATGCCTCTCCCCAGGCCACAGCCAGGCTACTTGTCCCCTCTCCAGGAAAACCTCTGCTAGAATCCCTTCCTCCTCAGATATAGTTTCCTCCAAAACCAGTTCACAGCTCCTTGCCCCCTCTTCTCTTAATCTCAGTCCTTCTACCTTTTCCTTTTGTCCCCCAACCCCTCATTTAGTCCCCCTGGACTCCTCTAGAGATTTAATCTCTAACACAGATTGCCAGACAGTAGCCCCTGTCCCTAGTGCAATTCTCGCTGGCCCTCCTCCTCCTGTGGTCTCACTCTCCTTCCCTCCCTCCCCTGCCCCTAGTCTTTCCTCCGCCCCCCTTGTCCCCTAGCCAAATCCACCATTAGCCAGAGTCTTCCACCCCCCAACCCATCCTCTGTTCTGAGCCAAAAGGATACCATTCAGATGGCCAACCCCCCCTCCATTAATGACCTCCCCTATGATGTTGTAACAGCCATTCTCCAGAAAATACCAACACCATCCACTGATCTCTCTAATCCTTTTTCTATCATAGACCACTGCTCCTTCCTAGACCCAGTAGATAACCCCTCAATATATGGCCGCAACCTCCAAGCTTTCTCTGAAGGCAACTCCTCCACAGAACTGCCCCCAAGCTTTGAGTCCCCCCCTGAACCTTCAGTTCCAACCTTCCCCCCAGCTCAACCCCTAGATGATCCAAGTTCCCTCTGCTCTAGCTCAGATGCTCTTGATCCTCCCAGCTTTCATACTATCTCCCATAACCCCCCCTTGGATTCCACAGTAGCCTACCCTCCTCCCACCACTAATACCAGAGGTAAACACAGAAAAGAGAAACCTTCTTCTGTCCCTGTTACCTCTTCTGGCCCGATCACAAGGAGATCTAGAGGCAAGAACACCCCCCCCAAATTCTTCCCCATGTTAAAAGTCTTCTATTGGAATTGTAGGGGCATTGCTAACCGTCCCACACAACGTGCTTTGGCTAATATGATTCGCGAACACTCTCCCGACATCATTTTCATTTCTGAACCAATGGCCTTAGCTGGAACAGGTTTGGTTTTGACACCCTCCACTCTAATGGTCCCTCAGCTTCCCCCACATCTTCAAATCTCTGGTGCCTTTCAAAATCCACACACCACCTCTCCATCTCAGTGAAAGATTTCTCTTCTCAGCATCTTTCCATGTTCCTCCACAGTAGCTCCTCAGGTTTCCCTACTGTCATCACTGGTGTTTACGGTTCCACTAACCCCTCTCTTAGAAAGGACCTCTGGGCAGTCCTCATTGATTCCTCCTCTTCCACTCTGCCCTGGTGCTTTATTGGAGACTTCAATGCAACCCCCAACCATGCTGACAAGCTCAGCATCTGTCACCCTACTGCCTCTTCCCTTAAAGCTTTCCAATCTGATGTACTGCAAGCAGGCCTCCACGATACCAAATTCGTTGGAAATAGGTTCACCTGGTCTAACAATAGACAAGGCTCCTCCTATGTGGCTACTAGGCTTGACAGAGCGCTTGTCAATTCTACCTGGCTTAGCCATTTCCGTGACCCTATAATCAACCACCTCCCCAGAATTTCTTCTGACCACAACCCGATCCTCCTTACCCACCACACCCAGGCTCCCCTCTCTAACACTCCTTTCAAATTTGAAAAGAAATGGCTGCTCCACCCTTCCTTCCTTGATACAGTCAAATCCAGCTGGGACTTACCTATAGTAGGTGATCCTCAATTCACTCTAGCCAAAAAACTCAAAGCCCTCAAACAGTCCCTAAGACTTTGGAGTAAGTCTACTTATGGCCACCTCACCCAGAATATCAAAGCTGCAGAGGACAAAGTCCTTGATCGCCAACTGCTCCATGACTCAGCCCCCTCGGACCTCTCCAGAGCAGCCCTCTAGTCAGCCAAAACAGAGCTTCATGAAGCCCTCTCTGCCCAAGAAATTCACTGGAAACAAAGATCCAGAATTAATTGGCTGAAAGAGGGCGACCAGAATACCAAGTTCTTTCACTTATCAGCTAAGGCCAGGAGCTCTTTCAACTCCATTCACCAAATTTCCATTAATGGCTCTATTACAGAGGATCAAGATATCATCCAAACCCATGCAGTCGACTACTTCTCCAATCTCTTCAAGTCCCAAGCAAGCCAAGCCATCCCCTCCTTTTTCCAAATTAACAGCCCAAAGGTTTCAGCCTCAGAGAACTCTTTCCTCACTTCTGTCCCCTCTTCAGAAGAGATAAAAGTTGCTGTCTTCTCCCTCAATAAGAACAGCTCCCCTGGCCCGGATGGTTTTAATGGAGCCTTCTTCACTGCATCTTGGAGTATCATAGGCCAAACTGTTTCTTCTGCTGTGTAGCACTTCTTCCTATCCAGAAGGATACACAGAGCTTCCAACACCTTCTTCCTAGCCTTAATTCCTAAGTCTAAATCTCCCAAATCCTTAACAGACTTCAGACCAATAAGCTTGTTGAATTTCTCTTACAAAATCCTCTCCAAAATTCTCTCCACCAGGCTCTCGTCTATTATTCCTAAGCTGATTTCTCCCCACCAAGCTGCTTTCATCAAAGGCAGAAACATACAGCACCACTCGGCCTTGGCTTTTGAACTCTACCAGAAACTGAATTCCAAGTTTAACAGGGGCTCCTTCTGCCTAAAGTTTGACATCTCAAAAGCCTTTGATAAGTTGAACTGGTCATTTCTTTTTACAGCTCTTCAGTTCTTTAATTTCTCTGATGCGTGGATCTCCCTGATAAAAGAGTGCATTTGCACTTCTAAAGGCTCTGTGCTTCTTAACAGAATGACCCATGGTTTTTTTAGTTCCTCCTATGGCCTCAGACAGGGTGACCCCCTGTCCCCTTATCTTTTCATTCTAGCAGAAGAAATCTTGAGTCTTCATTTGACTAACCTCCAAAATCAAGGCCTTCTCTTCCCTCTGTCTAAGGTCTCTGCCACCCCCTGCCACTTATTATATGCTGATGACATCCTCTTATTCATGAAAGGGGCAGCCTCTAGTGTTCTTATTCTTCAAGACCTCCTGGAGATCTATCAGTCTACATCAGGCCAATTCTTCAACCTCCAGAAGAGTCAACTGTTCCTTGGCAAATGCAGCTCGAGAAGGAAGAGAAGAATCAGCTCCATTCTAGGCATCCAAGAAGTAACATCTCACCTCAAATACCTGGGTTCCCCGATTTGCTTTGGGTCCCCTAAAAGGAACCACTTTCTCCCTTTGCTGGATGCCGTTCAGGCCAAGCTCTCTGCTTGGAAGGCCAAAACTTTGTCTTTTGCAGGCCGTTTTACTCTCATCAAACATGTCATTTCTAGCCTCCCAATTCACCTTGCAGCCACTCTCCCCCTGCCTGCTTCTATTTGCAAGGAGATTGAGGGACTCATGAGGCAATTCCTCTGGTCAGGTAATGCTCTCAAACACAAGCTTAACTTTGTCAGCTGGGCAATAGTTACTCTTCCTAAGGCCGAAGGTGGCCTGGGTATAAGAAAAATAGCAGAAGTGAACACAACTTCTTTTATTAAGCTTGGTTGGCAAGCTGCAACTTCAAAGTCTCTTTGGTCCATCTGGTTTAAGAACCGTTACTTTAAATTTCGTCCCATTTGGAGCTCGGACAATTCCATCTATGGCTCGTGCATTTGGAAGAAAATTCGTCGTTTGGCGTCTTTCATCCACCAAGGTAGCTCCTGGATTTTTGGCAATGGTTAGGGATTTTTGGCAATGGTCAGGGTATCAATGTTTGGCACGACTTATGGACTGCAGGAGATCCTATATCTACTTGTTTCCCTGGGTTTCAATTTCCGAGGGACTAACGACCCTCTTCCAAGCTGGTACCTGGGTCACTCCGGAGTTCCTGCCAACAATGGTTCATCAGCACCTTCTCCATCTCCTTAAGGATCTCACTCCCAGCCTGGCCATCAGTGATACCCTCAGCTGGAGAGGCTCCCCAGATGGTAAGCTCTCCATGAGTTCAGCGTGGCAAACAATCAGGCACAGAGCTCAGCCTCTCCCCTGGCCCAAGCTGATATGGAACAACATCTCTCCCCACATAGTTAACTGCTTTGGATGGCGTTTGATGCACAACAAAATCCCCACTGAATCTTGGCTGAAGCGTTTGGGTTTCTCCCTTGCATCTAGATGCATCTTTTGCAGTGCTGCAGAAGACTCAGTGGGTCATCTCTTCTTCTCCTGTGATCTAGCAATAGCCACATGGTCTTGGCTCCTTCAAGCTGCAGGGGCTCCTCCTCTGTTTATCTTCTCTGCCTCTTCTATTTGGAAGACCCTCTCCAAGGACAGTGACGCCAAAGGTTCCAAATTCATGGCAGCCATCTTCATTACCGTTCTCTATCACCTTTGGAAGGCTCGAAATGAGGCAATCTTTGACAATCATAGGCCCTCTCTCCACTCCATCCAAGCTCTCCTCACAGAAGCTATCTCTTTCTCCTTGAAGCAGATATCTTCTCCTTTTGTCATTTACCATCTCAGTGCTCTCTTTGTCTCCATGAGTATAGTCACTATCGTGTAATTCGCTGTGTCTCTGAAGCTCTAGTTCTTTTGCCTGTGGAGCTTTGGCCATGGAGCTCTGGCCTTGTTGCCATCTTCCTCTTTTTTATTTTCTTGTCTTGGTTCTTTTGGGGGTCAATCTCTTTGACCTTTGTATTCTTTTTTCTTCTTCCCTCCTTCTTTTTAATATATACTTTACCCTTACAGCAAAAAAAAAAAGTAGTTTAGCTCAATCTTCTAATTTTGTTGCTATCTACTTTTGTTTACAAGAAGAAAATAAACTCTTGTAATTTATTGGAGTAGGATTACCGATTCCATGGAGGCATTCTACGATCACACAATTAAGAAATGCGAAGGGATGTGGTCAAATGGAAACATTACTGTATACGTGTGGCCCTCTATGGTGAAGATGATGAACGATGACAATGATTGGTCGATGTCTTGGTGTTCCACTTCCAACACCAATGGGCTTGGCTTTAGGTATGAGGAATAAGGACCATTTCAGATGAGAATATCCAGAAAAATGCACTAATTACTAAATATTTGGCCAACTACTGGATGGTTATAAGAAAATGGTAGCAGTCCAAACACAATGGATGAATTTGGCCAATAAGGATCATAGGCAGAAAGAGTGTTTTTGGGCGAGGGGCGGTACGTTTGAGATAAGTCACTATGTCAAAATTGACTTTAAACGACTGCTAGCAGTAGTGGTTTATCCACAAATACGATGGCTTACGGCCGTCGGAAAAAAACACAGTCATTTCTTTGCGATGGCTCCGGCCAACGGGGAATTTAAAAATGTCCGTCGTCCTTTTCAAACCTCCAACGGCTAGATGAATGTAGTTTATAGAAAACGACTGCTCATGAGCCATCGTTTCTATAAATATTTCTTTTTTTTCCCCTTTTTTGGGACGTTTTTTTTTTCACTTTTATGGCCTATCTAATTGTTTTTATCCTGTAGCATTTGTCGGTTTTGCAAGATTAAAAATAAGGGCCCAAATGCTACAAATTAGGCACTTGACAAAAAAAAAAAAAAAAGAAGAAAAAGAAAGTAGTAGAAAAGATTTTATTAAAGAATAAAAGATTTTATTAAAGAGATTGAGAGAGTGAGATGATGATGTTTCTTACTCTTGCTACGTAGTGAGGATGAAAATGGAGGCCAAGAGAACTCTTCCGGCAAAGACGAATCGATCTATTTTGATGTTTTCGTAGATCGACAAACCAAAAAGCCCCAAAATACGAAAGAAGATGCAGAATGAGAGAGAGAGAGAGAGATCTAAAAGCTCACTGCCAATCAAAACCCTAGTATCGTTAACCGCCATCCATACTTGCAAACTGCTTCAAAAACCGCTCTTCATCGTACAGTTGAAGATAAGTGGGTTTAGAGAGAGAAAAACCACCGCACTTGGGGAGTGAAAGATAGGCCGACTTCAAAGTGAGATAAAAAGGGAATGGAGAGATCGGATCTGGGTTTTTCTTTGGGGATTTAGAGAGAGATGAAGAGGCGTTGTTTGCTGGAGAGGCTTGTGTGTTTCATATTCAAATGAAATAGGGTTGTAAACGACGGCCCGTGGTAACATCGGCTACACCATCACTAGGGAGACCCACTTAAGGATAAATGATCAACGGCTGAGAACCTTCAAAATCTAAACGACAGATGATCAACGGCTAAGAACCATCAAAATCTAAACGACAGCCACTGCAGTCGTTTCTTCCTTATCATTTCACGTCGGAAATTTGCATTTTTGGCATAGTGAGTAGGGCATGGGCCAGGGCCCATTACATGTTTTTGAGAATTTCTAAATTTCACCTGGGGCGACTGCCCATATGATAACAATGTGGGTCCATCCCTGGGCCCAGGCCCATTTCATATTTTTCAGAGTTTCTAAATTTCACCTGGGGCGGCCGCCCCATATGGTGACTACACACCTGTTTGGAGGTGTGTGTGACCGGTTATTCTTTGGATGAAATTAACGAGTGCATTCTTTCATTATCTGAACTTTTTTTAGTAGCTGCTTGTGTTTATTTTCTCAGGGCATGTTTAGAAACAACACATGATCATTAATCTTTCTACTACTACTACAAGTGTCAACTCTTATATAGATAGGAACAACATTGGCTCACAGGGTTTTGTGAAATAACAAGAAAATCGATCAGAGTGGCAACAACCCCACTGTAGCCAAGTCTAATGTGGGCAACAGATAAAAAGAGGAAAACCAAAATACACAGGTAGATCCCTTTCAACCAAATTACACTTCTTGTTTATGTGTTGCCTTGCCTTATTTCATTTCGGTTCAGAAAGGATGAAAGAAATAGTGAGGAGAAAAAAAAAATCAATTTTGCTAACTCCAGTGACAAATAAGAAATACCACTAACATAAATAAATAATTACATATCGGATTTATTCAGGTGAGAACTATATGAGAATTTCAGTGGGGCTCAACTGTGGGTCCCATTTGGGGATGGGACTAGGGGGATGCAAAGATCTACATGAGACCACTACAAGTATCAAGTTTGACCCCAACCTCATGCCCCTAATCCTTTCATTTGCGGCCCACAAGTTTAATGACTTCATATTATAAAAAAAGAAAAGAAAAAGATTCAACATTCGATCAAACAGTTCAGTTCATTGGCTCACAACAGGTTGAGTAGGTTCAAATTTGTCTGTAGATTAAAGTCGAACCCATATTTGGCAGATTTTTGAAATGGATTGGTTGCCCCAACCTGATAGTTCAAAGAGAATGCATGGCTATTATTTTATCCACACATGATTTATTGGTCTGATAAATGCTAATGAGCGGGTATAATTTTCGCAATAAAACCCTACAAATAGATGAGTTACAAGCAAAATTAAAGTTCATGTTTACACTGTCAAAACCATGTTTTTTTTAAAGAGGGTGACAAGCATCAAGCATCTGTCCAGAGCAATCTCCGAGATAAAAGAGAAGATGGTCTGTAACCTGGACCGTTTATTAGGTAGACCTACCTGGATTCGGTGGGCCCCATAAGTGTACATCCAGATGTTTGTGTGCAATTGAATTCCAAGGAGTACTAAGAGATGTGTTTATGTCAAAATGGATTCCTTAACCTGGTTGTTTGTATTAGAATACATAAGAATTGAAAACACTGGTGGTTAAAAATGAAGATTAAGGGCACATTTGGCAAATTGACAGGAATCCCCTGGATAGAGGGTTTTTTTTTTTTTTTGATGTTGGAATCAAGCCACATCCTCCAAGAGGATTTCCTAAAAATAGTTCTAAGTTTGGCCGAAGAGAGGAATCATGGTGTCTATGAATTGTGTGATCCAACAATCATAAGTTTTTAATCAATTTCTCATAATCCATGAAATATCAAGGGCTGATCTTTCACCCCATTACCAGTTTGGCTCTTCAGATATTTTGAACGGTTCAGATCATGCAAAGGGGGCCACATAAATTAAAAAATTAATATTTTAGAGCATGGACGTTTAAATATCTCGAAATAGATGATAGATCTACGGTTGAAAGTTGGGACCCTAGTTGTAATTGATCTCCTCTAAATTATTCACGGTTCAGATGATGATTTCGAGGCCCACAAAAATCATAAAAATGGAAAAAACGTACTGCAGGACAATCCCTTTTTTTTTTTTTTTAATACTGTGGGGCATATCAATGGTCACAATAGTTTTGCAAATATCTCAAATTATAGATGGAATCAATGGTTGATTTTTGGTATGGTAGCCGTTTTGGACCTTGTTAACACTATTACTGGTTCAGATCTTGATTGTGGGGCCCATAGAAACACAAAAACTGGTCTCCCTATATTAACGCCTTGAACACTGTAGCTCTTCAATTCCGCGTGCGCGTTGATTCAGTTGATCTTGGGGGGGGGGGGGGGGGGGGGGGTTGTTCCTTGCATCCTCCAAGGGCTTTTCCGCGCGGATTCAATTGTGGGTTTTCCACATATTTGCAAACGGCGATTCCTTGCATCCTCCAAGGGCTTTTCCATGCGGATCCAAACGTGGGTTTTCCATAGGATCGCAAAAAAATGAGAGAAATCCGCGGTGAGGATGTTTACCAAACGTCCCCTAAAGATGAGTTTCTAGAAATGAACATCAATTAAGGTTTTCATCTTGGAAAATAAAATCAAAAGAAGATACTATTTGATGTTGTTTTTTTTTTTTTTTAAATAAATTCACCTTTGATATTTATTTTTAACCACCTTATGTATTCAATTTTTATGTATTATAATACAAACAAACAGGGCAAGCTGGAAATCAAATACCCCCACAATACCAGTTCTAGTTAAAACAGCAGTTGAGAATCCTAAGGTAAGGTCAAACATGATTCATACTAGGGGGAGAATACTACCCAACACAGAGGTGGCGGAAATGGGCTTGTATACAAACAGAGACAGACAAATTCGATATGAAGCATGACAAGTGCAACTCAAACCACATTCCATTCAAATCAATGTCATAAAAAGATAGAAACCATATCTCCATTCAAATCAATGTCGGAATAAATATAAGAAAAGAGTAGGACGAACACCACAAGCTAAAAAAATATTGTCATCTTCATTACACATATTCCTATTCCTCAATGGAGGATTTACTCAAGGCCTTGAGATTTTCGGAATCTTTTTCCTAATCATCATCAGAAAAGTAATTTAACTCATATAGTTCCTCCTTCCCATCCTTCCCACGCCTTACCTGCACAACATTGGGCAAATCACAATGAATATAGGAATACAGACAATTGGATCTGGCATTTATACCAAATGGCGAACACCTAAATCCTGATCAGTTTTCAAAACATGTTTACATTTGCTTCTCTAGTAACTAGGGCTACAGGGGATTTACCCGGCTTCCCTCTGGGCCCGGAGGGATTAGTCCAGCCCAAAGGGTTGGGAACCCTCCGACAGCAAAAAAAAAAAAAAAAAGTAAGATGTAGATGTATTCAATTTACACGACCCACTCAGTAACAAACTTTAGTCAAAGTCAATAGGAACCATCACAAAGTAAAGATGGTTTCAAGCCATATTCAGATCAGGTAATACTGTTGGCTAAATAAATGTTACATGATTAAAACTCACACAATTGATGTAATTGATGTTCTGTTGTATTTTGTCCATGAATTCATAGAACTGAGAAGTAGACTACAGTCTAACCATAGTCTTGCTACAGTTTATGTTACCCTATAATCCTTTTCCTTTTGGTTTGAGTTAGGGTTTGAAACCCGGACTCGGCCCCAACTCAGGTTGGGTCTCAAGTTTAGGGTTTTTTTTCCCCGACACCCTAAAACCCGAAACCACAAACCCGAAACCCAATTCAAACCCCAAACCCCAAACCCCGAAAACCACCACCCGAAACCCAAAAGCCAAAACCCAAAAACCAGCCCCAAACCTCAAACCCCAAACCCCAAAAACCCCAAAACCCAAAATTCTTTTCCAAACATTTAGAACAGAGAGGATCACAGCCTCACAAAAATGAAGATCTAAGTTACAACAACAATTAGCGATTTGTCCAAACCTATCTCTACTCTGCTTCTATAATCGCCCTGACTAAAGTAAGGCTTGTGCTTGATCTGAAGGTGGACCCAGCTTTAATTCTAATTACAAACTTTACCTAGCATCAAACATTTGGATTTATTTAGGTGGCAAATGGGTTGGGTTGGGTTGGGTTAAATGGGTCAGACCAGTTTATTAAACGGGTTAGATGCTCCTAACCTGTATCCGAACCGTTTCTTAATGGGTAGAAAACCCTAACCCGCACCCGTAGTGGGTTAACCCGATCTGACCCATATTATCCCGCATAACCCTTGTGGGTTACTGCGGGTCGGGTTTACCCGCATAACTCGCACCCAAACCTAAATTTATTAACAATCCTTCAAGGCATTAACCATACCCAAAGTTTAAATTAGATTCAAACCGATAAGTTGATTTATAAAAATGAGATATGATCTATAAGAACAATCCATTAATTTCTAAGTCTTATTAACGCAATTTAAGACCTTGTACAAGCTCTATTTTGGTTATGATATGTCTATTGTTAATTTTTTTTCATATAGGATTTTTAAATCAGACTTATGCTCAACTAATGTTGGGATGAAAATTTAGGCCTAGGCCTGGCTTATGATCCATAGTTCACCATTTCTCTCTAGCTTGTGCTAGCATAAGGAGAAAATAGCGTGGAAACTTAGCATGAACTTGGATATTACTTGATTTTTTTATATAATATCCATTGTATTTTCTTTATATTCATAATCTTCCTAAGAGAGAAGTGCATGCAAAAATATTTTTTAAGTAAGTTGACAAATGGTCTACTTGAGAAAAAAAAATAAGAAGGAATTATTTATACAATGAGTATAGTATATATTTATTTTTTAAATAATGACTATTGAAATAGAATAACAAAATCTATAGAAATAAAATAAAGTTTTCAAAAAGTAAAAAATATCATATCAAAATAAAATGATAAACTTCATAGAATTAAATATGAGAATAAGTTTTAAATATGAGTATAAGTTTTAACTGCAATAAAAAACAAACGGGTTGTGCAGGTTAAACGAGCTAACCCTAACCTGACCCGTTTAAATACGGGTTAGGAAAGCTTGACCCGCAACCGACCCTTATATTATGCGGGTCGGATTGGCGGGTTGAGTTGGTTTTTGCTAGCTCTATAACTTGGAAGACCATAATTTTGAGCCATTTGAGTTTGTGAAAGTGATCTCACCCGACAGGGTTTTGTTATCCTAGGTTAGGGGGGTGGGGCCCCTAGCCCGTTGGATAGGAGGCCCTCGGGTGACGGGAGTAAACCTTAGCTGAGGTGGGGGCCGGTGGTGAGGAAAGGTGCCTGCTTGTGTTTAGACCCGGGACAGATAAGTCAGAACTGGGCACCTCTTACCACTAAGGTACGTGGCCGTTCTTCTACCCCGACAGTTTTTTGGTATTCCAGCTTAGGGGTTATTGGGCCCCCCCAGGCCTCTGGAAAAGGGACCCTCGGGTAACGGGAGTAAACCTCGGGTGAGGTGGGGAACGCTCTGGTGAGGGAAGTAGACTTCTGGTGAGATATTAGAGCATCGAGTGAGAAAAGGTGCCCGCCACCCGGGACAAGTAGATAAGACCTGGGCGCCTCTTACCACTAGGGTAAGAGGCCGTTCTTCTCTCCGGACAGTTGACCCACTAAGATGTCATACTAGCATAGGACAGCAGTCTATATTCAGAGCTGATCGCAACGTGGAAATGATATATGCTGATCACATATGACCTGAACTTCAAATTGATTAGATGATGAATTGATGATAACCATTAAATTAAATCAAAACGAACGGTTAGACTTCCTAAAACTTTACCTAGCATCGAACACAGGAACGAGCTGAATTTAGAAAAATAAAGTGTGAAAGTAATAAGTTTGTAAAGAAGGGCCACCATACCCCGTGAGCCATTGTATAGGTTCTCAAAAACTCAGAACGTGTCAGATCCGTAAATTCATTGATGCCAAGATAATGTGACCCGTCCTTTTGTTTATTGTATGACTCTATATATTCAACTGTTTCGGTGAATATCTTCAAACGGCGTGCCTTCTCTGCTTCATCCTTATATACACGTCCAAAGCTAGCCATCCATTTCTCATGCCTCTCCCACATTGGCAAGTCCTGAAATAATGTGAGAACATCATGTTAATGTTATTTATGGAAGCAAGTTTGAATATATATATATATATAAATATATATGAGAAATATTTAAGTGAGAGATATAGTGAGGGACTTTTCTTTTTGGGTGGTTTCAAGTAGATAAGAGAGGCCCAACGAATCAGGACAACTCAAACTTACAACCGAATTCTATTAAAACTGAATTTTGTAGCCTGTGATTGTCAAGAATCCCACAAATCATGAGATCCCAACTGTTCCCAGATTTCTATAAATCATGTCAGTTGGTTTCAATTGTAATCAGTTCTCAGCCTAATTCTAATAAATAGAAACTGGAAACAAATCTAATTTCCTAAATTTGTGAGCTTTTGGTAATTGATGAGGAAAAAGAAGAAGAAAGAGGTTGTCTTTGCCATTGAAAACATGGGCATTGAAAAGAAACAGAGAAAGAAAGAGATGTTACAGATCTCTTGTAGTCAGGTTCGACCTCCTCTGAGGTCCCTTCCTCCTCCTCCTCCTCCTGTGCTGCTATCTCCTCTGAGTTCCCTTCCTCTTTCTGTGCTGCGATCTCCTCTGAGGTCCGTTCCTCCTTGCTGCGATCTCCTCTGAGGTCCCTTCCTCCTCCTCCTGTGCTGCGATCTCCTCCGAGGTCCCTTCCTCCTCCTCTTGTGCTGCTGCCATGCCCATGCTCTCTAGAGAGGAAACAAGAAGAGCCATCACCTCTGAGGTCCCTTCCTCCTCCTGTGCTGCTGCCATGCTCATGCTCTCTAGGGAGAAAAAAATAGAGAGAGAGATCGCGGCCGAAGAAAGCAAGTGCCTTGCTTCTTCTAACGCTACACGACTCCTTTTATACGCTTTAGTAGTCAGTAGTGACAGGAGTCCCTCTCTTATACGAATTTCTCTTCCTCACACGTCGCTCGTTTCTGCGAAGAATAAGAGAGAATGGAAAGCTCAGCTCGTTTGTGGATACGGGTAGAGAGTCAGTTATACGAGGAACTTCAATTGGCATCTCTATTAAGTTCTGAATTTTGATCGAGTCCAGCAGCTATTACACACATCTTTATAACTATTAAGTCTACTGTGGGGCCTAAGTAATGATAATCTGGAATATTTAAGATGAATGTCACCTGTGCGCCCTGCGTGATATATTCTCAAATTTTACTTTAATAGAAATGGGTCCCACACTCCCACCGTCCGGTTAAACAGATGATGAAAACTTAATTAACACCGTGTGAGCAGAATGCGACCTCAACACTCCCATCACGTTTTCTCAATCATGTATACAATTAGAGATATCAGTCGTACTGTGCCGGTCCTGGCCTATCCGTGCCTGAGTCATATTGGGATATGTCGTGCCTCTGTGCCTTTCGTGTCGTGCTGGTCCGTCTATTTTGGGTACCTTTTGGGCTTAAAAAACAAATGTATTACATTGAAAATATATATATATATATATATACGCGAAAGATGAGTATAGCACATATTTAAGTGGTTTAGTCAAACTCGACATACTCCACTGAGAAGAGAGTCATTTTAATCTTTTTAAAACCTTTACAATCTTTTTGGAGAATAAAAAAAAATGAAAGACTATATTTTTTATATTTACCATGAAGAAAAGGAAAAAAAATTGACTTGTAATCCGCTAATGTATTCAGCTGGATCATAGTCTTTAATTTCTGCCAACTCCTACTTTCTCTTTTTAGCAAAATACTAGTCTCGTAAGGAAACATAGTACTCCACTATTTTTTTCAGCTAAATTCGTCCTCCCGTCATCCACTACACGTCTACATACACTAAAAGCTTGTTCTGATGATAGAGAAGACATTGGAATAATTTGTAGAGCACAAGCCATGGCGGATAACACAAAAAATCTACTTTCGTATGCTTTCCACCAGGCTAAAATGTTAAAACTTGATGCATCTAGCATCTCTAAGGCACCCAAGTCAAGATATGAGGATAACTCCGTCACAACTTGGCTTTACCTGGAGGCTTTGCCCATTTTGCTATGAAAGAAATTTCAAGAGACTCCACTTGATTGTTGGACTTGTTGAGGGGCCATACTAGCCCCTGATGTACCCATTTGGTCACAATAAAATTGAAAAAGTGTTCGTAATCTTGAACTTAAATTTGAAAAAGTAATTAAATTTGTGTTTTCCATATTATTATTTATTTCTTTAAGAAAAAGTTGTACATCCGTTAATTTTAAGCTAGGATCTAATGGAACTGCCAAACAAAATGTCACTAGAGCATCTTTCTAATATTTATTTAATTTTCTTCCCTTTTTTTTACAAATATCATTAAGTAAAACATGATCTCTGAATTTTTTAAATTTTAAACTAATTAAAAAAAAATTTAGAGCTCCATTACAGGTGGGATAATACACCCCAGAGAAAAATAATGTTGCATTATAAAAAAAAAAAAACTTGTAATGAATCTCTTATTTGGCCACACAACTCCCAATGTGCCTCAATCATCAAGTATTCTTTTGCATTAAAAGCACAATATTCATTCAAAACTTATTTTATTGAAATAGAATTATTTAACAAATTATACATAGAATTTCATTTCTTTTCAACATCTGAATTTATTTTTATGGGTGATACATTATGCCTCACACATCTTGCGAAATATAATTATCCTCTATATGTGGAGGAGAGAATAGATTTAGCACTACTTTTAATGTTTTCTGTTACCATTGAAATATGTTTCAAACCAATTTTGGCAATGAGATTTAAGATGTGACATACACATCTATTTTGAAAAATAGAACCCTCTATCCAATTTGCAAGTGACATCTACTACTTCATTAGATCAATAGCGGCTAGATTATTTTTTACATTATCTAAAGCTACATATTTAACTTTATCTTAAATATTATATTCTTGGAGCTTTTTCAAAGTAAGGAACCTTATTCTATGGCCAGTGTGTGGCCATTCAAGTTTAGAAAAAGTTATGATTCGTTTATTAATAACCCATTTTGCATCTATGTTATGGGCAGTAATACAAAAAAAAGCTATCATCACTTCTAGATTTTTATAAATTTGTAGTTATAGCTATTCTACCAGGACTGTGTATAAAGTTATTTTTTTATATTTTCCTTCTCACTTTGCCAAAGCCTAATAGCATCATTTCGAATAGTATTTTTAGAAATCTTTTGAAATTGTGGGCATATGGCATTTTGTACAAATTCTTCAAAAAAACTCATTTTCAGCAAAATAAAAAAATAAAAAATAAAAAAATTGGTGATTTAGTTAGTACATTCATTTTAACAAGTAATTGTTTAGTATTAATAACATTATAAAAAAAAAGTCCCAAACTACTACTACGAATAGTAGATATTTGGGTCTGTGCCTCTGACCCCTTCCCCTTCCCCTTGAGGTCTTGAAATATGTTTGGTTTTACATTTATTCTTGTGAGGCCCTGCCTCTTTACTAGCCTGATTATATACTAATTATATTTTATTATAGTTATCTATCCTTTTTAATAGGGGTTAGTAAGAGTAGTTTAGTCTTTTCCTATGAATTAGGCCTAGTTTATAGGATTAGAGTTCCTTTTTAGATTTATAGGATTGTTAAGGGGTTAGATGAACTCTTTAGAGCTAATTAGTTCATTAGAAGCCCCTAGGTATAATTTCTAAGATTAGGAGGGTGTTCTCTTGGAGATTTTTGAAAAAAAACCCCAATTTTGCAAAGTACCCTTTAGTGCCTTCACAAACCAAGCAACTGAGGGTGGGCTTTTTAGTCATTTCCCATTAACTAAAGCCAATATCACTAACCTACCACATCCAAGGAGATCATCTCTCTCTCTCACTCCCCTCTCGATCATTTTTGCATTTGCTCTCTTCTCCATTTCATATTCCCTCGAAGAATTCTCTCACTCCCCTTATTCCTCCCTTTCGCTCTCTTCTCCACTTCATATTCCCTCGAAGAATTCTCTCTACCTCCATTAAGAACTTCTAGATCTATCGTTTTCTCCATCAAAGAACAAGGAATTCATCTAGTTCCAGCCCTCTACAACCAAGGATCTCTCTCTCTCTCTCTCACTCTCTCTCTCTTCTCCAAAATCTTCTTCTTCTCTAATCTCCAAGGTAAGTCTCATCTCCTACCCTTAGTTCTCCTTCGATCTAACTTCCTTTCATAGAATTCTCCTTCCTTATGCTTTTCTCCATATGCTTAGGGTGTAGGAGGCTTAGATCTCTAGAGATCTGTGACTAGAGGGGTTGTTGAGTTGATTGGAGACCTTAGAGCTTGGATCTAGGAGCATTTGTCTTGGATCTTATAGATCAAGGAGTTAGGAGAACCTTGTTGGAGACCAAAAGCAAGTACAATATACATCTAGCATAGAAAGCATGCCTCATTTCTTTGAGTTCTGCTATGGATGATGAATTTGATGATAGATTTGTAGGTTTCACTTCCTCTAAGCTGTATTTTATGATTTTTGGCCATTGATGGATGTGAATCCCAATTTGGAAGATCAATGGCCCATTGATTATGAGATGATAGTGTTTGATGGAGTTTTTGTCTATGGAGATGGATTTGTAAGGGTTTGGGACGGAATTGATGAATTATGGATGGGAATTGGATGAATCCTAGAAATCTAAAAATTCAGGGATTTTTGTGTACCCAATTGACCAGCCCTTCACCAAAAGGACCGGTGACACTACAGACTCCAAAATAACTGAGAGTTAGTTTGTCAGCTTTGTCATGCGACCACAGTGTAGTTGGTCGACTAGCCATGTACCTAGTCGACCGAGTACACTGCATAGCCGAGACCACCTGACAGGCTAGTTCCCAGGCAGCTAATTAGTGTAGGTAGTCGACCGACCTTGTTACCAGGTCAATCAGCCACTCTACATAATTCCAAAATTGAGGCATGACTATGGGGTGTATGCCATCGATCTCCTATGTACAAGCTCGACTAAGGTATTCAAATGGTCGACCGAGTACACTGTATGACAAAGAACATACTTGACAGCTAGATCTAACTCCCTAGTGCATCCGGTCAACCGGTCCTTCACATGTTTAACTGCATACACTGAGAACCGTGCATTCTAAATTCTGCTAGTTTATGGTTTGATATTATGTAGGCTCCGTTGACCTTCCATTTGGATTGAGATGAGTGGACCAGGCATGAGTTAAAGGCTGCACTTAACCTTAACCCATGTGGCCACCTAAAGTAGGGTTTGTGGTTGTAAAATGGAACCCAAGTTGGTGTTTATCGGTGGACTAAGATGCTAATTAACTTTAGAGCACCAAATGCACATCTTTTAGCATCTGAGGCTTTCTTAGGCACTGACTTGGGCAAAGTGGGACCTTACACCTGATGGTGTGGCATTGACCTAGGCTGGACTATTGTATACTTCTTTTCTTTGATTGATGGTTAACATCATATGACTATATGCTCTTCCCTTGCTGTTAATGTATCCATATTGTTCTTAAACTTGATTAATAGAAATCTTGATCTAGGTTGACCTAGAGGCAATCATGAATGTGTACGGAGGACAGTTTAGCAATGTCTGCGGCTAGGTAGGCTATCCTGTGGCTTAATGGATAGATGGATGTGATAACCATGGAGTAGATGGATTGTGTATATGATTAGGTACCTGACATGAACGTACTATATATTGATTGTATATGGTGGATATGATGATGGACTATGGATATGGATACTGATATGATGATCTACTGTATGGCATGTATGGGCTATGACATGGATTGGACTATGATACTGGACCTTGGATGGATATGTGAACCTTGCTTTTGCAAGGGTAGCCTAGGCAGACACAAATGTGATTGTGTGGTTCCTTAGAGTCCACATAAAACATCCACTCGGTTGATATAAAGTTAGCTTTGGCACGAACAACCCTTGGTAAGAGCTATTTTATATGTAAGGCCATCATGATGAGTTGGTTAGATGGACATACGCCACTAGGGTATCACATGACAGTACATGATACCAATATATGGCAGGCAGAGCTTGGTAATATAAATACGGCCGGGCTATGATATCCCGTGCATTTTTCCACCGCAACTCGAATGTAGTATGAGATGGCAGCGTCATAATTTCTTGCGGTACCAGCCTATGTGGATGTGCCATATTGTTTAGGTGGATTTTGTTTTGCTAATCGGTAAATTGTATTAAGAAAAGGGGAAGAGCGAAAAGGGAAAAATAAACCCCAATGCCAAAGAGGCTACATCAACAGAAACTACAAAATAAGAAAACCAAAACAACATAGAGAAGAAAAACGTTTGAACAAGGCAAATACATGAGGCTAGGTCATTCCAAAGGAGACCAAGATAGGATGACGATAGATGGCACTCTTAGCTGTAGATTGTGAAATGATCATACCTTTGATGCTATCCTCAAGGATTACCTTTGCACGCCTTAAGGTAGCTTTTCGGTTATGTTGCTTGGAGTCGTTGCAAAGAAACCAAAGGGTGGAGATGGCATGGAAGAAGATTGCAGCTGCACATGTTCTTCTGGAGACATCTCCTCCTGCCGAAACTGCGACCCAAATAGCAACAACTGAGATAGGAGCATGGAGGAAAAAGGCACCGTGATTGAGAAGCCAAGACCAAAAGCAATAACAAACTCACAGGAAAAGAAAAGGTGAAGATCAGATTCCTCATAAAGGTGGAAGATGTAACATCTAGAGGCCATGTAGCAACCTCTTTTTTTAGCCACAATATTAGTAGGAGTTTTCCTAAGCAACAAACGCCACGAAAGACAAGCCAGTCTAAGATTAACAAGCTTATTCCATATTAGGCTTGTCCAGGGGAGATCTGATGCACGGGTTCTCAGGAGGTGCCGAGCATCCTTAAGGGAGAGAATTCCAGAAGAAGATTCCATCCAAGAGAGTGTCTGTGGAAGGGTAGTCTAGAATCAAAATATCACCAATGGAAAGGTGCAAGAAATCCATTAGGTCACCCGGTAGGTTGGAAGGGATATTTCAGGAGTTCTCTTGGATTATGTCAATAACCCTATCTCTTAGAGAGAATTGAATCGAAGGAAATCTGGAGGAGATAGAGGCTTTATCAATCCAGTGATCATACCATAAGCTAATAGAAAGCCCATTGCGCACTTGCCACTTGCTACCTTCCTGAAGAAAAGAAGACAAGGAACGCAATCTTCTCTAAATACAAGATCCACCAATGGGATTACTAGAGAACCAAATGGAAGAATCCTTGAAGTATCTACTACGAAACCAGACTGCCCACAAGGAGTCCGCCGTGGTTGGTGACCAACCCAATTTTAGCAAAGAGGCCTCATTGATCTCCTTAATCCTTCGAAGCCGAAGCCCTCTCTCGAGTTTTGGTAAACATACTGTTCCCCATTTGACAAGGTTGCTCTTACTGGTTTTCGTGGAGCCTGACTATAGAAAATTCCTCATAAGTCTTTCAATTAAAAGACAAGTCTTACTAGGAATGGGGACGGCCAGCGAGATATGCAAAGGAATGGAAGAGAGGACATGTTTAACCAAAATAAGCCTGCCCGCAAAAGAGATGCATCTAAGCTTCCAGCTTGACAACCTCGCTCTGATAGAATCCAAAATCCTGTTGAAAAACCTATGCCTAGGACTACCAAAGAAAAAAAGGAACTCCAAGGTAAACTGAGGGAGGATTAGCCTGAGGGATAGACAGAAGACCAGCAAACACATTAGCTCTCCTGGCAGAGACCTTACCAACAAATAACTGACTCTTCTGCAAGTTGAAAAACTGCCCCGAGGAATCTTGATAAAGAGTGAGTAGACCCTGTAGACTTCTGAAACTTCTCTTCGTGGCCTTTAAGAAAACCAAAATGTCATCAGCATATAACATGTGACATGGAGGCGAAGGAACCGGAGAAATCAGACCAATTCTTCCCTCTTGACGAAGGATATCCATATTGAGACTAAGAATCTCTTTTGCTAAGATAAAGAGATAAGGAGAGAGAGGATAACCTTGCCTCAAACCACAGGAGGAAACCAAAAAACCACAAGGGCTTCTGTTGATAAGAATGGAGCCTTTCCCAGTGCAAACCAATTCTCTTATCAAATGAATCCACTCAGAAGAGAAATTAAAGAACTGAAGAGCCCTGAAAAGGAAATTGCATGGAAACTTGTCAAAAGCCTTAGTGATGTCCAATTTGAAGCAAACCGAGCCTCCTCTCACTACTAGAAAAAAGGGTTTTTATATCGGCTAAAAACCGATATAAAAGACCTATTATATCGGTTTTTCAGTAAACTTCAAACCGATATAAGTACCCCGGATATAATAAATAACTATAACCGATATAATATGTGTATTATTTTATATCGGTTTTTGGACAACTGATGTCTTTTAAACCTGAAATTATAACACATATTACTATAAAACCGATATAAAAAAAATGAAACCGATATAAAAAATATTTATAATATCGGTTTTCGGAGAACTGATGTGTTTTGAAACTAAAATTATAGCATACATTACTATAAAACCGATATAAAAAAGAGTGAAACCGATAGAAAAATATTTATAATATCGGTTATAAAGGGCTTTGTTATATCGGTTTTTTGGGATTGTATTATATCGTTTGTTCTGCAACCGATTTAATATTATATATGCATTTTTTTTTATAAATAGTCCTTCTAGAAAGGGTCAGGTGACCTTACGGTCACCTGGCGGCTAGCCGCCCTTTGCAAGGGGGCTAGCCGTTAGACCCACGGTCAGCTTTCCAGTAAGCATTTTTTTTTCAGGATGATTTTCTGTGCTTCCTGCGGCTAACCGCCAGTGCACCTACGGTTAGCCGCAGTGCTAACCGTGGGATTACGGTTTGATTTCTAGAGACCAGTTTTTTCAGAACCATCTTGCGGTCACCCCTGCGGTTGCCTCACGGCTAGCCCCCAACTTTTCCTGCGGCTAGCCGTGAGCCATCCTGATTTGAATTTTCTGACCGTTATTTGAAAGCGGCTAGCCGCTGGTCTAAAAGGGCTAGCCGCCAATATAGTCTTTCTTTGAATTATAGCTCACAAATATGATGGGTTCCAATCCCACATATATGTAGACTACTACAATGGCATCAACATGGAAATGGATTTCAGTATAAAAACATAACTTCCAAATGAAAATTCATAACTTCAGTAGAATGGCAGAATTTGTCAGTAGTCTACTTACAATGGCAGAATTTGTCTCCAGTAGAAAATTCATAACTTCCTCTTCTGAACTCGAAACAACATGATTCTTGATCCAAATGAAATATTTATCAGAGGGCTACAACTTTCATGTTTTGATATTTAACCCAGATTGAATGGAAAGTAGTGTAAAATCACCTTGAAGCTGACTGATCACAGAAAAACAGCAACCTGAGTGAAGCAGAGTTGTCTCCAGTATAAAATTCATAACTTCCTCTTCTGAACTCAAAACAACATGATTCTTGATCAAAATAAAATATTTATCAGAGGGATACAACTTTTATGTTTTGAGATTTAACCCAGATTGAATGTAAAGTAGTGTAAAATCACCTTGAAGCTGACTGGTCACAGAAAAAGAGCAACCTGAGTGAAGCAGAGTTGTCTCCAGTAGAAAATTCATAACTTCCTCTTCTGAACTCGAAACAACATGATTCTTGATCCAAATGAAAGATTTATCAGAGGGATACAACTTTCATGTTTTGAGATTTAACCCAGATTGAATGGAAATTAATGTAAAATCAGCTTGAAGCTGACTGGTCACAGAAAAATAGCAACCTGAGTGAAGCAGAGTTGTCTCTAGTAGAAAATTCATAACTTCAAAACCTGAAGTCAGATCGACCTGATTCCAAAACCAAAAATCAATCTCTCTCACTGATGCACAAAAGTCATGTTGACCACTTTTTGATTTAGATGTTAGATAAGAAGATATAAGCATAACAACATGCTTAACTGACATGACTTGAATAATCCAATTTATGATTCCGTACTCACTTACGTGCACCATCTCCATCAGTAAGATTATAACCAGATCACAGGATTCAGGAGAGAAGCATGTGAGAGAGATGTTGGATGTGAATTGTGATCACCATCAGGCATTAGATGGAAAGAATGTTATGAAGTATAGGGATGTGTTGCTAAACAACAGTAGATAGAGAGGAAAGCAGTAAACTAAGGTAATACTAGGTAGCATATCTGTAAGACCAAGAAGCTTCCCTCATCTGAAAGATCAGCTAAATCATATGGAACAAGAGATATCTCTTGCAAAACCCCCATTCTTTTCAAGTGGAAAATGGATGACAATAAATTCCCCCCCACATGCCATGATGCAGTTTACAACTCAACAATACTGTTGCATGATAAGAGAAAAGTCACAACAGGATTTCTAAAGTGGTGGGCAGCCAACATACAGAAGCAGAAAGCATATATCTAGAACACAATGGTTTGTCAGCTAAAAACAATGATGGGATACGATAAACTGAACAACTACTTCAATACAAATTAAATGGCATAAACATTTCACATGAACAGTAAGATTTGAAATTAAGAAACCAGACATAAGACAACATAGTTGTAACTCACATTAAATATCAAGGGGAAACAAGTAAATATATCTCTTAAGATTACAATTATATCATGATGCCTTGAAGATAGAACCGAATCCAATCCACCACAATAATAACTCTTTTGATATGATAAATTCTATGGTATTCAACACCACCATGAATACATTTATACTCCATAAAGCTCATATTCTGCACTCCCACTCAAGCTGGTGCACAGATGTCAATCACACCCAACTTGCTCATTATACCTTGGGGACGGAATTTTCTAGTGCCTTAGTAAAGACATCAACCAACTGATCAAATAACCAATACCTTCCATTGACAACACAAGCTAGGACCATAAATTGGTTAAGTCTCGCAACTTCCCGACGTTGTTCTTCTCGGTTTGGATCAAACAGTATCACTGTATGAAAGTTTCCATCACCAGCATGGGCAATAACTGTACTGGAGTTAAGAAAGACAAGCAAAGACGAGCCCAACATGAGAATCTCCCTAAGTTCATGAGAATCTAAGTAGTTAAGAAAGAATCATCAATCTTTGCCAATTAAGTTCAAAATTTAAGAGTTGGTCAAATAATGACTCAGATTTGTTTGCACAAGAATCACACTACACAAAGCATACCACACCAATGACAATGCCTAAAATATAGGGAATTGAGAACTCATGCCACTGGAGAGTCCTTGCAAATAAAGATGGGGAACTTCCTAAAGTTGAGCGTGCTTTTGTTCATCTTGACTTTGAGTGTGATCATAAGCCAGAGCACTCTATTCTCAATAGGCTGCCCAACAGTGAGCCTTGACATGGATTTGAGACTTTTGAGCATTTGTTTTCATCCCTATATTCAGTTGACATTCCTACATCAAGTCAACAATGTTGAGCGTTTGAAACCCAACTGTGGTGTAATAAAATAGAACAGGTGATTTACCTACAACTCAAATCACCATCTAAGTCATATGTGCTACATGGTTATTCAAGTGATATGTAGCAACAAATGGGAATGATGTAGCTAGCTACCAACAACCTTTTGCTGCTCATCAGCAATAGAGCTTTTGTTGTCCATCAGCTGTCACTACTTGAGATGAGTGCATCAAATTGTCTAGGTAAAACCAGATCAGTCCCGCCTATTATCTATTGTTAAGATAATGAAGGCAAGGTATTCATTCCCATTAAATAGAGGTAGGCATCACACCCCAACCAACAACTGAAAGATGATAGAGAAGAATGGAAAATTGATATTTGGACATGAAATGAATGACTGATTTTTTACATGAAGAGATGAAGATGGAACTTACCGAAGATATTAATCCCAAGTTGAGTGTAGATCAGAGAGAACAAAACCATCCACAAAATGTATAAACCACTCGGTAGTATAGAGAGTTTTCGCTATAGGAAACAAGATAATACTGCGAATTGTACAAAAAGAGTAACAAAAAAGAGCATGATCGCTGTCAATCAATAATCTCACTCAATTATATTATTTTGAACAAGTGGAAATTAAGCTCCATTGAAAGCAACAATATGAGGCCCTTATGTGTAAATGAATGTACACATTTGCCATGTTTTTATAAGTACACAAAATATCTTATATCAACACCAACTCGTCAGATATTTAGAAAAACCAAAATTTCTATTGGTCATGATGATTTGGAAACTTGGAATCTGTGGGTCCTTTTTTGATATATGAGAATTGTTTGATTACAAATTATTTTAGAACTCATCTCACTCTAATTTTCAACTGACTGATCAATGAGATTCATCAATGAGATGTGTAATCCAAATGATTAACCGATCTGAATCATGAATTAATTTATTTTAGATTTTCATTGTATGAAATCTATTGGCCATGGATTCATCAGCTGGCAATGAGTTAATGTGATTCCATAACCAAATCTGTGGTGAATACTATGAAGATAGTGGAAGTTGTCATGAGATCACAGATGTGGAACACTTTTACATTTGACCTGGACCATGAACACAGTTTGGAATCACATTATCTCAAGACTAGGATTAGCACCAGATAACTATCACATGGTAACCATGTATTCTATGTAGATATGAAGTGACAACATTGGGAACCATGTGTTAAATGTGGGTACACATGTTAACACTAAAGATGTGATACATGAAATTGAGTTTGGGCAATCAGATGGTATAGATAAATGTATATAGATAAGGAGATCCATATATCCAAATAAGGTTCTGTGTTGCTTCAAATGTATAGTCTCTGCATTTCTTTCCTCTGTACATGCCACACCAATTTTTCTTTGATCCATAGCATTTCTGTTTTTTTATTTGTAACCATAATTTTATAAGCCACTAATTCAGGACCAACATGAAGAACTTTCTATTTTTTTAGAACAAATTCCTAGCTACATAGATTCCATCATTGAAGTTGGGCTCTATTCTCATTATAACATTTATTCAGAATATTGAATGCAGTTTCAGGAGTGGGTAGAGCTAACCTGGATCCCTGCTCCAATGATAATTCCCATGAGGAAGTTAGGAATAATACTGGCTATGGCCATCATCAAGCTTTCAACCACAATAACACTTGCATACAGGCATAGCACGAAGAACAGGTAATGCGTAAATCCAGGATGAAGGTGAACCATGAACCAGTTGAAACCATAAGAATAAACTTCCTCTGTTTTACTAAGTGGAAAACAGAGAAAAGAAGACATATTCATGTAAGATCAAACTACTCACCGCAGTCCCAAATGACAGCTTTGCCTTCCTTCCATTAAGGAGAACGGTTCCTGAGAGAAATGCATTGGTGGCCAGGCGACCAGCGAGAGCATCAAGCAGCGTAGAGTCCTATACTTCCCTGAGCCGGATGGACCCATAAGCGTAGTCAGGCTCCAAAATGCTTTGGGTGAGGAAATCCAAAATGCTCAAAATGCCCAAAACCTATGAATTAGAAACAAACCCACATAAATAACTCTACAGATCACAATCTAAGATGCTAAAAAACTCATCTAACACTAATTAATGGAAAACCCCCAATTAACAAAACCTAATCAAATGGAAGAAGCTTACAAAACAGTGAAGCTTGAAATTAGGGATAATGAAGATCGTGGGGCCCACTTAATCGATGGCCCACTGGAATAGTGGTGGTGATGGTGCTCGGTGGTCCATTGGGCACAGAGGGGGAGGAAAGAAATCAGAAAGAATGAGAGAAAGAAACAGAGAGAGAGAGAGTGAAATGGGTGGGTGCTCAGTGACGTTGCTGGGAAGAGTGAATGAGGAGGAAATAAAGAAAGGAAGAAAGAGAGAATAGAAAATCAAATGGGAGATGAGATGAATGAGTGGAGAAGGGAGACAAAAATGAGAGGGGGCTGCTGGGAGCGTGGAATGAGAGAGGGGAAAGGGAGATAAGGGAGAAGGATAAGGAAAAAAGAAAGAAGAGGAGGAGGAGGAAAGGGCGGTTGCGCAGGGCAAAGGAGAGGAGAGGAACAGGGGAGGAAGAAGAGAAGAGACGAAGAAAGAGAGAGGACTGAGGGAGAGAGGGAGTGGTGTGCAGGTGGGCGTAGGGCGGAACAGAGGAGGAAGCAGGGGAGAGGGAGAGGAACATGGGAGGAAGAAGAGAAGAGAGGGAGGGAGAGAGAGAGAGAGAACCGAGGGAGCGAGGGAGTGGTGTGCAGGTAGCCACTGCAGCAAGCGCAGGCGAGGGGAGACAGGGGAGGAAGAAGAGATGAAGGGAGGGAGAAGAGCAGACAGAGAGGAAACAGATTGATGGGGAACGAATGAGAGAGAGAACAGAGAAGAAAGAGAGAGGAGAGGGGGAATGGTGCGTGAGTGCAGGAAGAGGAGGCGTGTACCTGGTGCAGGGGAGGGGTCCGCGACGCGAGGAGGAAGATGAAAGCGCGAGGGGGCTGCTGCGCGCGCTTGGCGGTGCTACTGTGGTCGTCGTGCAGTGGAGGGGTCGTGTGGTGAACTTGGAGAGGTCTGGAGAGGGAGGGAGAGATAGAGGAGATAGGGAAAGGGTGATGGAGGCGGGAGAGAAAGAAATGAGTGAAGAGAGAGAACGAAATGAGTGAGAAGAGGGAGAGGGCGATGGAGGCGGGAGAGAAAGAGATGAGTGAGGAGAGAGAAATAAGGATTTCACTGGCGGGAGAGAAAGAAATGAGATGAGTGAGGAGAGGGAAATAAGGATTTCGCTGGCGGGAGAGAAAGAAATGAAAGGTGAAACCGATATAAAAAAAGAGATGTATATCATATCGATTTTATAATACCCGATATAAAATATATGTATACAACCGATATAAAATATGTGTATATAATATCGGTTTCATAATAACCTATATAAAATATGTATATATAACTGGCGGTTAGCCGCAGGTGCACTGGCGGTTAGCCGCAGGACGTGCTGAAAAAGGGAGGGAAGGAAAAATAAAAAGGAGGGAAAGAACCACTGAGCCCGCGCGGGCGATTAAGGGATTTGAAGACCGATGTAAAATCATTGGGTATATAATATCGGTTTCATAATAACCGATATAAAATATGTATATATAATATCGGTTCCATAATAACTGATATAAAATATGTGTATACAACCGATATAAAATATGTGTATATCATATCGGTTTTATAATAACCGATATAAAATATATGTATACAACCGATACAAAATATGTATATTTAATATCGGTTTTATAATAACCGATATAAAATATTGAAATTAATATCACATATTTTTCTAACCGATATTATATATAGAGATTATTATGTCGGAACCTGTGCAACCGATATAAAAAAAAATTGACCGATATAAAAAAATATTAACCGATATAAAAAACCTTGACTGAAGATATTATATCGGTTATATGAAAAACCGATATAGGGCAGTTTTTGCAACCGATATAAAAACCCTTTTTTCTAGTAGTGTCTATCTTTGGAGTTCAATTTTTGGAAGAGCTCAAGGGCTAAAGTAACATGGTGATGAATAGATCTGCCTTTAACAAAAGCTACTTGGTGCTTAGATATAAGGAGGGGAAGGATGACCGCAAGCCTTTTAGCCAAAATTTTAGAAATAACTTTGTAAGAAAAGTTTAGAAGGCTAATAGGATGAAAGTTAGCAAAGGATAAAGGGGAGGTTGTTTTGGAGATGAGAGTAAGGAAATAAGCATTTGTGGATCTCAAAAGTCTACATGTAGAGAAGAAGTGTAAGACCGCAGAGGAAACATCTTTACCAACAATATCCCAACAGCTGGTAAAGAATACTCCAGAAAAACCATCCGGACCAAGAGAGCTATTTCTCTACAATATTGATAAGGTGGATGGTTTAGCATGTTCGTCTACATTGATCCAAATTGCTTATGTTATTGCATGATCTGCTTGGCATTATTTATTAGAAAAAGTGCAGCGGCTAGGAACTCTAGATATTTCATATAGAACACTGCAGAAATAACTATAGATGAACATAATTAAAGGTCATACCTACGAGATCTCTCTGATTTGATCTCGGTCTTACAGCAACCCGAAAATCTCAAAATCTTCTATTGTATTCCTCTATGCTTGAACTCGCACCAAGGTGTGGGCCTCTTCTGCGAATTCTCTTTACTCTCCAAAACGAGATTTCTCTTGTTATTTTAACCTAGAGAGCAATAACACATATTTATAGGCTACAATAGGGATCTTAAGAAGGAAATAAGGATAGGCTTCTTATGGAAACATGAAACCCTAATTCGACCCAAATTAGAATCATGGTTCCATAAATTACAATTCAGTCCACTAAAGAATTATAATTGCACTCCTGTCCTTATTCTCAAAATAATATTTCAAGCTTCTTGTTATTAAATGCTTATTAATCTCCGCACGTTAAGTTTTCAGATATCCATCGATTAAATAATTACTGACATCTATATTTAATCGATATCTTTATATATAATTCCTTGAGACCTTGCACTTAACTTATTTGATATGTCAAACATAAAGTCCACCTGCAGGGTTTGACATAATCAAAACTTAAGAGCTTCATCAAGGGGATATCATCAATCCCTATTACGGGACGTGAATTCCGTCAATAAACTAATATGCACCATACACGTAGTGTAGTCATCCAATTTACTAAGATTATCGACCCATAGAAGATCTCACTCATTCGTAAATTAAAATGCCAAACACTAAATGTATGTGTCTATTATTTATATCGAGATTAAGAGTACAAGCACTCATAATAACCATTTGGATGTTAATCATCTTATATAGTCAGTATAAAGACAATAACCCCCAAAACGGTCCTGTTCAATACACACAAAGCGTACTAGCATAATGAGTCAAACTATACCGTTTCCCGTAGCCAAGACAAGCTTGCTGAAACATCATGCTACAATCGTACCGATGGTGTGTCCAAATTCATCTAGATTGTGAACAACAACTTATATTCTATAAGAACTGACAAATAAGTCTTTCGTGTATAAGTAGAACTCTATACACCAACTTGTCTACTTTATAGAATAAAAGACACACACATGCATAATAATTAACAATGAAACCATTTGCCCATACAAAATCTCAGTTAGATGAGAAGACAAAATATACTAATAAGTGAATCAGTAAAAAAAAAATACATAAAAGTATGATTTTAGTATAAATTCCCAACATTATTACCTTTGTTACTCTATAGTTCTTGTTACTGTCACTATTCCCTTTTTAATGCATCCGTACAATATTATTGGTATACTGTGTTGCTAGGTCATTTTGGATGTGATCCATTATTTGATGCTTAGGTATCATTGCCAACCCCGTTGCCTCGAAGGATGAGTCGTTCCTTGAGGCACCTTTAGCTAATGAGTAAGGGTGGGGTCCAGGCGACCTTGTCGTGGTGTCCGATGATGGAGAGCCTGAATGGAGGGTTGAGTGATCTTTATTTTCGGGATTTGAGAGTCATTCTATAAATAATATAAAAGTGCTAAAATGTAAATTGCTTGAAAGGTAAAATGGAAAGTAAAGTGCAGGAGTGAAAATGACAATGAGATTTACATGGTTTGGCAGTGCCTACATCCACGACCCAGAGGAAGGACCTCTAGGTAAGATCTTCATTGATGAGTAGATGAACCAGTACATATACAGTGATATAAGAAGTGGGGATTCTGGGCTAATACTAAGCTCCTGATCGATTAGAGACTAATCGCCGACGCCCCCCTTACAAAGAAAACCAGGAAACTAAAAGACGGGGGAAGGGGGGTGGTTTGGATCAAGTAGAGCTCGTTGATCTTGTTGAAACTCACCAGCGTTAGTGCTTGTTATGGTCAAGACACCCTCTTGTGCAAGAAGGGGTGCTCCTAAGGGAGTCTCTACCCTACTCTCCAATGGATGCTTGTTGACCTCTCTCTCTTTCCTTGCTCCTCCTCCCCTTTGCCTGGGGAATAATACTATTTATAGACCTTTTGGTGTGGTCCCCACTATTACAATACAAAATGTCTTCAGCTGGCAAGTGTCTCCCATGACTAACAAGTTATGAGACCCTTATTTTGTTGCTGTGTGAGCAAGAGCTACTTATGTAGGTGAGTATTGCCTTCGTGTGCTCCAGGCAGGAACCTCCTTTGGAGGTAATGTGTACCTCCTTCCTTCATCGGGTTAGCGTTGGGTTTTCATCGGCAAGTGGGCTTCGAAGGCTAGTTATGTGATCTCCAGGGCCGCTTCTGGAAGGGCCACCTTCACGAGGGCCTCTTTTATGATGGTTTTATCTGTGAGGACCGCCTCCGTGGGGGGTAGATTAATCTGTGGTAGTATGTGACATGCCACCGTGGAAGTGGAGCGCCAATGGACTCTTTTTTTCCATGAAAGTGTGCATCCATGGAGGCAAGGTCTTATTGGACATGCCTCCATGGAAGTGGCTCCTTTAGAGGAGTGGGTTCCAATGGATCCTTTTTTCTTTATGGAAGTGTCACATCCATGGAGGCAAGGTGTCAATATTGGACATGCCTCCATAGAAATGGGTGCCAATGGATCATTTTTTTCTCAAAGTGTCCCATTCATGGAGGCAATGTGTCATTGAACACGCCTCCATGGAAGTGGCTCAATGGACCCTATTTTATGGAAGTGTCACATCCATGGAGGCAAGGTGTCATTGGACATGCCTCCAAGGAAGTGGCTCTTTTATGGAAGTCGGTGCCAGTAGACCATTTTTTATGAAAGAGTCCCATCAATTGAGGCAATGTGTCATTGGAAATGCCTCCATAGAAGTGGCTCTTTTGTGGGAGTGGGTGCCAATAGGCCCTTTTTTATGGAAGTGTCCCATTAATGGAGGCAATGTGTCATTGAACATGCCTTTATGGAAGTGGCTCCTTTATGAAAGTGGGAGCCAATGGACCCATTTTGTGGAAGTAACTCATTTCCCTTTACACGTTGTTGACATTGATGAGATGTTTTGTCATGGTGGCAGAATGTTATTTGGTGGTTTAGGACATGCCTCCGTGGAAGTGGCTCCTTCATGGAGGCAGGCTATAACTCTTCATCCAACCATCAGATTATCATGACATGCCATATATCGTTGGAAATGTCTTCTCATGTAGATTAATATAATGTATGACTTTGACCCAATCTAAGTAGGTTTAATTCCTTTGATGGCCTATGATGACTCTTTTATGTGTCTACACATTCATGTGAGGATTTGAGCATCATTCATCTGCTGGACACCTCTCTATGAGAGCTCTATGAGAGCTCCAAAAGTCACATTTATGGCAGATACAATTTCAGCCCCTCAATGTCAATTCATCGTTAGCTCAAATTTGAGAAAGAAATGAAAATGTTTGATCTTTGGTGGTTAGCGAGGTGATACAATACATACAAACATGGAGACCACATATAAAAACATCCCATTACCAAACTGTATCATATTCCAAACATACAACCATGATGCACGTTGGATTTAATTTGAATCATTCCAATTCAAACACATTCACAAAATACACAAAATTATGTAGTATATTTTAACAACCAACGGTTCATCAAAATTGATGAAACATCCACCAAAATTCAGTAAAACATTTTTCCTGCTTTGTGCTACATATTTCTGGTTTCAACTATTAATCCACACCATTCAAACTAAACCATCCATTTGAAAAACCAATCAAGAAAGCACTTAGGCCTCTTTTGGATGTATCATGAAATGAATTTGGACATCCAACAAACCATTACCTACTAATAACATCTCTATCAATACATCTGCAAGGTATAGTTTTATATATCCTTATCTTGGATCATAGGAGTAAAATGATTCAATTAATTTTATTTAATTTATTGACTAGCAAGACAGGCATGCGCTAAGCTCGGGCCCAAAAATAAAACTATATCCAATTTGGGGGTATTTTTTTTTATATTAATTGATGAGAAAAAAGTAAATTAAAATCGAAGAATATTTCATTTATCGGTTTTTAGATACTATATATCAAAGTTTATTTAAAAGGAGAATGTATAATAATAATCTCCAAATCAAATTTGAATTGAGTATTGAAATTTGAATTTTTAAAAGATTCAAAGTCTAAGAGACTTTGGATGGATAAATTATGAATCGATAAGATAAGATCCAAGAGAGAGTCCACAATAATTCAAATTGCAATAAAAATCTAAAATACTAAAGTTTCTCTCTAAATCGAAATCAGATCAAATTAATTGCAAAATCAAGCTCCAATTTCACAATCAATTGCGAAATCAAACAAAATCAAGCTCCAATTTCTCAATCAATTGCAAAATTGGAACTCAATTTCAAAATTGAAGAGACGTGAGGAAATTTAAAAAAAATTCAAAACCTCTCCTTATCTAGATGACCCTATTTTTATTTGAAAATACCTAGATGAGCCTATTCTTATTTGAAAACTGAATTTGAAATTGCAATGAAATTGAGTTAAAATAAATCAAATCCTATCCCCTTAAATTTGAGTTCCAACGTCTCAATTGAAATCGACATTGAGATCCAATTTCACAATCAATTGGAAAATTGGACTCCAATGTCTAGTTGGTGAAAACTTGTTTAAAAATAGATGGAGATAATCTAGGAAAAGTGAGAAATCTTCTCTTAATAGATAAAGATTTCAAATTTAAGGATTTGAATTTGTTAAGGTATGTGAGTTAATTCCTAAAACTTTTCTCTAAATTAAAATCAAATCAAAATTGAGCTCCAATTTCTCAATCAATTACAAGATTGGAACTTAATTTCAAAATCTTATCCTACGTCTATAACATATAATAACTAGCAAAGCATGCCCGTGCTAAGCCCGGGCACAGAAAGAAAAACATGTCCAATTTGTGGCTATTTTAGGAGATATTACTTAATGAGAAATGTATGTCATGTTTCTTTGACAAAAGTTCAAATCTTATCTTTATTTGAGAATTACTGGAGGTCTTTATATCTTCTTGTAAGAATCCCTTTTGTTTTTATATTTTCTTAAAAATAACTTTGAAACATTTCACTTTCAACGAAATGGGGCCAAAATCTCATTTGGACGCTGGGCGCCAATATATATGGTAATTTTGGACTTGAGTAGTTTGGATTTCATAGCTACACATTAAGGATAAATAATAAAGGTTAAAAAAAGGGTCATCGATCAAGATTTGACATTTATTTCTTTCCGAACTGGGAACTTGGGTGCCTTGCAAAGCTGCAAAATAACTTGCTGTGAAATTGTGTGTATATTACAATTTTTTAAAATTGTGATAAAGTCAATATTACAATAAAAAGAAGATAAAATAAAATCTATTTTCTAAAAAGAAGATAAAATAAAGTCAATATTAAAATCGAAATCAAACAATCAATTGCAAAATTGTATGTGGCCCGCCTTTAGGAATTAGAATATGAGGTCCACTTTAAAAAAGTTTATTGCATGTGGAGCCCATAAGTATAAATCACTAACAAGGATCCACTTTTAAAAATTACAAACATTAAAAATTTTCTAACCATAATTGATATATTAAAATTTTAAATCTACCTAAAGAAGAGTCATTTCAACTTTGTTGGATAGAGTTATTGAACAAGGTGGATTTTTTCATATGGACTCTTTAATCACCTATCTATAATAGATATATATTAAAATTTGAATTCACATAAAGAAACTTAACAAAATTGGACTCTGAATTGATTGATAGAGCTTATCTCTTGAAATTGATTTGAGATCCAATTTCTTTAATTGTTTTGAGATTAGAGTCCAATTTTGCAATCGATTGGCAAATCGGACTCCAATTTCAAAATCGATGCCTATGTCTACAATATATATCAATTAATGGGTAAATTTCAATTGGACCCTATTTCCAATCATGTGAGACTTGACATGATGATGGGTAGAAATAGCGCAAACCAAGTGTACTCCAAAATTACGGTTGAAGTCATGGGTTGTCTTGGAAAACTCCCTTCCAATTATTGCTCTTGTAATGCATGTGCCCCCTCCCACCTACCTTCTAACAAAAATACATAGCGCAAACCAAGTGTACTCCAAAATTACAGTTGAAATCTTGAGTTGTCATGGAGAATTTGCTTCCAAATACAGCTCTTGCACCTACCTTGTACCAGAAAAAAAAAAATTGTCCCATGCATTTTCCTCCTCCAAGCTCCGAGTTCATGCAATAACAACTTCTTACCAACAAAAAAAAAAAAAAAAAAAAATAATCCAATGCCTATATAAAGTGTTGTTCCCAAAATCATTAACTTAAAAAAAAAAAAAAAAACCCAATCTTACCCTTGTTCCCAAATCATTTACAGTATAAAAAAAAAACCCCAATCTTACCACCTGATGGATCTGACCTATCTAATTCTCTTCATTGTATTAGCTATCCCTTTTAAAACCTTGGGGATAGAGGATTGGGATGAAAGTGATCTTCTACATGTATGTGCAGATGAAACAGTACTAAAACAACTAAAAAAAGAGGCACTCTTAGTCTCTGAGCTCTCAGCAGACCTGGATGAGAAAGATCGTTATTTGCCTCTCAGCGTCGATTGGAGGGAGAAGGGTGCAGTAAGTACTGTAAAGCACCAGCGACAATGTGGTAAGAAAAACAATTCGAATTTTTTCCCTAAACTAATTTTTTACTTATTGTCTCTATTTCACTTAATTTAGTCTAATAATTATCTCTATTTCACTTAACACGGATTTTAACAGCTAAAAGTCCATTTGTGAAGCTATTTTGGTAATAAGAGGTAGGAGTGGGTGTTGTGGGCCATAGTATCTTATTATTTATCTCAGCTGAAACGCTGATCAGTAAGGTATATCGTATCCTTTTTTATATATATTTTTGTTATTAATCTTTTAAACTTTATGATAATTAGATTAGTCATACCAAACATATATTCCATCAGAATTGTGATGGTATGAATTCTATTATCCTTGTGAATTGCAATGTTTGTGTTTTTTTTTCCCCTACCCATCTTGTCACTTTCTAATATTGAATGGGCAAATGATGCCCCTAACTTGCTATATAGGAGAGCCCACCACAGATTTCACTCTGATTTGATCATCCAATCATGATGAAATATGGGTTTCTGAAACGTTGGGGAGTTGTTATTGTTATTATTATGATGATGATGATGTTGCAAATTTGGATTGCCCTGAAAATCTTCCACATTGGAAGATCCTAGCCATCCTATTTTCGGGTACAAATAGTCAAATAGCAAGCAAGAACAAAATGAAAAAAGTGCTCTGTTTGTTCTTCCGTTCAACAGTCCTAACCATGCAATCATGATGAAATTCAGGTCTGCGCAATTAATCTGAAGTGGGTGGATTGTTCCTACTCTCTCTCTCAGAATTGTAAATTGTAGGACGGCACATATACAATATCCTTATTGCATCCATGTTGAGACCATTGATCAATGACCTATACGGTTGATCTGATGGGCCACAAAGTCAATGCTAGTTTTCCTTGAAATATATCTGAATATTGCATGCAAGTACAAGATGGAGATGATAGTTTTTTTTCTTAATAACGGAGGGTGTCCAGCTCTTTGGGCCGGATTAATCCCTACGGGATTGGAGAGAGCTGGCTAAATCTCCTGTAGCCCCAGTTTGGTATCATAGTTTTGAACCCTTAACCTTTTGGAGCAAACCGTCCTAATAATGATAGTTAGGAGAGTGACTTGACCAAAAAAAATTGAAAAAATAAAAGGGTTTCAGACCCTTTTATATATACATCTATGCTAAGGAGAGTGAATTTGACAAGAAGGAGATAATTTATGTTCACTGGTACTGTCAATTTATGCTAAACGAGCACTTAATATATATACTCACTGTCAATTTATGCTAAACAAGGACTTAATATATATACTCTTTCTGTTTGTAAAACTTTTGAAACAGGATCTTGTTGGGCATTCTCAGCCATAGGCGCAGTTGAAGGAATACATAAAATCCAAAGCCATAAATTGCTAAATCTTTCAGCCCAACAATTAGTTGACTGTGACAAAGGGAATCGGGGCTGTGAATCTGGCAATATTGGCCCCGCATTCGAGTATATTACCAAACATGGCATTGCAACTCAAGTTGACTATCCATATACTGGTAAAGCTGGCCATTGTAACGCTCATGTCTCCACCCATCCTCCTTCCTCCTTGCCGCCATCATCATTGCCTCTGTCTCCGGCATCGCCGCCTCTCCAACGAATTCTGAGGACAATTCAAACTCCAACTCCCACGCCATACTCCGCTCCTCATGCAGCTCGACCCAGTACCCTGACCTCTGCTTCTCATCGATAGCCGCAGTGCCGGAGATGGCCGCCAACCTCACCAACCAAGGATGTAATCGATGCTTCACTCAATCTGACGATCACTGCCGTCGAACACATTAACTTGACCATCGAGAGGCTCCTCAGCCGGCGGGGCCTCACCCGCAGGGAGAAAACAGCCCTCCACGATTGCCATGGAGAGGGACATAGGTGAGAAGGGCATCTGCGGGATTGCGTCCCTGGCTTCTTATCCCATCCCACTGCAAGATTAACCAAAAAATAAAGTTCGTTATGTTTTTTCTGAAAAAGGAAAATATTACCAATAAACTTTGCTACTTACGAAAAAAAATATATTTCCCTATTTGTTGTAATTACTAGTTTATGTCTTATTTCTACCTGCGTGTTAATAAACAAGAAATGACTAGGGGAAATGACTAGCTCGGGGAGGGACATGCCATTCAACCCGTTAAAGTGCACCAACATGTGAAGCTGGTCACCATCTTGGAAGGCATATGAGAATTATAAACCAACAGGCTGAGAAAATTTTGGCTTGGGGCCGGTAAATTGATTGAGTGGAATATGAATATCTAACAATTTAGAGCTCTAAGATTTTTAAGGAAGACGGGAAAAGAGAACAAATGAGAAACTGGTTCCTTGGGAAAAGCTGCCTAAGTTTACTGCATTTTATATTAGCATGAGTTCCTGAAACGCTCATGATTTCATTTTAGACACAACAGGCCACCTTTTCATGACCAACCTGCACATACATATCACACTCCCACGCTGATTTAAATCACAATTTTCACATGTCAGTGAGTACTTCACGAGCTCAAGTAATTGGACGAAAATCCAATTGCCCTTCCACGACTCCTAGGGATAGCCTCTACATAGGAAGGGAGTTTATTTTGAGCAGTTTAGATTTTTAATAGATAGGCTCCATTATAGTTTGTGAAGCTCAATCACATAATCATTTTCCGTTTGGATGCCACAACTGCTAGTAACAACATTGCCTCACAGGTTTCTGGTTAAGCCAGTGATGATGCGTGCATTGTTAATAAAAGACTCACTTTGACTGTACTCAACTCAAGGTTGGCAGTGTGGTCTCCTGAGCCCAAGCTGGCATCAAATCCAAACCATTAGTCTTAATTAGGCTTACAGAAAACTGCAACCACATCATGGAAAGTATAGAGAAAAACAGCAGCTCTGTTTTTTTTAACCGTGGCCATTTGTGGTTACCCCTTGGGGCCTGTTTGGATAGGCAAAAAATAGAGTAGAGTGAAGTTAAATGGGCCTTAACAGTCTAAAATTTCAACTCTACCCTGTTTGGATGAGTCTGGAGCCACATGTACTCCACTTCACTTCAACTCTAAATACTTTAATTTCTTTGAGTAAAAGTGGATTCTACTACAAACCTTAACTTCAAAATAAGCATCCAAATGAAGTAAAGTGAAGTACTCTACTTTAACTTCAACCTACATCTCTTCACTCCACTCTACATGTGAAATCCACTTCACTTTATTCCACTCCTCATTTATCCAAACACGCCCTTGGTGTTGAAGATTCCCTAAAAAATTTAAACCTATGATTTGGAGAATTTTGAAGATTACAAATGTTAATCAAAGTGTCTAATTCTTAGAATTCCACTAATCAGACATAAAACTCTAATAATTCAAAAAGAGAACAGAGCTTCCTATAATGACCGCCAAGATGTAGAAATCGTGAAAAAAATTAATTCAGCCAAATACTCTAATAAGGTTTCTAAAATTCCAAACTCTGAAGTATCTTATAGTTTATTCAAGCCATTTTACTGTATCCAGTCTTGGGGATGCTCTATGGCAACGCAATTTGGGGAATTCAAGTAAATAAGGAATGACAAGTATTCAAAAGCCCAAAACATGGTGCATTCCAAATTCACAATGAGCCAATTAGTATGCAATGACACCATTCAAACTATTGACTAAATATACCTTGTCGGGCTAAATTAGCACCAAAATGGAATTATAATCACTCTTCCCCACTTGCCCATTTTAAAGGCCTAAAAAGTAAAATAAAGATGGAAAGGCCAATATATGACAATTAACAATTTTTATAGGCAAAAGGAGAACCGTGAGTTCTAACTACAATTAATGAAGTATATACATTTACGAAAACTTATCTCACGCAATGGCACCATTTGACAAATCCCCAACTCCAATTCTCCTTAGGACACTTAGGTTTTGGTATTGTTCTCTTATTATTCCTAATTTTTTATTAGATCAGGTTGTGTTGAAATCAAATCGTGTTGAGACTACACTCTCCAAAACTTGTTTGGCAACATTATATTGAATTACTCTACTGAGAATATGCTACACGGAAGTTTTGCTCCAAGAAGCAGACATAAGATTTACAATGTAGGACCCACCTTTTATTATTTGCGGCACTTTATTATTAATGTACCACCTATCGAAATTACAACGTGGTACCCGCCTTTGAAAATTAGAAAATAGAACCTATATTCATAGGATTTACAATGTGGGCTCACCTTTATAAGAATTATAATGTGGGGCCACCTTTCTGTAAATGTAAATATAAGACCCACCTTTAAAATTGCAATATGGTACCACCCTTAAAAATCAGAATATATAATGTGTGTCCACCCTTTGTGAACGTGACCATGTGACCCACATTTATTAATTACAAAGAGTCACATTTCTTCTGATTGTGGACACATGACCTACTTTTAGAAATTACAATGTAGTGCCCACCTTTAGAAATTAGAACATGGGGGCAACATATTCATAGGATTTACAAAGTTGAACCACCTTTATAAGAATTATAATGTAAGGTCATCTTTTTTGTTGATTGTGAATGTATATGGGACCTCCCTTTAGAAATTATAATGTGGTACCCACCATAGAAATCTGAACATGAGGCCGCATTCATAGGATCCACAATGTGGAGCTACAGTCATAGGATTCACAATATGAGCCCGCATTCATAGGATTTACAATGTGGCTCCACTTTTTGTGATTGTGACCATATGACCCACCTTCAAGAAATATAAGGTGATCCATCTTTTCTATTATTGTGGACACGGAACCTACCTTTAAAAATTACAATGTGATGTCCAACTTTAGAAATTAGAAGATATGGCTTACATTTAAAGGATTTTTATGGTAGAAATTATGGTAGAAATTAGAAGATATGGCTTACGTTTGTTTGCTAAGTGGATATGCTACACATTGCACCTGAGTCACGTCTGAAGCATATTCTTCTCCCTCCATTGTCTTGCCTGCAAGTGGTGCCCATGGTGGCTGGGGTCATCTCTGATGATTATATATTGTGAAGCTTTTTTTTGGCTTCCCAGAGTACTCCTGATGCACAGGTTTTGTCTTGGTGGGATTATGGCTACAAAATCACTGCCTTGGGAAACACAACTGTGATTGTAGATGATAACACTTGGAATAATACACTTTGATAATGTTTGGCATGTAAGGTCATCTTATAAAGATGAGGCATATGACTCATGAGATAGTGCATTCACTTGACGTTGATTATGTTCTTGTATTTGGAGGCAGTGACGGACCTAAAATTTTCGTTCAGGTGGGGCAACATAGGTTAAAGGACATGATTTTTAACATTTTTTTTTCTTTTTGTAAGGAATCCTACTACTAACACCTAATTCATAAATAAGCTTCTAAACCAAACACCCAAATCCCAACTCCTTAACAAATTAACACATCAATTAGCAACCGTTCTACAACATTAAAGAAACTCTAAAAAAACTCTAGAGAAGTAAGAATTTTTATCATATGAAAATTAGTACCTATTTATCTTTTCCTTAACCTCCTCATGGTTTTTCTATCATATCAATCCCAATGAGATCAAGCACTTTTACTTTTAAATGAATATTGTCACCATAATCATAAACATCATATATATTAGGGATTTTTACAAAAAAAGTGTCCTTAGATGTGTATTATCCCATTTTAAACACCAATACACAAAAATACCCGTATTGGTGTTTGTACAAATTTTTTGGACGATTTTACCCATCCTGTGGGAATGTCATCTCACTTTGGCCCTGTTCCTCTCCCGCCTATTTTCTCTCTGTATCCCTCTCCATGCGCCCTTCCTTTTTGCATTCTTTTTTCTCACTTTCTCATAACCTTTCTTGATCTTGTAGTATCTTTTCGGTTTTAGATTTGTATCTTTGTAGATCCTTCTACAGAAGGATGATGAGAAGTGGTTTACAGCAAGGCCAAAATTACATCTGACATCCTTATGTTCAAATTACTTACGAGCCTAATTTTGAGCCACTGCTTTGCACTATTTCTATCCTTCCATACTTGAGTTTTACATGGAGACATTTACAATGATCGAAATTTACAGCTGAAAAGATGCTACAAAAGAAGAAAAGCCATGTTAGCCAACCTGCGTATCCACCGAGCATAAGCCTTTGTTCAATTCCGTTTGAAGGCCAGCCAGGGATCTGTTCTCTCCAGTTTGTGTGGCGGGTCGGGCTTGGTCTGTGTCTCTTGTCGGATGACAAGAAACGGCCATTCGGTGCTGCACCCTTTCAATGTTTAAGTGTCCAAGCTCCTTTTCTTTTTCGCTTTCTCAAAAATTGACTATGGAGTTGAGTAAAAATTTTCTGAATTCAATGAAAAAATATGCAGGCCAGTCTTCCAAAAAAAAAAAAAGAAAAAGGCTTCCAGTTACATGTTTCCCCTAATGACAAATGCATCTTGTCCTGCTGCCTGTCTATTCATAGCCCCCTTCACTCCTGTGCTGCACCAAGGTAACTTCACTTCTCCCTGTCTGTATGCTCTCCTTCCTTGCATGCCCTTTTCTCTCCTTTTCCCTCTCCCTGCTCTTTCCCTCTCTGCATCCCTTATCTGATCCTTGCTCTCTCCTTCCCCCTCGCTTTGGGCGAACATTTAGTCTCCATGCGTTCCCTTTCCCTCTTCCTCTTCGTTTTAGCCCAATCAACCCCCTTTTAGCCGGATCCTCTCACACCAGCAGCCATCGATGCTCTCTCGTCGCCGGAGTTGATGTAGAAATTCTTTTTTATGAAAGAGGGCCTCTCTAGCCAAAAAGTTGAGAACTTGCATAAAGTAACCATTTTCTTTTTTTTTTTGGCAAGTGCACGACAGTGCCCTTCCTTAATTTCCTTTGAAATTTGTGTTCAGATTGCCTTGAATCCAATGCTCTGTTTGTTTACTATGGATTTCTAAAAAGGGATTGATGGCAATTTGAAATCCCAGAATAGGAGCTTCAGTGATGCTTTGGTTCTCTATCCTGTATTTGTTGTTTACTATCTATTTTTTGTTTGATTTACTTATTTGGATATGGGCCTCGATCTCATCGCCTTGACAGTTTTAGGTAGGCACCAATTTTCCCATGTTCGTTTTACTTAATAATGATTGTATCGGGTTTGTAATGCATCCCTGCCTTTCTGTGCTATAGTAATTTTTTCCTAAGATATATTGTAACATTATTTGCTAAAATACGTGATAGCAATTTTGTCTCAGAGCTATGCTAAAATACCTACTCTAGTAGTATTATGTGGTAGAGTAGCAGCTACCAATATGTTGTCTTAGAACTTTGAAATCAGTTGGTATGCCTTGTCATAGACTCATGTTGGCTCTTTTCCTTTCTCCTCCATCTGGGGTTGTAGTGTCATTGTTGTTTGTTTGGCTGCTTCATTCAGTTTTTCATTAGATTTTCTTATGGTGGGGTTCTTATTGTAATTTGATTGTCTCTTATGGGTATTATTTCATTTTCCTTTTTAATTTTTCGTCTTCGTTCCGTTTCTAACTTCTCATTTAATTTTGTTTTGCTTCTATGCTTTTCGCTTGGGATTTGGCTGCTTCGGTTTTTTGCATTGTATAGTAACTGTGAATGTGGTTTTTGTTCCTTGATGTCATGGGCTTTCCTAGAATTGAAAACACCCATTAGAAATGATGTTGTTCCCTGTCCTGTGATGCCTCATCTCCATTTTATGGCCACCCCTTAATACGCTGGGTCTTCTATGTACATCGGTGCTTAAAATGTTAAAACCTGATTCCAAATTATACAATACCTTAGGTCAATTGTGGGAATTTAGTTCATTTCCTTTTTGCCCACCTTATTCCCCATCATCATGAAGGCCATTTTTCAGAAGAAATTAATCACATTTACACATAATATACCAATTTCATTTCTAGTACATTATCACTTGTTGAACAGTATAGAAAATGAACTACTCATGTTTGAATATCATGTGAGATTCCAATGTTTTGGACTAACGTACGAGCTACAGAAAAACGATAAGAGTGCAGGGTCATACGATGTTTAATATTTACCTATAAATAATGATCAATGATCTTGTTGTACTATAAATGATGTTGAACAAAAACCACTTGGTGAACCCTGTAAGTCTTTCTCATTGTATATGCAACTCATTATATAGACCTTATTGTTTTCTTGTAGGGTGCAAAAATTTGGCGAATAAAGTATAAATTTCTGAAACGATACCGTTATGAAAAAATTGTCGGAAATCAAAATTGACTCAAATCGTTCGTCCTTCTCATATTCTAAGCATCTCAATATGTAGTCACCATAGTTATCTTGTTGTACATCAAATTCGGATGAATACGATAAAATTTATGGTTACGATATCGTTATAAAAAATCGAATTCCTTTTTCTTGATATCCGAAGAACGTGAGTCCTTCACATTTTTCGTTATCTCAATATACACTAACCATGAATTTGTGATTGAACACCAAAATAGGATGAAGAAAATAAAAATTCTTGTAACGCTATCGTCATCAAAAAACAATTTCAAATCTTTACTCCATCACCTTTTATCTTCTCAATAGAAAGTCAATGAAGTTATCTTGCTGGTCACCATAATTGGATGAAGAAAATCAACATTCACTGTAACGATATCGTTGTCCAAGAATGTGTTCTTCATTTGAACTCTTCTAGATGCGCTCTAGCATTTCATGATTGCTTGCACTTTTTATAAATTCATTGGTAAACAGAATAATTAAGTCTGCATTCTTAATGATTTAGCATTGTTTAACAATTTCTCTATAGTCGATCACTTGTAAATTGTTTTAAGGGATAGAATTTTGTCCATATCATTGTCTAGGCATCTCATTCTAGATTCGCTGTGATGCGACTTTTTGGGAATAAATTTAACTGATGCCCAATCTAATGTGCGAAATTCAATTTGAATATCATCCTCGTCCTACACCTTGCATGTGTTAATCAATTTTCTATGGATAACTATTAGTTTTACTGTCTCTGCTATATTAGCACAACGACTCGCTAAATATATGCTTAAACATTGGCTCTTTCCTTCTATCCGGTATGAATGCGGCCGGAGAGGTTCTAACCCACCATCGAGAATCTAACACCTGTAAATCTGGATAGAGCCTTTGTTGTTCTGAGGAGCCATCCCAATAAGCAATCCAAGCTTGAAGCTTGAGAAGTGGAGTCCATCAAACCAAGTGTGTGAAAAGATAGTATAGCAAAAATTAGGCAATTGAAATATGCTCCAAGCTAGCTTCACGTGGCCAGCAGCAAACGATGAAACTGCCTCTGGAAATATTACAAGTAGGAAGATTCATAATCTAAGTGCTAAAATTGATTCGTTCGTGTTTGAATTTTTTATTTTATGATCATATCATTCTTGAAAGCCTTTTTTGGCCTGTTGTTAGTTGATTCACGTGCCGTATTTGCTGTAGCTTCTATTCAGAAGAAAAACTAGCTACTTGGATTGCAAATGCGAAATGATTATCGGACAAATGCTATAGGAAGATCATGCTGCGAAGACAATGGACGTGGACGGAATCTATAGCCCTTGTAAGTTTTTCTTGAATCTTGATTAATGCAATTGCACCATATCTTTTTATTCAATTCTTTTTACCTACATCTCAATCTTGCCTTTTTCGGGTCATTTTACCTACATTTAAATCCATTCCGATATTCGCTTTGCATTGCATGCTCTCTGTACTGATGAGACCAGATTCGCTGGTGTTTTGATGGGGTTGATATGAGGGAATGCCCATTTTGATTTGGTAGATTCAATCAAAACTGTCTCCGTTTCAAAAAGATTGCAGGGAATTCTACCAAATAGATGTTGCTTTCTTGCAAGTATTTTTCTTCAAAGTGTTTTGTTTCTTTTAAGAGATTCAGATTTCCTAAATGTATGGGTATGAATATTGAAACAAAATGCCCCAATGCAAGATCTAGTTTTGATCCATTTCGATGACTGGTTAACAGTTAGTGGGTTCAGTGAATGTGTTCTCTGATTCTATGATGATTGCAGAGAGGGGAGGTGACTATGACGTCGAGGTCAAGGGAGTCAAGATATCTCCAGATCCAGTGGTTAGAGGCAAGCTAGCAACTTTCAGCATCTCTGCATTAATCTGGTAAGTTCATGTTGCCTGGGTTTGATATATTACTTTGGATGTTTCTCTTTTAAGGGAGATTATTTTCTTGCTCATTGACTCACTGAGTTTTCCTTTACATGTTACTCTTATAAGGAAGATGAGCATTGAGTTATGAGTTATATGTACTACTACTTCATACCTTGCTCTTATAGGTGAGATGAGCTTCAGGAAAATGGATGACAAGAAGCGCCCACTTGAGTTTGTACCTGAAGCTGATTTGCAAGGAATACAAAGTGGAAAAGGGAGGCGGTCTGCAGGCATGGTTTAGCTTGTCCTTCTGATTTTGATAAGTGGAAGAGATACAAAGTGGAAGACAATCGTAGAGGGTATTCTTCAGAAAGAGGGAGGCGGTCTGCAGGCATGGTTTAGCTTGTCCTGAATAAGGTTGTGGAATTGGGCTGCAGTCATAGAGAAGAAGCTAATGTCCATCCATGTTTGTGCATATTTGGTTGGTGGGAGGGTTATCACCACCGGCTGTACCATAGTTGCTGATGCTGCTACTATAAAGTCCATCATTGTTTATATTTCCCCTAAAGACATAGACATGACAGTTGTGCTCTAAATTTGTTATTGCATTAACCATTCATTGTATCGTTGTTGCACTCGCATCGTTTTGGATAAAGTGGTCTATGTAGCAATCAAGTTATAAGTTTGGAAGGCCACAACGCATGGATCTTTATTGCTTTACATTAGTAATTAACAATTACGATTTTGGAGCATTTTCTTTCATTTTTGTTGTCAAACAATGAGACTGGCCCTGACTATAAATTGAGATACATAAACAATGAAAAAGGCTCACAAATTTCACCAAGATTAGTGGTTACTAAATTTTTTAATAACGATATCGTTACGATCCTTTATAGTTTTCAACGATATTGACACGGACTATATATTCAGATACATAAACAATGAAAAAGGCTCACTAATTTCACCCAGATTAGTGATTTCTAAACATTTTTTATAACGATATCGTTACAATCCTTTACAGTTTTTCACTTCTCTTTCCCCTCCCCAGCAACCACATTAGCCCTGACTATATATTGAGATGCATAAACAATGAAAAAGATGCACGGAGGTTACCAAGAAGACCAAATTACAAATATTCCAACAACGAAATCGTTACCGTCCTTTACAGTTTTCAGTATCAAATTTGTTATCTAGCAAATTAATTGCCTCGATTTTAAAATGTGATCTTTAAACAATGGGAAATACTCATGAATGCACATCTGGATCTTGGTCCAGGGAAGGTAGAATATGAAGGTTCAAGCCCTCACTATGATCTTCGAACCCCCTTAAAAATGGCTCAGGGAATTTGGGGTACAAGGGTTCGAACCCTCTTCCTGAGGGTTCGAACCTTCGACCCCCCTGGAAAATGGCTCAGGGAATGCATGATACAAGGGTTCGAACCCACAGGAAGAGGGTTCGAACCTTCGACCCCTCTGAAAAATGGCCTGAGGAGTGCAGGATACAAGGGTTCGAACCCTCAGGATGAGGGTTCGAACCTTCGACGCCTCTGGAAAATGGCATGAGGAGTGCAGGATACAAGGGTCCGAACCCTCAGGATGAGGGTTCGAACCTTCGACCCCCCTGGAAAATGGCTCAGGGACTGTAGGATACAAAGGTTCGAACCCTCAGGATGAGGGTTCGAACCTTTGACCCATCTGGAAAATGGCCTGAGGAGTGCAGGATACAAGGGTTCGAACCCTCAGGATGAGGGTTCGAACCTTTGACCTCCGTGGAAAAAGGATCAGGGAGTTCAGAATTCTAATCGTGAGTCTTTCTTATTGTTTATGCATCTCAATATAAACTCATCATTATTTTCTTATTGGATACAAAAAATGGATGAAGATACTATAAATGGTGGTAACGATATCGTTATTGAAAAACAATGTCGGGCACAAAATTCAAGTTCGTATGAGTAGGAATTTAAGTTCTTAAAGATTTTCCGCCCTAATAAACATCTATAGATTATCCCAGCTGCAATTATAAAATGTTTTTTCTTATGTTTGTTCCTATTCTTAACCTTATGGGATCTATGAATTGATTGGGTTAATCGTTAATGGTGCACTACTAAAATGTTTTTATGTTTGTTGCACCCATCATGACTTTCTAATTTTGTACTGTAATGCTCCACCTTTTTTACTAATCTGAAAGCCTAAAATTATGTGTGGCGTACTCGATTGATTGGTGCTAACAAAAGAAGATGACGAGTACCATTGACCATTTGCCTTTCTTTTTCACATTAAACACAATTACTATTATTTCATTTTCAATTCCTGTCATATTTGACCTCTTTATTTTTATTTTTTTTATGGGAGGCCAGAGTCTGAGAGCTTTAGGGATGAAGGCATGGATCTAGTTCCTTCAAAGTGGAAAGGAATCTGTCATAATAACATCGAAGCTGGAGTTAGTTACAACATGTCTTTTTGTAAAACCGGCTGACATCACCTTTGAATGGTTCTTTTTGTTCATAGCCGTTATTCTTAGTCATATTGATGGTGAGGTTATGAAATGTCATATAAAGGGATTGTAACGTTCTTGAATTCCCATGCTCTCTTTTGTTTTTCTTTTTTCTCTTGACCCTTTTGTCTGGTGGCACAAAGTTTGGAACCATTCTTGTACTTATTTAGAACATCTCTGCAACACAGTTGCTCCACAGATATCAATTTCAGTACAAGGGATTGGAAAAATGATTCAGGATAAAGAACAAAACCATAACAGGCTTTTCTACATGACAAATGGGTTGGAAATATGGAGTTGAAGAGGGTAAACTCAAATGGCCTTTATTTCATTTTAAAATGTTAGATAATGTGCTTACAAAATTATGGAATGTTTGGAACCCAATAATTATTCTAGCACACAAAGGTCATACACCCTTTACAAGTAGACTGACTTCAAACATAGAGCAATTCCTCCCTCATACAAAATACACCCGATAAGGACCGCTTGATCTGCCTCCATATGTTGCCTCCAGTGGAAGTAGATTTACAAGTTCCAAACACTACCAGATGCCTACTCTGCAAGATTAAACAAAATCCATATGAAAGTTGAATGTCATAAAAAAGATGGAATTTTGGAAGTGCATGTAATGATAGTATGCATTAGAAAAAGGAAAGAAAGAAATTATTGACGTTCATCATTTCAATTTATAAGTTCTGACCTTTTGTATCATCGAAGCAAGCTCTTCAATCTGTTTAATCCCAAACCACAACAGCAATTTCACAGGATGCTTACTTGCTTAGAAGAGATAAGTGCTCAAAATTTGCTTGCAATTCCTTTGTCTAATGCATAGTTAAGAAGAAAATACACACCCGTCAGCGCCAAACACAAATAGAACAATGGAGCAGGATTTTATGATAAGAGTAAAGTTTGTACACATGGGAGTAACCAATACATTCACAGAAAGCTTGAGAGCCATTTCAATGTGCGCACTTCTCTTGGCGAATCTAAATTGCGACAAAATTGCAGGAGCACATATAGCTTAAATCATCCTTTAAAATTAGATAGAACCGAAAAAAAAAATTTCCTTCTTCTTTACGTTTATTAGGATTTGGACGAAAATATAGAGCAATATAGAGAGCTTTGATTCGTTCATGGGGAATTGAATTCTGGTGTGGAATAAGAATAAAGGGAAAAATTTTATCTACACCTCCTTGGTTTTTATTATGTTATAAAAGCAGCCACTTTTTTCATTTTTGTTTTACAATTTACACCTTTTATTTAAAAACAAAACTGATAAATAAACTTAACTTCCAATAAGAAATTTAAGAAGTCAATATCTCCGAAATGCTGCCCATATATGTGGAGAAGTGAACAGGTCGGTTCGAAGGAGGAACCCATTGTAGATCCAGACACGGATCTATCCATATAGATCAGGATGCAATTCCTATATGGAACCAGGATGTCACTTGGCTCCCCAGAGATCAATCCATGGATTATGCTTCTCGTCCAATATATTGTGGCATATCTTCCCACTTGTGTGGACTACCTTGGGTCCCAGCCCCCAACCCCCTTGAATACGGTACCATCAATAATTTAGAAGAAGAAGTTAGATAGACTTTAGTGGAACAAAGTGTAATGACTTTCTATTTTTTTCAATATTTTCTAATATGGCTGTAGGTGTTGAAAGTTATCCTTGGTGTATATGAAGACTACCGTTTCGTAAGAACAAGAAAGTCTAGTAATCATTTACTAAGGAGGTGAAATGGGTGAATCTGAACTTCTAAAAGTACAAAGTCAAATATATGAAGGGAGTTCTATGAAAAGTAGATGATGTCTTAGGTTATATAATGTGGTTGGGGAATTTCATTATTGGCTCCTCAAATATGCATTATCATTTATATATCAATTCTACATTTAGCTGTCTCATTAAAGATACAATTGTATCTGTATTGATTCCTTTCACACCCATTTAGGTTTCATTCACAATTAAAGAGACACCATTTTATGAATGAGATAATAATAGGTCAGATTTGTGACTTGGGACCTCATTTTATATATATATATAATGAATTTTCTCCATCAACATTTTTTTGATTGATCATAGACTCCTATCTTCACAATATTGCAAACTTAGGTTTTCTACAAGAGCTAGTTTGCATATTGGTGCGTGCAAACTGCCCTTAAAGTTATGACGACTCACATGTGATATGACAAGTGTGATCAGGTGGAGATGGAACTATAAATTGGAGGTTGGGGTAAAAAGCAGTCTATGAGTGAGAAAACAGCTAATGACAGAACAGATAATTGCAGTGGCTGTGGCAAGGCCATGAAGACTCTATGTGGAATAGATATTGGATGTGGAAGGCAGGTGTGATCAGGCGGAGATGGAACTGTAAATCAGAGGTTGGATTGGTCAATTTGGAAGGTGAGTCAGCTTTGTTACCATGATAATTAAGAAGTCTTGCAGAAAATGATAATTTCCCACCATATACATCATGTGCATTTGATATAATCAAAGAGATAGACAAGATCAATGAAAGATTTCATCTAAACACAAATCTAGTCTGATGACAACCTCTCCTGTGATAACCAAAGATCCTATTATCCTAACAAATACAAAGACAGTTCCATTATGAAGGGAAACAGAGAACCAAAAACAAGGTCTCCAAACGTATTAAAAAAAAATCAAATGTACTTAACAAATTGAAGTGGTAATCAAAGATCTTGTTCATATCAGGTACACATGTATTAGCATATAAAAAGAAAGAAAGAAAAACAAGTTGACAAAGTTAAAGCATTGAAATTGATGCCAATACACTCACCATCTCCTTGACAGCAAGAGCATCAACTTCTTTGGAGAAGAAACGTTCTGGAACAGCATGGTAGTGTTGTAGAATACTGTGAAAAAAATAAAACTATAAAACCATAAGCATCAAAATAAACATAATTAGGCAAGCAGGCAACATGAAAAGAACAATCTAAAAAGAAATTGAGCAATGTGAGTACATATTCATACAGACACTAGTAACAAGAAAAACAATAAGCATTTAGATAATGAAAGTACCGGTGACAGATCACAGATATAACTCACTGCATCACTTTTGACCTCTTGAAAGCAGCAAGAGGTCAAAAAAATAAAAAAATTGTGCCCTAACTCGGTGAAGAATTCCATCAAACACTTAGCAGGCACGATGAAGTGCATAAAATTAAAGGAAAACAATAATAAAATATCAATAACTAAACATCAAAATGGTAACAAGAAATTATAAATAAGAAACCAAAGATGCAATCTTTGTGGAAAACAGAGGATGTTGCACTAGGATCTGAGACAAAACAAAACTCATTGAAACTTAAACCTCTCAAATTCCAACTAGAAACAGATGATACCAATAGAAAAACTAGGAACGGATGATCATCGAATTTAATGGAATTGCGGATAAGAAGAAGAGGAGATTACCTGCAAGATTGAAGGCCAATCCGTCGAACCAAGCTCAAGGAGATTGTAGTGTTTCAAATCCGTTCAGCTTTCACCAAGAGGGGGAGCAAGAGAAAGAGGAAGAGGAAAAGCTCTCACTATTCTATTTTAAGGTGGTGATGAGAAGAAGAAGAACCGAAAAGGAATCAAGAGGTGTGGAAACATCAAGAGATTTCTTTTGGAAGCAGGAGGATACAAGAGGAGAAACTGTCGTTCTTAATTCTGGGTTGGGATGACGATGTCGTCCGCAGCTTTGGGGGTAGAGTTGTAAAAATCCCTTGCACGAACACTAAAGTTGTCATTTTGGTGTATTTCACCCTAAATCAGTATAATACAAGTTTAAGGACATTTATTTGGTAAAAATCCCTATATATTATAGTCCAAGAAAAAATTTTCAAAAGAAGAAGAAATAAGTAGTTTAGCTCAATCTTCTAATTTTGTTGCTATCTACTTTTGTTTACAAGAAGAAAATAAACTCTTGTAATTTATTGGAGTAGGATTACCGATTCCACGGAGGCATTATACGGTCACACAATTAAGAAATGCGAAGGGATGTGGTCAAATGGAAACATTATTGTATACATGTGGCCCTCTATGGTGATGATGATGAATGATGACAATGATTGGTCGATGTCTTGGTGTTCCACTTCCAACACCAATAGGCTTGGCTTTAGGTATGAGGAACAAGGACCATTTCAGATGAGAACATCCAGAAACATGCACTAATTAATAAATATTTGGCTAACTAATGGATGGTTATAAGAAAATGGTAGCAGTCCAAACACAATGGATGAATTTAGCCAATAAGGATCACCGGCAGAAAGAGTGTTTTTCGACGCGGGGCGGTACTTTTGAGATAAGTCACTATGTCAAAATTGACCTTAAACGACTGCCAACGGCAGTCGTTTATCCACAAATACGACGGCTTACGGCCGTTGAAAAAAACGCAGTCGTTTTACATAAACAACTGCCGAAAACACTCGTATAATTACTAAAATAAACGACTGCCATAGGGCAGTCGTTGTTTGCGACGGCTCCGGCCATCGGGGAATTTAAAAATGTTTGTCGTCCTTTTCAAACCTGTAACGGCTAGCTGAATGTAGTTTATAGAAAACGACTGCTGATGAGCCATCGTTTCTATAAATATTTCTTTTTTTCCCCGTTTTGGGACGTTTTTTTTCACTTTTATGATCTATTTAATGGTTTTTATCCTGTAACTTTTGTCAATTTTGCAAGATTAAAAATAAGGGCCCAAATGCTACAAATTAGGCACTTGACAAAAAAAAAAGAAGAAAAAGAATGTAGTAGAAAAGATTTTATTAAAGAATAAAAGATTTTATTAAGGTGACATTGAGAGAGTGAGATGATGATGTTTCTTACTCTTGCTATGCAGAGAGGATGAAAAAGGAGGCGAAGAGAACTCTTCCTGCAAAGACGAATCGACCTATTTCTATGTTTTCGTAGATCGACAAATCAAAAAACCCCAAAATACGAAAGAAGATGCAGAATGAGAGAGGGAGAGAGAGATCTAAATGCTCACTCCCAATCAAAGTCCTAGTATCATTAACCGCCATCCATACCTGCAAACCATTTCAAAAACCGCTCTTCGTCGTACAGTTGAAGATAAGCGGTTTCAAATTGAGAAAAACCACCGCACTTGGGGAGTGAAAGATAGGCCGACTTCAAAGTGAGAGATAAAAAGGGAATCGAGGGATCGGATCTGAGTTTTTCTTTGGGGATTTGGAGAGAGATGAAGAGGCGTCGTTTGCTGGAGAGGCTTGTGTGTTTCAGATTCAAACGAAATAGGATTGTAAACGACGGTCCGCGGCAACATCGGTTACACCATCACTAGGGAGACCCACATAAGGATAAATGATCAACGGCTGAGAATCATCAAAATCTAAACGACAGATGATCAACAGCTGAAAACCATCAAAATCTAAACGACAGCCACTGCAGTCGTTTCTTCCTTATCATTTAACGTCGGAAATTTGCGTTTTTGACGTAGTGAGTTGGGCATGGGCCAGGGCCCATTACATGTTTTTGAGAATTTCTAAATTTCACTTGGGGTGACCGCCCATATGGTGACTGCACACCTGTTTGAAGGTGGAGGTGTGTGTGACCGGTTATTCTTTGGAAGAAATTAACGAGTGCATTCTTTCATTATCTGAAAAAAATTTTAGTAGCTGCTTGTGTTTATTTTCTCAGGGCATGTTTAGAAACAACACATGATCATTAATCTTTCTACTACTACAAGTGTCAACTCTTATATAGATAGTAACAACATTGGCTCACAGGGTTTTGTGAAATAACAAGAAAATCAATCAAAGTGGCAACAACCCCACTGTAGCCAAGTCTAATGTGGGCAACAGATAAACAGAGGAAAAAACCAAAATACACAGGTAGATCCCTTTCAACCAAATTACACTTCTTGTTTATGTGTTGCCTTGCCTTATTTCATTTCGGTTCAGAAAGGATGAAAGAAAAAGTGAGGAGAAAAAAAAATCAATTTTGTTAACTCCAGTGACAAATAAGAAACACCACTAACATAAATAAATAATTACATATCGGATTTATTCAGGTATTTATTCATGTGAGAACTATATGAGAATTTCAGTGGGGCGCAACTGTGGGTCCCATTTGGGGATGGGACTAGGGAGATGCAAAGATCTACGTGAGACCACTACAAGTATCAAGTTTGACCCCAACCCCATGCCCCTAATTCCTTCATCCGCGGCCCACAAGTTTAATGGCTTCATATTAAAAAAAAGAAAAGAAAAAGATTCAACATTCGATCAAACAGTTCAGTTCATTGGCTCACAATAGGTTGAGTAGGTTCAAATTTGTCTGTGGATTAAAGTCGAACCCGTATTTGGCAGATTTTTGAAATGGATTGGTTGCCCCAACCTGATAGTTCAAAGAGAATGCATGACTATTATTTTATCCACACATGATTTATTGGTCTGATAAATGCTAATGAGCGGGTATAATTTTCGCAATAAAACCCTACAAATAGATGAGTTACAAGCAAAATTAAAGTTCATGTTTACACTGTCAAAACCATGTTTTTTTTTAAAGAGGGTGACAAGCATCAAGCATCTGTCCAGAGCAATCTCCGAGATAAAAGAGAAGATGGTCTGTAACCTGGACCGTTTATTAGGTAGACCTACCTGGATTCGGTGGGCCCCATAAGTGTACATCCACATGTTTGTGTGCAATTGAATTCCAAGGAGTACAAAGGGATGTGTTTATGTCAAAATGGATTCCTTAACCTGGTTGTTTGTATTAGAATACGTAAGAATTGAAAACACTGGTGGTTAAAAATGAAGATTAAGGGCACATTTGGCAAATTGACAGGAATCCCCTGGATAGAGGGTTTTTTTATTTTATTTTATTTTTTATGTTGGAATCAAGCCACATCCTCCAAGAGGGTTTTCTAAAAATAGTTCCAAGTTTGGCCGAAGAGAGGAATCATGGTGTCTATGAATTGTGTGATCCAACAGTCATAAGTTTTTAATCAATTTCTCATAATCCATGAAATATCAAGGGCTGATCTTTCACCCCATTACCAGTTTGGCTCTTCAGATATTTTGAACGGTTCAAATCATGCAAAGGGCGCCACATAAATTAAAACTTAATATTTTAGAGCATGGACGTTTAAATATCTCGAAATAGATGATAGATCTACGGTTGAAAGTTGGGCCCCTAGTTGTATTTGGTCTCCTCTAAATTATTCACGGTTCAGATGATGATTTCGAGGCCCACAAAAATCATAAAAATGGAAAAAACGTATTGCAGGACAATCCCTTTTTTTTTTTAGTACCGTGGGGCGTATCAATGGTCACAATAGTTTTGCAAATATCTCAAATTATAGATGGAATCAACGGTTGATTTTTGGTATGGTAGCCGTTTTAGACCTTGTTAACACTATTACTGGTTCAGATCTTGATTGTGGGGCCCATAGAAACACAAAAACCGGTCTCCCTATGTTAACGTCTTGAACACTGTAGCTCTTCAATTCCGCGTGCGCGTTGATTCAGTTGATGTGGGGGGGGGGGGGTTGCATCCTCCAAGGGCTTTTCCACGCGGATTCAAATGTGGGTTTTCCACATATTTGCAAACGGCGATTCCTTGCATCCTCCTAGAGGTGAAATTCTGGTGCCGGCTTGCCGGCACGGCCCACTGAAGCTGGGCCCAGCACGGCCCATGATAATTATGTGGGCCGTGTCGTGCCTGGCCCAGGGCCTCTGGGGTCAGCCCAGCACGGCCCAGGGCACTGCTCTGGTCGTGCCGAGTTGGGTTGGGCCCTGGTCGGGCCTGGGCCGTGCAACCCACATATCCCCCTCTCCCTTTATTTTTTTTAAATTTTTTTTTAAGTTCTTTAGACTCTTCACTCTTGGTCTTGGACCAATTTCATTAAAATAAAGAAATTAAGAGAAATAACAAGTAGAATAACTCTAATGATGTTTTGAAAAAATACATCAAATAAATTGTTTGAGGGGGGGGGGGGGGGGGGGGGGTGGGGTGGGGGTGGGGGTTGGGTGGATTTAAAAAAAAAGGAGCCTTTGGGGGTGGGTTGGGCCGTGCCGGGCCGCCCAAGGGCCTGGGGCACTGGCCTAGCAAGACACGGTTTTTTAACCGGGCCGTGCCGCGGGCCTGGCAGCCCTGGCCTAGCACGGTCTAGCGGGACTGCGGGCCGGCCCGTTGACCAAGTCAACGTGCCCAAGCACGGCCCAGGCACGGTTTTTTTTGTGCCGGGCCCGTGCTAGGCTTGGGCCGCCTGCCCAGATTTTCACCTCTACATCCTCCAAGGGCTTTTCCACGCGGATCCAAACGTGGGTTTTCCACAAGATCGCAAAAAAATGAGAGAAATCCGCGGTGAGGACGTTTACCAAACATCCCCTAAAGATGAGTTTCTAGAAATGAACATCAATTAAGGTTTTCATCTTGGAAAATAAAATCAAAAGAAGATACTATTTGATGTTGTTTTTTTTTTTTTTTTAAATAAATTCACCTTTGATATTTATTTTTAACTACCTTATGTATTCAATTTTTATGTATTATAATACAAACAAATAGGGCAAGCTAGAAATCAAATACCCCCACAATACCAGTTCTAGTTAAAACAGCAGTTGAGAATCCTAAGGTAAGGTCAAACATGATTCATACTAGGGGAAGAATACTTCCCAACACAGAGGTGGCGGAAATGGGCTTGTATACTAACAGAGACAGACAATTTCGATATGAAGCATGACAAGTGCAACTCAAACCACATTCCATTCAAATCAATGTCATAAGAAGATAGAAACCATATCTCCATTCAAATCAATGTCGGAATAAATATAAGAAAAGAGTAGGACGAACACCACAAGCTAAAAAAATATTGTCATCTTCATTACACCTATTCCTATTCCTCAATGGAGGATTTACTCAAGGCCTTGAGATTTTCGGAATCTTTTTCCTAATCATCATCAGAAAAGTAATTTAACTCATATAGTTCCTCCTTCCCATCCTTCCCACGCCTTACCTGCACAACATTGGGCAAATCACAATGAATATAGGAATACAGGCAATTGGATCTGGCATTTATACCACATGGCTAACACCTAAATATTCCTGATCAGTTTTCAAAATATGTTACATTTGCTTCTTTAGTAAGATGTAGATGAATTCAATTTACACGCCCCACCCAGCAACAAACTTTAGTCAAAGTCAATAGGAGCCATCACAAAGTAAAGGTGGTTTCATGCCATATTCAGATCAGGTAATACTGTTGGCTAAATGAATGTTACATGATTAAAACTCACACGATAGATGTAATTGATGTTCTGTTGTATTTTGTCCATGAATTCATAGAATTGAGAAGTTGACTGCAGTCTAACCATAGTCTTGCTACAGTTTATGTCACCCTATAATCCTTTTCCTTTTGGTTTGAGTTAGGGTTTGAAACCCGAACTCGGCCCTGCCAACACAGGTTGGGTCTCAAGTTTAGGGTTATATTTTTACCCCGACACCCCAAAACCGGAAACCCCAAAAGCCAAACCCAATCCAAACCCCAAATCCGAAACCCCCTAAAACCACCACCCGAATCCCGAAAGCCAAAACCATAAAAGCAAAACCCAAAAATCAACCCCAAACCCCAAAAACCTCTAAACCCAAAGTTCTTTTACAAACATTTAGAACGAAGAGGATCACGGCCTCACAAAAATGAAGATCTAAGTTACAACAACAATTAGAGATTTGTCCAAACCTATCTCTATTCTGGTTCTATAATCGCCCTGACTTGTAAGGCTTGTGCTTGATCTGAAGGTGGACCCAACTTTAATTCTAATTACAAACTTTACCTAGCGTCAAACACTTGGATTTATTTAGGTGGCAAACAGGTTGGGTTGGGTTGGTCTAAATGGGTCGGACCGTTTATTCAACGGGTTAGATGCTCCTAGCCTGTATCTGAACGTTTCTTAACGGATTAGAAACCCCTAACCCGCACCCGCAGTGGGTTAACCTGAACTAACTCATATTAACCCGTATAACCCATGTGGGTTACTACGGGTCGGGTTTACCCGCATAACTTGCACCCAAACATAAATTTATTAACAATCCTTTAAGGCATTAACCATACCCAAAGTTTAAATTAGATTCAAACCGATGAGTTGATTTATAAAAATGAGATATGATCTATAAGAACAATCCATTACTTTCTAAGTCTTATTAATGCAATTTAAAACCTATTATGATAGGCAATATGTACAAGCTCTATTTTGGTTATGATATGTCTATTGTTAAATTTTTTTCATATAGGATTTTAAATCAGACTTAGACTTAACTAATGTTGGGATGAAAATCTAGGCCTAGGCCTGACTCATGATGCCATAGTTCACCATTTCTCTCTAGCTTGTGCTTGCGCAAGGAGAAATTTGTGTGGAAACTTAGCATGAACTTGGATGTAAATTGATTTTTTTTATATCATATCCATTGTATTTTCTTCCTATTCATAATCTTCCGAAGAGAGAAGAGCATGCAAAAATATTTTTTAAGTAAGTTGACAAATGGTCTACTTAAGAGAAAAGAATGAGAAGGAATTATATATACAATGAGTATAGTATACATTTTTTTTAAAATAATGACTATTAAAATAGAATAATAAAATGTATAGAAATAAAATAAAGTTTTCAAAAAATAAAAAAAATCATATCAAAATAAAATGATAAACTCCATAGAATTGAATATGAGTATCAGTTTTAACTGCAATAAAAAGCAGACGGGTTGTGCAGGTTAAACGAGCTAACCCTAACCCGACCCATTTAAATACAGGTTAGGAAAGCTTGACCTGCAACCGACCCTTATATTATGCGGGTCGGATTGGCGGGTTGAGTTGGTTTTTGCCAGCTCTAACTTGGAATACCATAATTTTGAGCCATTTGAGTTTGTGAAAGTGGTCTCACCCAATAGGGTTTTGGTATCCAGGTTAGGTGCGTAGGTCCCCTAGCCTTCTGGATAGGAGGCCCTCGGGTGACGAGAGTAAACCTTAGCTGAGGTAGGGGGCGGTGGTGAGGAAAGGTGCTGCCCATGTGTAGACCCGGGATAGATAAGTCAGAACTGGGCACCTCCTACCACTAGGGTAAGATTGAGGCCGTTCTTCTACCCCGACAGTTTTTTGGTATCCCACTTTAGGGGGTTACTGGGGCCCCCAGGCTTCTGAAAAGGAGACCCTCAGGTAACGGGAGTAAACCTCGGGTGAGGTGGGAAGCACTCTGGTGAGGGAAGTAGACCTCTAGTAAAAGGTGCCAGCCCGAGACAAGCAGTTAAGACCTGGGCACCTCTTACCACTAGGGTAAGAGGCCATTCTTCTCTCCCGACAGTTGACCCACTAAGATGTCATACTAGCATAGGACAGCAGTCTATATTCAGAACTGATAGCAACGTGGAAATGATATATGCTGATCTCATATGACCTGAACTTCAAATTGATTAGATGATGAATTGATGATAACCATTAAATTAAATCATAACGAACGGTTAGACTTCCTAAAACTTTACTTAGCATCAAACACAAGAACAAGCTGAATTGAGAAAAATAAAGTGTGAAAGTAAGTTTGTAAAGAAGGGCCACCATACCCCGTGAGCCATTGTATAGGTTCTCAAAAATTCAGAACGTGTAAGATCCGTAAATTCATTGATGCCAAGATAATGTGACCCATCCTTTTGTTTATTGTATGACTCTATATATTCAACTGTTTCTGTGAATATCTTCAAACGGCGTGCCTTCTCTGCTTCATCCTTATATACACGTCCAAAGCTAGCCATCCATTTCTCATGCCTCTCCCACATTGGCAAGTCCTGCAATAATGTGAGAACATCTTGTTAATGTTAATGTTATTTATGGAAGCAAGTTTGAATATATATAGAGAAAGGACGTACATAAGAGAGGCCCAACAAATCAGGACATAATTCTATTAAAACTGAATTTTTGTAGCCTGTGATTGTCAAGAATCCCAAAAATCATGAGATCCCAACTGTTCCCAGATTTCTATAAATCATATGTACATGTCAGTTGGTTGCAATTGTAACCAGTTCCCAGCCTAATTCTAATAAATAGAAACTGGAAACAAATCTAATTTCCTAAATTTGTTAGCTTTCGGTTTTTGATGAGGAAAAAGAAGAAGAAAGAGGTTGTCTTTGCCATTGAAAACATGGGCATTGATAAGAAATAGAGAAAGAAAGAGATGTTACAGATCTCTCGTAGTCAGGTTCGATCTCCTCTGAGGTCCCTTCCTCCTCCTCCTGTGCTGCGAACTCCTCTGAGGTCCTTTCCTCCTCCTGTGCTGCCATCTCCCCTGAGGTCCCTTCCTCCTCCTGTGCTGCGATCTCCTCTGAGGTCCCTTCCTCCTCCTCCTGTGCTGCTGCCATGCCCATGCTCTCTAGAGAGGAAACAAGAAGAGCCATGACCTCTGAGGTCCCTTCCTCCTCCTGTGCTGCTGCCATGCTCATGCTCTCTACAGAGAAAAAAATAAGAGAGAGAGAGAGAGAGAGAGAGAGAGAGAGAGAGAGAGAGAGAGAGAGAGAGAGAGAGCCTTGCTTCTTCTAACGCTACACGACTCCTTTTATACGGACTAGTAGTTAGTAGTGACAGGAGTCCCTCTCTTATACGAATTTCTCTTCCTCACACGTCGCTCGTTTCTGCGAAGAATAAGAAAGAATGGAAAGCTCAGCTCGTAAGGATAGATAGTCAGTTATACGAGGAACTTCAATTGGCATCTCTATTAAGTTTTGAATTTTGATCAAGTCCATCAGCTACTACACACGTCTTTATTACACCTACTAAGCCAAGTAATGATAATCTGGACTATTCATGTTGAATATGTCACCTGTGCGCCCTCCCGTGATATATTTTCAAATTTTACTTTAGTAGAAATGTGTCCCACACTACCACAGTCTGATTAAACTGACGGGCGGATCCAAGACTTCTAATCTGGGGGGCTGCACTTAAGTTACACTTAAAAAAATTCTTTGGGCTAAGAGAAAACTTTTATTGAAATGTTGTCAAACTTTACAAGAAACATAAATGTTTTAGGCATCATCCAAAGAGAAAATCATGAGGAGTAGTCAGAAAACCCACAAAAAAAACCCCAACAAAACCCATGTTTCAGTCATCAAACACATGAAAAAGGAAAAAAAGAAAGAAAAGAAAAACCCATCTTAAAAAACCCAACAAAAAACATGTTTCAGTCATCAACCACGTGAAAAAGGGAAGAAGAATGGAAGATTTGGGAGGCAATGAACTTGAATAGGAGACAAATTCATCTGATAAAACACAGTCGTTGTATCTTGAGACTCCCCAAGTTTCTTACAAATGTCGTTAAAACCATGACTTTTGTTACTAATCAAAGGAGGATGACCAACAATGTGCTCATTTTAACATATTCAATAAGGAAGCTTGGTATCTGCCAAAATTGAAAATCTAGTTTTTTTTTTTTTTTGGCTGAAATCTTGGGTGGGCTGCAGCCACCCCCGCCCCCGCCATCCGCCCTTGTAAACAGATGATGAAGACTTGATTAACACCGTGTGAGCAGAATGCGACCACAACACTCCCATCACGTTTTCAATCATGTATACAATTAGAGATGTCAATCGTGCCATGTCGGTCCTGGCCTGCCCATGCCTGAGTCGCATTGGGATATGCCGTGCCTCTGTGCCTTTCGTATCGTGCGGGTTCGTCTATTTTAGGTACCTTTTGGGCTTAAAAAATAAAGGTCTTACGCTGAAAAAAAAAACACAAAGAAGAGTTTGGCACAGATTTAAGTGATTCAGTCAAACTCGACTTACTCCACTGAGAAGAGAGCCATTTTGATCTTTTCAAAACCTTTATAATCTTTTTGGAGAAAAAAATAAAAATAAAAATGAAAGACTATATTTTTTTATATTTACAATGAAGAAATGGAAAAAAAAAATTAGACATATAATCCGCTAATGTATTCGGTTGGATCATAGTCTTTAATTTCTGTCAACTCCTACTTTCTCTTGTCAGCAAAATACTAGTCTCATAAGAAACATAGTACTCCACTATTTTTTTAGCTAAATTCGTCTTCCCGCCATCCACTATACGTCTACCTACACTAAAAGCCTGTTATGATGCTAGAGAAGACATCATAACTCGGCCCTCTTTTTGTTTCAAAACTTTTCCTTATCTAGACGCCCCTCTTTTTATTTGAAAATACCTAGATGAGCCAACTCTTATTTGAAAATTGAATTTGAAATTGCAATGAAATTGAGTTAAAAAAAATCAAATCCTATCCCTTTAAATTGGAGTTCCAATGTCTCAAATGAAATCGACATTGAGATCCAATTTCTCAATCAATTGCAAAATTGGACTCCAATGTCTGGTTGGTTAAAACTTGTTTAAAAATAGATGGAGATAATCTAGGAAAAGTGAGAAATCTTCTCTTAATAGATAAAATTTTCAAATTTAAGGATTTGAATTTGTTAATTGAATTTGTTAAGGAATGTGAGTAGATTCCTAAAATTTCTCTCTAAATTAAAATCAAATTAAAATTGAGCTCCAATTTCTCAATCAATTACAAGATTGGAACTTAATTTCGAAATCGAATCTTACGTCTATACTATATAATAACTAGCAAAGTATGCCCGCGCGAAGCCTGAGCCCAGAAAGAAAAACACATCCAATTTGTGGCTATTTTACGAGATATTACTTAATGAGAAAATAAATATAAAAACAAACAAATATAAATATAAAAGATATTACTTAACATCAATGTTTATGTATTTATTTTAGTAATTTCAACTTTATTTCAAGTTGAAAACCCTAAAAGCCCATAAAGTCTCTTTTAATTTATATAGGCAAAATAAAAAATATAAGATTAGGATGGGCATGTGGGCTAGCTTGTGGGTGACACTGCTTGGCCTAATTACGACATGGCACGGCATGGAACGACACGGTTGAGCCGATCTGAAAGTCGGCCATGCTTCTTTGACAAAAGTTCAAATCTTATTTTTATTTGAGAATTACTGGAGGTCTTTATATCTTCTTGTAAGAATCCCTTTTGTTTTTATATTTTCTTAAAAATAACTTTGAAACATTTCACTTTACGCGGAATGGTGCCAAAATCTCATTTGGGCGCTGGGCGCCAATACATACGACAATTTTAGACTTGAGTAGTTTGGATTTCACAGGTACATATCAAGGATGAAAAAAAAAGGTAGAAAAAAAGTCATCGATCAAGATTTGACATTTATTTCTTTCCGAATTGGAAACTTGGGTGCCTTGCAAAGTTGTAATCTAACTTGCTGTGAAATTGTGTGTATAGTACAATTTTTTAAAATTGTGATAAAGTCAATATTACAATAAAAAGAAGATAATATAAAATCTATTTTTTAGAAAGAAGATAAAATAAAGTCAATATTAAAATCGAAATCAAACAATCAATTGCAAAATTGTGTGTGGCCCATCTTTAGGAATTAGAATCCACTTTAAAAAAAAGATTTAATGCATGTGGAGCCCATTAGTATAAATCACTAACAAGGTTCTACTTTTAAAAATCACAAACATTAAGGGTTTTCTAACCATAATAGATATATTAAAATTCTAAATCTACCTAATGAAGACTCATTTTAACTTGGTTTGATAAAGTTATCGAGCAAGGTGAATTTTTTCATCTGGACTCTTTAATCACCTATCTATTATAGATATATATTAAAATTTGAATTCACATAAAGAAGTTTAACAAAAGTGGACTCTGAATTGATTGATAAAGCTTATCTCTTGAAATTGATTTGAGATCTAATTTTTCAAATTGATGTGTGATTTGAGTCCAATTTTTCAATCAATTAGCAAATTATCGGACTCCAATTTCGAAATCAGTGCCTATGTTTATAATATATATTAATTAATGGGTAAGTTTCAATTGGACCCTATTTCCAATCATGTGAGACTCGACATGATGATCGGTAGAAATAGCGCAAACCAAGTGTACTCCAAAATTACAGTTGAAGTCATGGGTTGTCATGGAAAACTCCCTTCCAATTATTGCTCTTGCAATGCAAGTGCCCCCTCCCTCCTACCTTCTAACAAAAATATATAGCGCAAACCAAGTGTACTCCAAAATTACAGTTGAAATCTTGAGTTGTCATGGAGAATTTGCTTCCAAATACAGCTCTTGCAATGCGCCCCACCTACCTTGTACCAGCAAATAAAAATGTCCCACTTAACTCCTCCAAGCTCCGAGTTCATGCAATAACAACTTCTTACCAACAAAAAAAAATCCAATGCCTATATAAAGTGTTGTTCCCAAAATCATTTACTTAAAAAAAAAAAGACCAATCTTACCCTTGTTCCCAAATCATTTACAGTAGAAAAAAAAAAAACCAGTCTCACCACCTAATGGATCTGACCTATCTAATTCTCTTCATTGTATTAGCTATCCCTTTTAAAAGCTTGGGGATAGAGGATTGGGATGAAAGCGATCTTCTCCATGTATCTGCAGATGAAAGAGTACTCAAGCAACTGAAAAAAGAAGCACTCTTAGGGCATGTTTGTGTAGCCCATTTCCGCGGAAAAGGTTGTAGTTTTCTACGGAAAACTTCTTTTTCATGTGTTTGGTGCGGCAGTTTTCCGCGGAAATGCTTTTTCGTCACGTCAGTTTTTTCCTTCCTAACCATGGAAATAGACTTCCTATGGGGGGAATGAGAAGTCCATTTCCACAGAAAACCGACCCCCCAATTTCCTCTCTCTCACCCTCACTCCACCCAACCACCATCTTTCTTCCTCTTCCCCTCCCAACCCCACCCACCCCACACACATACCAACCCATCCACCCAATAGTTTTCACTAAAAATGGTTTTCACTAAAGAAATCCATAGTTGTACCAAACAACATTAGTACTAATTCATCGAGGAAAACCTTTTTGCACCAAACATAAAATTTTGACTTCCGCGGAAAAACTTTTCTAAAGAATTTGAAACCCATGGATTTTGCTGATGTGGCAATTTTCAATTTCCACGGAAATTACATGTACACAAACGTGCCCTCAGTCTCTGAGCTCTCTGCAGACCTAGACGAGAAAGATCGTTATTTGCCTCTAAAAGTCTATTGGAGAGAGAAGGGTGCAATAAGTACAGTAAAGCACCAACGGCAATGTGGTAAGAAACACAATTTAAATTTTTTCTCTAAATTAATTTATAACTTAATTGTCTCTATTTCACGGATTTTAAGAGCTTAAAGTCCATTTGGGAAGCTATTTTGGTAATAAGAGGTAGGAGTGGGTGTTGTGGGCCATAGTATCTTATTATTTATCTTAGCTGAAAGGCTGATCAGTTAGGTATATCTTATCCTCTTTTATATATATTTTTGTTATTAATCTTTTAAACTCTATGATATTAGATTAGTCATACCAAACATATATGCCATCAGAATTGTGATTTTATGAATTCTATTATCCTTGTGAATTGCAATCATGACATTGTTTTTTTTTTTTTTTTTTTTTCATTTTTTATTTTCCTTACCCATCTTGTCACTTTCTAATATTGAATAGGCAAATGATGCCCCTAACTTGCTATATAGGAGAGCCCACCACAGATTTCACTCTGATTTGATCATCCAATCATGATGAAATATGGGTTTCTGAAACGCTGTGGGTGTTGTTATTGTTATTATTATTATGATTATGTTGTTGCAAATTTGGATTGCCCTGAAAATCTTCCACATTGGAAGATCCTAGTCATCCAATTTTCAGGTACAAATAGTCAAATAGCAAGCAAGAACAAAATGAAAAAAGTGCTCTGTTTGTTCTTCCGTTCAACAGTCCTAATCATGCAATCATGATGAAATTCAGGTCTGTGCAATTATTCTGATTTGGGTGGATTGTTCCTTCTCTCTCTAAGAATTGTAAATTGTAGGATGGCACATAAACAATATCTTATTGCATCCAGGTTGAGACTATTGATCGACCTATACGGTTGATCTGATGGGCCACACAGTCAATGCTAGTTTTCTTTGAAATCTGAATATTGCATGCAAGTCCAAGAAGGAGATGATAGTTTTTTTTTTTTTTAAATAATGGAGGGTGTCCCCGCCCTTTGGGCCGGACTAATCCTTACGGGACTGGGGGAGCCGGGTAAATCCCCTATGACACCAGTTTGGTCGTGTAGTTTTTAGCCCTCAACCTTCTAAAGCAAACCATGGTCTTAGTAATGATAGTTATGAGAGTGAATTGACAAAAAAAAAAAAAAAAAAAGAAAAAGAAAAAGGTTTCAGACCCTTTTATATATACATCTATGCTAAGGAGAGTGAATTTGACAAGAAGGAGATAATTTATATTCACTGGCAATCTACTGTCAATTTATGCTAAACGGGACCTTAATATATGTACTCTTTCTGTTGGTAAAACTTTTGAAACAGGATCTTGTTGGGCATTCTCAGCCATAGGCGCAGTTGAAGGAATGCATAAAATCCAGAGCCATAAATTGCTGAATCTTTCAGCCCAACAATTAGTTGACTGTGACAAAGGGAATCGGGGCTGTGAATCTGGCAATATTGGCCCCGCATTCGAGTATATTACCAAACATGGCATTGCAACTCAAGGTGACTATCCATATACCGGTAAAGCTGGCCATTGTAAGGCTCATGTCTCCACCCATCGGTTCATAGGGGGTTTCAGTTATGTGCCAGCCACGGAGAGGCATTTAATGGCGGCAGTAGAAAGGCAGCCTATTGCTGCCTACATTGCAACGGATGTTGTAAGTGCAGAAATAATATACTCACAAGATCAGGATGCCTCTTAGGACTTACTCAATGCATGGAGGAAGTAGCTGCGACGGTATGAACCTGAAAGAGGAGAAAGACAAAGGTCAGAGGACCCTGGCTATGGGCAGCGCAGGGCTCTCCGATGCTTAAGTCAGCGATGGATCGGAGAAGAAGAAGAAGAAAGACTGAGTGTCTATGTGAGAGTGCTTACCCCTTGCTCCCTTTGGCTCGTGCCTTATATATGGAACAGTCTGGGGTGAGTGCCAGTGGGCTTGGTGATGTGACCTGGGTCACATCAGCCCACAAAGTCATTAATGAAGGTCCATCATAGCCCTCTTTGCATTTAATGTGGGTCCGATCAGCTCACACTACATTTAATGTGGGTCCGATCAGCCCACAATGCATTTAATGCAAGTCACATTGGGCCTGATCCTGCCCTGATCTGGTGGTGGCTGAAGTCCCATCAGATCCCTTCCTTGGGCCTTGCCACGACAGGGCCGTGGCTGTTAGCTGCAGGCGCAATACTGCATTGCCGAGCTTGCATTGCCGAGCTTGCATTGCCGAGACTGAACGGTATGCGCGGCCGAAATGAATTCTGTTTGGCCGAGACCAGCACGTAGTGCCGAGACCAATATGGATCGGATCGTAGCCGAGATCAAGGGACGTGGTCCCCCATACAGTAGCTAACCGAGCACACCATAGCCGAGACCAAGAGAAACTGGTTCACGAAATGGGCCCCCACACAATAGCCCCTCAGTTCTTGACCTCTAGGGCTCTCTCGGGCACTAGGGTTAAAAGCTGGACTGATCCCCTCCTCTAGGGTTAGGAACCGAACCGGTCTCCCGAGACGGATAGTGCTCGCCTTCCATCCGCTTTTGTTTAAGGGTTCTGACTCATTCGGCGCCAGACGCCGCTGCTGCTTCGTCTGCCAGAGATAATAAAGGGGGCAATAAATGCGGGGCTATGATTAGTATGGGAAGGCGAACCATCATCGCAACCGCGCCACGCGTTATTGCCTGGTAGGCTCTCTTGTCTTTTCGAGGGGGGCGTGCGACGCAAGCCGAGGCGACATCTCACGCGTGTCCCGCTTCGAATTCCGGAATGGCGCCCATTCCTCCCCTTTATATTCACTTCTGTCTTCTCCCTTTGTCATCTCTGCAAACGAACCTTGTCGAAGCTCTGCTAGAACCTCTGTTCGCCGGAACCTTTACTGCCAGAACCACCTCCGTCGCCTCCTAGCTTCGTCCAGGACTTCCTCTAGGACCAGTGAGGGATCAACGGCCTGAGTTGTGATTTCGCCCGAGTCTGTGAGTCTCTCTGCCTCGATTCTCTTTTCTTCCATTTTGTATTTCTGACCTAAACCCCTCCTAGGATCTCCTCCGCCCCTCAGGTCCTTCCACAGTTCAGACCCCTAGAGATTGTTAGGGTTCCTTAGATTCAGAGATGGGGATTTTCACCCATTGGATAGATTCCCAGGCGGGCCTGGCAACTCTTAGGAGAGTCTACATGATCCCAGACGATGTCCAGATCATGGCAGCCGACCCCTCCATCTACTCATTTCGCAACGGCTGGATGTCGTTTCCCTTGATAGCCGTGATCGAGGGTGGGGTCAGATTCCCCTTGCACCCTCTCCTTAGGTCTTGTTTGGAGACCTGGAACCTCAGCCCCTGTCAGTTAATGCCCAATGGGTATAAGATCATCATGGGCATCGCCGAGCTGAATAGGATTCTAGACATCAGCCTCGGCGTCCATGATATAGAGGATATATATGACCTCTGCAAGTCTAGGGAGGCGGGCACCTATTATCTTCGCGTCAAGGCGAGGTGCCAACCCCTCGTCACGGCGCTGGAGGACTCCAATAAATACGCCGGAGATGACCGCCTGCTTGTCTCGGGAAACTGGGAGTTCGGCGAAACCGAGACCGAAGCAACTAGGAGGGTCCGAGTCCCACGACGCCTCGGGACTCCACCGAGTAAAGACCTAACCCCCTGGGTTTCCGATTTCTTTCTTATGTTTGATTTCTGCTGCCGGATTCTAACTCGGCTGTTTTTTCGCAGGCCTCCCTCAGCGCAAGCGCGAAGCCCAGCTGAACGGTTGGAGAAGGCACTCACCTTGGCTGAACAAGGTGTACTGCTACCACGGCCACCACACAAGAGCTGCCTACTCTCTTCTGAAGTACGAGCCGAGATACGTGTCTTATACACGGAAATCCGGCAACCCGGAGAGATTCGCCCCCGATCTAGCAGAAACCAGCGGGACCGTCTCGGTTGCGGGAGCGTCCCCAACGTTGGCCGTGGTCGCGGGCATCCCGCTAAGGGAAATTGAAGACTATACCTCCGGAGCCGAGGTAGACTCTCCGACAAGGGAAGTTGAAAACTATTCTTCGGGAGCCGAGGCCGAAGCCGATAATATGGAGAGGCGCAGGCCCGCGTTTCAGCCGTGGAATCTGGCGGACGCCGTCGTCGGTGGCGGTAGACAGGCTGATGCACCCCGCACTACCCCGCCCTCCTTCGGGACCATCGTCCCTGCCAGAGTTGAGGCCCGACCTCCCCCAGACTCGGAAAGCGAGAGGCCGAGGAAAAAGGCGAAGGGGAAGGGGCTGGATCAGGAGGAGCGATCACGGCAACGTTCACCCCAAGCTGCGAGGGAGAGGGCAGTGGAAGTGGTGCCCACTCCGGCGGTTCCTCTGGTGGAGAGTCGCTCCGAGCCCCAGGCGGCAACGTCCTCGGGTGCCGAGCCGGCCGAGTTCAGGCCGGACATGGAGCTGAGGAAGGGGAGGCCCCTAAATGCTGAGGACAGACTGGTGGGGAGCCCGGATGTCATTGCGGCGCTCAGCCGAGCCTGTGCACTCCCCAAGGACATGGAGAGGCACAGGTCAGAAGACTCCCCCCTGCTGCTTATGAGGACCATACAGCACTCCCTCGCTGTAAGTGCCCGACTTTCCTGGTTACAGGTGTTTCTATCTTTTGATATTTCTTGCTTTCGTGCTGAGCTTTTTTCGTTTGCTCCGCTGCAGGCTGTCCAAAGGCTCCAGATAGTCGCTGACAGAATAACGGAAGAGGACAACCGGCTGGCCCGCCTAGCAAAGGAAAAGCAGAGAGCCGAAGCCGAACTGAAGGCGGCCAAGGTGGAGCTGAAAGCGAAGGCGGCCAAGACTGCAGAGCTCAATGCTCAATCAGATATAATGGCCAGCGACCTCTGCAAAGCAAGGTCAGAGAGCTTCGAGCGGCAAACGAAGCTCCAGGCAGAGGAAAAGAGGTCGGCGGGGTTCAAGGCCGAGCTGGAGCTGGAAAGGAAGGCGAAGGAGGAACTTCTTGCATCGAAGGAGGAACTCCTTGCATCGAAAAAAGCCGAGGTCGATGCCGCCTTCCTGGAGGGGACTGAGGAAGCTGCGAAAATTTATGTTGATCAAATCACGGCACTCAGCTCGAAGCTGTACCGACTCGGCTGCAAGGCCGTGTTGAAGAAGATGGGGGTTCCTGCAGATGATCCGATATATCAGAATCTCCCCGAGCTCGGAGATGAGCCCCTAGATGAAGCCCTGGCCGAGACCCCTGCCACTCCGGCCGAAGTCCCTTCCGAGCCAACGCCTGACCCCGTTGAAGAAGCTCCTCAAGTCGAGGCCGCCGTGGTCGTTATCGAAGACAGAGAAGCAGGGCCGTCGACTTGACTTCCTCTTTCTTCTTATAAAATGTAGTCTTTGTTTCAAACTATTTCAATGTAAGCTCCAGTGTATGTATCAATGTTATCAATGAAAGGCCCTTTCTCATATTCGTCTCCTGTGTGGTGTGGCTTTTATTTGCTTTCCTTTGTACGCTTTCCGTGAGTGTTATGAATCTGGGTGTGAGTTCGGACTAGAGTGGACCGGCTAGATTAGGGTTCTCTGTGAGCGCTCTGACCCCTTGGGGGCCTCTTTTATTTCGGCGAGACCAGAGAACCGTATCGGACCTGTCAAGGCGGTGGTAGACTGGGTACCATCATCGACTGATGCCGTTTCGGCTGATTTAGGTGGCTTGAGTGCCAACCATAGCCATGGCCAGTTCGGCTGCTCGTCTAGGTGACTGAGTGCCAACCTGAGACATGGGCCGTTTCGGCAACTCGTCTAGGTGGCTGGGTGCCAACCTTAGACATGGGCCGTTTCGGCAACTCATCTAGGTGGCTGAGTGCCATCCTTAGATATGGTCCGTTTCGGCGACTCATCTAGGTGGCTGAGTGCCATCCTTAGATATGGGCCGTTTCGGCAACTCATCTAGGTGGCTGAGTGCCATCCTTAGATATGGGCCGTTTCGGAAACTCGTCTAGGTGGCTGAGTGCCAACCTTAGACATGGTCCGTTTCGGCAACTCGTCTAGGTGGCTGAGTGCCAACCTTAGACATGGTCCGTTTCGGCGACTCATCTAGGTGGCTGAGTGCCATCCTTAGATATGGGCCGTTTCGGCAACTCATCTAGGTGGCTGAGTGCCATCCTTAGATATGGGCCGTTTCGGAAACTCGTCTAGGTGGCTGAGTGCCAACCTTAGAGATGGTCCGTTTCGGCGACTCATCTAGGTGGCTGAGTGCCATCCTTAGATATGGGCCGTTTCTACAGCGCATCTAGGTGGCTGAGTGTCATCCTTAGACGGTCTTCCATACTCGCACCATTGTCGCTGTCACATTGCCATTGTTGCCCCAAAACGAACGTAGTTCTATTAAATCCAGAAGCACTATACAAACTAAAAATAGAATTTCTTGAGGTGTGACGCGTTCCATGGTCTCGGAAGAGGCCGTCCTTCCATGTCTTCGAGCCGATAAGCCGACCGTCCAGCAATGGAAGTGACTTTAAACGGACCATGCCAATTCGGCGCTAGCTTCCCTTGATTCGGATCTTTGTCCCCTGGGAGAGCCTTCTTGAGGACCAGTTCTCCTACAGAGAACTTCCTCTCTCTGACGTTCTGGTTGTAGCCCCTGGCTAGCTGCTGCTGGTAGACGGCTAGCCTCACTGCAGCTGCTTCCCTTCGCTCGTCCGCTAAATCTAGCTCCCTGGCCACATTAGTTTCGTTCTGTGCACGGTCAAAGAGTTCGGACCTCAAAGTGGGGAGGCCGATCTCCAGAGGGATGACTGCTTCCATGCCATAGGCGAGCGAGAAGGGGGTAGCCGAAGTGGAACGCCTCGGAGTAGTTCTGTAAGCCCACAGGACGCTCGGCAGTTCTTCCACCCATCTTCCCTTTGCTTGGTCCAGCCGTTTCTTGAGCCCATCGAGGATCACCTTGTTGGAGATCTCGGCCTGGCCGTTACTCTGTGGGTAGGCTGGAGTGGAATAATGGTTTCGGATGCCGAGCTCCTGGCAGAAGGTCTTGAAAAGTTTAGAGTCGAACTGAGTTCCGTTGTCCGAAACCAGCGCTCTGGGAATGCCAAACCTTGTGACGACATTCTTCCACACAAAATTCTTAGAGTCTCGCTCTGTGATGGATGAAAGTGGCTCTGCTTCAATCCATTTGGTGAAGTAATCTGTCGCCACAATAAGCCATCTCTTGTTCCCTGGGGTTCGGTGGAGCGGGCCCACTATGTCGAGCCCCCACTGGGCGAATGGCCACGGGCTAGAGAGCGGGCTGAGATCCTGCGCGGGCTGATGGAGAGAGTGTGAGAACTTCTGGCACTTCTCGCACTTCTTCGCATATACCTGCGCATCTTTCTGCATATACGGCCACCAGTAACCCTGGCTGATGGCTCGGTAGGCTAGGGACCTTCCTCCGATATGGCTTCCGCAGATTCCTTCGTGTATCTCGAAAAGGAGGTCCTCGACCTTACTTGGATGGACGCACTGGAGGTACGGTCCCGAGAACGATTTCCTGTAGAGCTTGACCTCGGGAGATAGCCAGAACCGAGCTGCCTTGAATCTGACCCGGTGGGCCTCGCCACTGTCCTCGGGAAGCCTGTCGTCCCTAAGGTAGGTGATAATGGGGTCCATCCAGCTCGGGCCGAGACCGATGCATAACACCTCCCGAGGTGAACGGAGCTCAATGCTGGGCGCAGCTAGCGATCCGACTTCGATGCTCCTCTTTCTTCCCGCCTCAACAGCGCTGGCCAAGTTTGCAAGAGCATCTGCGTGAGAGTTTACTTCTCTGCCAATCTGCTTGACTTCGGCCGTGTGGAACTGAGAGAGCTGCTTCTTGGCCAGGGCCAAATACGCGGCCATCCGGTCGTCGCGAGCCTGATAGTCCCCAGTCAGCTGGTTTGTCACCAACTGTGAATCACTGAAGACCATCAGCTGTTGAGCTCCGAGAATATGGGCGCTATTCAGTCCGGCTAAAAGGGCTTCGTATTCGGCCTCATTGTTTGACGCCTTGAAGTCCAGTGTCAGAGCCTGCTCAATGACCAGTCCTTCTGGCGATTGGAGAACAACTCCTGCTCTGGCTCTTCTCGAGGTGGAAGATCCGTCGACGAAGACCTTCCAAACTGGGGTATCGGCATGGCATTGTGATTGTTCCGAACCCGCGGGCACCTCATGCTCCTCACCCCCCAGTTCGGTGCCGAGCTGGGTTGGTGCCGAACTTGAATCAAACTCGGTGAGGAAATCCGCCAGAACCTGGGCTTTTATTGCTGTCCGTGGCTGATATTGAATCTCATACTGCCCTAGTTCGACAGCCCATCGGGAGATTCTTCCTGAAAAGTCAGCCTTCTTGAAAACAGATTTGAGTGGGTGCTCCGTGACAACCACAATAGAATGGGTTTGAAAGTAATGGGAGAGCTTTCGCGAGGCGCTAACGAGCGCCAAGGCGAGCTTCTCAAGAGGCAGATACCTGGTCTCGGCATCGAGAAGGGTCTTGCTCGTATAATACACTGGTTTTTGAACCTTGTCCTCTTCTCGGATGAGGACTGAGCTGACCGCATGATCCGAGACCGCCAAATATAAATACAGGGTCTCCCCATGGGTCGGGGTTGAAAACAACGGTGGTGAAGAAAGGTAAGCCTTGAGCTGCTGCAAGGCATGGTCACATTCTAGAGTCCATTGAAATTTAGAATTTTTTCTAAGAAGCTGAAAGAAAGGTCGGCACTTATCTGAAGATTTGCTAATGAAGCGATTCAGTGCCGCGGCCATCCCTGTAAGCTTCTGAACCTCCTTGGCCGAAGTGGGACTCTGCACTCTGAGGATAGCCGAGATCTGATCTGGGTCTGCCTCAATGCCTCTGCGCGTAACCAAGCTGCCCAAAAACTTGCCGGAGCCAACACCGAAGGCGCACTTCGAGGCGTTAAGCTTCAGCCGGAACTCTTTTAGAGTGGCGAAGACCTCGGCCAAGTCTGACAGATGATCCCGCGCCTGCTTGGACTTGACCACCATATCATCGATGTAGACCTCTACGGTTTTGCCGAGCTGATCGTGGAACATCTTGGTAACGAGCCTCTGGTAGGTGGCTCCTGCATTCTTCAGCCCGAACGGCATCACCTTATAGCAGTAGGTTCCCCTGGGCGTGATAAAAGCTGTCTTCTCCTCATCCGGTCTGTACAACGGAATCTGGTGATAACCGCGATAGGCATCAAGGAAGCTCATTCTGTCGTGCCCGACCGTGGCGTCGATCAACTGGTCAATCTTTGGTAGGGGAAAGCTATCCTTGGGACAGGCCTTGTTGAGGTCGGTAAAGTCGACGCACACCCTCCACTTGCCAGTCTTCTTCCTGACGACCACCGGATTGGCTAACCAGGTCGGGTATTGAACCTCTCTGATGGCGCCGGCCTCAAGCAGCTTATCCACTTCCTCGACGACGGCTTCGGTCTGCGGGACCCCAGTCCTTTAGACTCTCCTAAGAGTTGCCAGGCCCGCCTGGGAATCTATCCAATGGGTGAAAATCCCCATCTCTGAATCTAAGGAACCCTAACAATCTCTAGGGGTCTGAACTGTGGAAGGACCTGAGGGACGGAGGAGATCCTAGGAGGGGTTTAGGTCAGAAATACAAAATGGAAGAAAAGAGAATCGAGGCAGAGAGACTCACAGACTCGGGCGAAATCACAACTCAGGCCGTTGATCCCTCACTGGTCCTAGAGGAAGTCCTGGACGAAGCTAGGAGGCGACGGAGGTGGTTCTAGCAGTAAAGGTTCCGGCAGTAAAGGTTCCGGCGAACAGAGGTTCTAGCAGAGCTTCGACAAGGTTCGTTTGCAGAGATGACAAAGGGAGAAGACAGAAGTGAATATAAAGGGGAGGAATGGGCGCCATTCCGGAATTCGAAGCGGGACACGCGTGAGATGTCGCCTCGGCTTGCGTCGCACGCCCCCCTCGAAAAGACAAGAGAGCCTACCAGGCAATAACGCGTGGCGCGGTTGCGATGATGGTTCGCCTTCCCATACTAATCATAGCCCCGCATTTATTGCCCCCTTTATTATCTCTGGCAGACGAAGCAGCGGCGGCGTCTGGCGCCGAATGAGTCAGAACCCTTAAACAAAAGCGGATGGAAGGCGAGCACTATCCGTCTCGGGAGACCGGTTCGGTTCCTAACCCTAGAGGAGGGGATCAGTCCAGCTCTTAACCCTAGTGCCCGAGAGAGCCCTAGAGGTCAAGAACTGAGGGGCTATTGTGTGGGGGCCCATTTCGTGAACCAGTTTCTCTTGGTCTCGGCTATGGTGTGCTCGGTTAGCTACTGTATGGGGGACCACGTCCCTTGATCTCGGCTACGATCCGATCCATATCGGTCTCGGCACTACGTGCTGGTCTCGGCCAAACAGAATTCATTTCGGCCGCGCATACCGTTCAGTCTCGGCAATGCAAGCTCGGCAATGCAAGCTCGGCAATGCAGTATTGCGCCTGCAGCTAACAGCCACGGCCCTGTCGTGGCAAGGCCCAAGGAAGGGATCTGATGGGACTTCAGCCACCACCAGATCAGGGCAGGATCAGGTCCAATGTGACTTGCATTAAATGCATTGTGGGCTGATCGGACCCACATTAAATGTAGTGTGGGCTGATTGGACCCACATTAAATGCAAAGAGGGCTATGATGGACCTTCATTAATGACTTTGTGGGCTGATGTGACCCAGGTCACATCACCAAGCCCACTGGCACTCACCCCAGACTGTTCCATATATAAGGCACGAGCCAAAGGGAGCAAGGGGTAAGCACTCTCACATAGACACTCAGTCTTTCTTCTTCTTCTTCTCCGATCCATTGCTGACTTAAGCATCGGAGAGCCCTGCGCTGCCCATAGCCAGGGTCCTCTGACCTTTGTCTTTCTCCTCTTTCAGGTTCATACCGTCGCAGCTACTTCCTCCATGCATTGAGTAAGTCCTAAGAGGCATCCTGATCTTGTGAGTATATTATTTCTGCACTTACAATTGGCGCCGTCTGTGGGGAGCGATTTCTATAATCTTTCCTATTCCTATTCCTAAACACCATGACGAGGAGAGCTGCGAAAGATGGAGAAACTTCCAAGACAAAGCATGCAAGGCCGCCCCCTGCCAACCAGAGGGCTGGGAAGCAACCAGTCACAGAGGACGATGCTGAACGTGCTCTCATCCGGATCAACGTTCAGGAGCGTGACCTCCGCTCGGAGTCCGCTCCCGGGAAGGGAGACACCCAGCAGCCTACAGGTCTCCTGACGGGGGGAGACCAGCGGGATAAGTCTCCAGTGGTCGATGGATCACGTACCCCTGGCCAGGCGGAGGACGTTGAGGGCCGGGTGGAGGACGCTGAAGATACTGAGGATGAAGACTACAGCCCTGATGACGACTTGGACTCCACCCTTCTGGATATTAAAGCACAGAATGAGGCCATCGAGGAGAGAGACGCTCTGATCCTCCGGCTCCAGCAGCAGCTGGAAAGAGCTACGGGATCAGCGGGGCTTCGGCAGCAGTCCCAGCAGCAGCGAACTCGTCGGGAGCAGTCCCAGCAGCAACGGGCTCGTCGGGAGCAGTCCCAGCAGCAGCGGGCTCGTCGGGAGCAGTCCCAGCAGCAGCGAACTCGTCGGGAGCAGTCCCAGCAGCAACGATCTCGGCAGCAGCAGCGATCGCCACAACACGAGAGGGGAGTTACTCGTGTCACGCGCATCTCTTCCTCAAAAGCGGACCTGAGGGACCGCTTGAACAGGAAAAGGGACGACCGAACCCGAGATGAAGGCTCAAGCACTAGCCGTAGCTACTCGAGGAAGGCGTCCGAGACCATTCCGGAGGGTATGTATCATAATCAGGAATGGCTGGACGCGCACATAAGGGAAACGGTCCAGCGCAACCTGGAAGTAGCCGGCTTCGGCCGAGACCAAAACAATGCTTGCTGCGACCCCGTTGATCTCGGCGCTTCTCCTTTCTCCCCAGATATCAGGAGGTACCCATTACCAAAGAAGTTCACCGTACCAAGATTCGTCACCTATGATGGGGTCTCGGATCCAGCTACGCATCTCAGACACTTCTCTCAGAGGATGTCTGTCTGGGGAGACGAGGGCCATCTGAACTGCCGAGTCTTTTCCTCCAGCTTGGGCGACCTCCCCCTGAAGTGGTTCTGTGCGCTCCCAGAGGGATCCGTCTCGAGTTGGCAGCAACTCTAGCAGTCCTTTATGAAGAAGTTCCAGGCCTACAGAGTCCTCCCGAAGACAGATGCAGACATCATGGCCATGAAGATGAAGCAGGGAGAGAACGTCACCCAATTCGCCAAGCGCTTCTGGGCGGTCTACAGTCAGATTGAGAATTCCAAGGACGAGGTTGCCGTCTTCGCATTTCAGAATGCCTTGCTCCCAGACAGCGACCTTCGCAAGGACCTGGCCAGGAACCCGGTCTCTTCCATAGCAGCGCTCATGTCCATCGCCAACCGGTACATTGCTCAAGAGGATGACCAGGCCCGTGCTCGGGAAAGCCATGGAACCGTGCAAAGAAACCGAGACCGAGGTGAGAGGCCCCCCAAGAAGGACGGAGGACCGTTTCCGAGGAGTGAGCCTCGGCGAGACGAGCGACGAAGAGGTGACTCAGACAGGAGTTGGGTGCCTACAAGCTCGGCAAGGACTCAGACGTTCGCCTCGGCAAGGAGCAAAAGGCCCAGGCTATCCGAGGACGCGTATGGGGGGGAAATCATGTATAAGATCAAGAGCAGGCCGTACTTCAGCTGGCCAGAGCCCATGCAAGGCGACCCTTCTAGACGAGATCAGACGAAGTTCTGTTCCTATCACAAGGAGGGCGGCCACAAGACTGAAGATTGCAGGATACTGCGATCGCATTTGGAGAAGCTTGTCCAGGATGGACACCTACAAGAGTTTGTCAGGAGAGAAACCAGGGCCGACACCCGAGCCCCGCGCCGAGAGGAGCGGGGTCACGACAGCGACGGGACAGAGAAGATAATAGACGTTATCCATTTGGCACCCCCGCCCAAGGGGAGTAATCAAGCCCGTGCCGAAGCCAGGAAAGCCGCTCACGGCAAGCAGGTCATGGCCGCCGAGCTCGGCCCAGCACAGAAAAGGGATCGGAGGGAGCGTCCCGAGATCAGGTTCACTGATGCAGATCTGGAAGGGGTGCAGCTCCCCCACAACGACCCCCTGATCGTCACTCTGAAGTTTGACTGCTCTAAACAGGGCGTGAAGAATTGCACTGTGAAGAAAGTCCTGGTTGACCCCGGCAGTTCTTCCGAGGTCCTCTATTTCGACAGCTTCCGAAGGATGGGACTGACGGAGAAAGATCTACAGGAGGCTCGAGTTCCCCTTATCGGCTTCAGCGCCAAACCTGTTTATCCTAAGGGGAAAGTGACATTCAAGGTCGAGGTCGGTGGCGCGTCTGTCATGGCAACCTTCATGGTGATCGACGCACCCTCTCCCTACAATGCTATAATGGGCAGGTCTTGGCTCCACAGCCTGGAAGCAGTCCCTTCCACCCTCCATCAGAAGCTGAAATTTCCATGGGAGGGAAAGAGCGGCCGAGTTGAAATCATCACGGTCAGAGGAGATCAGCAGGCAGCCAAGCAGTGCCTGACCGCTGTGGTACCCGGGGAGCAAGAGCCCAAGGAGGTCAATGTGGCCGAGATGGAGAAGAACCTGGAGCAGGGGCTGGATGAGCTCGGCCAAGATCCAGGCAGGAAAAGCGTGGAGGAACTAGCCGAAGTCAGGATCGACCCAAAGGACCCGGATCGGTTCTTCCTGCTCGGTAGCCAGCTCGGAGAGCCGGAGAAATCCGAACTGGCCCAGTTCCTGGTGCAGAACAGAGATGCCTTCGCCTGGACACCTCAGGAGATGCCTGGCGTTGACCCCGAGGTCATGTGTCATAGACTGAATGTTGACCCTAACCACAAACCTGTGATGCAGAAGGCACGGAGGACTGGGGTCCCGCAGACCGAAGCCGTCGTCGAGGAAGTGGATAAGCTGCTTGAGGCCGGCGCCATCAGAGAGGTTCAATACCCGACCTGGTTAGCCAATCCGGTGGTCGTCAGGAAGAAGACTGGCAAGTGGAGGGTGTGCGTCGACTTTACCGACCTCAACAAGGCCTGTCCCAAGGATAGCTTTCCCCTACCAAAGATTGACCAGTTGATCGACGCCACGGCCGGGCACGACAGAATGAGCTTCCTTGATGCCTACCGCGGTTATCACCAGATTCCGTTGTACAGACCGGATGAGGAGAAGACAGCTTTTATCACGCCCAGGGGAACCTACTGCTATAAGGTGATGCCGTTCGGGCTGAAGAATGCAGGAGCCACCTACCAGAGGCTCGTTACCAAGATGTTGCACGATCAGCTCGGCAAAACCGTAGAGGTCTACATCGATGATATGGTGGTCAAGTCCAAGCAGGCGCGGGATCATCTGTCAGACTTGGCCGAGGTCTTCGCCACTCTAAAGGAGTTCCGGCTGAAGCTTAACGCCTCGAAGTGCGCCTTCGGTGTTGGCTCCGGCAAGTTTTTGGGCAGCTTGGTTACGCGCAGAGGCATTGAGGCAGACCCAGATCAGATCTCGGCTATCCTCAGAGTGCAGAGTCCCACTTCGGCCAAGGAGGTTCAGAAGCTTACAGGGATGGCCGCGGCACTGAATCGCTTCATTAGCAAATCTTCAGATAAGTGCCGACCTTTCTTTCAGCTTCTTAGAAAAAATTCTAAATTTCAATGGACTCTAGAATGTGACCATGCCTTGCAGCAGCTCAAGGCTTACCTTTCTTCACCACCGTTGTTGTCAACCCCGACCCATGGGGAGACCCTGTATTTATATTTGGCGGTCTCGGATCATGCGGTCAGCTCAGTCCTCATCCGAGAAGAGGACAAGGTTCAAAAACCAGTGTATTATACGAGCAAGACCCTTCTCGATGCCGAGACCAGGTATCTGCCTCTTGAGAAGCTCGCCTTGGCGCTCGTTAGCGCCTCGCGAAAGCTCTCCCATTACTTTCAAACCCATTCTATTGTGGTTGTCACGGAGCACCCACTCAAATCTGTTTTCAAGAAGGCTGACTTTTCAGGAAGAATCTCCCGATGGGCTGTCGAACTAGGGCAGTATGAGATTCAATATCAGCCACGGACAGCAATAAAAGCCCAGGTTCTGGTGGATTTCCTCGCCGAATTTGATTCAAGTTCGGCACCAACCCAGCTCGGCACCGAACTGGGGGGTGAGGAGCATGAGGTGCCCGCCGGTTCGGAACAATCACAGATGTAAAGGCCTTTTGGGAACATAAAGGCAGCATCTTCAAAGGCCCCTGTGGCACAGAATTGAACCATGCCATCCTTGTTGTGGGATACGGGACTACTCCTGAAGGAACGAAATACTGGATAGTCAAAAATTCATGGGGACGTAAGTGGGGTGAAGGTGGCTTCATGCTGATGGAGAGGGACATAGGTGAGAAGGGCCTCTGCGGGATTGCGTCCCTTGCTTCCTATCCCATCCCAGTGCAAGATTAAAAAAAAAAAAAAAAAAAAATTTCCCTGTTATAGTTTATGTTTTTTCTGAAAAAGGAAAATATTACCAATAAACTTGGCTAGTTAGGAAAAAAATAGTTCCCTATTTGTTGTCATTACTAGTTTATGTCTTATTTCTATTTGCGTGTTAATAAAGAATAAATGATTAGCGGAAATGACTAGCTCGGGGAAGGGACAATCGTACCACTTCCCCAGCCATTTAACCCGTCAAAATGTGACCATTAAAGTGCACCAACATGTGAAGCTGGTCACCATCTTGGAAGGAATATGAGAATTATAAAACAGCAGTTTGAGAAAGTTTTGGCTTGGGTCTTGTAAATTGATTGAGTGGAACATCTAACAATTTACAGCTCTAAGATTCGTAAGGAACGGGGGGAAAGAGAACAAACAAGAAACTGGTTTCTTGGGAAAAGCTGCATAAGTTTACTGCATTTTATTTTAGCATGAATTCTGCTGGTGATCTCATGGGAGCTGTAATGCTCATGATTTCATTTTAGACACACGAGGCCACCTTTTCATGACCAACCCACACATACATATCACACTCCCACTCTGATTTAAATCACAGTTTTCACATGTCAGTCAGTACTTCCTGAGCTGAAGTGAGTGGAAAAAAAATCCAAACGCCCCTCCGTGACTCATGGGGATAGCCTCTATACGGGGAAGGGAGTTTATTTGGAGTGGCTTGGATTTTCAATAGATTACCTCCATTGTGGTCTGTGAAGCTCCATCACATAATCATTTTTCTGCATGATACTATAGCCTGATGTCAAGACTTCTAGTAACAATATTGGCTCACAGTACTGGTGAAAGTAGTGATGGATGCATGCATTGCACGCAGTTGTTACTAAAAGAATCACTTTAACTGGACTCGACTCAAGGTTCGCACTTGGCAGTGTGGTCTCCCTAGCCCAAGTTGGCATCAAATCCAAACCATTAGTCTTAACAAGCAGAGCCATTGTATCCCTATGACAAAAAACAACAAACAAATCATGGAAAAGTACAGCCAAAACAGCAGTTCTGTTTTTAACTGTGGCCCTTTGTGGATACCCCTTGGTGTTGAAGATTCCCTCTAAAATTTAAACCTATAATTTAGAGATCAATTTTGAAGATTAAAAATGTTATTCCAATTGTTTAATTTTTATAATTCCACTAATCAGACATAAAATTCTAATAATTCAAAAAGAGAACAGAGCTTCCTATAATGAATGCCAAAATGTAGAAATCTTGAAAAAAAAATTAATTCATCCAAATACTCTAATAAGGCTTATAAAATTCCAAACTATGAAGCATCTCATAATTTATTTTAGCCATTTTACATCGTCCAGTCTTGGGGATTTTTTATGGCAACACAATTTGGGGAATTCAAGTAAACAGGGAATGACAAGTATTCAAAAGTCCAAAACATGGTGCATTCCAAATTCACAATGAGCCCACTACTATATGCAATGACACCATTCAAACTATTGACTAAATATACTTTCATGTGGCTATAAATGAAGGGTTTTCTATAGTAATTACATGCCCCAAAAGTACCATCAACATTACCATTTCAAAACTTTTTGTACTAATCCGCATTTTATAACATAAAAAATTATTTATTTTTACTATAATCATGTGCTCACAAGTAAAATATGCTAAAATCATATATTTCTCAATTCTTCTCTACTCGCCTCATCCTTTCACCAATAGTTGTTTGCTTCTAACTGTTAATGGACTTCATCGGATCACAACAGTAGGAACAGTGAACTAGGGTGATTTACAACTGCTTGGTGAAAAAGCTCGCTTATTTGCATGCTGAATTTACCAATTTATGGAATTCAATTGAATTGAATCCCACAACAAATTATATGTTCGGATGCCACGCAAAATGAGCTTAATTAAGTTAATATTATGGAACAAGCATTCAATGTTTGAGGTTGCTCGCATCTGGCACATACTAATCCTAGAAGTTTAACAGCAATGAGCAATACTCATTCTCAATTGTTGAGGTCAACGTTCACCCTCGCTCAGGAGCGGTCATAATTGTGGTCGAGCCCTCGCCCTCACCATAAAACTATTGTTGTGTTATTTCCTATCACCAATTGGTTTTGGAATAAGTGGTAGATCAATGGGATGTAAGATCCTACATCAATGTAGTGCTTTCTTTTTCTTTTTCTTTTCTTTTCTTTTTTTTTTAAATGGTGCATTTCTTTTTATTAGCAGAACCCCAAAAACAAAATACCCACATGAATATAAAAGGGCACTAAAAAGCCCCAAAAGACAAAAGGGAACGAACCAGGTATAAGAGCACGGGCGCCGTTTATTTGCTAAGTGGATATGCTACACATTGCACCTTAGTCACGTCTGAAGCATATTCTTCTCCCTCCATTGTCTTGCCTCCAAGTGGTGCCCATGGTGGCAGGGATCATCTCTGATGATTATATATTGTGAAGCAATTTTTTGGCTTCCCAGAGTACTCCTAATGCAAAGGTTTTGTCTCGGTGGGATTATGGCTACAAAATGACTGCTTTGGAAAACACAACTGTGATTGTAGATGATAACACTTGCGAATAATACACTTTGATATTGTTGGGCATGTAAGGTCATCTTATGAAGATGAGGCATATGACTTATGAGATAGTGCATTCACTTGACGTTGATTATGTACTTCTTGTAATTGGAGGTGTGTGTGGCGAGTGCATTCTTTCATTATCTGAATTTTTTTTAGTAGCTGCTTCTCTCAGGGCATGTATTAGAAACAACACATGATCATTAATCTTTCTACTAATACAAGTTGTCAACATTTATATAGATAGTAACAACATTGGCTCACAGGGTTTGGTGAAATAACAAGAAAATTAATCAAGTGGCAACAAGCCCACTGTAGCCAAGTCTAATGTAGGCAACAGATAAAAAGAGGAAAACCAAAATACACAGGTAGGTCCCTTTCAACCAAATTACACTTCTTGTTTATGTTGCCTTGCCTTACTTCATTTCGGTTCAGAAAGGATGAAAGAAAAAGTGAGGAGAAAAAAAAATCAATTTTGTAACTCCAGTGACAAATAAGAAATACCACTAACATAAATAAATAATTACATATCGGATTTATTCAGGTATTTATTCAGGTATTTATTCAGGTGAGAATATGAGAACATTCAGTGGGGCTCAACTGTGGGTCCCATTTGGGGATGGGACTAGGGGGATGCAAAGATCGATCTATGTGAGACCATCACAAGTATCAAATTTGACCCCCGCCCCATGTCCCTAACCCCTTCATCCGCGGCCCACAAGTTTAATTGCTTCATATTAAGAAAAAAAAAAGATTCAACCTTCGATCAAACAGTTCAATTCATTGGCTCACAACAGGTCGAGTTTGATCAAATTTGTCTGCAGATTTAAGTTGAACCTGTATTTGGCAGATTTTTGAAATGGATTGGTTGCCAACAACCTGATAGTTCATAGAGAATGCATGACTTGTATTTTATCCACACATGATTTATTGGTCTGCTCAATGCTAATGAGTGGGTATAATTTTCGCAAGAAAACCCTACAAATAGATGAGTTACACGCAAATTAAAGTTCATGTTTACACTGTCAAAACCATGTATTTTTTTTTAAAGAGGGTGACAAGCATCAAGCATCTGTCCAGAGCAATATCCCTGAGATAAAAAGAGAAGATGGTCCATAACCTGGACATTTATTAGGTAGACCTATGTCACGACCCGGACCCGGATTACGATAACCCCGAGCCGGGAGCTCATACTTACTCCCGTAAACTCCCAATTAACCGAAGTTAAAACGGAATCCACAAAGGATACCATCTTCGATAAACCTGTCAAATACACAATATTGCGGAAACATATATATTTGACAATATTAAATTTCAATTTACATGTATACAAAAGAATAAAGTCCTGATACATGTACCATTCCCATCATTTTCTTATCAATCGGTGTGTACCCAAAACACCATGTAGTAACAATTAATTACATCTCAAAATGGTTAAGCAAAATAACTTTCAAAACGTTTATAGTTCTTTCTCGTGCTCGAATACCCATATCAAATGGTATTCCGTCCGTTCCATTCGTTTAGTCCTCCTAGAGGAACCGGAGCGGTCTCCTCCACTGTCACCGGCAGGGGCAAACGGGCCTGTAATGTCATCAGTAACACTAATGAACACGACGGTTCAACAATATATAAACAGATCTTGTAATAACACATGTTAATACATATACTGAATTCATTAAATCCATTTGGTAACAAATACCATTCTAGACAAATCTAGATAATTCCTACAATGACAATACGTAAACTTAAGAGTAATCAATAGACATATACAAGATAGTCTTTACCATAGCTTTCATTCATTCATTCCATTTCATTCGATTTACCATCTTCCCTCAAAGGAAGGGTTCATCTTCTGGTTGGAAAGCAACAATTAATACTCATAGATATGATTGGAATATGTGGGACTTACTAGTGTCCGGGCCAGGGACAACTAGCATCACCACAGAGCTTCGGAACGCCCCCAAATCTATCTACTACAGTAGGATTATTCATTTCATTGTTAACTTTAGTAATTGCTCATTCATTAATTCATTCATTTATTATATTGTTCAGTTCAGCTCAGTAACGAGCTTAAGGAATTACTAAGTAGTGACAGACTCGGAAATCACATCACATCTGTTAATTCTATTCCAGTTCATAACCAAATTTCTAAACCAAACAAATGGGTGAAACGCTTATTATTTAATGTACGTGTTATTCTTGATGAACATCACTTTGATAGTAGTTTGTACATTCAAATAACCTTAGTTAACACCTATGCGGGTTTAGATAACACATTTGAATAATTAACACTTAATTCGTTACCATTCTTTTCTTTTAATTTTCCTAATCTTGATAATCTTAGATTAGGGCATAATTAGTTCTAACACTAATTTATAGACCACTAAGACTCATAGAAAGCGTATTTGGTTCCAAAAATGACCAATTTCAACGGGACTCAAACTAAAATCATGTCCCAGTTATGGACTGTCCGATCGATCGGTCTGCATGTCCGATCGATCGGCCCGTAAAACCTCTCAGTTAAATGACAGTCCGATCGATCGGTCTGTATGTCCGATTGATCGGACCTGGGACGAGTTGCAGGTCCGAAAACCTGGTTTTTTTCCCCTTTCCTTTCTTCATTCACAACCTGCATTAAACATTGCAACCTCCTGTTCCCAACTCTTACATCATTCATCCACAACAATACTTCTAATCATTCATTACCCATCTTAATCAATCATAAACAATTCCATAATCTAATGGAAATGTACAAAGATCCATGAAACTCTATGCATTTCTACAATGATTAACACTAATCACAAGCAATGTTTATACTTGCCTCTCTTTGAAGTTTAGTCAACTCGAAGCCTTTTGTTTAGCTTGCTTTTGAGATGAAAAACTCCCAAATGAAACCCTAGTTCATGAAAACATGCAAATGAACTCCTATGAGCCATTTGTTCTAGAAATCAACACAACATAATCAATAGAACTTGGAAATCCTAAGAGAAGACTAACCACTTACTTGTGGTTCCAAGCAAAGAGATCTTGAGTTCTCTTTCAAGCTCAAACTCTTCAAAAATGGAGGAAATGGCTTGAGGAAGAAGATGAAGTAGTCCTACTCCACTCCAATCACTTGGCACTACAACAATATGCACTTTTAGCGACGCTTTTAAAAATCGTCGGTAAAAGTCACACTTTTACCGACGTTTTTGCAAAAACGTCGGTAAAAGGCACACTTTTACCGACGTTTTTATTAAAACGTCGACAAAGTTAAAATATCACAGATTATTACCGACGAATTATAAAACGTCGGTAAATTAACTTTTAGCGACGTTTTATTTTTTTTACCGACGTTTTTTTATCGTCGGTAAAAGTCTTTCTATTTTTAATTTTTTTTTTTTATTTTACCGACGAAAAAAAACGTCGGTAAAGTCCTTTACATTTTTTGTTTATTGTACTGTTTTCTTTTTGCCGACGAAAAAGAAACGTCGGTAAAAGTCTTTACATTTTTATTTACTTTTCTATTTATATTTTGCCGACGAAAAAAAACGTCGGTAATAGTCTTTTTAGTTTTATTTTTTATTTGCCGACGAAATATAAAACGTCGGTAAAATGGATCTATTTTTTATTTATGTTTTTATTTTACCGACGAAATATGTGTTTTACCGACGAAAATTATCGTCGGTAATATTTTACCGACGTCTTATAGGAAACGTCGGTAAAATTTGTTAATTTTTAACTTATTTTTTATTAATAAAAATTTATTAATATTTACCGATGAAATTTATGTTTTACCGACGAAATTCAGCGTCGGTAATATTTTACCGACGTTTTATGAGAAACGTCGGTAAAATTTGTTAATTTTTAGCTTATTTGTTATTAATAAAAGTTTATTATTTTTTACCGACGAAAAAAATAAGTGGCCGAAGAAAATAAAACGTCGGTGAAGGTCGCTTTTTCCCTCTCCCGCCACCAAACCCTCTTTTCCCTCTTTTTCCCTCACTCTCTTTTCCCCTCTTTTTCTCTCTGCTCCCTCATTGCGATCTCTTTTCCCCTCTTTTTCTCTCTCTCTCTCTCACTCTCCCACTCTCGCTCCCTCACTCGATCTCTCTCTCACTCTCGCTCTCGCTCGCTCTCTGCTCTCTCTCGGTCTGCTCTGTCTCTCTCTCTCTCTCTCTCTCTCTCTCTCGCTCTCTCTCTCGCTCTGCTCTGTCTCTCTCTCTCTATCGCTCTCGCTCTCTCGATCTGCACATTATCTCTCTCTCTCTCTCTCTCTCTCTCGATCTGCTCTGTCTCTCTCTCTCTCTCTCGCTCTGCTCAAGGTCCAGCGAAGCCATCACCACACTTGCCAACAGATCGCCACTCACCAGTCGCTGGTGCCACGCCCAGTGGGAGCCCAGGCCCCACCCACGCTTTCTCCGGTGCCAGGTACACAGTTTCTTCTTCTTCTTCCATTGTTTTTCCCCATTTTTTTTTTCTAAATCTGCTGCAACTGCTCTCTGTTTTTCTAAATCTTCTTCTTCCATTGATTGTTGTTTTTCTCCGTACTGTAGTGCAGAGTTATCGTTTTTCCCCTTTTTTTCAGAAACTTTGATTCCAGGCTCAAGCCTGGAATATATATATATATAAACTTTGTTTATATATATATATATATACATTCATGTGGGTCTGTTCATTGTGAAAGTAAATTATAAGAGGCATACACAAATATCTGGTCTGTTCATCTGCTTGTTCCACTTTGTCAAGCTTCTGAACCTTTTTTGATTCTAAACATGCATGAGAACACTGACAAACTACTTCCTCTGTTGGGGATTGATACTTCCCTAACCTGCTGTGCGAAGGTCATGAGACAAACCTATTGGCCGACCCTGTCCCTGTGCTTGCTGCAATGGTTAGGAAATCAAAATTGCCCCTATGAAGGGTGGTGGGAACACAAGTTCGAGCCATAATAATTATATATATAAAGCCATGTTATTGCTCTTCTTTCAAAAATTATTTTAAACAAGTTTTCAAAAAATATAAATTTTGAAACGTGGACACCAATGCTTCCACCAACTTTAAATTGAGAGAGAGAGAGAGAGAGAGAGAGAGAGAGAGAGAGAGAGAGAGAGAGATACCAGAAGAGACGTTTTGGGACACAGTGGAGATGATGACTTGCATGAAAAAACAAGAGATGAGAAGGGAAATGCCCCTGCCCCTTTCTCTCAGCATTTTCAGGCTGCTTCAACAACAACGGTCATGCGTAATGCTGATGTGCCTACTTAAGAAAATGCCAATATCAAAGAAATTAAAGAAGCATAGGGTTGTGATTCTGAGAGACACTCCACAGACAAAAATGAGCATTTGAAAGAAGGAAGAAATAGCACTTGGGATTTTTGCAGCTGCATTGCAATTGTCGCCACAGCATTTGGATATACTTTTTATACGCATGCTGTTACAAGCTTTGATGCTTTGCCATTGCCACCACCTTGTCGCGGGGCACTGTAATAGATATGGCGTATGAGTGTGAGGCGTTTAGTGCCAAATTGATGTTACTACTTTCTAAGTTGTACCACCATATTTATTCATATCTAATCAACATAAGTGCCAAAGTTTATTTTATGTAGGTATATATATACACTGCTGAATTGATGATTTCACGGTCAGGAAAGTCCACTATAGAAAAACACACTAATATATATATATAGATATGATTAGATTTATAAGTATAAAATATATGCTGAAGCAATATGTACGGAGTGATTACTCTGCAATTAAGTGTTGGGTCAAATCATCTTCTGCATATGAAGTTGCATTCGATTTTGGCTGGTGTTCTCATTACTCTTAGAATGTATTTATTCCAGCTAATAGAGGCAAACAACTCCGGGTTGGGCTTTATGATAGTAGAGATTGGGAGTTTTCTTTACTTTTCTCTTCGATGGAAGGGGTTTGGTGAGAAATGGAGGACATGGATGAAGGAATCTGTCTCCTTGGCTATGTTTTTAGTTAATTTTTATGTTAATGACAGCTTCAGATAGGAGGTATTGTGGTTGGCTGTCATATTCAAAAATATTTGGGTCCTTTGGACTTGTGACAATAAGGCTGAAGTGCATTAGGTGCTTACTTAAGGGGCCTGGTGCAATTGGAATTCTAGTAGAAGGAGGTTCTTATTGTATTTGTGCCAAACGATGGGCTTCTTCCTCGACCCGGCCCAATCACGGAAGTTGGCGGATCAGATAGGAAAATTCGTTTTTCAGCTTGGAAGGGTCATTTTATCTTTTGCCATATAAATGACCCCAAGAGGCTGATCAGGTTGTTGATCAGTTAGCTTAGGATGGGGTTGCATGATATGTAAGAGTTCTGTTTGCTTTTGATTTAATCAATAGAAGTTGGTTAATATCATTCCAAAAAAATATAATAAAATAAAATAAAACCACTTGGTGCCATTGTATGATAGATTTTGATATATGGGGGCAATTGTAGAACAAATGAAGGGTTTCAGAGGATGTCACAAACATGATTAGTACAAGAAGATGGGGTACATCCAGTGTGGTTAAGAATTTTAAAATGCAAACTTCTATTTAGAAGAAGACAAGCGAGTTTTAAAATGCATAATAGTTGTAGAGCAATTACATTGTTGCACAAAAAGATAAAATGCAAAAAAAAAAAAAAAAAAAAAAAAAGATAAAATGGGAGGAGTGAAATAAGAACTAGGGGCTTGGGAAGTGGGGAGAAAAAAAGTCAAAGATTTAAAATAATGGTCAAAATAACAATAAAAAAGTGTTGAGTCTAACGAATTAAAAAAGAATTAGAAAAGAGTGAGTGATGAGTCTAACGAATGAAATAAGAACTAGGGGCTTGGGAGTGAGTGATGAGTCTAACGAATTAAAAAAGAATAATAATAATAATAATCATGTAATGTAAGTCACATACATGGATGAAATCCTGCAACAAGAAGCATGATAAAGAAGCATGACAAAGATATGTCTATTGTTCTTCCATAAGATAATGTCAAAAATCTTCCAATTGATACTTTATTTATATAAGTATTTTCTTTTCTTTTTTCACTAATTCTGTATAATCCAACCTGGCAATGACAAGCTTCATTCATATGTATTTTATTGGGATAAGAGAAAGTCTAAAAGAGCATGATAAAAAGTACTTGGATCGGCAAGTATTACTTATCATGATGTCGTGCATCACATGCCTCCACTGTGGAAACATATGATAAAAAAGGGCGAAATCAAGAGAGAGAAATGTTGATTGATGGCTCTTCTTTTCTTTTATCTCAGCAAGTAATAGCACGAGCGTGCAGCAGCAGGAGAATACAATGCATTTAACGTTATTACTAGGTTATTTTTACGTTTAACGTTTATTTTTTAGTTATTACTAGGTTAACCGACTAGCAAATAACGTTATTACCAACATTATCCGTGATCATCTCGTGTTATTACAGACACGCCCGCCTATTTAGTTAGACTCCAGTCATTCACTTGAAAAAACTCTTTTAATCTTATAGGGGGTTGAGTTGCATTAGTATTTGAAATTCTACTTTAGAGACTGCATTTGAAATTCTCAGAATTCCCTCGAACAAGAATCCTCACAATTCTTCTAACCAAATAGGCCCTTAGGTATCCAATTCATTTCTTTATTTTCTTTATTTATTTATTGATTCTTTCCAAAAAGGGCTGTCATGGACCTTGTATTGAAAGAGAACAAAATAGTGGACATTATATAATTGCTAATTGCAAATTACTTGTGATTTGGTCAGATATGGACAGGAGTTGGATATTACATTATCGGAACCGATTTAGTGCGGAGTACATAGCTGGGGTAAACTCATTTATTGATTTTGCAAAGGCGAATTCGGGCGGGGCAGTGTTGATTAACTGCCCGTGTAACGATTGTTGTAACCATCGGAAGCATGACTATGTAACCGTGAGAAGTCATCTGCACATTAAAGGAATGATGGTCCATTATCTACGGTGGATATATCACCGGGAACCCATAGTTCAACCCGATGATTCGGATGAGAGCGATGATGAATCAGAAGATAATCAAGATGAGTACAATGAGTTGATAGATGATCATCGTAGGGGAACTTACTTGGAGGAAGATACTCAAGAGAGGGATGATTTTGAAAATTTGTTGAATGCTTCTCAGCGAGGCCTTTACACAGGATGCAAAAGCTCAGATACTCTGTTATCGTTTGTCATCAAGATACTGCACGTGAAGGTAGAAAGTGGGTGTAGCAATAAGTCGTTCGACAAGGTCCTGCAGATTTTTAAGGACTTCTTACCCGAAGGTCATGTGGTGCCGGCATCAATTTACGAGGCGAAGAAATTATTGCGTGACTTGGGCATGGGATACAAGAACATAGATGCCTGCAAACACAATTGTGTGTTGTATTGGAAGGAGAATGCTCAATTGGAAAAATGTCCAGAATGTGAAGAGCCTAGGTACAAGATCAATGATGGCAAGCGAAAGAAGATCCCTCATAAGGTGCTCCGTTACTTCCCATTGATACCGAGGTTACGCAGATTGTATATGTCAAAGAAGACAGCCACAGAGATGAGATGGCATAGTGATAAGCGTGTTGACGATGGGATAGCGCGGCATCCGGCTGATTCAGTGGAATGGAAAGAATTTGATAAGAAATATCCAGAGTTTTCCCAAGAGACACGTAATGTGAGGTTGGGGTTAGCCACTGATGGATTCAATCCTTTTGGTAACATGAGCACCTCTTATAGCATGTGGCCTGTCATACTTATGCCCTATAATTTGCTACCATGGATGTGCATGAAGGAGCCATTCATGATGATGTCATTACTTATTCTAGGACCAAACTCACCGGGAAACGATATCGATGTATATCTGAGGCCCTTGGTTGATGAGTTGAAGGAGTTGTGGGATCATGGTGTATCTACTTATGATGCCTCCACTAAACAAACCTTTCAAATGCATGCGGCTGTGATGTGGACGATAAATGACTTTCCTGCGTATGGTAACTTGTCTGGTTGGAGTACAAAAGGTTATAACACATGCCCCTCGTGTAACGACACCTCATTAGGGGTGAGGTTGAAAGATAAGATTGGGTACATTGGCCATCGAAAATACTTGGAAGTAAACCACCAATGGCGTAGAAGCAAGGCCTTCAACGGTCAGCCTGAGCGTGAAAAGGGGTCTTTGGATCTACCGGGGCAAAAGGTACTAGACCAGCTCGAAGAACTACATCCGGTCAGGTTTGGCAAGAATAACAAAAGACCGCGTGAGTCTGGAGAGTTGAATTGGACAAAGAAAAGCATCCTATTTGAATGGCCCTACTGGAAGTGCAAAAAACTCCGACACAACCTTGATCCTATGCACATTGAGAAGAACATCTGTGTAGCCTTGGTTGGAACAATGTTGGGCATAAAGGGCAAAAACAAGGACACCGATAAAGCGCGTAAGGATTTGAAAAATATGGGCATCAGGCCAGAGTTGCATCTAGTGGAGAGAGGCGATGGATCCAGCTTGAAGCCGCATGCCTCTTACACTCTGGCTCCAAAAGACAGAGATGGATTTTATGAATTCTTGAAGTCGATCAAATACCCAGACGGCTATGCCGCGAACCTCTCGAGGTGTGTAACCTCGAAAAATGATAAATTGGCTGGTTTAAAGAGCCATGATTGCCACATCCTTATCCAACGGATCCTTCCTATTGGCATGCGTGGCTTTGTGAATAAGGATATTTGTACAACATTGTTTGAGTTAGGCAGCTTTTTCCAAGACCTCTGCTCGAAAACACAGAGACACGATGATTTGAAAAAATCGGAGGAGTAGATAGTTTTAATATTGTGCAAGCTTGAGAGGATGTTTCCTCCTGCTTTCTTTGATGTGATGGTTCATCTATCGGTTCACTTGCCGCGCGAGGCCATTCTTGGTGGACCGGTGCAATATCGGTGGATGTACCCGATTGAAAGGTAATAGTTGATGACCATCGAAAAATTATTTATATATTAGTGCAATTGCCTTGCATTGGAAATCGTAATAGTTATCATTTGTTGTTTAAAGGTTTCTGAAGACCCTAAAAGGGTACGTTCGCAACAGAGCACGGTCTGAAGGTTCAATCGTCGAGGCTTACATTGTCAAAGAGTGTCTCACTTTTTGCTCAATGTATTTAAGGCAGACTGATCGAGTAGAGCGTTATGATGATGGTGGCGAACGGGGTGCGGGGATGTCAGTCTTCACATAAACTGTCCGTCCCATCGGGCTGATGCAAAGGGCACATGATCCTTCTCAAAGGGAGCGTGACATGGCTTATTGGTTTGTGCTGAATAATTGCCCCGAAGTGGAGCCGTATCTACAGTATGTGCTTCAATCTAGCCATATTTATGTTTTGCTTGTTAACACATTTATTCATTCTCTATTCGTACTTATTCATTAAAAGCTATCTTGAGTAGGGAACACAGGAATTTAGTTCAAGACCAAAGAGGTGGAGACGTCGGGCAGATACAACGAAAAGAATTTGCAGAATGGTTCAAACAACGTGTAAGACATAAAATATTATCATTTTAATAGCTTGATATTATTTGAGTATAAGCTTCAAATAACATTAGTCTAATACATTTGTCTTAATATGCTTATGTAGATGAATCAATTGCGAACTATAGGGTCACCAGAAGCTTTTGATGAGATGTGGTCATTAGCAAATGGCCTTAGATCCCTAGTGAATCTTTACCAGGGGTGTGATTGCAATTGCGTCCGATACCACACTATAGACCGTGAGAAATGCCGTAGGAGCCAGAGTAGCGGCTTGGTCGTTGAAGGGGAATATGAAGGGGTGAAACATGACTACTATGGCTACATCTGCAAAGTCTGGGAATTGTCCTATCGGCACGGGAGTAAGGTGGTCTTATTTGAATGTGAATGGTACAACACTAGTACCAAGCACAAGATAAACATCGAAGACCATTTTACAAGCATTGATATCACGGGTCGGTGGTGTAAGGATGATCCATTTGTCCTACCAAGTCAGGTGAAACAAGTCTTCTACGTCAATGACACCAGCAGAGGAAAAAATTGGAGAGTTGTAGAACGGGTCAAGACTCGGGGAGTATGGGATGTACCCGCTAAGCGGGATGACGACGATGATGATGATGATGTGCCAGTTGATGCATTTCAGCAGGACGAAACGACATTTGTTGTCCCAGTCCTCGTCGATGGTACTAGTGACCAATACTCTAGGGATGATATAGATCCTGAGATCGTTCTCAGTGATGAGTCAGCATCAGAGGATGGCCAAGACGAGGATGAAACGCTGGCGGAATACGAAGATGATGAAGGGAATGATGGTCATAGTCAGGAAGATGATGACATGGAATATGACATGTAGTGTTTACTTTTAATTTGCACATGTAACAATTAAGTAAATTAATAAAGAACTTTTCTTATAAAAAGTATGCTTAATTTCATTCGATTGTTATATATGTTGTGTGCCATGTTATTACCTAGCTTGTTATATTATGTTCATGTTTGATTTATCCGTTGTTGCTTTCCTTTAAATTAAAATTGAAACGATTCAATTTTTCAACTCTAACACAGAACATATGAATACACCTCTCAAATACTGTCGTGACAAAGACTCTCAACGTGTTAGGGAATGGACAAATGAGTTTGAACATAAATCATTTGAAAATGAAACTCCAATAGCAAAGCATGGTTCCCGCAAAATTCAACTGGCTCAGTGGCTGAGACTGTGTGGCAATTTCATCCCTGAAAGATATAAAATGATAAAAATTGCTGAAACATTGCCACGGGCTTGGGATGCTGCAAAAATGAGGATATTTGAAGTCTTACGACCATGGCATGCAGTGGAGTTCGTCGACCTATTACAGTCATTTGAAAAATGTATTCATCCCTTATGGATACAGTTCCGGAGAGAGAAAATGGTTGAAGGAATATCTGTTAGAGAACATTTGCTAAACAAGGAGCAATTGTTTTACGATCTCAAAAGAAGAGGATTTGAACCAAATATTGCAGATCTGGTGCGTTCAATAGTAAGCACTCTACCACCTCCTTGGCCGGTACAAGAAATTCATGCTAAGCTCAAGATTAATTTCCTAGACTTGAGGGAATTAGGAGAAATGCTAGAAGAGATCGAGGTCGACATTAAATTTCAGGTTTTGCACATGTAACGATTAAGTAAATTAATAAATATCTTTTCTTACATAATGACATGGTCACTTTGCTTATATTCACGTTGCGAATATTATTTATTGTTGTTAATAATTATTTATTTTCCTTGTCACTTTGCTTTAAGCCAGATTGCAGATATGCCTCGGGAAAATAGGGCGAAACGTGCTCGGCAGGTCGCAGCTGCACTCGGGTTAGCTCCTGTGGAGAGCACACGAGAGCCCTCGACGCAGCCTACGCCAGCTGCACTCGATGTTACACGGGCCGAAGGATCAGGGACCACCCCTGAATCGGCAGCCCCCCAGCCTCTGCCGATTCAGCCCTTGATAGAGCAGCCCTCGCCGACCTAGGCCCAGCCCTCCCAGCCTCCCGCGAGTCCTCATACGATCGGGAGCAGCGTCGGTGAGAAAATCGGAAAACCTTTTAAACTGTATAATGGTTCCTCTCAATTTATATTTGTGCTCTTTAACTTCTTTTCTTCTGATTTGATCACTTCAATTATCATTTGTGCTCACTAACTCATTTAGCACTGTCGTCTTAACAGCATCAGCCTCAGCTTCGGGTGCTCCGAGCCGCGTAAGGGGTGTCACGCGGGGGAAGAATGCGACGAAGCTGAGGAGACAACTGGGTCATAACATCCCAGTCCCGATCCCCAGCTCCAGTCATAGGCCAGAGGGGGAACATGCCCCATCACTGGCTAACCATCTTGGGTTAGCCATTAGAGAGGTTGCCCCAGTCAGGCCTCATGGCTGGAAGAAGCTTGACTCCGGGATCAAGCTTGCTGTCATCGCTGCAGTTAAGGTAAACTGAAACGATAAACATCAATCAAAGTTGTTACAGTTGTGCTCCTCATTACAATATCTGATTATATTTTGTTATTACTAGTGACTAATATGGTTATCCCCTAATTGCAGCAACTCTTTGAGATCGGGGATTACGAGGGTGATATGCAGCTTAGGGCAGACATTGACCGCCAATGCGGGATCTTGTATAGGGGTTGGAAGTATGAGCTGCATACTCACTATCTCGAGCTCTTGGAGCAGGGGGTTCCCCAACCCCAGGACCACCCGGCAGAGGGTTGTACTTTAGCTGACTGGCAGCAGATGATCTCACAGTGCTGGGAATCACCAGCCTGGAAGGTGACCTTGGGATGTTATCTACAACGACTAATTATATTCCAATGTAATTCTATTAGTAACGATTTTATAAATGACTGCTATTGTATTATTGTTTTTCTATGTAGGCAAAGTCAAAGAAAGCGCAAGAGAGTCGAGCTCAGTTGCCATACAATCATACGAGTGGCTCCCGGTCATTTGCCTCGAGGATGTCTTTGATGGTACTGATTATATTCATATGAAGAAACTTTATTAAGTTTATCAATTTCTAAATATGTTGCAGGGTTCATATATAATATAAAGCCTTTTCAAATGATAGGCGGCACAGAATGCCGGTTAAGCGCCGCCCATTACTCAGTTCTTCCGCGACACCCACTACAGACGATCTCGTAATGAGTGAGTAAATGAGGTGGCGCAACAGAGACATGTACGTTTCTTAATAAATGGTTTATGATTGCATAATGTCATAGAAGTATTCTAAATCCTTTATTGATTTAAATGGCAGGAGGCCTTGGTGCAGCCGACCGAGGAGCAGTCGCAGCCCTCTGTCACCACTCCGATGACTGAGGAGCAGATTGCTGCTGATGTGCTTGGGAAGAGGTCGGGCTACGTAAAGGGGTATGGGATATACTCAAGGACCTCTTCCTCTTCCACACAGTCTTGGGCACCGGACCCTGAGGTGGTCGCCCTGTACGAGCAGCTAGCCGAGCAGGCTGAGCAGGGCAGGAGGCAGGCTGAGCAGCTAGCTGAGCAGGACCGGAGGCAGGCTGAGCAGGACCGGAGGACACGCCAGCTTGAGGCCTTTGTTCAAAGGCTGGCAGCTGTAGCAGGAATAGATCCGGCCGCCTTTCTTGACACCAAGGGGGGGACCACATCTGCTGGGGATGGCACGGCTCCTGGAGGATTATGATGCGACTCTTTGGTTAGTAGAATACTCCCTTGAAATTTGCACATAATAACTAGTCGAAATTTACAAACACTGAAAATGTAGTATTTGAACAAATTTTAACTGCACCTCCAGATTGCATTATCATAATCTTTCTCATCAACAAATTTTCACTCCCGATTAGGGAATTAGAGCCGAAAACCGACTCTTTTCCAACACTTAGGCTCGAAAACGGCCCTTCGGGGGCCCGGAACGGGAAACGGCGACTGGAAAATTTGCGGACCGGCACGGGAAGTTCGCTCGGGGGTAGAGTAACCTGTAGGAACTGACGGCTCGCTGATAGGACTCCCGGTTAGGGAATTAGAGCCGAACACCGAATCTTTTCCAACACTTAGGCTCGAAAACGGCCCTTCGGGGGCCCGGAACGGGAAACGGTGACCGGAAAATTTGCGGACCGGCACGGGAAGTTCGTTCGGGGGTAGAGTAACCTGTAGGAACTGACGGCTCGCTGACAGGACTCCCGGTTAGGGAATTAGAGCCGAAAACTGACTCTTTTCCACCACTTAGGCTCGAAAACGGCCCTTCGGGGGCCCGGAACAGGAAACGGCGACCAGAAAATTAGCGGACCGGCACGGGAAGTTCGCTCGGGGGTAGAGTAACCTGTAGGAACTGACGGCTCGCTGACACGACTCCCGGTTAGGGAATTAAAGCCGAAAACCGACTCTTTTCCAACACTTAGGCTCGAAAACGGCCCTTCGGGGGCCCGGAACGGGAAACGGCGACCGGAAAATTCGCGGACCGGCACGGGAAGTTCGCTCAGGGGTAGAGTAACTTGTAGGAACTGACGGCTCGCTGACAGGACTCCCGGTTAGGGAATTAGAGCCGAAAACGACTATTTTCCAACACTTATGCTCGAAAACGGCCTTTCGGGGGCCCGGAACGGGAAACGGCTACCGGAAAATTCCGAAATTGGGAATTGAGGGAAAGTGAGGGAGAGAGATATGATGTTTCTTGTCAGGGCAGGTAGCACGGGTTTTGATTCAGCTTCTTCAACAACAACTTTTGGGAATTGCTATCAACATTGGATGATAGAAGAGCCCAATCTGATTGATTACATGCAGCACCACACATGATTAGGAAAAACCATGATGGTAGTGGCTCCTTCTCCAATTGGAGCTGATTCTGGAGGGAAGATATGAGATGAAGGCCCACTGATCAAATTAATAGGGGCTGCTGTGAGGGGATCCAAGTTGTTCAGTCAAGGCCTCAATTGAATTTCATTGGAATAAATATTTTGTAAGGATTTGTCTTATCAGTTGCTGATGTGATGACAAAAGATGATAAAGAGGCCTGACTCAGACATTCCAATTTGCTATATCTTTTGGGTTTTAATCTTCAAAGGTGTGGCCCACCAGGTGGATGGCTATATATCTACAAAAACCTGGACTTGTGTGGGTCATTGAAACTATGGGCTAATGTTTGTTTTTCTGTGGGAAGTCATTCGTCAAAGAATGACCATATAGCCACAGTCCTGGGGCACTGGTGAAGTGTGACCATTACTGGTGGGAAGTTGGTTAACACAGGAATCAAAGATCATATAATCACATAACTGTTGGTGGGTATATTGTTTCTTCTAGATGAGGCAAATTTATAAAATGGAACTAACACTGTATGGGATAGAAATAGAACACAAGGAGAGAGGAGGAAAGTGCGGCAAGTGTAGCCAAAAAGCTAGCGCCCACTTTGTTTGACTGGTGTGGGTTGGGTTGAAAATCAGAAAGGTGTTTTTGATAATGCATTATCTAGCAATGTATGGTGTCCATTATGTGTGTGTGTTTTCAACATTGACCAAAATGGTTATGTGAAATTCTGCTTCCAATTCTCTGTAAAGTGACATAATTTCAATGAAATTGGCTTTCCACTCTATAATAAGTTTTACTGCTATCACACACACACACACAAAAAAAAAGTTTTGCTGCTATTTATGTCTTTTTAGGGTGGTTGTGGCTTTTGTTTTTGTAGGCATTGATATAACAAAGCTTCAGATTCATGGCACTGTTGGATTTCTATATCATGGGATTATAGAGGTGGTTCTATGTGGTGCTAGTAATGAGGTTCCAGTCAGCGTACAGCACCAACTGATTGAGTAAGGGTTAATGCAGTTCTAGATTTCATTTTCTTTTTATTTTATTTTCTTTTCTTATCTTTTGTTCTTTGAATGATGTGAAACCTCAACTCTTTGGATCCAAACAGAAGTTTCAGTTTTTTATTGGGGATGATCCAATCAGTTTATATATATATATATATATGTATATCTTTTATTTATAATTTCGTTAAATCAAAAGATACTAATTTTGTTTTTGTTTTTGTCATTATAGATTGATGAACGCTTTTGGATCGGATGCACACTTTGGCGTTATTTTGTTGTTTTTAGTTTATTTGTTTATGTATATTGGACAATTTTATTCGACTATTTGTATATGTTTTTAGTTTTATTGGACTATTAGAAATTTTTATTAATTGTACTGTTAGTTTTAGGAGATGAATGATTTGATGAAAAATGTGGATGATTTTGTTTGGATTCATTATTAATTGTATTGTGAGTAGGTTTATTTTTTGTTACAGGTGTATAAGCAGGTTTACAGGGAAATTTTAAATAAAAAATGAGAATTGTATTTTAAAAAATAAAATAACTTTTACTGACGAAATATATAATTTCGTCGGTAAAAGTCATTTCACCGACGAAAAATAAACGTCGGCAATTGTTTGATAGTTTTTAATTTTATATTTACCGACGAAAAAAAACGTCGGTAATTTATTTTTTATTTTTTATTTTAATTTTACCGACGAAAATAAAACGTAGGTAAAATATTTTAAATTTTTTTAATTTTTTTAAACTTTACCGACGACAAATAAACGTCAGTCAATATTTTATTTTATTTTTATTTTTCTATTTAATATTACCGACGAAAATAAAACGTCGGTAAAAATTTTATTAATTTTCTTTTTAATATTACCGACGAAAAATAAACGTCGGTGAAATAGTTTTATTTTATTTATTTTTTTAATTTTACCGACGAAATAAAAACGTCGGTAAAGTGTTTTTATTTATTTATAATTTTCCTTTTCACTTTTACCGACGAAAAAAAATGTCGGTAAAACATTCAAAAACGTCAGTGAAAATTATAATTTTACCGACGGAAAATTAATTCGTCGGTAACATGTTTTCTTGACATCTTGTCGCCGACGTCCGACCGAAGAAATAAAAAACGTCGGTAAAAGTTTTACCGACGTTTTTTTGACTTTTACCGACGAAAAAAAACGTCGCTAAAAGTGTAATCTGTTGTAGTGTGGCAACTCTTCCAATCCTCACACTAGATGGAGAGAAGATGGAAGGAGAAGAAAAGAAAGGGTGTCTAGGGTTTTGTTGAAGTGAAAATGAACTCATTCACTCATCTCATTCTAATATAAGAACTCATCACTCTAAAACCCTCTCTTCTTAAGCTTTATTACATTTTGAGTCAAATGAAGTCTCATTTGGTTCATTTGAGGTCAAATGGAATCGCGTCTATTATGAAAGTTAATGAACTACTCGAGATACACACGTTGGTATCAAGGATTTCTGTATTTGACGAAATACGTGAAAACTTGTATTTACGAAAAAGTCCTTAGCCTACCTTGTTTGAGTCTAAACTCACTTTAACCAATTCAATTTCATCTTAGTCCATTCTATTATGCTTAATGCATCATTTGAGACTAATTTCTCTCTCTTCGGTCATTAGCCTTCATTAATCTAATTATTCATGCTTAAGTAGCAATAATCCCAATTAATATTTAGCCTTAATCATGATTAGCTGGGGTTGGGGTGTAACAACCTACCTGGATTCGGTGGGCCCTATAAGTGTACCAGATCCAGATGTTTGTGTGGAATTGAATTCCAGGGAGTACTAAGAGATGTATTTCTGTCAAAACGGATTCCTTTAACCTGTTTTTTTGTATTAGAATACATAAGATTTGAAAACACTGGGTGATTAAAAATGAAGATTAAAAATGAGTTTCTAGAAATGAACATCAATTAAGGTTTTCATCTTGGGAAATAAAATCAAAAGAAGATGCTATTTGATGTTTTTTTTTTAAAACAAATTCACCTTTGATATTCATTTTTAACCACCTTATGTATTTGATTTCTATGTATTATAATACAAACAAACCGGGCAAACTGGAAATCAAAGTTAAAACAACATTTGAGAGTCATAAGGTAAGGACAAACATGATTCATACTAGGCCTTTATCCTAGGGGGAGAATGGTGGCGGAAATGGGCTTGTATACTAACTGAGAGACCATTTCGATATGAAGCATGACAAGTGCGACTCAAACCACATTTCATTCAAATCAATGTCATAAAAAGATAGAAACCATATCTCCATTCAAATCAATGTCGGAATAAATATAAGAAAAGAGTAGGACGAACACCACAAGCTAAAAAAAATATTGTCATCTTCATTACACCTATTCCTATTATTCCTCAATGGAGGATTTACTCTCGGCCTTGAGATTTTCGAAATCCTTTTCCTCATCATCATCAGAAAAGTAATTTAACTCATATAGTTCCTCCTTCCCATCCTTCCCACGCCTTACCTGCACAACATTGGGCAAATCACAATGAATATAGGAATACAGGCAATTGGCACTATAAAGAAAGTGACAATTAGTGGCGGTTTATAGTGGCGGTTTATTTATCTGTCACTATAGATAAGTATTACTCAACTTACAGCGGTGGAAATTATATTTTGCTTCTATAAACGTATGTATAGCAGCGGAAAATGTATTCTGCCACTATAAACACTTAATTCATTATATTTACACATACATATGTATAGCAGTGGAACGTATATTCCGTCACTACATCAAATACATACTATTTATAGCAGCGGAATATATATTCCGTCACTACATTATACTATGTATAACAGCGGAAATGTATTGTGCCACTACATCAAATACACAGATGTATAGCAGCGGAATATAAATTCCGTCGGTATACTATGTATAACCACATCGCTATACTATGTATAAATCACACGGTGCAAATAACCTGTATAACAGCGGAAAGTATACTCCGCTGCCATACATGTAAAGCACCGACAGCAGCGGAAACTATATTCCGCTGCTACACCGTTTGTCCATCTGGTGCGAAGTGAAGTGTTGGATCTCCGGTCACAAATCGTCTTTCATCTTCCCCAAAACCCTAAACCCACGTTCAGTCCCAAAACGTCTTCGCTTCTCTCCCGCTCTATAATCCCTCCTTTCTTTCTCTCATCTGCTCATATCTCTCTCTCTCTCTCTCTCTCTCTCTCTCTCTCTCTCTCTCTCTCTCTCTCTCTCTCTCGCCTATAAATATCTCTTCAGTCTCTGCTTTTCCTCCCTTTTCTTCAAAACCCTCGCTCGTGCGCGCAGAGAGAGAAGGAGATGGAGAGAAACAACCCCGTTCGAAAACCCCACACTTCGACAGCAGATCTCCTCACCTGGCCGGAGAATTCCCCTTTTGATTCCTCGATCGATTCCGCAGTTCCAGGATCACGTCCGGCGGTCCGCTCGCACCAGGTAGATCTTTTTCCGGTTGAAAATGGTGCTGTTTTTGACGGATTTATGCATTTTCCGGTGATTTAATGTTTCCTTTTGTGGAAAATTTCAGCTGTCCGACAGGATCAGTAAGGTGCTTTTTGGCGGACAGGTGATGGATGAGGAGGCGGAAAGCTTGTTGAAAAGGTTAGATCTGGCGTTAAACCTAGGATTGTCGTTTCTATTTTTAGTAAAATAATGTGATTTCTTATGGATCAGGTTCTGATGTTTTCTCTGCATTGTAAGGGCTTGAGAATTGTTCGGACTAACGTGCTTGAAAGTTCGTGGTTTTTTTTTTTTTTTTTTTTTTTTTTTTTTTTGAGATTTGTGTTAATGCAGGCCTTGATCCGTTTGGTGTTCTTGATTTAGATGTTTGTATTGAAATGAACTGGTGTCGATCTGTTTGATCTGAATGTTTGATGTGAAGAAAGGTAGCTGAGAGAGATAATGTGCTGATGTTGTGGGAATACTACATGGGAATGTATGTTTTTATTGTAGGAAATGGCCGGATCGGTTTGATTATTTTTGTATTTACAGATAGCACTATGGTTAATCCATGATTGTAAGTGTAAGTATTTATTTATTATCATCCAGGACCTAATGTCTACGTGCTTGTGGATGCATGATTGCAGCATTTTATTTAGTGAAGTATAACAACAGACAAATGTAGTTGGTTGGTGTACTGTTTGCGTCAACTCATTGTTCATATTAGAAGTCTATGAAACTGTCTGTCTCCCGGATTTATCAGACCCAGAATTTCCGTAGAGTGGATTGCAGTTTGTAGAACCAAAGACCAGCCTTGAGAAATTTTAATTTCGCCTATATGACAATTTAGTGAAAGACCCAGGAACAAAGATCAATAAAAGGCTTGAGAAATGAGAATTTTATTCCCAGAATGGAATTTAGGCTCTGTTTATATAGGTAGCTGATGGGTATAAAGATAATACGACATTTTTTTCGTGATCATTTGCGTTGTATCAAACATTATCTGATGACACTAGATACATACCCAAAAATTAAAAAAAAGAACAACCAAGTGTATTTGCATGGTAGAGAATTGATTTTTCACTGTCATTCTATATATTTGCAGGTGAATGAAGTCCTTATGGAGTTAGCTGGTTCTAAAGCCTATTTCATGCACTGTCTCCCAGCAGAAAGGGGCGTGGAACTCACTGATCGAGTGATTGAAGCTCCCAATTCCATCGTCTTTCCACAGGCTGAGAACCGAATGCATGCACAGAATGTAATGCTACATCTGTTGGGTTTATGAAGTGTTTGGTTACCATCATTGGTGGTGTAGGGTGTAGATCTATATATTAAGTTATAGGTTAGTGGGGTGCGAGAGAGAGGAAAATGGAATGAGAGAATGACACTTAGTATGGATTTTAGCATGTTTACTTGATGGCAATCTACTTTTTTTTCTGATATTCAATTGATGATACTAGTTCCATGCTTAAAATTACTTTCCAAACCATTTCCTATTGTGGTAAGAATCCCACTACAAACTCAACCTTTTTTGGCCTTTTTATCATCAAAATCTAGCTTTAATTAGAATCCTCTGTTTAAGAGGTTTTCTTAATTAAATTCTCTCTCTCTCTCTCTCTCTCTCTCTCTCTCTCTCTCTCTCTCTCTCTCAAATTGAAAAAAGGGTTGGTGCAGTGTATTTATTTTGTGAAAGAGAGTTGGATTTATAGCATTTTTTGTATGAAAATTCATTAGATTCTTGGGTTTATCATGTGTAGGGCACATGAGTTTGACCTGTTGTTATCTCTTAGTCTCTTAGGCACATTTTGTCTTTCTAGTGATCAGAGGAAAGATTGAGTAAAGGAGAAGACAACAAGTTTTTGAAGATCCAGGTATGGAGGTACCATTCTTCTTCTTCTTCTTTTTTTCTTTTTTTTTGGTTTTTATTGCATTGATTCTCTCTGTAGTTTTAGCAAGTTCATGCTTCTTTTCTTTTTTTCTTCTTATGGGTGCTCTAATGATTGTTGTTTAGCAGCTCTGAAGTCTCTGAGAATCTCAGTGGAGTTCTATCATGTTTTCTTGTTCATGTCAGATTTTCTTCTCTGCTTGAGTTGGGTTAGTTGGTAGTGTCTAGTTGCATCTGGGTTTATTGTAGTTGTAAGTGCAAGAATAATAATACTCACAAGATCAGGATGCCTCTTAGGACTTACTCAATGCATGGAGGAGATAACTACGACGACCTGAGCCTGAAAGAGGAGAAAGACAAAGGTCAGAGGACCCTGGCTATGGGCAGCGCAGGGCTCTCCGATGCTTAAGTCAGTAATGAATCGGAGAAGAAGAAGAAAGACTATGTGTCTCTGTCCGAATGCTTACCCCTGCTCCCTTTGGCTCGTGCCTTATATATGGGACAGTCTTGGGTGAATGCCAGTGGGCTTGGTGATGTGACCTGGGTCACATCAGCCCACAAAGTCATTAATGAAGGTCCATCGTAGCCCACACTGCATTTAATGTGGGTCCGATCAGCCCACAATGCATTTAATGTCAGTCACATTGGGCCTGATCCTGCCCTGATCTGGTGGTGGCTGAAGTCCCATCAGATCCCTTCCTTGGGCTTCGTCACGATAGGGCCGTGGCTATTAGCTGCAAGCGCAATAGTGCAGTGCCGAGATCGCACTACCGAGACCGAACAGGATGTGCGACCGCACTGAATACTGTTTGGCCGAGACCAGCACATAGTGCCGAGACCGAAGTGGATCTGATTGTAGCCGAGACCAAGGGACGTGGTCCCCATACAGTAGCATACCGAGCATACTCTAGCCGAGACCAAGAGGAACTGGTTCCCGAAATGGGCCCCCACACAATAGCCCCTCAGTTCTTGACCTCTAGGGCTTTCTCGGGCGCTAGGGTTAAGAGCTGGACCGATCTCCCGAGACGGATAGTGCTTACCTTCCATTTGCCTTTTGGTTAAGGGTTCTGACTCATTCGGCGCCAGACGCCACCACTGCTTCGTACGCCAGGAGCAATAAAGGGGGTAATAAATGCGGGGGCTATGATTAGCATGGGAAGGCGGACCATCATCGCCGCAGCGCCACGCGTTATTGCCTGGTGGGTTCTCTTGTCCTTTCGAGGGGGCGTGCAACGCAAGCCGAGGCGACATCTCACGCGTGTCCCGCTTCGAATTCCGGAATGGCGCCCGTTCCCCCCTTTATATTCACCTCCGTCTTCTCCCTTGGTCATTTCTGCAATCGAAACTTGACGAAGCTCTGCTAGAATCTCTGCTCGCCAGAACCTCTGCTGCCAGGACCATCTCCGTCACGACCCCTTAGCGTCGCCCAGAACTACCGCTAGGAACAGTGAGGGCAACAATCTGTGAGTGCCCTTGCCCCGTTCTCCTTTCTCATTTTGTATTTCTGGCCTAAACCCACCTAGGGTCTCCTCTGTCCCTCAGGTCCTTCCACAGTTCAGACCCCTAGAGATTGTTAGGGTTCCTTAGATTCAGAGATGGGGATTTTCACCCATTGGATAGATTCCCAGGCCGGCCTGGCGAATCTTAGGAGAGACTACATGATCCCGGCCGATGTTCAGATCATGGCCGCTGACCCTTCTATTTACGCTTTCCGCAGCGGCTGGATGCCGTTCCCTCTGATAGCCGTGATCGAGGGCGGGGTCAGATTCCCCGTGGCCCCCCTTCTTAGGTCTTGCTTGGAGACCTGGAACCTTAGCCCCTGCCAGCTGATGCCCAATGGGTATAAAATCATCATGGGCGTCGCCGAGCTGAATAAGATTCTAGACATCAGCCTCGGCGTCCATGATATAGAGGATATATATGACCTCTGCAAGTCTAGGGAGGGGGTCACCTATTATCTTCGCGTCAAGGCGAGGTGCCAACCCCTCGTCACGGCGCTGGAGGACTCCAATAAATACGCCGGAGATGACCGCCTGCTCGTCTCGGGAAACTGGGAGTTCGGCGAGACCGAGACCGAAGTTACTAGGAGGGTCCGAGTCCCTCGACGTTTCGGGACTCCACCGAGTAAAGACCTAACCCCCTGGGTTTCGGATTTTTTCTTCTGTCTGATTTCTGCTACCCGATTCTAACTCTTGGACATTTTTCGCAGGTCTTTCTGAGCGCAAACGCGAGGCCCAACTAAGAGGTTGGAGAAGACACTCACCTTGGCTGAGCAAGGTGTACTGCTACCACGGCCACCACACCAGGGCAGCCTACTCTCTTTTGAAGTACGAGCCGAGATACGTGTCTTATACACGGAAATCCGGCAACTCGGAGAGATTCGCTCCCGATCCAGTAGAAACCAGCGGGACCGTCACGGTTGCGGAAGCGTCCGCAACGTTGGCCGTGGTCACGGGCATCCCGCTAAGGGAAATTGAAGAATATACCTCCGGAGCCGAAGTTGACTCTCCGACAAGGGAAGTTGAGAACTACACTTCCGGAGCCGAAGCCGAAGTGGACAATATGGAGAGGCGTAGGCCCGCGTTTCAGCCGCGGAATCTGGCGGACGCCGTCGTCGGTAGCGGTAAACAGGCTGCCGCACCCCGCACTGCCCCGCCCTCTTTCGGGACCATCGTCCCTGCCAGAGTTGAGGCCCGACCTCCCCCAGACTCGGAAAGCGAGAGGCCGAGGAAAAAGGCGAAGGGGAAGGGGGTGGATCAGGAGGAGCGACCACGGCAACGTTCGCCCCAAGCTGCGAGGGGGAGGGCAACGGACGTGGTGCCCACTCCGGCAGTTCCTCTGGTGGAGAGTCGCTCCGAGCCCCGGGAGGCAACGTCCTCGGGTGCCGAACCGGCTGAGTTCAGGCCGGACATGGAGCTGAGGAAGGGGAGGCCCCTAAATGCTGAGGACAGACTGGTGGGGAGCCCAGATGTCATTGCGGCGCTCAGCCGAGCCTGCGCACTCCCCAGGGACATGGAGCGGCACAGGTCGGAAGACTCCCCCCTGCTGATTATGAGGACCATACAGCACTCCCTCGCTGTAAGTGCCCGACTTTCCTGGTCACAGGTGTTTCTATCTTTTGATATTTCTTGTTTTCGTGCTGAGCTTCTTTTGTTTGCTCCGCTGCAGGCTGTCCAAAGGCTCCAGATAGTCGCGGACAGGATAGCGGAGGAGGACAGTCGGTTGGCTCGCCTGGCAAAGGAAAAGCAGAAAGCCGAATCCGAACTGCGAGCGGCCAAGGAGGAGCTGAAGGCGGAGGCGGCCAAGACTGCGGAGCTCAAGGCTCAGTCAGATATGATGGCCAGCGACCTCTGCAAAGCAAGGTCAGAGGGCCTCGAATGGCAAACGAAGCTCCAGGCAGAGGAGAAGAGTTCGGCGGGGCTCAAGGCCGAGCTGGAGCTGGAAAGGAAGGCGAAGGAGGAACTCCTTGCTTCGAAGGAGGAACTCCTTGCATCGAAAAAAGCTGAGGTCGATGCCGCCTTCCTGGAGGGGACTGAGGAAGCTGCGAAGATTTACGTTGATCAAATCACGGCACTCAGCCCGAAGCTGTACCGGCTCGGCTGCAAGGCCGTGTTGAAGAAGATGGGGGTTCCTGCAGATGATCCGATACATCAGAATCTCCCCGATCTCGGAGAGGAGCCCCTAGATGAGGCCCTGGCCGAGACCCCTGCCACTCCGGCCGAAGTCCCTTCCGAGCCAACGCCTGACCCTGTTGAAGAAGCTCCTCAGGCCGAGGCCGCCGTGGTCGTCATCGAGGACCTAGAAGCAGAGCCATCGACTTGACTTCCTCTCTTTTCTTTTCTTTATAAAATGTAGTTTTTGTTTCAAATTGTCTCGATGTAAATCAATGCTATCAATGAAAGACTCTCATATTTTTCTCCTGTGTGGTGTGGCTTTTACTTGCTCTCCTTTGTATGCTTTCCGTGAGTGTTGTGAATCTGGGTGTGACTTCGGACTAGAGTAGACCGACCTGATCAGGGTCCTCTGAGAGTGCTGACCCTTTGGGAGCCTCATTTATTTCGGCGAAACCAGATCTCCGTGTTGGAGGACCGGTGCCGTTTCGGCTGGCCTAAGTGGCTGAGTGCCAACCGCAACCATAACACGTCCGGCTGCTCGTCTAGGTGGCTGGGTACCAGCCTTAGACATGGACTGTTTCGGAAACTCGTCTAGGTGGCTGAGTGCCAGCCTGAGACATGGTCCGTTTCGGCAACTCGTCTAGGTGGCTGAGTGCCAGCCTTAGATATCGGCCGTTTCGGCAACTCATCTAGGAGGCTGAGTGCCAACCTTAGATATGGGCCGTGACGGAAACTCGTCTGGGTGGCTGAGTGCCGACCTTAGACATGGTCCGTTTCGGCAACTCATCTCGGTGGCTGAGTGCCAGCCTTAGATATCGACCGTTTCGGCAACTCATCTAGGAGGCTGAGTGCCAACCTTAGAAATGGGCCGTGACGGAAACTCGTCTGGGTGGCTGAGTGCCCACCTTAGACATGGTCCGTTTCGGCGACTCATCTAGGTGGCTGAGTGCCAGCCTTAGATATCGGCCGTTTCGGCAACTCATCTAGGAGGCTGAGTGCCAACCTTAGATATGGGCCGTGACGGAAACTCGTCTGGGTGGCTGAGTGCCGACCTTAGACATGGTCCGTTTCGGCAACTCATCTAGGTGGCTGAGTGCCAGCCTTAGATATCGACCGTTTCGGCAACTCATCTAGGAGGCTGAGTGCCAACCTTAGATATGGGCCGTGACGGAAACTCGTCTGGGTGGCTGAGTGCCCACCTTAGACATGGTCCGTTTCGGCGACTCATCTAGGTGGCTGAGTGCCAGCCTTAGATATCGGCCGTTTCGGCAACTCATCTAGGAGGCTGAGTGCCAACCTTAGATATGGGCCGTGACGGAAACTCGTCTGGGTGGCTGAGTGCCGACCTTAGACATGGTCCGTTTCGGCAACTCATCTAGGTGGCTGAGTGCCAGCCTTAGATATCGACCGTTTCGGCAACTCATCTAGGAGGCTGAGTGCCAACCTTAGATATGGGCCGTGACGGAAACTCGTCTGGGTGGCTGAGTGCCCACCTTAGACATGGTCCGTTTCGGCGACTCATCTAGGTGGCTGAGTGCCAGCCTTAGATATCGGCCGTTTCGGCAACTCATCTAGGAGGCTGAGTGCCAACCTTAGATATGGGCCGTGACGGAAACTCGTCTGGGTGGCTGAGTGCCCACCTTAGACATGGTCCGTTTCGGCAACTCATCTAGGTGGCTGAGTGCCAACCTTAGATATGGGCCGTGACGGAAACTCGTCTGGGTGGCTGAGTGCCGACCTTAGACATGGTCCGTTTCGGCAACTCATCTAGGTGGCTGAGTGCCGGCCTTAGACGGTCTTCCAACTTTGCACCATTGTCACTGTCAGGACGCCAGATTGCTAGAAATTGTGGAGAACTGTAGTTTTCATTGAATCCAGAAGCGTTGTACAAGTACAGAGACTAAAAATAGAATTTTTTGAGGTGTGAGGCGTTCCATGGTCTCGGTAGCGGCCGTCCCTCCATGTCTTCGAGCCGATAAGCTGACCGCCCAGCAATGGAAGTGACTTTAAACGGGCCATGCCAATTTGGCGCCAGCTTTCCTTGATTCGGATCTTTGTCCCCTGGGAGAGTCTTCTTGAGAACCAGTTCTCCAACAGAGAACTTCCTCTCTCTGACGTTCTGGTTATAGCCCCTAGCCAGTTGTTGTTGATAGACGGCTAGCCGGACCGCAGCTGCTTCTCTTCTTTCGTCTGCCAAATCCAGTTCCCTGGCCAGGTTAGTCTCGTTCTGTCCCTGGTCAAAGAGTTCGGACCTCAGAGTGGGGAGGCCGATCTCCAAAGGGATGACTGCCTCCATGCCGTAGGCGAGCGAGAAGGGGGTAGCCGAAGTGGAACGTCTTGGAGTAGTTCTGTAAGCCCATAGGACGCTCGGCAGTTCTTCCACCCATCTTCCCTTTGCCTGGTCCAGCCGTTTCTTGAGCCCATCGAGGATCACCTTGTTGGAGATCTCGGCCTGGCCGTTACTCTGTGGGTAGGCTGGAGTGGAGTAATGGTTTCGGATGCCGAGCTCCTGGCAGAAGGTCTTGAAGAGCTTGGAGTCAAACTGAGTTCCATTGTCCGAGACCAACGCTCTGGGAATGCCAAACCTTGTGATTACATTCTTCCACACAAAATTCTTGGAGTCTCGCTCGGTGATGGATGAAAGTGGCTCTGCTTCAATCCATTTGGTGAAGTAATCTGTCGCCACAATAAGCCATCTCTTGTTCCCTGGGGTTCGGTGGAGCGGTCCCACAATGTCGAGCCCCCACTGGGCGAACGGCCACGGGCTAGAGAGCGGGCTGAGATCCTGCGCGGGCTGATGGAGAGAGTGTGAGAACTTCTGGCACTTCTCGCACTTCTTCGCATATACCTGTGCATCTTTCTGCATGTACGGCCACCAGTAACCCTGGCTGATGGCTCGATAGGCTAGAGATCTCCCTCCGATATGGCTTCCGCAGATTCCTTCGTGCATCTCGAAAAGGAGGTCCTCAACCTTACTTGGATGCACGCACTGGAGGTACGGTCCCGAGAACGATTTCCTGTAGAGCTTGACCTCGGGAGATAGCCAAAACCGAGCTGCCTTGAGTCTGATCCGGTGGGCCTCGCCACTGTCCTCGGGAAGCCTGTCGTCCATAAGGTAGGTGATGATGGGGTCCATCCAGCTCGGGCCGAGACCAAGGCACAACACATCCCGAGGTGGACGTAGTTCAATGCTGGGTGCAGCTAATGACCCGACTTCGATGCTTCTCTTTTTTCCTGCCTCAACAGCGCTGGCCAAGTTCGCAAGAGCATCTGCGTGAGAGTTAACTTCTCTGCCAATCTGCTTGACTTCGGCCGTGTGGAACTGAGAGAGCTGCTTCTTAGCCAGGGCCAAATACGCGGCCATCCGGTCGTCGCGAGCCTGATAGTCCCCAGTCAGCTGGTTTGTCACCAACTGTGAATCGCTGAAGACCACCAGCTGTTGAGCTCCGAGGATATGGGCGCTATTCAGTCCGGCCAAAAGGGCTTCATACTCAGCCTCATTGTTTGACGCCTTGAAGTCTAAGGTCAGAGCCTGCTCGATGACCAGTCCTTCTGGCGATTGGAGAACAACTCCTGCTCCGGCTCTTCTCGAGGTGGAAGATCCATCGACGAAGACTTTCCAAACTGGGGTCTCGGCTTGGCATGGTGATTGTTCAAAACCCGTGGAAGTCCCATGCTCCTCACCCCCCAGTTCGGTGCCGAGCTGGGTTGGTGCCGAACTCGAATCAAATTCGGCAAGGAAATCTGCCAGCACCTGGGCTTTTATCGCTGTCCGTGGCTGATACTGAATCTCATACTGCCCGAGTTCGACAGCCCATCGGGAGATTCTTCCTGAAAAGTCAGCCTTTCTAAAAACAGACTTGAGTGGGTGCTCCGTAACAACCACAATAGAATGGGTTTGAAAGTAGTGGGAGAGTTTTCGCGAGGCGCTAACCAGTGCCAAGGCGAGCTTCTCTAGAGGCAGATACCTGGTCTCGGCATCAATAAGGGTCTTGCTCGTATAATACACTGGTTTTTGAACCGTGTCCTCTTCTCGGATGAGGACTGAGCTGACCGCATGATCCGAGACCGCCAAATATAAATACAGGGTTTCCCCGTGGGTCGGGGTTGATAACAATGGTGGTGAAGAAAGGTAAGCCTTAAGCTGCTGTAAGGCATGGTCACATTCTGGGGTCCATTGGAATTTAGAATTTTTTCTAAGGAGCTGAAAGAAAGGTCGGCACTTATCTGAAGATTTGCTGATAAAGCGATTCAGTGCCGCGGCCATCCCTGTAAGCTTCTGAACCTCCTTTGCCGAGGTGGGACTCTGCACCCTGAGGATAGCCGAGATCTGATCTGGGTCTGCCTCAATGCCTCTGCGTGTGACCAAGCTGCCCAAAAATTTGCCGGAGCCAACACCGAAGGCGCATTTCGAGGCGTTAAGCTTCAGCCGGAACGCCTTTAGAGTGGCGAAGACCTCGGCCAAGTCTGATAGATGATCCCGCGCCTGCTTGGACTTGACCACCATATCATCGATGTAGACCTCTACGGTTTTGCCGAGCTGATCGTGGAACATCTTGGTAACGAGCCTCTGGTAGGTGGCTCCTGCATTCTTCAGCCCAAACGGCATCACCTTATAGCAGTAGGTTCCCCTGGGCGTGATAAAAGCTGTTTTCTCTTCGTCTGGCCCAAACAGTGGGATCTGGTGATAGCCGCGATAGGCATCGAGGAAGCTCATTCTATCGTGCCCGGCCGTCGCGTCGATCAACTGGTCAATCTTTGGGAGGGGAAAGCTATCCTTGGGACAGGCCCTGTTGAGGTCGGTAAAGTCGACGCACACCCTCCACTTGCCAGTCTTCTTTCTGACGACCACCGGATTGGCTAACCAGGTCGGGTATTGAACCTCTCTGATGGCGCCGGCCTCAAGCAGCTTATCCACTTCCTCGACGACGGCTTCGGTCTGCGGGACCCCAGTCCTCCGTGCCTTCTGCATCACAGGTTTGTGGTTAGGGCCAACATTTAGTTTGTGACACATTACCTCGGGGTCGACGCCAGGCATCTCTTGAGGTGTCCAGGCGAAGGCATCTCTGTTCTGCATTAGGAACTGGGCCAGTTCAGACCTCTCCGGCTCCCCGAGTTGGCTGCCGAGCAGGAAGAACCGATCCGGGTCCTTCTGGTCGATCCGGATTTCGGTCAATTCCTCCACGCTCTTCCTGCCTGGGTCTTGGCCGAGCTCATCCAGCCCCTGCTCCAGGTTCTTCTCCATTTCGGCCACATTGACCTCCTTGGGCTCCTGCTCCCCGGGCACCACAGCGGTCAGGCACTGCTTAGCTGCCTGCTGATCTCCTTTGACCGTGATGATTTCAACGCGGCCACTCTTTCCTTCCCACGGAAATTTCAACCTCTGGTGGAGGGTGGAAGGGACTGCTTCCAGGCTATGGAGCCAAGACCTGCCCATTATAGCATTGTAGGGCGAGGGTGCGTCGATCACCATGAAGGTTGCCATGACAGATGCGCCACCGATCTCGATCTTGAATGTGACTTTCCCCTTAGGATAAACAGGTTTGGCGCTGAAGCCGATAAGGGGAACTCGAGCCTCCTGCAGATCTTTCTCCGTCAGTCCCATCCTTCGAAAGCTGTCGAAATAAAGGACCTCGGACGAACTGCCGGGGTCCACAAGGACTTTCTTCACAGTGCAATTCTTCACGCCCTGTTTAGAGCAGTCAAACTTCAGAGTGACGATCAGGGGGTCGTTGTGGGGGAGCTGCACCCCTTCCAGATCTGCATCAGTGAACCTGATCTCGGGACGCTCCCTCCGAGCCCTTTTCTGTGCTGGGCCGAGCTCGGCGGCCATGACTTGCTTGCCGTGAGCGGCCTTCCTGGCTTCGGCACGAGCTTGGTTACTTCCCTTGGGCGGGGGTGCCAAATGTATAACGTCAATTATCTTCTCTGTCCCGTCGCTGTCGTGACCCCCCTCGTCTCGGCGCGGGGCCCGGGTGTCGGCCCTGGTTTCCTTCCTGACAAATTCGTGCAGGTGTCCATCCTGGACAAGCTTCTCCAAATGCGACCGCAGTATCCTGCAATCTTCGGTCTTGTGGCCGCCCTCCTTGTGATAGGAACAGAACTTCGTCTGATCTCGTCTAGAAGGGTCGCCTTGCATGGGCTCTGGCCAGCTGAAGTACGGCCTGCTTTTGATCTTATACATGATTTTGTGGATTGGCATCTTGAAGACCGTGTTGATCCCCCGATGCGCGTCCTCGGATAGCCTGGGCCTTTTGCTCCTTGCCGAGGCGAACGTCTGAGTCCTTGCCGAGCTTGTAGGGACCCAACTCCTGTCTGAGTCACCTCTTCGTCGCTCGTCTCGCCGAGACTCATCCCTCAGAAACGGTCCTCCGTCCTTCTTGGGGGGCCTCTCACCTCGGTCTCGGTTTCTTTGCACGGTCCCATGGCTTTCCCGAGCACGGGCCTGGTCATCCTCTTGGGCGATGTACCGGTTGGCGATGGACATGAGCGCTGCTATGGAAGAGACCGGGTTCCTGGCCAGGTCCTTGCGAAGGTCGCTGTCTGGGAGCAAGGCATTCTGAAATGCGAAGACGGCAACTTCGTCCTTGGAGTTCTCGATCTGACTGTAGACCGCCCAGAACCGTTTGGCGAACTGGGTGACGTTTTCTCCTTGCTTCATCTTCATGGCCATGATGTCTGCATCCGTCTTCGGAAGGACTCTGTAGGCCTGGAACTTATTCATAAAGGACTGCTGGAGTTGCTGCCAACTCGAGATGGATCCCTCTGGGAGCGCACAGAACCACTTCAAGGGGAGGTCGCCTAAACTGGAGGAAAAGACTCGGCAGTTCAGATGGCCCTCGTCTCCCCAGACAGACATCCTCTGGGAGAAGTGTCTGAGATGCGTAGCTGGATCCGAGACCCCATCATAGGTGACGAATCTCGGTACGGTGAACTTCTTCGGTAAAGGGTACCTCCTGATGTCTTGGGAGAAAGGAGAGGTGCCGAGATCAACGGGGTCGCAGCAAGCATTCTTTTGGTCTCGGCCGAAGCCGGCCACTTCTAGGTTGCGCTGGACCGTTTCCCTTATGTGCGCGTCCAGCCATTCCTGATTATGATACATACCCTCCGGAATGGTCTCGGACGCCCCCCTCGAGCAGCTATAGCTAGTGCTTGAGCCTTCATCTCGGGTCCGGTCGTCCCTTTTCCTGTTCAAGCGGTCCCTCAGGTCCTCTTTTGAGGAAGAGATGCGCGTGGCACGAGTAACTCCCCTCTCGTGTTGTGGCGATCGCTGCTGCTGCCGAGATCGCTGCTGCTGGGACTGCTCCCGACGAGGCCGCTGCTGCTGGGACTGCTCCCGACGAGGCCGCTGCTGCTGGGACTGCTCCCGACGTGGCCGCTGCTGCTGGGACTGCTCCCGACGTGGCCGCTGCTGCTGGGACTGCTTCCGAAGCCCCGCTGATCCCGTAGCTCTTTCCAGCTGCTGCTGGAGCCGGAGGATCAGAGCGTCTCTCTCCTTGATGGCCTCATTCTGTGCCTTAATCTCCAGAACGGTGGAGTCCAAGTCGTCATCAGGGCTGTAGTCTTCATCCTCAGTATCCTCGACGTCCTCCACCCGGCCCTCAACATCCTCCGCCTGGCCCCGGGGGCGTGATCCATCGACCACTGGAGACTTATCCCGCTGGTCTCCCCCCGTCAGGAGACCTGTAGGCTGCTGGGTGTCTCCCTTCCCGGGAGCGGACTCCGAGCGGAGGTCACGCTCCTGAACGTTGATCCGGATGAGAGCACGTTCAGCATCATCCTCTGTGACTGGTTGTTTCCCAGCCCTCTGGTTGGCAGGGGGCGGCCTTGCATGCTCTGTCTTGGAGGTTTCTCCGCCCTTCGCAGTTCTCCTCGTCATGGTGTTTAGGAATAGGAATAGGAAAGATTATAGAAATCGTTTCCCACAGACGGCGCCAATTGTAAGTGCAAGAATAATAATACTCACAAGATCAGGATGCCTCTTAGGACTTACTCAATGCATGGAGGAGATAACTACGACGACCTGAGCCTGAAAGAGGAGAAAGACAAAGGTCAGAGGACCCTGGCTATGGGCAGCGCAGGGCTCTCCGATGCTTAAGTCAGTAATGAATCGGAGAAGAAGAAGAAAGACTATGTGTCTCTGTCCGAATGCTTACCCCTGCTCCCTTTGGCTCGTGCCTTATATATGGGACAGTCTTGGGTGAATGCCAGTGGGCTTGGTGATGTGACCTGGGTCACATCAGCCCACAAAGTCATTAATGAAGGTCCATCGTAGCCCACACTGCATTTAATGTGGGTCCGATCAGCCCACAATGCATTTAATGTCAGTCACATTGGGCCTGATCTTGCCCTGATCTGGTGGTGGCTGAAGTCCCATCAGATCCCTTCCTTGGGCTTCGTCACGATAGGGCCGTGGCTATTAGCTGCAAGCGCAATAGTGCAGTGCCGAGATCGCACTACCGAGACCGAACAGGATGTGCGACCGCACTGAATACTGTTTGGCCGAGACCAGCACATAGTGCCGAGACCGAAGTGGATCTGATTGTAGCCGAGACCAAGGGACGTGGTCCCCATACAGTAGCATACCGAGCATACTCTAGCCGAGACCAAGAGGAACTGGTTCCCGAAATGGGCCCCCACACAGTAGTTTTACTGAAATTCTTCATGCAGACTAACTGTAAAATGGTCTTCCAACCTAACATGCTATTGGCATGTTTATATTGAATTGGGTCAATCCTTTTAGCTTCTGGGTTGATATTTCAAGTCAATCAATAAATGAGTTGGGTGTAGTCCAAGTCTATACATGTTAAGTATAGTGCTCAACAGATATTGAAGTCTATGCTGGATGCTATTTTTATTACTCATTTTACTGTTTACTGCTCCTGTCGTTCTTCACATGTTTATTTTGGTTTTAGCTCGTTTTTCCTTTCCGAAGTTTTTATTTAGATTTCTTCGAGTACTGGTTTCGTTAGGATCATGCTGAGATTATTTTTGTTCGGTTTGTTGTGCAGGGAGCATGAATTTTATGGATGAGTGCCTTTCTTCTCTTAAGAGCAGCTGAAGTGAGATAAATCTCCGCTTGGCCCTTTCTGAAGTTGTTTCTTCCTTTTTCTTCTGATGAAGATTGTAAAGATCCTTAGCTATTAACCAAACTCCAATCTAAGCTGAAAGTGGCAAGCAGTGTGCTAGATTCAAAGAATATATCTGAAAATGGAATGTGTGATACCAACCATATGTTTCTAGAGGAATGAGTTTAAAGGCGGAAGGGAAGGAATGAAGCAGCGTCCAAGGTTGTGATTTAAGTTCAAGTTCAGACATTCAAGAAATTCTCTTTGTTTTCCTCCCTTTAGAGGTTCAAATTAGCTGTGCTGAATCTTGGGCTTCTGCTTCAATTTCAAAACTAGAGCATTTTAAAAATGGGAAACCAAAGGGTCAATCATGTAAAAGTAGTGCGCTATTGGACCTACTTTTCCAATGGAAAAGTTCTGAACTTAGTGGTGTTCTACAGAATTTTGTCCACATTTGTAATGATCTTTTACATGGAGAACTGATGTAAACTTTGAACTTGATTATGAATCACTGCTTTTCCCTTCAATATGTTTCAAGCGTGAACGTGGGCACAACGAAATTTCATTGCTTTCTTCATGATCTTGTGTATGTGATGACCTATAATAAAGGCACCCAATGAATAAGTACTAAATTGACATAGTAGGGCCTTTTAGCAGCAGTTTGTGATGTCTGCTGCTATAAGACTTTTGAGGCCTTTTAGTAGCAATTTTTTATGTCTGCTGCTACAAGATTATAATAATTAGTGGCAGTTTACAACCGCTGCTATTGATAATTTTTTAGCAGCAGTCCCAATTCTGTTGCAAATACAATCAGCGACAAGATCTTCAACGACAAAAGTGGCGGCGGACATTTTTCCACCGCTAAAGGTATTAGTGACAGTTTTCATACATATAGCAGCGGTTTTTATCCGCCACTAAATGTAATTTTTCTTGTAGTGTGGATCTGGCATTTATACCACATGGCTAACACCTAAATATTCCTGATCAGTTTTCAAAATATGTTACATTTGCTTCTTTAGTAAGATGTAGATGTATTCAATTTACACGCCCCACTCAGCAACAAACTTTAGTCAAAGTCAATAGGAGCCATCACAAAGTAAAGGTGGTTTCAAGCCATATTCAGATCAGGTAATACTGTTGGCTAAATGAATGTTACATGATTAAAACTCACACGATAGATGTAATTGATGATCTGTTGTATTTTGTCCATGAATTCATAGAATTGAGAAGTTGACTGCAGTCTAACCATAGTCTTGCTACAGTTTATGTCACCCTATAATCCTTTTCCTTCTGGTTTGAGTTAGGGTTAGAAACCCGAACTCGGCCCGGCCAACTCAGGTTGGGTCTCAAGTTTAGGGGTTTTTTAACCCCGACACCCCAAAACCCGAAACCCCAAAAACCAAACCCAATCCAAACCCCAAACCGGAAACCCCGAAAACCACCACCCGAATCCCGAAAGCCAAAACACAAAAACCAACCCCAAACCCCAAAAACCCCTAAACCGAAAGTTCTTTTCCAAACATTTAGAACACAGAGGATCACAGCCTCACAAAAATGAAGATCTAAGTGACAACAACAATTAGAGATTTGTCCAAACCTATCTCTACTCTGGTTCTATAATCGCCCTGTCTAAAGTAAGGCTACAAGCTTGATCTGAAGGTGGACCCAGCTTTAATTATAATTACAAACTTTACCTAGCATCAAACATTTGGATTTATTTAGGTGGAAAATGGGTTGGGTTGGGCTAAATGGGTCGGCCCTGTTTATTAAACGGGTAGATGCTCCTAACCTGTATCCGAACCGTTTCTTAACGGGTTAGAAACCCCTAACCCGCACCCGTAGTGGGTTAACCAGATCTAACCCATATTAACCCGCATCACCCTTGTGGGTTACTGCGGGTCGGGTTTACCCGCATAACTTGCACCCAAACCTAAATTTATTAACAATCCTTTAAGGCATTAACCATATCCAAAGTTTAAATTAGATTCAAACAGATAAGTTGATTTATAAAAATGAGATATGATCTATACGAACAATCCATTACTTTCTAAGTCTTATTAATGCAATTTAAAACCTATTATGATAGGCAATATGTACAAGCTCTATTTTGGTTATGATATGTCTATTGTTAATTTTTTTTCATATAGGGTTTTTAAATCAGGCTTAGGCTCAACTAATGTTGGGATGAAAATTTAGGCCTAGGCCTGGCTTATGATTCCATAGTTCACCATTTCTCTGTAGCTTGTGCCAGCGTAAGGAGAAAATAGCGTGGAAACTTAGCATGAACTTGGATATTACTTGATTTTTTTTATATCATATCCATTGTATTTTCTTCATATTCATAATCTTCCTCAGAGAGAAGAGCATGCAAAAATATATTTTAAGTAAGTTGACAAATGGTCTACTTGAGAAAAAAGAATGAGAAGGAATTATTTATACAATGAGTATAGTATACATTTATTTTTTAAATAATGACTATTGAAATAGAATAACAAAATCTATAGAAATCAAATAAAGTTTTCAAAAAGTAAAAAACATCATATCAAAATAAAATGATAAACTCCGTAGAATTAAGTATGAGTATAAGTTTTAACTGCAATAAAAATCAAACGGGTGGTGCGGGTTAAACGAGTTAACCCTAACCTGACCAGTTTAAATACGGGTTAGGAAAGCTTGACCCATAACCGACCCTTATGTTATGCGGGTCGGGTGGGGTTCGATTGGCAGGTTGGGTTGGCTTTTGCCAACTCAAACTTAATTGGAAGACCACAATTTTGAGCATTTGAGTTTGTAAAAGTGGTCTCACCCGACAGTTTTTTGGTATCCCAGTTTAGGGGGGTGGGGCGCCCACTAGCCCTCGGGTGACGGGAGTAAACCTTGGCTGAGGTGGGGGGTGGTGAGGGTAGTAGACCTTTGGTGAGGAAAGGTGCCTGCCCGTTTTCAAACTCGGGATAAATACGTAAGAACTGGGCACCTCTTACCACTAGGGTCAGAAGCAGTTCTTCTACCCGGACAGCCCCAGACCTCTGAAAAGGGGACCCTCGGCTAATGGGAGTAAACCTTGGGTGAGGTGGGGGGGCCCTCTAGTGAGGGAAGTAGACGTCTGGTGAGGTATTAGAGCCTCAAGTGAAGAAAGGTGCCAGCCCGGGTTCAAACCTGGGACAAACAGATAAGACCTGGGTTCGTCTTACCACTTGGGTAAGAGGCCGGTCTTCTCCCTGGACAGTTGACCCACTAAAATGTCATTCTAGCACAGGACAGCAGTCTATATTCAGAACTTATGGCAACGTGGAAATGATATATGCTGATCACATATGACCTGAACTTCAAATTGATTAGAAGATGAATTGATGATAACCATTAAATCAAAACGAACGGTTAGACTTCCTAAAACTTTACCTAGCATCAAACACAAGAACAAGCTGAATTTAGAAAAATAAAGTGTGAAAGTAAGTTTGTACAGAAGGGCCACCATACCCCGTGAGCCATTGTATAGTTTCTCAAAAATTCAGAACGTGTAAGATCCGTAAATTCATTGATGCCAAGATAATGTGACCCATCCTTTTGTTTATTGTATGACTCTATATATTCAACTGTTTCTGTGAATATCTTTAAACGGCGTGCCTTCTCTGCTTCATCCTTATATACACGTCCAAAGCTAGCCATCCATTTCTCATGCCTCTCCCACAATGGCAAGTCCTGCAATAATGTGAGAACATCTTGTTAATGTTAATATTATTTATGGAAGCAAGTTTGAATATATATAGAGAAAGCACGTACATAAGAGAGGCCCAACAAATCGGGACATCTCAAACTTACAACTGAATTCTATTAAAACTGAATTTTGTAGCCTGTGATTGTCAAGAATCCCAAAAATCATGAGATCCCAACTGTTCCCAGATTTCTATAAATCATATGTACATGTCAGTTGGTTGCAATTGTAATCAGTTCTGTTAGGCTCCGTCCCGAGTTAATCCCGATTAACTCTAATTAATTAAGATCAATACTAAGTAAGCCGGTTTAAATGCTTTAATGGTGATTTAGCACCAAATGAAGTTGAGTTAGCCTAGATTAGGCTTAATGGAATAGTAATTAAGCGTATGAAATGAATTGAAAAGAATTAAATGGGGAAATGAAGCTCAAATGAGCCAATTGAAGGAATTGCGTATAAATATGGAATTGTACGTATTTGACCGAATACGGAAAGTCTTGATACCAACATGTGTATCTCGACGAGTACGATAACTTTCCTATAAGACTTGAATTGGTTCGGCGAGGAAGGAATCAAATGGGACTTCATTTGATTTGAAATGGAATTAATGGGAATTAATGGGCTTAAATGCAATTTGAGAGCTTATATAAGCAAATGAGTTGATTCATTTGAATCAAACCCTAGGCAACTCCACTTCAGCCGTTTCCTCTTGGTTTTTCTTTTTCTCTTTCTTCCGTTTTGAGTTTGAGTTGAAGTGATTGAATTGAAGAGAAGTTACTCTACTTCATCTTCTTTGTCTTCTTGAGCATCTTCTTGGAATTATTCTTGGGAATCAAGCTCAAAGAGAGGATTTCATCTCCAAACCAAGCTAAACAAGGACTTGGAACTTCATTTTGAGGCAAGTGGTATATATATTTATGTTTATGAAGGAGATTTCATTGATTTGAATGGAAAGAAATGATGATTTAACCGTTAGAGTGATTTATGGATTGATATATGGATTATGAGCCTTTTTAGGTTATGCAATTAATGATTAGTATGGTTAATTTGAGTCGATTATTAAGCATGTGTTTCCTTGTTAAATTCTTGTTTTAATTGCTAATTAGGATCAGTAGAAATCAGGAAGCAAAAAGGGGCTGAAGCCTTCACAGAACTGTCTGTAACAGAACTCGAGTTCTGTTACAGCAGTGTCGCCGGTCGACCGGCCAGCAGGGCTCGGTCGACCGGGAACACTGCATCAGGTGTTTCTGCGCCTGACGAGATTTCTGTTCCGAATTTTAAGTTACAACTCTAGGTCGACCGAGACTAGTCCATGTCGACCGGGACCATTGAAAATTGTTCAAAAAGTGTAGTTTGAGTCTAAATGTCCGGAATTAATAGTTTAAGCTTAGAGATTGACCAGATTAGTTATATTAAGGAAAAAATTTAGCCAATCGCTCGAACCTAACGGTCCTTGCGATTGGGGGACTCGATTCGAGTCCAGTGAGTTTTGGATTTTACGAGAAATAAGATCGCTTATGAGATCATAATTACTTCTCGTATAGGTATACCTCCATCAGTGTTAACTAGGGTTATCCTAATGCATAATCATATAAGTAATGTCATCAAAAGTAATCCTTGCATTGATAACCAAAGTTACACTCAATGGTTGGTTAAATGATGAATTGAACACGAGACTGAGATTAATAGGAGTTGTTAATAGGTCTGGCACTACCTAGTGGTTTCCGAACTCATTATGAAATTGAATTGAATGAAATGATAAATGAATGTAATGACTATTCCTACTGCAGTAGATGAGAAGGGGAGCGTCCGGAGCTCCGTGGGACACCAGTGATCTCTGATCAAGACACTGGGAGATCTCACCACACTGGACCAAAAGGTCATTGACAAAAAAAGTCATACACTGAAAAGCCATTAATAAATATTGAACATTATGCATAAATGAATATGAAATGCTTCCTTTTGGAAGATTAAATGAATAGAATGGAGTTGAAACCCCTGCTAGTGTAGTTGCCAGTATATTGTTATGATTAATGGTATTCGTTATGATTAATGGTATTCATTATGAATTGTTTAGCACTCTTAAGAAGTGAATTGTTAGGAATTATGAAATGTTATAAATATATGTATACCTTGTTGAACCGTCGTGTTCACGGTATTACTGATGATATTACAGGCTCAGTTACCCGTGCCGGTCCTTCCGAGACCGTCCCGCCAGCGCAGGAGGTCCATTCGCTACCTCCAGGAGGTTTAGCCGAATGGACGTGATATGAGAGAGGATAACACATCATCTTTTGGAAACTTTTTAGAAACTGTTTGTATATTCATTTTGGTATTGTAAGTATTAAAGTGATATCCCCTGCATTGTATTTTAAATGTGCAGTGGTTGATAGTAGAAAACTACGATGATGTACAGTAACTTTACTGTTCATAGTAAAGTATATGATTCGTTTTGTTAATGGTTGTCAATGTATATTATTTGTATATTCCGCACTGTACATTGACAGGTACGTATGCAAGATCCCTTGTAGATTCGTTTTCACTTCGGTTATTTCGGATCTACGGGAGTAAGTATGATTAACATCGCGACCCGGGGTTAACCCTAATGACTCTGATCTCGGGTCCGGGTCGTGACAAGCTCCCAGACTAATTCTAATAAATAGAAACTGGAAACAAATCTAATTTTCTAAATTTGTGAGCTTTCGGTTTATGATGAGGAAGAAGAAGAAGAAAGAGGTTGTCTTTGCCATTGAAAACATGGGCATTGAAAAGAAATAGAGAAAGAAAGAGATGTTACAGATCTCTCGTAGTCAGGTTCGATCTCCTCTGAGGTCCCTTCCTCCTCCTCCTGTGCTGCGAACTCCTCTGATGTCCTTTCCTCCTCCTGTGCTGCGATCTCCTCTGAGGTCCCTTCCTCCTCCTCCTGTGCTGCCATCTCCTCTGAGGTCCCTTCCTCCTCCTGTGATGCTGCCATGCTCGTGCTCTCTAGAGAGAAAGAGAGAGAGAGAGAGAGAGAGAGAGAGAGAGAGAGAGAGAGAGAGAGAGCGGCCGAAGTAGCAAGTGCCTTGCTTCTTCTAACGCTACACGACTCCTTTTATACGCACTAGTAATCAGTAGTGACAGGAGTCCCTCTCTTATACAAATTTCTCTTCCTCACACGTCGCTCGCTTCTGGGAAGAATAAGAGAGAATGGAAAGCTCAGCTCGTTCGTGGATACGGATAGAGAGATCTGTTAAACGAGGAACTTCAATTGGCATCTCTAATAAGTTTTAAATTTTGATCGAGTCCAGCAGCTATTACACATGTCTTTATAACCATTAAGTCTACTGTGGGGCCTAAGTAATGATAATCTAGATTATTCAAGATGAATGTCACCTGTGCGCCCTCGCATGATATATTCTCAAATTCTACTTTAATAGAAATGGGTCCCACACTCCGACCATCCGATTAAACAGATGATGAAAACTTGATTAGCACCGTGTGAGCAGAATGCGACCTCAACACCCCCATCACGTTTTCAATCCGTGCCTGAGTGGTATTGGGATATCTCGTTCCTCTGTGCCTTTCGTGTCATGCGGGTTCGTCTATTTTGGGTACCTTTTGGGCTTAAAAAACAAAGGTCTTACACTGAAAAAATAAAAAAAATACACACAAAGAAGAGTATGGCACAGATTTAAGTAGTTCAGTCAAACTCGACCTACTCCAATGAGAAGAGAGTCATTTTGATCTTTTCAAAACCTTTACAATCTTTTTGGAGAATAAAAAAAATGAAAGACTGTGTTTTTTATATTTACAATGAAGAAAAGAAAAAAAATAGACTTGCTTGTAATCCGCTATTGTATTCGGCTGGATTTAAATGTTTCTGTCAACTACTACTTTCTCCTGTCAGCAAAATACTAGTCTCGTAAGCAAACATAGTACTCCACTATTTTTTCAGCTAAATTCGTCATTCCGTCATCCACTACATGTCTACCTATACTAAAAGCCTATGATAATGGTAGAGAAGACATTGGAATAATTAGTAGAGCACGAGCCATGGCGGATAACACAAAAAATCTGCTTTCGTATGCTTTCCACCAGGTTAAAATGTTAAAACTAGATGCATCCAGCATCTCTAAGACACCTGAGTCAAGATATGAGAATAACTCCGTCACAACTTGGCTTCAGCTGGAGGCTCTGCCCATTTTGCTATGAAAGAAATTTCAAGAAACTCTATTCGATTGTTGGACTTGTTGAGGGGCCATACTAGCCCCTGATGTACCCATTTGGTCACAATAAAATTGAAAAAGTGTTTGTAATCTTGACCTTAAATTTGAAAAGGTAATTAATTTGTGTTTTCCATATTATTATTTATTTCTTTAAGAAAAAATTGTGCACCATTTAATTTTAACTTAGGATCTAATGCAGCTGCCAAACAAAATGTCATTCGAGCATATTTCCAATGTTTATTAAATTTTCTTCCTTTTTTTATAAATGTCATTAAGTAAAACATGATTTCTGAATTTTTTAAATTGTAAACTAATTAAAGAAAAAGTTTAGAGCTCCATTAGAGGTGGGATAATACACCCCAAAGAAAAATAATGTTGCATTATAAAAAAAAAAAAACTTGTAATAAATCTCTTATTTGGCCACACAACTCCCACTGTGCCTTAATCACCAAGTATTCGTGTGCATTAAAAGCACAATATTCATTCAAAACTTCTTTTAATATTGAAACTAGCTTGACCATCCGTGCTTAAAGCACGGACATTTGACATAGTAGCCTTGGTTAAGTTCAAAACCTTAAAGATGTAATTAGTTTTATGAATTAAGCATTATTTAAATTTTATTGGTGTCAATGTTTAAATGTTAAAAATAAAAGGTAATAAAAAAATATAAAAGTTTATGAGAAGTAAGAAATTAATATAAATTTTAACTACATCTCAAGTAATTTGGTTTTTCTTTTATTTATGATCAAGTATTTTAAGCATGATCAATCTTACAGGTCTAATTTCAATTGGAGTGACATAATGAGGTTTATTCAGTATAAGCCTAAAAAAAAAAGCCCCATTTACAAATTGGAAAAAATAATATATAAAGTGAGATTATTTTGGGTGAAGGAAAAGTTATATAAATGTAGAGAGCATATTATCATAATTTTGAATTATCAAGTGAAATGGACATAACATGACGTTCTCTCTTACCGAGAAAGAAGAATATCTTTTGTAGGTATATTTTGATCAACGAGATTATAAATTAAATGAGGCAATTATGTTAATAATATTTAAAAATAAAAAATGACTACAATCACCGTTAAATGATTTAACAACTAAAAAAAATCTAGGATTAAAAAAATTGAAATTTAGAGGTTAAGTTTGAAATTGGAAGGGTTAGAAGTGAAGTTGGTTTGGTAACAACTTTAATATATAATATAATAATGGTTGAGAAGAAAATTGTCACAACATTCACATTTGTAAATAAATTATAAAAAAATTATTCATTTGAAGGTAAAAAATATAGTGGTCAATCCAATTGTAATAAATGCATTAAACAAAATATCAAGTTTTAAACTCAATTGAATCATACGCAATGGATTGGCCCAAAATGAATCTCCAGACCTAATAAAGAATTACCGAGGTCATTACAAACTTATAAATATAAAACAAAATTAGGTTGATGGAAACATGTTAGGCCTTGTACTCACTAAATCAAGTCCCTGACCATCAGCACTAGAGTAAGGGATTGATCCTTAGTTGTTTTTATACAAGGGATGTGTCTCACTACTGAGCTACCACTGAATTGGAAACTTGAATCCACTTGGTAATTCAAAGTTAGATAAATGGATTGGATTAAAGTTAATCTATAACATAAGACCTCCTATTCCAACTTTACCTTAACCTTCTAACAATTTAACTTGAATGCAACCTATTAATTAAATGTTGAGTTAACCTTTATAACTTTAAAAAACATTTGGATTGATATCTTTATCATAATTAGTGAATGAGGATCGAAACTTTAGGTTGAGCACACATACTACTGTGCACTATTCAACACCTTCAATTCCATCTCCCTATCTTTAAATTATTACGTTTTTCTTTGTCTATCATCTTTTTGGTGTGATGATTTAGATGAGTGATATTTGTAATCAAGTTTCTTTTATAGCAATTTGATAAATGATACTTGCCAATTATTAACTCCTATTTTTAGACTATCATTTTTTCATGATACTTTTTTTTTTATAACAGAGGGTGTCCTAGCCCTTTGGGCCGAAATAATCCCTACGGGCCTAGGGGGAAATGAGTAAATCCCTTGTGGCCCCATTGTGATGGTGTAGTTTCGAACCCCGGGTGCAAACATATTTTTTGTACTATCATTAGACTATCATTTTTTTCATGGTACTTGTAATCATATTTTCTATGTGGAAGTTTAAAAGAGTGACATTTGGAGTCACAACTTTTTTAATATCAATTGAATAGATAACACTTGTCAAACATCTATAATACTTTTAGCTAATAAATAGGGTATGTTCTTCCATTTAATTCAAATACTCCTATTCATTTTTCATGTATTAGTCTCCCACCCTTACCTAATTTTAATTCATTTTTTAAAAAGCTAGTATATCGTATTACCCAAATCAAGCTAAGCCAACTCGAGGGGTGCTTGAGTCTATGTCAAAGACTATATGAATTCATCAACAATTTTTCATTGTAAAGGTTTTACTTCTACTTATTACTTTTTATGTATGTATTATATTATGCATATGTTAACAAAATAGAATACCGTATAAACTAATATAATTGAAAATAACCTACAATCATATAACCTAGAACCAAGTTAAAATATATCAACTCCCTTTAAATCAAAGGGATTTGGACTTCTTTATTTCCAAGATTGATAGACTAAAAGTTGAATAAGGATACAAATGTGGTTTGAATTTGATTGATTGATAGGACATATTTTCGAAAATCAATGGAGCATGTTGAAATGATTATTTTCTATATGTAAAACTACTTGATTATATATTTTTTTATTTTCATATCTATTCTTTTTATTTATGCTGATATTATTTTGAGATTTTTAATCTTATACTTTTGACCATCTTCCATAATGATGATAAGTTCAGTTTTTAAATAAATTATCAAATTAATTATAAAATCATTTTTATATTGCAGTCATAAAGTCTTTATCGAAAATGGGTGGCATAGGAAAAAGGTAAGATTATTATTATTATTATTTTTTGTGAAATTACATCATAGCATAAAGTAATTTCATTTTTATACTATTTATTTAATAAATAAAAAAATCATCATAAAAAGAGAAAAAATAGAAAACCGTGTGAGAAAAATAAAAAGAAAAATCAATTCTCCGAAATTTAATATAAAGAAAAAGGATATAAAAATTGTTGTACATAATGGGGCCAACTTTAAAACTTCCAACATGGACCCATCTTTAGGAATTTGAATGGGGGGCCATGTTTAGAAATTATAACATGTGGCCCTGACTTTAGGAATTAGAATATGAAGTCCACTTAAAAAAAGTTTATTGTACATGGAGCCTATAAATCACTATCTAGGATACACTTTTAAAATCACAAAACTTTTAAAATTTTTTAATCATAATAGATATATTAAGAATTTTAATTCAACTAAAGAAGACTTATTTTGACTTAGCTGGGTAGAGTTATTAAGCAAGGTAGAATTCTTGTGTCATCTGGATTCTTTAATCTCCTATCCATAATAGATATATTAAACTTTTAAATTCACCTAAAAAAAGTTAACAAAAGTGGGCTCTCGATGTAAATCTTGAAATTTCTCTACAATCAAAATAGAAATCGAAATTGAGCTTCAATTTTAAAATCAATTGCAAAATCGGACTCCAATTCTGCAATCAATTTCGAAATCGGACTCCAGTTGGAAATCAGATCCTACCTCTATAATATATATAATAAGATATATTAAAATCTTAAATTCACCTAAAAAAAGTTAACAAAAGTGGGCTCTCGATGTAAACCTTGAAATTTCTCTCTAATCAAAATAGAAATCGAAATTGAGCTCCAATTTTAATATCAATTACGAAATCGGACTCCAATTCTCCAATTAATTTGGAAATCGGACTCCAATTTGGAAATTGAATCCTACCTCTATAATATCTTTTCTCCTCTCCTTTTGCTGGTTTTTGTGCTCCTGGTCTGTTCTGCTGGGGGGTTGGCCTCTTTGGGTAGGCATTTTTTGTAAGCCTTCCATCGTGGTCTTCCACTGTTTTTTTTTTTTTTTTTTGGGGGGGGGGGAGGGGGGGGCTCCTTTTCTTTAATACAAATTAACCCTTAAAAAAAACTCTATAATATATAATAACTAGCAAAGCATGACCACACTAAGCCCGAGCCCAGAAATAAAAACACGTCCAATTTGTGCCTATTTTATGAGATATTAATTAATGAGAAAATAAATATAAAAAAAACAAATACACCCGACATTTATACAAAGTAAATATAATTTTTTATATAAATGAGTAAAGTAAATATTATTTTTTATATAAGTGAGTATGAAACTTCAAGTCTTACGTAAATTAACATCATTGGTTATGTATTTATTTTAGTAATTTCAACTTTATTTCAAGTTCAAAACCCTAAAAGCCCATAAAGTTTCTTTTAATTTATATAAGAAAATTTAAAAATAAAAGATTAGGATGGGCATGTGGGACAGCTCGTGGGAGGCACTGCCTAGCCTAATTGGATACGGCACGACACGGCTTGGCTGAGCTGATTTGAAAGTGGGTCATGCTTCTTTGACAAAAGTTCAAATCTAATTTTTATTTGAGAATTACTGGATGTCTTTATATCTTCTTGTAATAATACCTTTTGTTTTTATATTTTCCTAAAAATAACTTTGAAACATTTTACTTTCCACAGAATGGGCCAAAATCCCATTTAGACGCCAGGCGTCAATACATACGATAATTTTGGACTTGAGTAGTTTGGATTTCACAGGTACACATAAGGGATGAATAAAAAAGGTAGAAATAAAAGGTCCTCAATCAAGATTTAACATTTATTTCTTTCCGAACTAGGAACTTGGGTGCCTTGCAAAGTTGCAATATAACTTGCTGTGAAATTGTATGTATATTACATATCACTTGACACAAAATCTTTTAGTTACTATATACAACTTTCTTATTCAATTGCAAGGCAATCCAAAAGATAAGATATATATTATGAATTCTATTTAAATGAATCTCTTCATATTCAAAAAAATATTCAACCCTCGATCCAACGGTTCAATTCATTCGGATGTATGCCAATCCTTGAGATTAGTGACTATCAAAATGGTTCCCTATTGGTTGCTAGGTTTGGATGGGTTGCTAGTTGGGCCCCGCAAAAAAGTTCTCATATAATAAGTGAGAACTAGTTCTCACTTGAATATTTCCCTAAGATATATCTTTATTTTTTAGAAAGAAGATAAAATAAAGTAAATATTAAAATCAAAATCAACCAATCAATTGCAAAATTGCATGTGGCCTAGTCTTCAAGAATTAGAATATGAGACCCACTTTAAAAAAGTTTATTGTATGTGGAGCCCATATGTATAAATCACTATCAAGGATCCACTTTTAAAAATCATAAATATTAAAGATTTTCTAACCATATATATTAAAATTCTAAATCCACTTAAGGAAGATTCATTTTAATTTGGTTGGATAGAGTTATTGACCAATGTGGATTTTTTTTATCTGGACTCTTTAATCACCTATCCATAATAGATATATATATATTAAAATTTAAATTCACATAAAAAAGCTTAACAAAAGTGGACTCTGAATTGATTGATAGAGCTTATCTCTTGAATATTTTTGAAAAAAAGATATTTTGTGACAATATTTTTTGAAAGCAGCTAACTTACCTTTGAAGCTGGTGATAAATTCAACATATTGGCATGAAAACTATTAACTCTGTGATCTCTAAGATCTAGCCTCTATGACAAAGACAACACAATAATTGATTTAAGAACGAAAAATAGTGTAAGTTGTTAATAAAAATAGTAGAGACAGCAATGAACTAATTATGTTGGGCTGCAAGATTACAGAATTGTAATACACCCATGCTTTGACATATTAGGCTACCATACCACCCCAAAAAGAGTGCACTGTGGTGATGTGACTAGTCATTCATGGCTACCACAAAATGCACCTCGGCCATTTTTTTTTTTTTTTTTTGATAACATGGGAACCCGCCGACCCCCCTTTGCATCCGAGTAGATCACCGTATTGAAGGAAGTCCAATATGGTTGGCGCTCAAAGTTCCCAAATAATGGCTTGCCAGATTTAGTTTAATGATAAAGAAATCATGATTACGGATTTGGAAATTTGAAACGTCTATCTCTCATTTTGAAACCTCTTTAGTTCGATCTCTTTTAAAGGATAAGATCGAACATAAGGAGTCCAATTTCTCAAATTGATTTGAGATTAGAGTCCAATTTTACAATCGATTGCGAAATTAGATTCCAATTTCGAAATTTAATCCTACATCTATAATATATATTAATAGCCTTAATTAACAAATCATACATAAAATTTCATTTCTCTTGAACATCTGAATTTATTTTTATGGGTGATACATTATGCCTCGCACATATTGTAGAATATAATTATCCTCTATATGCGGAGGAGAGAATAGATTTAGCACTACTTTTAATGTTTTCTATTACCATTTTTGTGGAAATGTCTCATCAATGAAGGCAATGTGTCATTAGACATGCCTTTATGGAAGTGGCTCCTTTATAAAAGTGGGTGCAATGGACCCTTTTTGCAGAAGTAACTCATTTATCTTTACTTGTTGATATTGATGAGCTGTTCTGTCATGGTGGCAGAATGTTATTTGGTGGTGTCGGACATGCCTCCATGGAAGTGGTTCCTTCATGGAGGCAGGCTATAACTCTTCATCCAACCATCAGATTATGACATGCCATATATCGTTGGAAATGTCTTCTCATATAAAATAATATAATGTATAGCTTTGACTTAGTCTAAGTAGTAATCATATGTCAATCTTCACTTAATTCCTTCGATGGCCTATGATGACTCTTTTATGTGTCTACATGTTCATGTGAGGATTTGAGAGTCATTCATCTGTTGGACATCTCTCTATGAGAGCTCCAAAAGTCACAGGCAGATAAAATTCCAGCCCCTCAATGTCAATTCATTGTTAGCTCAATTTTGAGAAAGAAATGACAAGGTTTGATCTTTGGTGTTTAGCTAGGTGATACAATACATACAAACATGGAGGCCACATATAAAAACATCCCATTACCAACCTGTATCATATTCCAAAAACCACGATGCACATTGGACTTAATTTGAATCATTCCAATTCAAACAGATTCACAAAATACACAAAATTCTGTACTATATTTTAACAACCAACGGTTCATCAAAACTGATGAAACATCCACCAAAATTCAGTAAAACATTTTTTCTGCTTTGTGCAACATATTTCTGGTTTCAACTATTAATCCACACCATTCAAACTAAACCATCCATTTGAAAAACCAATCAAGAATGCACTTAGGCCTCTTTTGGATGTATCATGAAGTGAATTTGGACATCCAACAAACCATTACCTACTAATAGCATCTCTATCAATACATCTGCAAGGTGTAGTTTTTATATATCCGTATCTTGGATCATAGGAGTAAAATGATTCCATTAATTTTATTTAATTTATTGATGGGTAAGTTTCAATTGGACCCTATTTCCAATCATGTGAGACTTGACATGATGATTGGTAGAAATAGTGCAAACCAAGTGTACTCCAAAATTATGAATCCAGATTCCCCGTGTGGTCCAAAGCACCTTCTTTTAAACTCATTATGCTCATGTGTCACTCCCCAATTGGTCCAAACAGGAATCCGAATCCCAAAATTACGGTGGGTTGTTGTACGTTATGGAAAACTCCCTTCCAATTATTGCTATTACAATGCAAGTGCCCCCTCCCACCTACCTTCTAACAAAAAACCATAGCATAAACCAAGTGTACTCCAAAATTGCAGTTGAAATCTTTGAGTTGTCATGGAGAATTTGCTTCCAAATACAGCTCTTGCAATGCGCCCCACCTACCTTGTACCAGAAAAAAAAAAAAAAAAATGTCCCATGCACTTACCTCCTCCAAGCTCCGAGTTCATGCAATAACAACTTCTTACCAACAAAAAAAAAATCCAATGCCTATATAAAGTGTTGTTACCAAAATCATTTACCAAAAAAAAAAAAAGAAAAAACCAATCTTACCACCTAATGGATATGACCTATCTAATTCTCTTCATTGCATTAGTTGGCCCTTTTGAAAGCTTGGGGATAGAGGATTCGGATGAAAGTGATCTTCTTTGTGTATGTACTGATGAAAGAGTACTAAAACAACTAAAAAAAGAGGCACTCTTAGTCTCTGAGCTCTCTCTAAACCTGGATGAGAAAGATTGTTATTTGCCTTTAAGCATCGATTGGAGGGAGAAGGGTGTAGTAAGTACCGTAAAGCACCAACGGCAATTTGGTAAGAAACACAAATTGAATTATTTCTTTAAATTAATTTTTTACTTAATTGTCTCTATTTCACTTAAATAAGTCTAATAATTGTCTCTATTTCACATAACATGGATTTTAACAGCTAAAAGTCCATTTGGGAAGCTATTTTGGTAATAAGAGGTGGGAGTGGATGTTGTGGGCCATAGTATCTTATTATTTATTGTATCCTATTATATATATATATATATATTTGTTATTAATCTTTTAAAGTCTATGATAATTAGATTAGTCATACCAAACATATATGCATGCCATCAGAATTGTGATTTTATGAATTCTATTATCCTTGTGAATTGCAATCACGACATTTTTTTTTCCTTACCCATCTTGTCACTTTCTAATATTGAATGTGCAAATGATGCCCATAGCTTGCTATATAGGAGAGCCCACCACAGATTTCACTATGCTTTGATCATCCAATCATGACGAAATATGGGTTTCTGAAACGTTGTGGGTGTTGTTATTGTTATTATTATTATTATGATTATGATCGATGATGATGTTGCAAATTTGGATTGCCCCGAAAATCTTCCACATTGGAAGATCCTAGCCATCCAATTTTCAGGTACAAATAGTCAAATAGCAAGCCAGAACAAAATGAAAAAAGTGCTTTGTTCTTCCGTTCAACAGTTCTAATCATGCAATCATGATGAAATTCGGGTCTGTGCAATTAATCTGATGTGGGTGGATTGTTCCTACTCTCTCTCTCAGAATTGTAAATTGTAGGATGGCACATATAAAATATCCTTATTGCATCGGTGTTGAGACCATTGATCAGTGACCTATACGGTTGATCTGATGGGCCACACCGTCAATGCTAGTTTTCCTTGAAATCTGAATATTGCATGCAAGTCCAAGAAGGAGATGATAGTTTTTCATTTTTTGTTTTTGTTTTTTTTTTTTTTTTTTGAATAACGGAGGGTGTCCCAGTTATTTGGGCCGGATTAATTCCTACATGACTATGGGGAGTTAGGTAAATCCCCTATGGCCTCAGTTTCGTAGCATAGTTTTGAACCCTCAACCTTTTAAAACAAATCGTGATCCTAATAATGATAGTTAGGAGAGTGAATTGACAAAAAAAAAAAAAAAAAAAAGAAAAGGGTTTCAAACCCTTTTATATATATATATATATATATATATATATATATATATATATATCTATGCTGAGGAAAGTGAATTTGACAAGGAGATAATTTATGTTCACTGGTACTGTCAATTTATGCTAAACGGGCCCTTAATATATATACTCGTTTTTGTTCATAAAACTTTTGAAACAGGATCTTGTTGGACATTCTCAGCCATAGGCGCAGTTGAAGGAATACATAAAATCCAAAGCCATAAATTGCTGAATCTTTCGGCCCAACAATTAGTTGACTGTGACAAAGGGAATCGGGGCCGTAAATCTGACACATGGGTCCCGCATTCGAGTATTTGTGACGCCTCGGAGTCCAATATCTTAGAGAGGAAAGTAAATGGGATTTTATAGATAGAGCTTACACTCTTACTTTAGATTATCACGGTTGATGGATATTGCAGAAAGGCTCGCTCAAGATAGAGAGGACATACAGCATGTACCTGCGAGACCACCGGATACTCTTTAGAGCCTTTTGGAGATGTAGAAGACTGCGAGCACTATAGAATACCGCATGCTCGCGATGGATGAAAAGGCCTTTTGAGGCTCATCCCAGTGCAAGATTAACAAAAAAAATAAAATAGTTCCCTGTTATAGTTTATGTTTTATTCCTATTAAGAAAAAGGAAAATATTACCAATAAACTTTGCTACTTATGAAAAAAATAGTTCCCTATTTGTTGTCATTACAAGTTTATGTCTTATTTCTATTTGCGTGTCAATAAAAAAGAAATGACTAGCGAAAATGACTAACTCAAACCACTTCCCCAGCCATTCAAACCCGTTAAAAATGTGACCATTAAAGTGCACCAACATGTGAAGCTGGTCACCATCTTGGAAGGCATATGAGAATTATAAACCAACAGGCTGAGAAAATCTTGGTTTGGGGCCGGTAAATTGATTGAGTGGAATATGAATATCTAACAATTTAGAGCTCTAAGATTTTTAAGGAAGAGGGGGAAACAGAACAAATGAGAAACTGGTTCCTTGGGAAAAGCTGCCTAAGTTTACTGCATTTTATATTAGCATGAGTCCCTGTAACGCTCATGATTTCATTTTAGACACAACAGACCACCTTTTCATGACCAACCTGCGCATACATATCACACTCCCGCGCTGATTTAAATAACAATTTTCACATGTCAGTGAGTACTTCCTGAGCTCAAGTCAGTGGACGAAAATCCAATTGCCCCATTATGACTCCTAGGGATAGCCTCTACACAGGAAGATAGCTTATTTGGAGTGACTTAGATTTTCAATAAATAGGTTCTACGGCAGTTTGGGAAGCTCCATCACATAATCATTTTTCATTTGGATTCCAAGACTTCTAGTAACAACATTGCCTCAAAGGGTTCTGGTGAGACCAGTGTTGGATGCGATCTTGTTCGAAAGGACATGATGACCTTTCCACTACATCAGCGAATCTTCATGTCCCACCAATGTGACCATAAGGTTTGCAAAAATAAGTAAATAAATAATCACATAACTCACTGAGATGATAGCTAAGAGGAGTGTTTCAAGATAAGAATCAGAGATTTTGAGCTCCATGTCGGGACTCTGAGGATGTTGCTAGGCTTCAGGTACTTCTTTTTGTGAAGGTAGCTTGGATTTAAGAAGGTAACCGTATTGACACGTAAAGCATTGAGAATTTTGGGTCCTTCACATTAACGGTCATGATGGTTTTTTTTTTTTTTTTTATATTTTATGGTCTGGGGTCTAGCCAGGCCAAAGATTGTGAACCATGTACGACCCATTTGGTTATCTGGCCTAAGTGTACAACCACACGCAGCCATGGCCATAAAATTAAGGCAAAGGCCCATCTAATTTGCAAACTATATATACTTTTACTCATACTATATATGCCAGTCAGACTCAAAAAGTTAAGCCACTATTCAGCCAATGGGCCTAAGAGCACAACCCAAATCCAATATAGTATCCATCAAGCTCAAGTTCATGCTATGTTGGCTTGACCCATATGTAGGGGTGTTCATGGGCCGGGCTAGGGCATATCCAGGCCTGGCCTGGCTTTAGAAACACTAGCCTAGGCTCGGCCTAAGCACGACATGGGCCATAAAAGTTACGCCCGAGCCTTCCCATTTAATCAATTGGGCCTGGCCTAACAGGGCTGGGCTTTTCATCAATTTTGTGCTCATTAAAGCACCAATTTAATTAAATTACATTCATTTTTACACAAGCCGGCTGGACCGGGCTTTGTCCTTTCTATCATTTTATGTAAGCCCGACCCAATCATTAGTGGGGCCCTACTTACTTATCCAAGCAAGGCCCAACGTGGGCTAGGCCTAAGAGCACAACCGAAGCCCAATATAGTGTCGGTCAAACTCGGGATGATTTTATAATGGCTTGACCTATATGTACTACTACATCAGAGTAAAATGGCATGCGTTCAATTTAGATCAATAGAGAAGAACTCGGACCTTATACTCGACAGGTACTTTTATTGTGTTATGCCAAATGGTCCCCTTCTCATACTTATTTCAGAATGCGAACACCTCTACTTATATATATATATATATATATATATATATATATATATATATATATTTATATTGCTATCGGAGGATTCCCAACCCTTTGAGATGAACTAATCCCTCCGAGTCCAGAGGGAAGCCGGATAAACTCCCTTGTAGCCCCAGTGTGGTAGTGCAGTTTCGAATCTACACCTCTACTTATAATCAAACGAGAGATTCAACTGGAGGTTGATGTAACACTTAGACAACTAAATATATAAGCTCTAAAAGATGAAATAAGAGCTGATTTTGAAATTTTCCAAACACCTTTGCTGCCTTTTTTTTAAAGATAATTCACAAGACTGTTGGCCGTCTTTTGTCTAGCCATTTGTGTAAATTTTATTTTTTAAAAATAAAAAATAATAAAATTTTGGTTAACTTAAATGGTTAGTCTTTCAATCCATTGCAAATTAGATATTTGTTGAGGAGAGGGGTCCAACCGATTTCTTAAGAAAATTTGTAATCTCTTAGCTTCATTCCCTTATTAATATTGCAATAAATATATACTAGCACAACAAACCATACTTATGCTTAGCACTAGTACGACCCGCATTGCTATGGTTCTCACTCTGTCTAACTACTTTTCAGGATTTTCTGATAAATAATTACATATTAAAATTCTGTTGGCTAGTGGTTGATTTAATTATCAAAAAAAAAAAAAAAAAAACAATTATCAGGTTCGAGTCTCACAATCCATATATTTTTAGCTTTTCACCAAGGATCAATATATAAGTAAAAACCGAAAGGAATCTGGTCAAAATTGAATCCAAAACATTCGGCTTTAGTTTATTATATTTGATGATTGCATTTCCTTTTTTTCAATCCTTTAAAAACCAATATTACATATATTTTATTATTATAAGTCTTTAAAAGATTCACTTTAAATAGGGGTGCACACGGATCAGATTGGTGCGGATTGGACCAAATCTGCCACCAATCCGTTACCTACGGATTGATGGATTTGAAATCCGTCACCAATCTGTGGCTGTTAAAATCCAATCCGTGTAGGACCGGATTGGATTTGATTAATCCATTCAATCCGTTCAATCAAATGTTAAAAGAAAAATATCAAATATTTTGTATAAAATTACATTTCAACCCCTTAATTTTTTTTCTTATTTTAAATTTAGACACCTTAATTTATATTTAGACCTCTTATATATATATATATATTTTATATTTAATGTCAACGAATCTGATCGGATTAAATCCGTGAATTGAGGGTGAAATCCGCCACCGATCCATTGCTAACGGATTACAAAATTTTCAATCCGTAACCAATCCGTTTACCTTCGGATCAGATTGGATCGGATTTACGAATCGACGGATTTTTTGTGCACCCCTAACTTTAAAGAGAATCATGAAATGGATAGTTATATTCACTGCTAAATCACTTGCCTTCAGCCTCATTACAATTTGAAAACGTCAATTTATCTTTACCTCACTGGAAGTTCCCCGCCTAACTTGCATTATTGGTGGAAAATGGCTAAGAGATAAATGTTCAATTTATTTTTACCTTAGAAGCTGAAGATGTTGGATTAGTTCAAGTTAGGGGCGTTTGCGAGCCACATCAAACTGGACTAAATTAGCAAAATTGGCCTGCATTCTCAGCATAATAGTTACGCCCGATCCATCAGACGGGCATTTGACTTTTTCCTATTAGAGTTGCCACATAGGCAGGCTGAAGTAAGCCATTACCCTGCGCTTATATACGGCCAGGCTTAGATTAAACCAAAGTCCACGGAGCCCTCCCCTTACCCAAGTAAACCCATGGGCTTGGGCTGGACAAGGCAAAAGGATCTGGTTTTTTAATTTCAATATGTGTTTTACATAATATTTTAATATACTGCAACTAACTTGAAACCTTAAGCTAATCCACCTTTATCCGAGCTAAGGACTGAAACAATGCATAATCCAATCCTATGCTAAGATATTAGATAATTTCTAGCATGTGTGGTTCAAGTAGATATTATACCATTTTCATAAGTCTCTCTTTTATTTTAATGTCTTTATCACTTGCCAGTAGGGCTGTCAAAATGTCACACGACCCGTTAACACGACACGAACCCACACGATATTAACGGATTTGGGTTGGCTCTTAATGGGTTCGGGTCATTAACGGGTCAAACTCGTTAATACGTTAAGATAACAGGTCGTATACGAATTAAACCAGTAACCCATTAACAACCCGCTTAACCCGTTAAACTTTTTTTACTCCATAAATATAAATAAATAAATTTATATTCATAAAAAAGAAATTAAAATTTATTGTTTTATAGTAAGATTTTAGGTGGGATCCACTCGAGATCCTCACTTACAGTTTCAGGTGGCTTATATATTTTTCTCCTTTTATTTTTGTATAATTTTTTTATATTTCTAAATGACTTAATTACTTAACGGATTAACAGGTTGGGTCGGGTAATCCGTTGAATTAACGGGTCGTGTTTGGGTTAGATTTTTTAACATGTTAAATTAACGGGTCGGGTATGAATTGGGGTGATTTTAATCCGAATTCATTAATCCATAATCCGAATTCATTAATATACTCATAATATTAGGATGCCTCCTAGGACTTACTCAGTACCGGAGGAGCAGCTGCGATCTGGTGATCCTGAAAGGGGAGAAGAGAGCGGTCAGAAGACCCTGGCTGTGGGCAGCACAGGGTTCTCCGATGCTTAAGTTAGTAGTTGATCGGGGAAGAAAAGGAGGTGTCTGGTTGCATGTGTAGGAATGCATACCTTTCTTGTGGATGATCTGTTACCTTATATGAGAGATTGCGTTGGTGCCTGTGCCCGTGGGCCTAATGATATGACTAGGGTCTCATCAGCCCATAGAGTCATTAATGAAGGTCCATCACAACCCTCATTGCATTTAATGAGGATCCGATCAGCCCACACTGCATTTAATGCCAGTCACATTGGGCCTGATCTCGCCCTGATATATTGGCGGCTGAGGTCCCATCGAATCCCTTTCTTGGGCCTTGTTCCGATGGGGATGTGGCCAACGGATATGCTTGCATAACCCCGTATAGCCGAGACCGAATGGGATGGCACGGCCGAACTGGTTACCTCTTTCCGACGTCAGCAGGATGTGCCGAAGCCGAGGCGGTGCGGAGTCTACGTCCGAGGCCGAGACCAAGGGCGTCGCGCTTTGCCGAAGCTGAAATAGGATTTGGTTCCTGGGATTGTCCCCACATAAGAAAAAAAAAATGAAAAAGAAACTTCTATTCTGAAATGGGCCATCTCTAACAGATCAAAAAGATCTGACCATTGGGATCCATAGGTCCACCCAGGGACGGATGGACGGATCACCATAGGACTGAGAGGAGTCAATTGCCCCCTCTGATCAACTTGTTCTTTTCCTTTAAATTAAGAGAAAGATATGGATAAATACATCTTGATCCTATCTATTTGCCTCTTTTCAACTTTTTTTCAATATGTTTTCCCTCTTAGTAAAGAATGAAACTTATAAAACACAAAGGCGGATTGTGGTCTTTTATTCATAAAATAGACAACTCATCAAATCACGAACAAGATATGCATTATCCTTGTGAATTTTTTCCTTTTATTCTTTCTTTTTCTTGCCCATTATTGAGCTTAGCATCATAATCCTCTCAAAGTTTGAAATCCATAATCACCCTCGCTAGTTTCATTTATTACCAGATTTTGAGTTTTTAACATTTTACTTCAGGATTTGAATTAAATTAAATCTTATTTAATTCCTACATAAGAGATTTCAGGTTACTATGAGTAGAAGTGCTTAAAAGTTTTTTCTATACTGATTATATGTCCAAGGTTCCATTAAGGTTAGTGGTTTTCTTGAAGTTTTGGACATGATTTGGGCTCTAAACAATGGGTCAAACATCAAGATCTGTTATAAACGTCAACCCCATATCATATGTGCTCATGAGTAAAAATGCAAAAATATGCAATTTACCACTATAGTCATATTTTTTTTAATATCTTTGGGGTATAATGTAATAACTAGTTCATAACTTTTTATATCTATTATAATGTAATAACAATTTTGAGATATACTGTAATAAAAATTATAATTCTTTCTCAAAATTTCTCACTCAAACTTTCCCCCCTTTTAAAAGAGAAAATCCTGACGGCGAGTCTACCAAGTTAGAAAAAAAAGGACCAAGTGCAATTGTAGAAAGCCACCACCCTGATGCATCAGTAGCCGATGATTTTGAGTACTCGGTCCTTCGTCGTATCTCTCTTGCTTTGATCTCATAATTGCCAGTTGGTGGGTTTTCTTTCCTTTTTGCTCAAATACGAGTCATTCGAGGGGTCCCTCATTTTGTCGCTCGTGTAATAATCATTGGATAGGTTCCTTGCACGAAATGATGGATTCCACATTTCTTCTCCACTTCTGCTCATGGAAATTTGCTTTTCTTATTTAAAAGTTTTCACTATTCTAGAAATGCTTTTAAACCTAGTAGATTTCAAAAATGAAGGATGCCCAAACATTGAATAAGCCACCGCCTATTTCTGTGTGTGCGGGTTCTCTATCCATTTGTGTGGGTTTTCTTTCCGCATGCAGGCTCCTATTTTATATGAGTGGGCTTTTTTCCTGTACGTATGCGTGGACTCTCTTTCATATCCCAACTAGGATTGCAAACGGATATCGAATTCTCTGATTATCCGGAAGTTCCGACCCGTAAAAAACTGGGTCTACAACTTATTTTAAGTTCCGATTCATAAACGGGTCCAGGTAACCTAATTTAGGTTCCGGTTGATAAACGGGTCCAGGTCCGAATCCATATAAGTTCCTTCCTGTGGCGGGACCCGTCATATGAGCCTTTGATATTGCAAATTGTACCTCAAAATTAACTCGTTTTTTTTTTTTTTTTTTACATTTTTATGTACAATATTAGACATAGTAGACTTGATGCACTGTTATAAGATAAATGATATACTTATTTTTAAAAAAATAATAATAAAAATAAATTAGAATCGATTTTGAAACTAAATTTCAGTCCTTTAAGTGGACCCGGTTCAGAAACCGAATCTAGATTTTTCTATCGGAACCGTATCCGGAACCAACTAAACAGGTTCCGAATCAAAATTGGATCTGGAACTATAATCATTATTTAGAAACGGGTCTAGGTCCGCGTCCACTATGGTTCCAATCCGAAACCGTTTCATTTGCAACCCTAATCCAAACCCCTTGGTTGGGGTATAAAAAGAAATAAAAGATTTCAGATTCGATAAGCGTATAACGTCATCCTAGTCTCCTCTATCTTTTCAAAAATATTTATCCTTTCATCAATCGAAGGTCCAAACCATTCAACTTAACTTACAACAAATAGTCATAAAGGACTTAAAAAATATATGTTTTGCCTTTGGTAAAGTTCAAAAAATACACTTGATCATGCATTTTAACTTTTAACATTAATATCTTGCACTCTAATCATAAGTTGTCTGTTTGGTTGCTAGCATTAGGGGATATCTACCTGTAGAATTTAAAGAATTCCAAATGGTGTCCACCAAGAAGTAGAAATCTAAAATATTGATGACAAAAGAGCATTCTCAATTAAAGAATTCTAAAGAGTCAAATGGCCAAAAATAACTTTCCACTTGGTCGGCTCATTAAATTCTCACCATTTAAACTAAATTAAACAAGAAACTCAGAATTTCCAAAGACAACACAAAATGCTCGCACCCAAACAAGCAGAGAAACTACTTTGCACTCTGTTAATCTTAGGACTCTATTTGTAGCTGCATGTGATTTGTTATGGCAGATAATAAAATAATTTGATTTACAGGCAACCCATTTAAAATGTATTAGATCTTTTTATATGTGTAAATTGGGTTTCTCGTATTTTTAGTATTTGTGAATGTTCTTGCAGTCCTTTTATTTAACAAAGAGTCCAACCATCAACTTAGATCATCCATTTGAAAGGCGTAAAGGCCACCATCCTTACAACCAATGTGAGTTTTATAGCCCAGTGTCCATTTCCTGATTCGTTTCATGCTCTTGAAAAAGCGATATCCAAAGGTGCTTTTTTTTTTTTTTGGTAGAAGATATCCAAATGCTGGTAGGAGGCATTTCACTTTCCACAATAAGCTTTTTGCTCGGGCAACTCTAGTTACAATAGTTACAGAAGGGTTGCATCTTGGAAATAAATTGTAAATAATATCAACATGAGCTGCACCCCAACCATTCTACTATTAGATCTGTAAGAGATATATATGAGATGACCCAAGGTACGTTTGTTTTTTGTGGTAAAGTTTAAAGAAATAAAGAGCTAGGGGCGGAACTAGGATATAGACATTGAGGAGTACATTGCTAAATATCACATTACTTTACCTAAACAATGTTTTGGATTAACATAACTGTCTACATCCAACCTGTCCTCTCAGATATTGCAAGGATCCCAGCTAAATGCAGTGATTACAAAGCCGTTCATTGATTTTCATATTGATTGGAATGCTAATTATCTGGAACTGAATATCAACATTTCTAGAATTGATATTTGCTAGATATGTAATCCACTTAAAAATACACATTGGTGTCACCAACTCAATAGTACCTCACCCTTTGGCATATATTTGAATCCAACAGCCTCCCTCACTTCAAGTGGAGTGAGAATCTAGGCTAAACCTCGTACAAGATGAGGCACTTAACGTAAATTTATTTATTTTGGGTACTCCAGCGAAGGGACTAAAGCCTGTACAAGATGAGACACTTTACATGAATTTATTTATTTTGGATACCCCCTGCCGGCCAATCATGAAAAGAGATGCCCTCACAAACGTAGAAAGAGCGGCAAATTAAACCCAAGAATCAGTTCGGGCAACTGGGTGAAAAACAGGATTGCCAATCAAGCAACCCCTCAATCTATTCTCACGTGAAAGTGTTAAATTTGATAAAATATGCAAGATCTGGTAAAGAAGATACAAATGGGAAAAACGTTATTTCCAGTGGGACCTGTTCATTCTTTTTTAATATCCAAGTGCCAATCCATAGATTGAATTTTTAAAGGTCCCTTTCTCACTAATTAGGTACTCAACACATGTTGGGTTATTTATAATGAAAAGTTGTTGGAAGCTATTAAAAGAATTGGTAGATGAGAACGTGAGCAGGGGCATTGTGAATGTGATGCTTTTATTTCTTTCATCACACATGCCTTTGTCTTATATAATTTGAATTATTGAAAATGAACAAATTCCTATCATCTTCTTTATTGACAAAGTGATATTTCATCGAGTCAACTCAACTAAGGGATTGTTTGTTTGCAAGAATTTATGCTGCTACAGGAATTTATATTTATTTGCAACTATGTTCACCCTGTATTTCTTTAAATTCTTTATTTGGTTTGCAAGTTCTTCAAATATTTATGAAGTCTTTTTATTTTTTCTCTGATTTTGAAAATGTTAAAGGGCCCTCAACATTTGTGGCTCTAACTGGAGGAGAGCATTAAAACTTTCATATTTCCTCATTCTTTGATATCCTCTAATACAAGGCTTTTTTTTTTTTTTTTTTTAGTTTTTTTGTTTCAAAATGGTACATGCCTTAAAAAGTTTTACTTGACACTAAGGTGCACAAACATTATGATCAGTGTCCTACCAATAATAATAACAAAAAATTTAATCATTGAAACGCAGATTAGAAATAAAGGTTTTGCCCCTGTATGAAATAAGTCATTTAGCTAAAAGAACCTAAATATGACTATTTATAAAGTATAAAAAAATATTGACACAAATAAAAAATCTAGTCAAATCTTAAGATAATTCAGAGAATCTCATCACATTATAAAACAAATCTAATTTAATCATAATCAAGATATTACAAGATCATCATTATTACTATGATAAATCTAAACTTCTTAAATGCTCTCTACCTTGATGATCATGCTTCCAAATGATCATGGAAGGGGCATTTGTGCCTATAAAAGGCTTATAACTTTTTTTTAATGGTTAGACTTAATGAGAAAGGAGCTAACAGTTCCAGACAATCAATGGAGAGAAGCTATTTAAAACTAGTTACAAAAGGCACATTTGTGCAGCCATATTTTTACAGAACATGACATGGGAAATCTAACCACTTTTCTTCGCTGAAAATCTTTCACATTTGGGGTGACTAGTTTTCCTCGAGAGGAAAAGGGCAAAAACAATCTAAACTCTCCACGACCTTTTCTTAAGGCGAAAAATGTTTTTCTTTTTGCCTCTTTTTTTTTTTTCGCTTTTCACAGCATATACAAATGTGCCATAATAAAATCAATAACAATAATCATTTATCTAAAAACTATTGACCTAAACACTTATCTACACATAAAATCATTGAGATAGGTAAATAGTTGATAAATATCATTGTATTGTGCCAATTATATTATATTAAGCTGAGAGATTTTGGCTACAAATTTGACCGTTAGTTATAATTTTAATTGACGGTTATGTAATTACTCGTGTAAGTACCCACTCAATTTTCCATCAAACCACCCATGTTTGAATTGTTCTTATGTAATTATACCATTTTTACTATAATTTTTCTATTTCTATTTTATCCAACTTATTATATGAAAAGAGGTAATTCTTTTTAAATACGTGATTATTTATTTTACAGTGCCAAGATGTACCATGCTAAGCACGAGTTATTGGACTAATTTATTTATAAGTGTGGTGAGTTTTCTCCATATATTTCATCTACTCTCCCCTCCATCCAAGCCTCCCCTCCATCCAAGCCTCCCTTACCACAATTCTCAAAAGACAATTAAAAGAAAAGCTAATCATTCCATATTTACAAATTACAAAACAAGATAAAAAGAGAAAGATTAAAAAAAAAAAAAAAAAAAAACAAAATTCATTGAGGCTGAGACAGAGACAGAGATGAAAAATCTCTGCAATCTCTTCATCAGTTCATCTGACAGTAGATGCAACGACCTGAGCCCAATACTTGAGCTGATCTTTCATCCCAATCTCATCACGAACAGCTGGGATTTTCAAATTCATCGGTGGGTCTTCTTTCTTACCATCAAAACTCCAAGCCTCTGAAAGATAAGGCCTAGAAACACCACCAGACTCTCCCTCTTTTCCACCTTTGCCCAACCTCTGAAGCCCCGGAACAATCGAAACCAGCCTGGAATCCTTCTCCACATCCGTAAACGTGAACCCCAGATCGAGAAATCCCTTCAATTCATCGAATTCAAGCTCAGACAAGCTCCTGCTTCCCTTTCTCTTCCTCCACGTCACCGCCTTCTTCGACGGCGGTTCAACAACTACTACGGTGGGTTCTCCGGCTTCTTTGCCGGAGAGGACGGTCTCGAGCTTGGGTGTTGGGAGGACTGAGTTTGGGGAGAAAGGGTCGGATTTTGGGCTGAGTTGGTCGCTGAGAGATCGGCGATGGAGGCTTCGGAGGCGGGAGATTGGGGGTTTTTCCATCTGGATCACTGGGTCGATTGGGGGGCTTTGGATATGGGTTTCGAGGTTGAGGGGAGTTGGGCCGATTGGTGGAGGAGAACAGGGTGGGTTTTCTAAGGATTTGTGGTAAAACCAGTAGATGTCGAAGAGGTTTAGGACCCTATCTTCTTCTTCCATGGAGAAAGAAGAAATAGAAGAAGAAGAGGAGGAGGCGGCGGCGGAGATTGTAATGAGAGAGTTTCAGGGATATTTTGTATATGAGCAAATGATGTAATGGAATTATGGATGGCACCTGATTTTTGGTTCAAATTACAAACTTCCCTCGTTCATTGGGCTTCTTTAAGATTTGCCCTAATTTGTTTAATGAATACTGTTACTGATATAACATATCATGTGGATTTATCATGATAAAATTCATTTTATCTTCAAAAGCAACTAGAAAAACATGCTTGTGCTAATATAATTATAATATTAAAATTTATAAAAAAAATGTTATAATCAGTTTCTTTAAAATAAATGCAAAAGGTTTTAGTCTGAGAGAGAGGGAAAAGAAAAAAAAAGTCTATAAGAATTCAATACCGAATACCATATAATTTAAAAAAAAAAACACAAGCCCATAAAAATTGAAGATTAATAATAAAGAAAGCTAAAAAAATAAAATCAAAACAAACAAACAATATAAACTATAAATCAAATCCAATGAAATTTGAAAGACACATAGAAATAAAACATAGAAATGAAAATCCATAATCAACCCAATAATATAAGCAATTTAAAATAATCACACACGTATGAGAAAAAAAAAACTAAAAAATGGAGCACAGAAGGGCGCCAAAGATAAAAGAACCCACAAATTTATGAAAAACCATCGTAAAAAAAAAAAGAGTAAAAACCCACACAAGTGTGAAATTATAAAATAAGAAATAAGAAATAAAATGAAATAAATTTTATTAAAAATGCTATAAAAATATATATAAACAAAGATTCATAGACAATACAATGATAAAAGAAATTTAGAAGAACCAAACCAACTTATGATAATCTAATACTCAAAAATAGAAATCTAAAGCCACAAAAGAAATAAGAAAAATCCATAAAAAGACTTCATAAAGAAAACTTAAAGAACCCAACAAAAGTAAAATAAATAATTAACTCATAATGATAAGCATTAAAAAAGTTTAAAAAATAAAATAGAAAATGAGAATTCACAGAAAATCTCATGATAAAATGTTATTCTAAAGAAAAAAAAAACCAAGAAGAACCCAATACTCAAAAGTTGAAACAAAAAAGGAGAAAAAAAGAAACTCACAATCTATGAAAACCATACAAATACAAACCATAAAAATATTGCAAATCTATAGAAATTTTTAAATGATAATTCTTTTGTATAAATCATATTAAAATGACATAACTAAAATTGCTCAAATAAAATATGATGAACTCAAAAGTAAATGAATTAAAAAAGGTTTACCTCTCAAATTGAAATGTTTAATAATTGCACCAATTGTCTTAAGGTGCTCACATTTTAAAATGAGTTGAACACTGATCTAAAATAAGCATGCAAATGAGATATGAGACGATGCTAAAAATAGACACAAAAAAAACAAAAAAAATTATTAAAGTTGCTCTAAACAAATACAATGAACTTAAAAGTAAATGAATGGAAAAAAATGAAAGTTCTCTTGTTGACATAGAGAAATAGAATTACATTGGAGAAAGTAGAAAATGATGATAATAAGAATGAGCTTAATTCTTTACTTAGATGGACCAATATTATTGGAGATTCCTTTTACCATTAATTTCGCATTCTTAAAAAAAGTGTACAATCAAAATCAATAGATAAAAAGGAAAGTAGATAACCCAGAACCGAGAGTGGATTAAATAAAAAAGACTAAAGATTAAATAAACCAGACAACCTCTAGAAATCAGCATTTCACATTCTAAAAAAAAAAAAGAAAAAAAATCATATAATTAGAAGAAACAAAAATACTTGAAATTCCGTAGATTAGTGGCACTTATAGACACTGGGACTCATTAACACTCAAATACTATTGCTTGATAGAAATAGGATGATATTGGGAGTTTTTTAATAGACAAAAGGCATGATGGAGAATCCAAATCACAAAAAAAATGGAAAACTTCAATATTTTGTATTTTTTTAATCAGAGAATGAATTTGACCGTGGAAATAACCCAAAATGAGGTGAGAATTTGAGGTATCTTATAAATAGCAATGATGTTTACCTTAATGTTTGTGATTTTTAATAGATAGGGTCTATCATAGTATTTCACTCCATTTACATCACGATTTATAAAATTTAAAGCCACACACACACAAAAAGAAAAAAAAACCAGACTCACCCTTTCTCCATCGGCAAGCGTGCGTTGTAGCACATTAGTTACATGGAAAGTTTCTCGCCTCCTTTTTAGCTCCACGCTGTTGTCTCGAGTTTTTCTTTTTTCAATAATATTGTTATTTTCTTATTAACTATGAAACTTATTATTTTTGTTAATTAATTCATATATTATATATTCATTTGAGTTTAGTTTTATTGTAAAATGGTTGTCATAGAAAATTAATGAATATATAGGAAATCACATAAAATAGTTATATATTTCTAAAGTTTGATCATCTATGCTTAAAGTACAATGCATAAATATGAAAATAATAACAACAATATTTATAGGGGTCAATATTCTAAAAATATAGTTATTTTTATAAATAGCTCATAGATAAATTCCAACTCACAGTCAATATTCCAAAGTGGGGGCGCTAGGTCCCTTTCTCGTTAACTAATTTTAAGTTTTTGTTGATAACTATTAGCAAAAAGATGTTTTGTGGTGTAATTGATAAGTCTACAAAATTGTAGTATTTATCATCATTTTATGTTACTTTGTGGACTTAATTAGGATAATTTGCAATCAATTTCATAATTCCATGCATTTGAGCATTAAAGTTGAATTTTAGTCAAAATCATTCAAAATCATCAATATTGCATGAATTTTATGAAATCTTTGGTTTACATCATCTTAGTGTCACACCAATTAGTTTTTTGATTGTTGCATAATCAATTAGTCCATCAAAAATCATCTAGTGGTGCATTTATGTGCTTGATCTCATTTGGATCCCATGCATGACATTTATGAATTTAATTTATACATATTATGGCTGAATTATTATTATTGTTTTTTAGGGAATCTTCAGTTAATTGGGACCCGCCTTGAAAAGAAATTAAGAGAAGAAATTTACAGAGAATGTCCACGCCATATCACTTCAAGATGTTTGCACTACCCATGTGGTCCCACACCATTTGCCAAAGCTTTGCTACAAACTCAATTTCAGATTTGAACTTATCAAAGAGAGTGGGCCATAGCATGGGAAATTGCCAAGTAAGAGAAGAAGAAAGAACCACACGCCCAAGTTGGGATGTTTCAAGGTTGCACATATCTAGTGGGACCCACATGTGTTTCATGATTGAAGAGAAAATCCAAGTTTCAAAATTAAGATTTTTACTAAAGAGAATGTGGGCCTAAGTGAAGAAAATTTAAGAGGAAGTCCTTGTTGGCTAGGGAATCCAACTAAGCAAGTCTTGCCCAGAAAGCTAAAATCTCTCCAAAAGTTACTAAGAAACTCACCTTAACTTGGAAAGCAAGAAGAAGACTTACCAAAGAAGGGAGATTCTTTTGCTAAAAAAGAGGATCTAGAGAGAAAGAATAGGGAGCTCATGCCCTATTTCAAGAAGGCTTTGGACGTCCAAAAGGGGAACCCCTTCTCCCAAAACTTTCTCATGTGGAACACTCTCTCTCTCTCATATATTCCCTTCTTTCTTTCTTCTTTTCCATAGCTAGTTTTTTTTTATTCTTTTGGTAGCCTTGGGTCATGTCCAAGGATTTATTTTGAAGGAGAATCTTTGTGAAGGAGAAGTTGTAATTGCCATGAAGTATTCAATGAAAATCATATCTTTTGCAATGGAGGAGTAAATTCTTTTGGATCGGAGCACAAAGCGAAGTTAAGTAATTTTATTTTCGTTCTATGTCTTTAATTTAATTCTTTTGACCCTATGATGTCTTATTTAATAGAATAATAGATCTGCCTTTGTGCCACAAGCAAACCTCCGCTTTATATTTTTAAATAAATTTCTTTTTGATCAGTTAATCTTTTTTTGATAGGATATACTTAGGTTCTTATATCTTTGATATTTTATGCTTAATTTGTTAACTGACGCTCAAGTAATTTATATTTTTATGAGGTGATGGAGATCTTGGGCTCTTCTGCTTAAGAATTGATTTTTTTTAAAAGAGTTATTTGCAAGGCAAAAGACTAAATTAAAGTATGTGGTTTGAGAATTAAAATTAATTAATGGATTCTTTGTTGCTCTGATCTACCTTTATCATTATTGTTATTTGTTCATCTTGCATAGTAGCTTTATCTCTCATTCAAATCTTGATTTATCATTATAAAAAAAAAATTAATTAGATTTTAAATTTTAACTTAGTAGTGCTCCCTGTGGGATTCGACCTGTACTTGCCACTGTCTCAAAAAGACAACTGTGCACTTGCACTTGCAGTATTAAAAGATTGAAATTAAATTCACATCAGTAATGATAGGGTTGTTCCTTTGAAATCCACATTGTCTTGTGTTCGAGTCTCGGCACAAACCAGATTAGAATGACTATTGAGATCCACTAAATAAAGAGATTTTGAATCTAGAGTTTGCTTGAATTCTCATCACAAGCAAATTATAATTTTCAGTTTAAAGGTAGGGATTATAGGTATGAGTTTATACTGATTAATATAGTAATCACTGTTGATTTTATGATTGTAAATTGTGATTAATGCTAATGGTATTGCCATTGGGTTAGCTCAACAACTCCTTCATTGGCCTTTTTCTAATATTATTATTTTAATTTTTAGATGACCCATGGTATACCTCATCAGCTCAGCCTATGGACCTTGGCCTCGATCCCGGAGTTATCCAATTCTGACCAAGCAAGGACTATTTGCCGAGGGAGAATTGGCTACTGCTATAGATATATTTTTAATCTTTATAAGAGACTCAATACTGATATTGCTTCTGTTGCTAAAGTGATAGAGCATTAGATGCATATAACAAAAGCTTGGAGTCAATATTTCATCTTAGCCCTATTAAGACAGGAGGCAACAAAAAAAAAACCCTTCATTTATAATTCAGTGGCGGACCCAGGACTTTTATTTGGGTGGGGCTAAGTTTTTGCTCGAAACAGAAGAGAAGTATTTTCACCAAGATTTTGTGACGTGAGGCAATTACAATGGTCAAAAGTGGGGCGATTATTTATTATTTATATATCGACAGGTCATGACCCATTCAAATTTGAGGGAGTTTGAAAATCGACATGGGGCGGTAGCCCCAGGTCATTGATATGTAGGTCCGCCTCTCTTTACAAGACCAACACCAGGCGAGGGATTTAGAAGGAACAAGTGATGGAATCCAAGGGGATTAAAGGCGTCCCACTCAGTAAAAGAAGATTCCAGGTCCCAATTACAGGAAAGAGCCCTATACATGGAAAATATTACATGAAAGGAAAGTTAAGGAGTAGGACTCTTGATGTATATTTGAATGCTTAACTATTAATTAAAATAACTAGATCTGATTATGATTGGCTACTTATAGAGGGACCCAGTGATGAGAAACAAGAGCTGCTGGTAGGGCCAGTACTTAGGTAACCAATCAAGGAGCGCATCCTTGTCTATCCACGCGGATCGATCCACAGGTAGATGTGTGAGATAGGGTTGTAAACGGGTCGGTTCCGGTCCGGGTCCATGGTGGACTTGGAACTGGATCTAGACTCGGAACTATATCGGAACCAGTTTCTTGGCTCCATTTCCGAAACCAGAATCATATACAGGACGGGTCTGGATCCTGATCCGGATCTTGGTTGAGAATGATATTTAAAAAAAAAAAAATTATTTTTAGGAGAGATTTTCGAAATTTGAGGTAATATGTCGGGTCTACGGGTCCGAATCAAGATAGAACTCGACCTTGACCCATTTACTTAGCGGGTTCTAAATAAGGACCCATTTACATCCATAATGTGAGATGAGATGCCCTTAACAGCAGGTGAGTAATATAGTGACGTAACCTCTATTTGAAAATGAAATGCGGCCATAGTGCCTGTTGGATTAGACCCTAAAAAGTCGGTTATGTGTCCAGGAATTTTAAACCAGTAGATTCAGAATGATGTTTAGATTCGGGTTCTGCTTTGGGAGTATGGGTTCACGACTATATAACTATATTTACATTCCTGGATTACTATTTTTGATAAATTGGATCTTGAATACACTAATGTATTTTTAATAATATGATACCAAGTTCAATCTTCTTAATTATTAAAAATAAGAATGAGAGTTTCAGTAGATTTCTTAACGTTCCTTGAATCCATTATGAGTCCACATATTGCATGGACCTTACCCAAACCCACTTTATCTTTATGCCAGCTTATTCCTTTTCGGTTATGTTTGGTTAGAGGTATTTTTGATGGAAATTTCCTATGAATTCTTGACAACAATGACAATGATTGTCCCCAAAAGAATTCTAAATTTCTTGTTTTGAAAGAACGGCTATTTACTTGGAGCGTCAGTTCTTACCTAGCTGTCCGGGGTTCGAACCATCACTACGTTTCCTCTTCTCGCTTGTACAATTTTTCTTTCTCACTTGTATGGATTTTCTTCTCGTTTGTGCGGGCCTCCTTCCCACTTGAGAGGGCTACCTTCCCTCATGTATGCGGGCTCTCTCTTGGGTCCCAACCAAGGTACAAAAAAAAAAAAAAAATCCTTGTTTGCAAAGTGTTGGGAGTAAATTGTGGAATTAGTGTGCTAGCCAAATGGCACCGACCATAGGATCGACTATATTAATCAATGTAAGTTTTTGCCTTAACGGTTTCCGAAATCCAGTGATGGCTACCTTCAATTGGGAAATTATAAATCTCTTCTCCTAAACTTGATTAATGATGGGGATTGAAGAAAATTTTAAAGTGAAGAGAATCACCCCAGAGTCCTTAATTAATTTACTAGCAAAGCATGCCAGTTTTAAGCTCGGGTCCAGAAATAAAAATACGTCCAATTTGTTGCTATTTTATGAGATATTAATTAATGAAAAAATAAATAAAAATAAATAAATATATCATTTATTACGGTTCGAAGTATGGCCCAGCCCGACATTTATACAACATAATAATAATTTTTTATATAAATAAGTATGAAACTTCAAGTCTTATGTAAATTAACATCAATGTTTATGTAATTATTTTAGTAATTTCAACTTTATTTCAAGTTGAAAACCCTAAAAGCCCATAGTCTCTTTTTATTTATATAAGAAAATTTAAAAATAAAAAATTAGGATGGGCATGTGGGCTAGCTCGTAAGTAGCACTGCCTGGCCTAATTGGGGTACGGTACGGCACGACCGAACCGATCTGAAAGTGAGCCATGCTTCTTTGACAAAAGTTCAAATCTTATCTTTATTTGATAATTACCGGAGGTCTATATATATATATATATCTTCTTGTAAGAATCCCTTTTTTTATATATATTTTCTTAAAAATAACTTTGAAACATTTTACTTTTAGCGGAATGAGCCAAAACCCCATTTGGACGCCAAGTGCAATACATATGATAATTTTGGACTTGTAAAAAGGGTTGAAAGAAATGGTAATCGATTAAGATTTTACATTTATTTCTTTCCAAACTGGGAACTTAGGTGCCTTGCAAAGTTGCAATATAATTTTCTATGAAATTGTATGTATATTACATATCACTCGACCCGGAATATTTTAATTACTATATGTAACTTTTTTAATCAATTGCAAGGCAATCCAAAAGATAAGATATAAATTATGAATTCTATTTAAATGAATCTCTTTATAAGAAAAATCCTAACAGATAAGATATATCTCTATTTTTTAGAAAGAAGTTAAATTAATACATTCAATATTAAAATCAAAATCAAATAATCAATTGCAAAATTACATGTGGCACTATCTTTAGGAATTAGAATATGAGGCAAACTTTAAAAAAATTTATTGTATGTGGAGCCCATATGCATAAATCACTATCAAGGATCCACTTTTAAAAATCACAAACATTAAGGATTTTCTAACTATAATAGATATATTAAAATTCTAAATCCACCGAAAACTCATTTTAACTTGGTTGGATAGAGTTATTGAGCAATGCGGATTTTTTCAGCTAGACTCTTTAATTACCTATCCATAATAGATATATATTAAAATTTGAATTCACATAAAGAAGCTTAACAGAAGTGGACTTTGAATTGATTGATAGAGCTTATCCTTGAAATTGATTTGAGATCCAATTTCTCAAATTGATTTGAGATTAAAGTCCAATTTTACAATCGATTAGAAAATCAGACTCCTATTTCAAAATCTTTGCATGTATATAATATATATTAATTAATTTATAGGATTTTCATAGTTAAAATAGGAGTCCTTAACAGTTGGAAATTCAAATCCTTTCTTTACAAGTAGAAGTTTTTGAGAAACTAAATCAAGCAACTCTAAGAGTTGCTTGATTTAGTTTCTCAAAAACATATAGTAGGGGGCTCATAAGCCTTTGTATTCTTTTTTTCTTTGTTCCCTTCAATATTTAAATGCCCTATTTTTTCTATCGGCAATGGTAAATTATATTAAAGACTTAAATTAAAAACGATACAACAATACAAAAAAGGAGAAAAAAGAAAGCATGCAAAGTTATTAGAGCTAATTATCCATGCAAAAAATAAAAATTTATAAAGGAGCAAACAGAGTTATATCTCTTTCTACCCCTAACTTAATCAAAGCATCCGCCATGTCATTTGTCGACAGATACACATGATGAGACTCAACATTAAAATATGAGGACCAAGTCTTGATTTCATTGAAGTATTAGAGCTGAATACCCATGCAAAATAAATAAATAAATAAATATTACAAAGGAGCAAACAAATTAAGTTATATCTCTTTCTGCCCCCAACTTAACCAAAGCAACTACCATGTCTTTCGTCGACGGATACCCATGATGAGACTCATCATTCAAATATGAAGACCAAGTCTTAATCTTATTATAAAGGAATTGGAATTTCCTCTCTTGATGAGAGAGAGATTTAAGATCCACTTCAAACACACTAGAGCTAATGGATGGTTTACTAATCCATACTTCAAAAGAGGGAAGACTGAGCAAAACTCAGACAACTGCCAAGCTATTCTGTAAATTAGAAGCAGCACATTGGGAATTATTGACATGCGTGCATCACGCCATCTTAAAAAAAAAAATGTAATTGGATAAGGTGATGTTGCTGCCTTGTCACTTTCCATGTACATATCTTATTACTACATTTTTTTTCTGGGGAATTATAATTAATATATAATAGAAGAAAGAAGAAAGTAAATACAAAAGAAATAGAAAAAGTTAGATGAGAGTGTGCTAAAGTCTATTCGATGAAGACCAAGGTCCTTTAGTTAGTGTTTCTTTTTCTGAAGTTTCCTTCTACTTTCTTCACTGTTGGATAGAACTTAAAGTTATGTTGATTATTATTGTACTGTAATACTTATGATAACTTCGTGGCAAAGCAACAAGAAATTGGTGGGTGGAGGGACAAACCTAAGAATTCTTCCTTGGGGGCCACATATAAGGAAAAAGAGCGAGGCTAAATGCACATCAGTTTTTTCTCTCTCCACTCTTTACACTTACTCTATATACACCTGTTTCACCCAAAATGCCCTAACTCATAGAAGTCTCATTCCCGTTCGCCTGCCCGCCATCCAGCTCTCCCTATTGTTGTCTCTTTCCATTTCTCCTCTCTCCCTCTCCCTGCCTCTCTCCCCTTCTCTCGTCGCCACCTGCCACCGACCACTCTCCCTCTTTCCTGCCCCCACCCCCGCCCCCCCCCCTCTCTCTCTCTCTCTCTCCGATCCCTCTACTCTACCCGCCTGCTCTCCCTTTCTCCCCCTCCTTCTTTCTCTCTCCCTCCCTCCCTCCCTCACTCTCTCCCCCGTCTGGCGGTGCTGCCGGATGGGGCGTCAATAGGTGGGGTGGGGGCGTGGATGAGGGCGCGTGGATGTAGAAAGAAATTGGAAAGTAGATATGTCATTTTTGGTAATTTTACACATGGGTATATATGGTCATATAAAAGTTCAATGTGTGGAAAGCAAAAGCCAATGTGCATTTAGCTGCTCTAAAAAAAAAGGATGTGATCTTCAAAATATATATGAGTTTTTATTTCTGAAAGTTTTGGAGGGTCATATGTAAAACAAAAAAATCATAAAATCTCCTAAAACTTAAGGGGATTTTCAGAAATTTGGGTGGTGGTGTGGCCCCTGCCAGCCCCCTAGTTCCGCCTGTGGGTGGGTCCTATTGTTATACATAGTGGGATGACCTACAATTATGATATCACAATAAGCTTTGATGCGCTTCAGGTTCATATGCAGATGCACAACATTTAGAGATAAAATGAAACGGCCATAAAATCAGGGCCCAGCTCGAAGGTAAAAACACAAGATTTAGGGTATTTTTCTTGAAAGACAGCTTTATATGTAACCGCTTTGGTGAGAAAGTGGAAAAAAAATAGTGAAAAGGTCCAAAAGCAAAATCTTAATATATTAAGGATAATGAAAATTATTATTAGGCGAAACCAATGAGTGTAAAATTCAAGAAGTACTTAAGAATTGTGAAAATTTATAATGGCATTTTGTTGTCTTACAGAGAAAGATTGCAATCCTCAATTTCTTTTAAACATGAAATATCCATAAAGTGATTGTGTATAGGGTTGTAAATGGGTCGGTTCTGGGTCCATGGTGGACCGGGAACTGGAACCCTTAAGAAAAAGGTGGAAACGGACCTGGAACCATTTCGGAACCGGTTTCTTGTCTCCGGAACCGGAGCCAGAACCATATAAGGGATGGGTTCGGATCCGGATCCGGATTTAAGTAGAGAATAATATTTAAAAAATATGATTTTTAGGAGATATTTTCGAAAATTTAGGTAATATGTCGGATCTCGGGTCCACGGTTCCGAACCAAGGTGGATCTGGACCCGGACCCGGACCCATTTACTTATCGGGGCCTAAATAAGGACCTAGACTCGATTTTTAACGTGTCATAACCTCCGGGTAATCAGAGACCCATTTACATTCTTAACTGGGGGTCATATATTTGTTATATCCTGTATAAATAAAGAGAAGCTTTATCCAAATGGTGCCATGTCGACTTTGTTCTCGTGAGTCAATGAACAAAATCATTAAAGCAATGTCAACTTAATAAATGACCCCCATTTGGATACATTACCAATAACAACCGTTAGATGCAAAACCATGACATGATGTCCCTCATCTAAGGGTCTCTTTTCTTCACTGGAATTCAAAGAATTCCTGCATGGATTAATTAAATTCTCCTCTATTTGAAAATTTTGGATCCATTTCTTGTATTTGAGCATCCAAAAATTCTAGCAAAAAACAAAAAGGATTGTTTGATAATTTTTGCATAGTTTTATAGATTTTAAAGTTGCTTATTTGGCAGCTGTGCATATTAGAATACCGGTTTTTTTTTTTTTTTGGTGGGGGGGCCCAAATAAAGGGGAAAAACGTACTAAATTTTGAAATTTTTTTTTTCATAAAAACAGCATTGATTTTTGATAGACTAACCATGGTTAGAGCATAGTAAAAGAATTAACAAAAATCAGATATACAAAATTCTAAATAATAATAATTAACTACTATAAATGAAAAGTGAAATTATGTTGTCACCTTAAAAATTAGAGGCTGGCCAATCAACTTCAAGGTGAAACTTTGAAGGGCGGCAAAAATACCTCATTTTAAAAAATCATTTAAAGCTTGGACCTATGAGAAATTCATGAAGATGCTAATTAGTGGGGCTAATTTCAAAATTTTAAATACCCCAAAATAGTTTAGATCTCGCAGATTTCATACAAATAAGATTTTAGGCCACTTTCGCATTGATCACTTACAAAAGACGGTGGATAAAATATTATAGGATTTTTTTAATATTTAATTATTCAACTTGATAGTTGGCCATTTTCTATTAGATGAAATTTTGGGAGGGCTTATAAAAAGAGGAGGAGCAATTCACTATAACATAAATGAATCACAATGCACAAATGCTCATGTGTGTATAGCATATATGACTCTTATTTAAACAAATAATAATCTAAGAGATTGAGTTATCGAGTAGAACTGAAAATCCTAGCTTAAAAGTTAAAAACGATCTCATTCTTATTCAAGAAAGGAGCGCCCATAGTAAAGAAGCAATTCTATAGCTACATAAAAAATCTCAAAAAAATGACAATGGAGATTTTTTTAACACCTTAGGGCCTGTTTGGATAGCCAAAAAATATAATAGAGTTAGTTAAATGGGCCCTAACAGTCTAAAATTTCAACTCTATTCTGTTTGGATGAGTCTGACTCAATAGATGAAGTAATGTTGTGAACCACATGTATTCTATTTCACTTCAACTCAAAATACTTCAATTTCGTTGAGTAAAAGTGGATTCTACTTCAAACCTTAACTTCAAACTAAGCATCCAAATGGAGTGAAGTGAAGTACTCTACTTTAATTTCAATCTACTTCTCTTCACTCCACTTCATATGTGAAATCCACTTCATTTTACTCCACTCCTCATTTATCCAAATAGGCCCTTAAGTAATTATGCTCATTAACATACATACATGACCATAATCCATATTTAAAATCTAAACCATTCAATAAAAAGGTACCACTAGTTCTTACTTAAAATATCTTGCTCTAATCAAATTTCTTATAACATAGAAATCATAACCAAACTTCAAGACAACAACTTCTTTTTTCATCCACGGTGGATATACCTTTGATCGAATTGAGAATTTATATAATAATATAATAGAGGGAGCCAGTAATATTGAACGATTTAGATTTGAAACATGGGCCCTAGTGATTTAAAAGAATAGTGATGTAGTGTTCACTTTATACCTACTTATTGTAAATACTCTAAAAGTGAGGAAAAGATTGGCAAGTGGGTTCTCGTTTCTTCTACATACATACTTGTAAGCTTTTATATTATATCCACTACCATTCTCCAAAACCTAAAATTCAATGAAGCAGAACTCCCCTATTAATATCCCTGACTCTAGACGTGCGTGGTGAAACATCTAGAAAAGCTAAGAAACATTCTCTCCATCTATTCCTCGTTTTATCTTCCTTTCTTCCCTCCTTTCTTTCCCTTCCCTTTGCTTTCATTCTCTCTATTTATTTATTTGGAAAAAAAATCAACTAAAATTATGGAACCTATTTTAGAATTCCAAGAATTCATCTTTGGGATAATTTCAAATTCTCCAAAAGTTGTCCCCGGCCTTAAGTGGAATTCCAAAATTCTCTTCTTGATGGAGCATATAAAATTCCAACAAAATGCATAGAGAGTGAAATTTCAAAAGGTCATTTGAGTCATTTTAGGTGGTTGGAATTGAAATTCTGGTGAAGAAACATAGCATTTTAAAAATCATTGGGAGAAGATGTCACATCATATCCAAAAAACCCCAACATCTCAAATTCTTGTCATAAATTATGGTAAAGAAAATCATATCCAAAAAACCCCAACATCTCAAATTCTTATTATAAATTTTGGTAAAGAAACATGCCCTAGAATCTATATTTTAGATCATCAACCAGAGTGTTGCTATAGAAAGGAGGGCCATCCATTTTAGGATGGCTAGAAGATGAAGGGTCCAAAGGGTGCATGTATGTAGTTTTTTAAAACTAAGAAGGGGCCATGGCCCCCGCCAGCCATTCCCTAATTCTATACCTGATTATAATAATAATGAAATTAATATCTATCAAAGTTTTTGAATATAAAACACAATGATTAAAGGGTACTATTCAGGTGAGAAGTTTTCTCATACATTAGGTGAGAAGTCTCTTAACAGCAGTTGGATCATCAAAGTGGATCCAACAGTTGCCACATTTTTTTATTTAAGCCTTCGTTTTCACATTGGGCACCCAATCTTTTTCATTTCCCTCTTTCAAAGAGTTCCAAAATCCCTATAGCAAAGAGCCCTTGCATCTTCTCCTTTCATCTTCTCTAGATTTTCCACTGCTCTCCACTCCAGTCCCTATGCTGCATCTCGTCTCCATCTCTCCAGTTACTGTGCAACGTCTCATCTCCATCTCCATGTCCTCATTTGGGCGTGTCGTCGGAGGGAAGCTAGGCCCCTCTCCTCCCCTCTAGAACGACAAGTTCTCCATATCCTTCTTCGGTTGAGGATCTCCATCCATATCTTGGCCTGAGAAACAATTCAAGAAGCTCGCCAAGCACGGTGATTAACTCTCCAAGAGCACATATATATACAAAAGCAAGTGTTTCACACCTGATACACAACACTTGTACAAAACTCTTGATTTCTTTTAGACTAAAGCTCCTTGTATATTGCACCATACCCCCACAAAGACACCATGATTATCAATCTATTCAAATTTTAAAACTCATCAACTACATTGAAAAATCTCCTTCTAAAAACTAGATTATCAGCAAATAACTAAGGTGTTTAAGCCACATTTTCCAGCAAAAACTCCCAAATCCAATTTTCTGGTGGATCAAAAGTGGGCCCCACCTCATAAAAGCCAAGGCCAAACATTATTAGAACTGGGGCTTAGAGTAGTCGATGGAAGGGGTCGAAGAAAAGCTCGAAACTTTCTTGAAATAGGCTACAAATATCGGGATTTCTGATTCCACCTATCCCCTCCAAAAAAGTATAAAATTCAAATTGTTAATGTTAGCTATAAACAACAACAACAACAACAACAACAAAAAAGGAAAGGGAGGAAAGAAGGGATTTTTCCAAATGGAATGGAGGAAATGAATCACCTGATGGTTGATATGGTAAGACCATTACTAACTCATGACCAGAGAAAAGATCCAGTCCTAACAGTGCTTTGGGTTTCAGCAATGGCCAAGATAGGGATGGAGAAACTTGGGCTCAGCTTCTGTGCTTCGTTGATGGAGACGGAGATCTGCATGGGTTCAACTACTGTGCTTCATTTATGGAGATGGAGATCTGCATGGATTCAGCTTCTGTGCCTCGATGGAGATACAGAGGGGAGAAAAAGAAGATTTCGATTGGAATGGTTGAAAGGGGAAAAGTGTTGTGATTTAGGGCCTACGATAAGAAATCAATCACGCACAATAAACATAGTAGACCTATAACTGGCCTACTTCTAATCACAGTACAAGTTGGGCAATCCAGAGGCCCGGTTAACCAAGATTAATTACTTCTATTGAGCCATACAAATTAACAAAGAGGAAAGGATCGATCGCTCTCTCAAAACCCAAAAACGGCAGAACTCCAACGCCCGGGTCAGATCTCCGGTGAGAGATTTTCATCTTCTCAGCTTATGACGATTTTGATGGTGATGGTCTCTCTCTCTCTCTCTCTCTCTCTCTCTCTCTCCGGTGATGGTGATGCTACAAAGAACGATGATGGAAATGAAGAATGACGATGCAGACGCCCAAATGAGGAGATGGAGATGGAGAGGAGACGTTGCACAATAACTAGAGAGATGGAGATGTCACATCCCGGACCCGAGAATCCCTTGTTTAGGGTGGTTCCCAAGGTGTGACACGCATACTCCCGTGAACTCGCACCTGTTCCGGACCAAATCCGAATTCACGAAGGAGAAAATTCGACATATACGTGTGAGGATTACTCACTGACACCTGTCAATGCACAATTATCTGCAGAACATGTACAATATAGAAATCAAAGTCGTGATCAGTCCAATAACCAATCTCTTATATTACAATTTCTCTTTAACAAAACTAATGAGTTAAATATCTTAATGCATAGTACACCAGTACTCTAATGAACCACTACTAGATGCTTATCTCAAGGGAATATATTCCTAATACAATGCGAAATAACACTAATCAAATGCATTACCTTGAACTAAGTGCAATTAAAATACCTAGGCTCAAACTCAAGGTTACCCTTTTGATTCGTACTCCGACAGTCATAACTAACCATTAAGCTTACCAATTAACCTCACATTGAATGGCTAAAAGTAACTCTCTTTGGTGTCTTGAATCCCTGTGACACCAAGAATAGTATCTCAAATACAACGATTTGGCAAGTATAGGCAAAATACGAAATTACATAATATTGCAACTTTGAATTTAAGACAAGTAAATCAGTGGATAGCAATGATAAGTATCAGTTACGCAAATTGTGCAGAGATTGAATAAGTATGCTAATGAATCAATAAATAAGAACCATACAAATTTGGCTACTACTTTAAGCCCATCCTCTCAAAGAGAGCAAATCTAGTTGGGATGTCACCAGCGGCCCGGCCAAAGGCTAACTGGCTACCCGATTCTGGAGTTCCGGTGCTCCAGACGACTTACTGCAGTAGTCTCTCAAATACGAACCCAAGTGCTGACCCCGTCGGGCGTCACAGGGTCGAAGCTAAGTAATGCCGACTCAATCGAATCAAACAAATCAAATTTATAAGTGGATTTGAGTGAGTTTATATGTCAACTGTCTATAATCAAATCAAGTGCTAATCTCAAATCTGATCAAATGCCAATCTCAAATCAAATCAAATACTAATCTCAATCCACATTTCCAATGATTACTGAATCCACATACCATATATAGCGAATGACGGAGGAATAGAGCTAGTGAACATCAAGGGATCTTAATAATGCAATAAACTTATTTATTTATAATGATTGATTTGTCAAATGAAGATATAATCCAATATGAAATGCAATCAGTTAAGAATCAAGGAATTTACTAACCATTTCTAAACTATTTATTTTAGTCTTTCACCGTCCAATACAAGGTAAGTTTAGGAAAATCAATGTATTACTATTTTTGTTGATGTCACTATGTATGAGAGGTACATTGAGTTTCTAAACTAACCCTCGTGGCATAGTGTTAGACTAATCACTATCCATTAGACCAATTAATAAGGTTAACGGTTCCATTTAAGGTCATAAGGTCTCAAAATTCCTAAACTCCTATGGAATAGGGTATGCGCCTTAAGTATCCATTTGGAACATTTAAGGTGGGTTAAGATAGGTTAAGGGAGATGATCCACCCAAAGATTAGGGTCAAAAAGGGCCCAGCTACAGCATTAGGTTCGCTCAAGCGGACAATATTCGCTCTAGCGGACCCTTTCCAGAGAGTTGAAGGTTCGAGCGCCCTTATTTGTTCGCTCGAACGGTTTGTTCGCTCGAGCGATGTGTCCAGTTCGCTCGAGCGAACTGTCCAGAATCCCAGACTTGGAGCCTTCATGTTTACATTCTTCCTCCCATTACTAAACTTGCAAATAGAATGGAGCCTTCGTGCTCCCATTCATCATATACATACTAATAATTCTCAATCATTCCAAATCATTCATTTAATAAGAGATAAGAGCATTGAATAAAATATCATTGAATCAATGAAATTAACAAAATGTAAATCCATATTATGCATATACTTGCCTCATTTTAGCCTTCCAAGCTATTCTTTAATCTTTTGCTCCAATTAACCAAAACCCCCAAATATCAAACCCTAATCACAAAACACATGGAAAATGCTAATGAATATGCAAATGTGACTCCAATAGAGTCCCTTGACTCTATTTCAACTCAAAACACAAAGAAAGATGGGGTTTAATTCTTACCTTGACAATAATTCCGAATTTGGAAAGAGTTGGAGATGATGGAGATGGGTTCTTGTCAACAAATGAAGGTGAAGAAGGTGGAGAAGAAAAAGACTCCAAATCCTTGTCTTTCAACCACATGCACAAATTGATTTGAGAAGAGAAAGAGGAATGGAAAGGAAAAAAAAAATGAGGAAGAAGCTCTCCCAGCCACATTGAAACGAATGGGATGGTTGAGTGGGTTTAAAGGGATAAGGATGGGTTCTTGTAAGGGTGTCTAATTTGCAAGGAAGTCCATTGGTTTTATGTATTTCCATAATGAGTCAAATGATGGCCTACTTCATCAACGGGTGATCAAATGAAAGGAAGTTTAATACGAAAATCGACAAGCTCGTCGAAATACATGCGATGATTTCAAAATGATGTGCATATGATGAAATTTGGGAAAATCATAATTTACATAAACTACCTTAATTAGTCACTAAGGATGATTAAATTAACTAAGACACAATTGATTAGCATTAAACAAGATTGGTTCGGGTTGGGGTGTAACAGGAGATGAGACGCAACACAGGGGCTGGAGTGGAGAGCAGTGGAAAATCTAGAGAAGATGAAAGGGGAAGATGCGGCAAGGGCTCTTTGCTTTGGGGGTTTTGGAAGTCTTCGAAAGAGGGAAATGAAAAAAAATTGGGCACCCAATGTGAAAAGTGTTGGAAAATAGGTGGTCCATTCAGATAGGTTTCAAAAACTTTTGATCCACTTAATGTAAGAATCAACTATCTAGAAGGCAATAAACCCAATCCAGGATGCAATCCCTCAAACTCATAAATCATGTACAGCAATATTACCTATCTAGAAGATAGAAAACAGCACCTAAACATGCAACCACGAAATCCACAACATACAAGGATGTAGATTATACCTTTGGAGCTTAGTTGTGCTCTAATAGAGAATTTAAATTCTTTCTTTGATGATGAACACTTTCACTAATCAAATCAGAATCTCCAACACCTTTTGATCTTCCACGCTATGACCCGTATCAAATTCTTTTTTCTCAAGAAGATGGTGGAATCTTCAAGAGAAAAACCCTAGAGGAAACTAAAAGAGAAACTAGAAGAGGGAAGTGATGTGCAACAACTTGCACAAGAGAGGAAGATGATGATGGGCGTGAATCCCTAGGTGGAATCAATGCAGGGGACGTCCAAGCCTCCTCTCTCTCCTTTTATAATACTTAAGCAACCTCCTCTTATTGATTGAAATAGAAGTCTTACTTCGATAACAATTAGTTGCTTACCAAATCACAATTAGAAGTCTTACTTCAAATATGATTAATAACTTCCTCTTTTACTAATTAAAATAGAAGTCTCACTTCTATTAATAATTAGTAACTTACTATTACCACTATTAGAAGTTCACTTCAAATAGAAATAGTAACTTTCTATTTCCTTTTAGAGTTCTACTATAATTAGTATCTTTCTAATATCTTGGGCTAGCATGGGGACCACTAGGGATTCCTTAGAAAGCTGGCTCCAACTGGGACACGTGACCCCACATCTCATGTGCAATCCGGGCTCACAGTTAATTGCAAATAACTCCACTATATAAATGCAATTGCACTCCAGTCTTAGGAATAAATCACAATGAAGACCCTAAACTTCCTCAGTACCACAAGTAGGCCCCTCTATCTATATCCATGGATCGATTGGACCTGTCCACCAAAATAGATCCATATCTTATTATCCTTGAGCCCCAATTAATTATAATGATCATTTGGTACCGATCCAATTAACTCTTAATTGGAATGGGTGCGCACTTACCAATGATAAATCCATTAATTGGTACAAGGGGATATTAAAGATAGATTCCATCTTGACCATTGAATGTTCCCACAGCTCTACTATCACGTACCCAAATCACCGAGGTGTTGACCTACAATTGGCCTCACTCATTGGTGACTCAAAGCAAATGAATAGATAGAAACTTGAGTTTATTAATTTCTCAGGATTATGAGCCTATTGCTAGGGAATTATGAGAGCAGACCTTAAAATAAAGACAGTGTATATAAGGTGCTTCTCATGGCCCTTCAATACATCCAATGTACGAGCACCATGATCCAGAATCTTACATTCCGATGATCGAGACAAATCACACTATCTCATAGTGATCAAACTGCTGCAACCTTATCAGATGAGATGCCCAATCTCATCACTGGTTGTGAAGATATTTAAGTATAAGATTTGCAATACATATCTCCTGTATGTAGATCTCATCCATACACATGTATTACATCTAGTATACTTGTGGACTCCGGTTCATCTCATGAACCATTATGTCATTCGTATTGGTTATGTGCAAGTATATAATTAAACACCATTCATCTCATGAAAGAAAAACATGATTGTATTGATAAATAAAGAAATTAATCAATTTATTCATCATATACTGGTATTGAGACTATAAAACTAACAAAAAAGAGGGCTTAAATAAAAAACATGGTAGCTGTTGGATCCACTTTGACGATCCAATGGAAGAGACTTCTCACCTAATGTATGAGAACACTTCTCACTTGAATATTACCCATGATAAAATAACTTCAAAACTTGTTTCAAAATTCTTATAAAAGGTATCAAAAAGACTACTACATTTCATAGTTCAACAAAAGTTATGATCTATGGATAGAGCATCGTGCAACTTGAAATTTAGGTTGGGCATCTAACAAGTTAGATTGGTTTAGACAAAAACTCACGTGGCCCGACCTAACCAAAAGTGAAACGTGGATTGGACTTTCCCTAGATGACTCAATCCCAAGTCCCAACCCTGCCTATCCAAGTTGCAGCCCTGGAAAAAAACTTTGGAACCTGGACTAGAATAAAAATACGAGGGATAGAGTGTGTGTCTTGAGAGAGAGAGAGAGAGAGAGAGAGAGAGAGAGAGAGAGGGAGGGGGGAGGGGGAGAGAGGAAATTTTCAATGTTCGGCACGACTGAAAGGCTGACAACCCATGATTCTTCATGAGCATGTTGGGGTTTTTAAATGTTCCACAAATCCTAGCTATCATACTTCCAAATCTCCATCCTTAGTTCCTTAAAATAAAATTTAAAAAAAAAAAAACAATTGAAAGATATGGTGCGTTCATCTTTTTTTATTTTTTCTGCATTCAGAATTTGAACCCATGCACTCCAACTCACACACTTGATGAAATATAAATGCATTTCAGTCATAATCATGGTATGGAGTTACTCAAATTCTTATTATCATTGAGATAAAGAGTTTTTGGGCTTTGAAAGTTGTTCATACCGGAAATGGGGAAGACACTAAAGACTTCTTCTTGTCCAATGACCCCGGAAATGGGGTTGGAAAATTCTTGTTCAACGCCCCTGGAAATGGGGGAGTCTGTGCCTTTTAGACATGGGCAGAGCTTCAGACTGCAAATTCGACCCAATCATTAAACACTTCTTGTTCCTCCTGCTGTGACTGCCATGTATGTGGTGTGAGTTGGGTGCAAGTCAAATTAGGCATGTTGGTCCTCTGTTGGGCTGATGGGTTTGGTCAGGTTTTGCCCCGGCTGAACTTGGCAGGAATTGGCCAGCAGCTGATGCACAATAGACCACCTTGGCCTATTGGACTCCTACTTTAGAAGCTCAAAACTTTGACTCAACTCTGAAGGTCACCCAGCTTGGTAAGGTGGGTGAGTCTGGCCTTCTTCTGAGTTTGACTCTTCAATGACCTACTGAATCTAGTGGACTCGTCCAAATTATAACCAATAAAAACAAGTTCTTAAACCATGGCTGCCACTCCAAAAGATTTCCAAGCTATATCTCATTGGGTGTATATATATATATCAAACCACTATCAATATCCAAACCAATTGTGGCATTACTTGTTACTCATTTGACATGGTCATTTCTCTCCAAAACCAGCAATGCCGGCTAGGTACAGTGTTACTTTTATAGACCCAAAATTTGAGCTATATACCTAATTATCCTTGCCCATGTCTGTTTGACACAAACTTATCCTTTATTTTTATTTTTTTATATTGCACATGCCAACACAAGACAAATATGACATAGGAACTACGCAGTTTGTTTAGCATAAACAAACAAATAAATATAATAAAAAAACAGACCTTGCATTAGGGGGATAAGACGATTGTATTGTCCAAGTGAATTGCTGGGCAATTCTCCTTTGGCAGTGGGCGTATTGCAAGGCCAAGTTGACCCACATAGATAGATAGATAGATAGATAGAGAGAGAGAGAGAGAGAGAGAGAGAGAGAGAGAGAGAGAGAGAGAGAGAGAGAGAGAGAGAGAGTGCAATGGCCGACTGCCGGAGAGATATTGCCCTGTAATAATACACTTGCACACTGTGTTGTTGGGCTCACCGAGTCACCAAGTCGGTATTTATAAGCGTCTATAGAGCTGGATATGCACAGCATATGCCAAGGCACAAACCCCTTAAAACCTTGAAGGGCCAATTTCTTTAATTTCAGCCATTATCACCTTCCTCGTACAAGAGGGTTCTCTCCAACAGGAATGGCATAACTCTGGAGAGTGACAGCATCTGTATTAGGGTGTTAATGGATCTGCTAAATCTGGTGAGACGCATATCTAAGACTGCCCCTTTTAGTTATCGCCGGGTCTACTATTAAAGCCTACATTTGACCCACTATCCTCAGAATCAGGCCCAAGGCCAGCCCATTAGTAAATGTATATAAATTTAATCCTGTCAAGTACCATGGGCCAAGCCAGCCGGGCCCGCCCTTTAAGATATTTAGGTTGTTAGACCTTGCCCATTTAATTATTGGGCCTAAAAACTCGGCCAAACCCAGCACAGTGAGAGTTGCACTTAGGTCAGAGTCGGGCTGGCCTTATTAATAACCAGTAACACCAAAAACTCGAGCCGTTGGTACATGAATAGGACAACAATGTATATCAACACCTCCTTTGAATGAAAATCCGTTCGAATTTGAAACCCAATAAATAGACGGATCAGATACCATGTTAATAAACAGTAACACCAAAAGCTTGAACTTATAGTGAATGAGACAACCATGTATATCAATAGGCCTGACCCATGATCACCTCATAAAGATCCGGATGCATAGACACATGGATTAGCAGATTATGCAAGTGTTGGTTTTGGAATTTGCTTTTGTCTAATGTGTGATAATGAAATGTGAAGGGGTGGGGAGGAAAAGGGTCTCCTACTGGTGACGGTGAAATGAAATGGGAATCAAAGGGCAGTCTCCTACTACTTTTCCGTGGAAGATCCGCAGCATGTTCTCTCTATCTCTAAGCTCCTTTTATCTTCTTGCATGTGGTGGCTGTCATTAGATAGTTGGAAAGGTGATTCGTTTATGCGGAAGCTCGTGCTTGTACTCATGTACAGTTACATACGTACATGTACACATATATGCAATTACATGTACACAGATGCACACGCATGGTCTATACGTGTACCCTGTCTGATTCAAGCAAAGTAGCACCCCAAAGTGATAAAATGTCCATCTCCAGTGCAACCCATATATTTAAACGAATGACAAGAAGTGGGCTTGACAGCAGTATGATGAAATGATCTTAGCCCAGCTGTGGAAATAAGATTTTGGGGTTTTGACATATTAGTCATCTTTAAATCTAAGTTTTTGTAAAAAAATTTACCAAAATTAAAATAATTCTCTACAATTTTTTTTTAACTTTTTTACTTCATATCCCATGACATATATGATGGACTTTATCAGTTTCTGTATCATATACTTTTTGCTACAAGCAAGCAAATTCATTTTTTTACAAAATACAAAAATGGCATTTTGTGAAAAGTAAGTGCGTATATTTCTAATTAAGGTTCTATCATTCAGAAGAAACTTTTCCTAAAATGTTGCATGAAAGATATGACATCATGAGACATTCCTATAATATCATGGGATTTATAAGTTTCTATGACATGCATTGTTCTCATGATATGTGGGATTTGAGGCAAATAAGTTTTTTCAAAATAATGTTGACAAGAGGTAAGCGACTCTGGTAACATTATCTAAATCTCGGTCATGTAAATGAAAAAATTAACCAGATTTAAGGAGGACTACTAATATGTCAAAACCCATAAAAGCTTTCTTGAGAGGGCCACTTGGGCGGGATTTGGAGCAAATTAATTTTTAGAAAAATGTTGACGAGAGTTAAGCGACTCTGAAGGCATTATCTAAATTTCGGACATGAAATTCACAATACAAAATTTAAGGAGGACAAATATGTCAAAACCCCTAAAAACTTTCTTGTGGGGGCCACTTGGGCGGCAAATGTGAAAAAAAATGTCCATGATTTTTTCATAACAGAAGGGATTTTCTTCCCGTAATTTCTGGGAGGGGCCGTAGCCTTCCTCCATGCCCCCTAGTTCTGCCTCTGCCTATATACCTTAATTTGAGGTCTTCAAAGTTCAATGTGTATATATCATAGAGATTTATTGTGATTAAATCCAACACTGGCCAATTGTTCATGGTAGGGTCAAATTAGAACCAGTCCATATCAAGGGAGTAGGTGTTTGATAGAGGATCGAAAAGGCGCATAGGTATGGAGGGGTGATTTTGAAGAAACTGCCTGCACTATACATAGATTCTTGCTGGGGAATAATATATGGTAAACTAGCTTTGGTTTAGATTTGATATTGACAGGAGTTTTAAATATTGTAGTACAGATGTTTCTTACATGTAGTCACTTAATTTTTGACAATTGCAAATAACCGGCTCTTTTTTCATTTTAACAAGTAACTACTTTCTGTTGATCTGACAATCTCAATCAACCATCCTTTATGATCAAACAAAGGTCCAGTTTTGACCCAATTGATGGAATCCAACATATTCTGCTCGAAAAGAACAAAAATGCAGTAGATCTCCCTAATTTTTATTAAACCTATAGTAATGCAAGAAACCAATTAATCCAAGTTATTAACTAGCGTCATTGTCTTGAGTTTAATTCAGACTACTCTAGATTTAAGGACATTATTTTTCTTTCTTTTACAAGAAAACACTGATGTTCCTTCAATAGGTAAAGAATTGGCTTTTGATTGTTGACCAAGGTGATTGACTGATATTGTCAATGTAAAAAGATTTAAAAAAGAAGCCAGTTTGTTGTTTGTAATATAAAAAAATTTAGAGAATGACCACTTTCCTCACTAGTAAGTAGCGACACTTCTCCTCTTGCTGCCTAGGGTTCAAAACCTGAGTATCTTCTCACTTGTGTGTGGCTTATTTTTCTCTTGTGTGGGTTTTCTTTCTGTGTGTGTGGGCTCTCTCTTGGTCACAACTCCCTTAATTGGGTTACAAGAAAAATATAAGAAATTTAGGTGGTTTCCTAAAAATTCCCAAAAGTAAAACAGGATATATAATTTAGTGGCCGTGGAGAAGAAAGGACGAAACGTTGCCATGCATTTAATAAAATGAGAAGGAAATATAAGAACAATGACAGATAATATAAATAAAATCCATGTATATAACCAATGAAGGATCATAACTTTATGTTCATATTTCAAGTCTTGGGCAACAAGTGTCCATATCCATATATATATCATCAACCAACTGAAATGGATATCCACAAAACCAAAGGAAAAAAGGAAAAGGACTTGTAAAAGGGATAGAAGCACTTGGGCAGGTGCTTGAAGATGGTGAAGGCCTTCAGAGGAGATGTTGAGAGAGTGGGGACATCTTTGCAGCTGTAAATAAAGAGAAAAATCAAGAAAGTGAGTTCTAAGTATATGCTACAGAAATTCCAAGTATATGCTACAGCATATCCAACTCCAACTGTATAAAAGCACGTTGCAATTCTGTGAAAAAACTAGGCTAGTCGGAGTATGCAAGTCACCTGTGCCGGGGATGACAGTGCAATTTTCCTTTGGCATAGAGGCCGGGGCGCCGGGCACATGAGAAGGCCGCCGGAGTTGTCTGCCAAAGGAGAACTGCCCTGCCATTTCCTTGCACAGCCATTGATGGCGCCCGCTTCTTTTGCTATTTTGATCGCCCGTCTGGTGGTGCATGGCCACCAGGGATAGGCAATTGAACAAGAAATCTTCTTTATATGTTTGGTCTGTAGTGTTACCTACAAAATAGTCAGTAACATTTTTTAATGACAAATAAATTAGTATAGGGGTTTTGACATATTAATCATCCTTAAAATTGAGTTTTTCAATTTCATAATAAAAATTCGGATAACATTACTAGAGTCGCTCGACTTCGGTCAACATTTTTTTAACTTTTTTGCTCTAAATCTTATGATATCATGGGAACAAAATAGATATTGATAAAATCCCATATATAGCTTTTATGCAGCATTTGGGGGAGGAAAAATTAATGTGCACCTACTTATCTTCTTTAACTCCCCCATTTGGTACTTTGCTCTATCATCCTTTATCTCATCCACTTATTTATTATGTCTTCTAACTCCAATATCATCACCTTCTTTTTCTTTTTCCTTTTTTTTTTTACTTTATTTTTTGCTATATGAGGGTTCCCAATCTTTTGGCCTACACTAATCCTTCCGAGTCTAGAAAGAAGTCAGGTAAACTCCCCGGTAGGTAGTGCAGTTTTGAACCTACAACCTCCGGGTGCAAAGTATGATCCCGAGCCAACTTAGCTACCCCTTGGGGTTCATCATCACCTTCTTAACTATATAGGTTGGTTTTTACCAATAATTGTATTTTTTCATCTCCTTGTATCTTTTTTTTTTCCTCTTTTTTTTTTTATTTGTTTATCCTTATACATGGATGATGAGGGAATACTTAGTTTGGTGATAAGTGAGATGGATTTTACCAGCCTTCTCAAGATATTAACCCCACCCACGTAAGATATTGTACACCTATTGTAATTTTTGCAGTAACATATTCTAAAAGTTTCAAAAATAGGTAATTAAGTCTTTAGTTGTCGATGGCTGGGACATAGGCCTAGCTTTAGTGTTCATCACATTGCCTTGGCCAGTAAATGTTTATTGGCCTGTCTTAGATCAATGGTGTTCATTAAGACTCATTAGTGAACTGATGATGGACGTTGGATTAAGCATTGGCTAAAGCCAAAAAGTTAGCAAGATATCAAAATTGATGTTATGAGATTCAACTTTGTCTGGTGTGGTCAAGAATACCAATTCGGGTCGAAGATGTGGAGCACCTGGTAGAGTGTATTCAGAGATTAGCAACAATTGCAGACAGGTCTCATGACCATTGTATGGAACGCGCAGTTAGTATCGATCCTATCCTAGACTAGCACTAGTATCTTTTCTTCGCAGTTAGTATCGATCCTATCCTAGACTAGCACTAGTATCTTTTCATCTCTCTCTCTCTCTCTCTCTCTCTCTCTCTCTCTCTCAGTTTTCTACCTTTATCATAGATGATGAGGGGAATATGGTTTGGTTACTAGTACTGTACAGCAGTTTGGGATGAATTCGACCAGCCTTCTCAAGATATTAACTCCAACCCACTTAAGATATTGTACACCTTTTAATTTGTAATTTAGCATAACATGTTATAAATCTTACTTTAAATTTCAGAGATAAGTCAATGGACACCTATTGGCCAATAAATGACCATTGATCAAGCTGGGGCGCTGGGCAGAGAGGCTGAAACTCCAAGATATGAATCCGGATAAATCACATACAAGAAGAAGTGGTGTACCCGCTAGGCAAGAACTGCCGCTCCTTACCTTAGTAAGGAGCCGTTCTTGTATTTCTATGCATTTAAAATTCGGATTTCTCCATCTAAGCCCGCTCTCTGGATTTATGCAAAATGTATGTGTAATTAAGGGAAATGTTGGTGATTAAATCTAAAGACCCACTGGGGGTTTGTGGGCAAACCATGTGGGGCCTACTTGTGGGAACATTGGGCCGGGTATGCATAATCTACCTTTAACCAACATTGTTGTATTTTATTCATATCCAATGTTTTTTACATTTAGACACTTAACATTGCACCAAATAATGGCACCACTTGTGGTAACACTCGGGTTCTCATGGGCCAGACCAGGCTGAACTGGCTTGATGAAGTGGATTTGGCTGTGTGTTAGGATCGCGGACTAAACCCATGCCTTTCTTTCGTTATTTTGGCTTCAATGGTTAAATGGGCCAGGCAGTACTGGCTCATTCCAACATAATTCGTAGAAAGGGCTATAATACTTTGCAAATGATCTGCACCTAACTTTAAGCCTGTGGGTCGGACCCAAGCCTGAATACAGGTTCATTAACTAAACATGCGAGGGCTGGACAAGTTTCCTCCCAGCTTAACCCGGCCCATTAACACCCTCAATGAAACACAAGCTGATTTCCACCATTCCCCATATATTCTGCTAACAAGGATCTTGCAATTAGTACTGATGAGGAATGATCAAAGCTTTCAAAAGGGTGAAAAGCTAATCACACTGTTTAACCTGTGTGCGGCCCACCTTCACTTGATCTAACTCCGTCAAATTCCTACCTATAAATATGCATTGGCCCGTAATTCATTCGAATCTGAGTTATAGATGTTGTTGGATTTACATGTGTGAATTATGTAGTTAGATTTTTCCCTATGTGATTTATCTCATGGTGTGTATCAACAAGTTGGAGAGAAATTTGGGGCACATCCTAAATATAGATGGGCTTGTAACATGAAGAGTTAAAAATTTAACTTCACATTTGGTAAGTGACAAGGAATACACAGATTTGGGGATTCTTCACTGCCATTAGAGCACAGATTTTCTTACGTACTAAGGAGTTGTATAGCTAATGATTCCATAGGCTACATTTCATAATAGGTGAGGAATCGACAAATTTGAGGTTTAATACTTCTCCTTTCAGCTAAGGATTTGCATGTCCTATGGGGCTTCCAACCTAAGAATCTTAAAAAAATAAGGATCTCAGATGGCCCAACTCCTCGCAAATTTGTAATTACTAAATGTAGATTTTTCATGACTTTGTAAAAAGCGAAGTCTTTAGCCTCATAATCTAGTTGGCAAACATGGCTTAAAGGTGGTTGGCATTTGTTTTCATGTTTTTTATATACCTAATTTACCATCCATGAGCTCCACCATAGGATTATTAAAGAGGAGAAATGTTGACATGACCTTAACATTCTTACAAATTAAATTACTAGGATGATGGTCAGATATTCATTTAACATCTTCACGTGAGTCAACTTGCATGAATAGAGAGGTTATTTAATGGTTGTCTATGGATATTCACCTTTATTTCTCCACTTTTAACTACCTTTAGAAATACGTCTTAAAATTTCTAGAAAATCAATTACATTAAAGAAACGGACCACAACTTGTTTGTCTGCATTACGTACAAATTAATGGTGAAATGAACTCAAAGGATTATCATAGAGGTGAGAGATGAAGGATAAGATGAGGTAAGGGGTGAAGGATATAAGGTGGAGATATTGATGAACCCCTCACTTTCATATATATTGAAATACTAGAGTGGTGGTTGGATTTCATTTCTTTGATTCTATTTCCCTAAAACAAAAAGGTGATTTAATACTCATTTTTTGAGAATTCACCTTTGCCCTTCATTTTTAACCACTTATATTATGTATTCCTCGTATGAATCCTAATATGCAAATAAACAAGCCCTAAGTGTGATACTGGCCACCTTGTTCGATTCCAGCTCAGGCTTAAACTAACTGCCTGCCTCTCCTAGGAGGACCTTTGCGTTCGCTAATGGATAAAACCCAAAACAAAACCTCACCCACAGAAGATCCTTTGTAACACACAGGTACATCTATGAGCAAAAAGAATGGCATACTAATTGAAAACAGAAAACAAGATATTAGAAGCAAGCTCAAAATCCCATATCCGCAAGTAAATCAACCTTAAGGGCCTGCTTGTATCATTTACTTTAATTCCTAGGAATTCTAGCACATTGTATTTCTATGTAAGGTTGAAAATATAGAATCAAAGGTGAATATCCAAGAAGAGCACCAATAATCTCTTCGTGAACATAAATTGAATCAATGATGATTGGAATTGAATCACCCTTGAAATTCAAATACTAAGAAAGTCGAGGTCCCATCCACGTCGCCACCTTATATCCTTCACCCTTCAGCCTTTTAATAATTTTTATTTGGAGCTCATTTGACCACGAGTTCTTATATAATTAATTCTTATGTAATCCATGCATTCAAAGAGGCCCTAATTAAAGAGATACTAAATACAAAGTGTGGATGAAAGAATTGTAATGGACCTAAAATTATCTCTCAAAACAATTAAACAAAATCTCTCAGGAATACGAATTTCAAAATTGTCTCACAGTCACACGTCTCTCCCTCTTCTACAAAAGAATTGCTGGAGCAAGGCTCTTATACATCCCCTCCTGCTCAAAATTAAAAACCTTACAGGAAAAGTATCCTTTGATTAGAGGGAGGTTCCCATACTAGAAAACCAAATATATGAAGCTGTCCCTCTTGGGACTTTCTAATTAGAAATTGAGTGGTACTTCTAACATTCGTACAGGGCCTGGAATAAAGGGGGCCTTAAAGAAGTGGGACCATAACTCAAATCTTTGATCAGATGGCTGAAGGTGGAGTTGTCCCAATGTTACTTTCAAATTGAAAGATGACAGCCATTTAAAATTTTTAACTTAGAATCCTATAGAATCAAAGGTTTAGATAACAAAACCATGAACCCCACTCACCTTAAATGGCCCCCTTCCCATCTCATACCATAATGAAAATTATGCATGCTAACATTCCAGCTTTGTCTGTGGGTGGGTGAGATCATAAAATTATGCATGCTATCATGCCAGCCTTGCGTGTGGGTGAGATCATACCAACAAGGATTCCTTGGACGAGAAGAAGGGGAGAAAGAGTGTGAAGAACAAGACAAAGATTGAGAAAGGCAGATGGGCAATTGGATCTATTAACAGAGACACATCAAGGAGAAATGGACAGTGAAAAGATGGGAAGAAGAGCTTCTTGTGAGAATTGAAATATCAACAGATGAGAGGACAAAGGGTAGAAAAAAAGGGATATCTGCAAAGACACCAAAACAAGCAGAAGCCATGAGATGGGAGAGGGTTAAAAGTGAAGCAGGTAGAAGAGACCAATGGGAACAGATACAATCCGACACTCCGTTTTGTGGTGTCTTTTTGGAGAATGGTGACAAAGAGACAGGTCTTGTCATGGGCTGCTCTGTTTTAAGGGTATTCAAATCAAATGAAGCTTGAGTACCTGTGATCCTCCTCCATCCATCAAAAATAGATGCTATATGCCATGTTAACTCGGCCCAGCTGACTCGACTCAATGAGCATTGGGCCTCTCGAGTCAGACCATGTTCATGAGGAAATAAAATAATAATAATAATAACTTACTCGCCAAAGTTGCCCCAGACACTTTGATCATCTATTGCGAATATCTGTGTGTTCCAGCAGTAGAGTAGATGACGACTATGCAAAAAAAAACTCAATATCGTTTGACAAGGATGGGAAGATAAGCCACACAAGTTTTATATGCCAATTCCAAACTCTCTATCAAGAGTTTGGACCCAATTCCAGACTCTCCTAAGGCCTAGAATTGGGTTTGGCCCAGATTGTCGAAACATTTTATATCCTAAACAATTCATGAACTTCCACCAAGTGGGGTTTGCAATACATATATTTGTCAAAAGGAACAGCACAGTGGATCAGCACATCCACTAAGTGGGGCTTAAATGATGGAATCTTCACGCATAGAAAAACCCACCAATGGGAAATCCTAGTAGCCCTCTTTGTATTGGTGGCCTGTCCTCCGAAAGGAAGGTAAAAGATTTGGAACATGTGAAGGGAAAGCTGATCCATGCAGAAGAGGACATCGGTTTATGGAATGCAGGTAGGGATCTTTGTGATTGTCCCGAGAGAGAGAGAGAGAGAGGGAGAGAGAGAGGGAGGGAGAAGGGGATGCTCGTGACTTAAACTGCATGCAAAACCATCCATCCATGTTGCTCCAACGACTCCCAGATTCCTTTCTGATTAAAGCTGACACACTCTCTCCCCTCTGGTGATGCCTAGCCTAGTTGTTTTTATTCTAATCTTCACCAAAAGCTATATCTTAATCATGCCTATAAAATACTCTACATAGTGGGTTCATCCAATATCCTTTTCATCTCACTCAAAATGGACACAGTGGGCTGACTGACCCTGATGGCCAATTAACTTGACCATACATCAGGTAGGTCCTACATGATCTTGATGACCTAAAAATGGATTTCGATGAGAAATCAATAAATGAGGAAGTGACCCGAGGACAATGGATTAGTGGAGAGGAGGCATCTTAGTTTTATAGTATGAACCAGGATCAACCCATGATCCTCATGTTGGAAGTCCCACTCCGTGGCTGTTGTGCTAAACCAGCCAAAAATAAATAAATGAGAAAGTGACCCATCAACTAGATGGAGCGGATCTCCAAATGCATAAGATGATTGGCCGTATAGAACAGTCTGAACCATTTGATTTCCACCCTTCATTTGATCTCCAAATGCATAAATACCACCGAAAGTTCATATCTGAACCGTTGATATCATGTAAGATTTTGTCTAGAAAGAAAGAAACAGCAACCTATGGAATGATAAGGACCTTTTGAGGTCATAGAGTATCCTTGTAATTTTATATTATTAAAAAAACTCCCTAGCACCTACTCACCAGGAGAAGGGGTTTGCTATATAAACAAGTAGCTCCTGGCCACTGGGATACTTTGCAATCTCAAATCGATCGTAGCTTTTGAGAGAGAGAGAGAGAGAGAGAGAGAGAATGGTAACTGGTTCTCGAAGAAAGATGGCAACGAGCAGGAAGTTAGATGTCCTTGGGTGTCTCACAAGCTCTAAATCAGTACGTAAATCCTCTAAAAGGCTTTAGAATCATTGAGTTCTCCTTTTTCTACCTGTATTGGGAAAGCTTTTTTTTTTTTTTTCTTTCCATTATTGTGGTATGTTGATGTTTATATGCAAGTATAGAGATGGTAGTGATTTTGTTATGTTCTCTCTCATGTGTGTGTGCAGTTCAGTAGGACATCAGTTATGATGGACGCTCTTCATCAATATATAAAGGAACTGACATCAGAAGTTCATCAATATATAAAGGAACTGACATCAGAAGTTGAGACGTTGAACAAACAATACAGTAACATAATGAAGCAATTCCAAGTGCCCACGGTCCCTCTCTCTCTCTCTCTCTCTCAATTTAGCTTATTGAACACTTCTTTTTTTGGTAAAATAATATTGAACACTTAATTACATGATAGAGGCCATTAGAAAGTGTGACACCACCTTTATTTGGTTTCAAATCCATGCAAAATAACAAATGGGGGGCACCTAATGGACCACTAGTCTCCACCCAACGCTCAAAGCTGCTGGCAAGTATTCCTAAAATCAATTGGTGATAGAAAACTGCACCAACAATTACTTAACAATAGTTACATTTTGCCCCGTCTTTCATTCACTTACAGAGGTGCAACTCACCTGATCACTGGAGCATCCATTATCTTTTTTCTGAAAGGCAAAAGTATATTGAGAAAACGGGGGACTAGCAGAAGAACCAGCCCCCAAAATCTAGAAAGCCCAAAGGAGAAAACCAAAGAGGTTTACAGGGTAAACCGCAAAAGAAGAAATTAACCTATAAAATTTACAGAAATTACATTGGAGTAATGACTCCCAAAAAAAATTAGAACGGAGGATAGGGTGTGCCCCGTGAAAGGTTTTGACCTCCTCAGGTGGAGCACCAGCTGGTTCCTTTTAATTAACAACCTGGTAGCAGCAGGAATGGAAAGGTTACTGTGGTTGAATATTGCCTAATTCCTCTATCTCCAAATATAGTTAGAGGTAGCAAAAAATACCACTGGAATACCAAGTTTGGCATAAGCACCACAAGTTTGGGAAAGAAGAAGGGACCAGAGAGCAGAGTTAGAGGTTGAAGATGCTGATGTGCAACCAGCAATGGAGAGAACCCACACACAAATTTGTTCTGTAAAGGTAGAGGGGAAGAAAAGATGCATGGGTGTCATGCTCTTAAGCTTTTTGGCAAAGAGGGAAATCCCTTGGCTTGCGCTCTCGAGTCTCCTCCAACCAAAACAAGAAAGTCTTGGCGGATGAGAAAATTTCTAACCAACCTTGTGTAGGATTATTTGATATACATTGTTCCGTCGTTCACTAATAGCTTGATCTTTTAGTGTTTTTAGTTACTGACATGGTATCAAAGCGAGGGATCTTCTGTTCAAATACCTAGGTATGTGTTTTTGTTCACATATTGTTATTAGACAGTCTTTATAAGGACTCATTGTCCTTAAGAAGCACGGTGAGGACGGTGATATATATATATGGGGTCATCTCTCATAAGCTGCAGTTTAGCTTATCCTAAGTTAGAATAGAGCTGATCCCACAAATCAAAGTTGATTATGCTATTTTTTGCATAATGATTGTCTCCAAAATCAAAATAAATCCAATTAGAATTGGATTTTTCAGTTCCATCATGCAAAAAACATATATAATCAACTTTGATTTGTGGGACCAGCACTATTCCAACTTAGAATAAGTTAAGCTGCAGCTTAGGAGAGCCTTATTTTATATATATATATATATATATATAATATCAACCGAGTGGGCCTAGCCAAGCCAAGGCTTATGCACAATGTCAAATACTTTTGTGGTTGTTACGATAAGAATAGTCGGTGCTTATTTATAAGAATATAATAAAAAGATCTAACTTAAAGTAGGAAGCCTAATGTCAAACTTAACAGCAACACTAGACAAATATAACTCTATGTAAGATGAACTCATCTTTTACATATCCAATATTGTATAGAGCATTCTCTGTTACTTTGTACCCTAATAAGTAGTAACTGGAACAGTTTCACATGCCCACCCCGTTGATTTTGCAGGAGGTGGAAGTGGAGAGGATAGAAGAAGGTTTTCTTGTCCGTGTGTCATGCAAGAAAGGTCGAGATTTGCTGGTTACTGTAATAGAGGCCTTTGAGGAGATGGGTCTCAACGTACTCCAAGCTACAGTTTCATGTAATCATTCCTTTTGGATGGAAGCCATAGGCGAAGCTGAAAACGAGAGGCCTAATATGGATGTTCAATCTGTGAAGCAAGCTATTCTAAAGGCCTTGGAAAACCAGGGGAAGGAAGTTCCTATAGCAACTAGCGAAAAATATGGGTGCTTGTAGAGAGAAGAAGGAAAAGGAGAGATGAAAAAAATGAGTTTCATTTCCATTCAAGATGTTCTAAGACTTCATAGTCGTATAATTTACAATTTGTCTCAAGGATCTAATGAACAACAGATGTGATCAAAGTAAAATAATAATAATCAAACTTTTCTTATAAAGTCGTTGAAATAATTAAAAAGAGAAAAACAAATTAAATTTCCATCCTTGTCTCTTTCACTTCTTATCATTCGGATTCTCTTCATTTGTGGCAAGCATTCTCCCTGTGGGAGTAGGTTTCTTTTTCCATGGTCGGAGTGACTCATTGACATTGTTCAAAATTTCGGTATCAGTTATGAGTTGCAGTATTGGCTAGGCCAGATAACCGATATTGTATTGGTTTTTATCACGGTTATCAGTCCGTCGTCGTCATTGTTTTGCAATTTTTTCTTTAATCCAAATATTACGGACTTGGTTAGGAGAGGATCAGGCTCTCAATTTGATTATTTGGGAAATGATTGTCCTTCAGGAACCTAAAAGGGAAAGCAAAGACAAAGGTCAGAGTCCCTCGCTATAGGCAGCCGAAGGCACTCCGATGCCTGAGTTAGTTTGATGACTGAACTGAGGAGGAGTGAATGGAGAAGGAGAAAGAGTATATGAATATCTCTTCTTGCACACCTTTGGTGGTTTGACCTCATGCATATATATATAGGCATGAGTTTCATCATTAGGTCAAACCCCTTAGTAGGGGTAGGTAGGTGGAGATGGAAATCCCATCAACTTGTACTTTGCCTCCTGAATGAGGGTAAGTGAAAAGGGGAAGTCCCATCAGACCATGCTTCAATGGCTGCGGATGTGACCGTGAGATAAGGCAGGCTACTTATGTAGGTCCGGCGCCCAGTCTTTCTGTCAGTTCGTCGTCGTACCTTTACGGCAGCGCATTTATGAGTGAATGACAGCAAAGACCGAGGTCAGGATTGGGTCGAGACCGAGGTGCGCCTTCCAGGTATTTTCACTGGGATGGGTTCTGAGCTCTTTCCAGGCTGGCACTTTTACCGAGCTGGGTAAGACCGAGATCAAAAGTTATCCCTGTATCAAGAAATGCCCCCACACAATTGGCCCCTAACTCCTGACCTTTTAGAATTTTCCTACTCTTTGAGGTCGGGAGCTAAAAAATGAGAGGATATTTTGTGCATGGGTCCCCATCTCGGTGTCAATCGCTGATGTCCGCTAGCGTCTGATCCTTATCATAATGCCGCTTCGTCTGCCCGAGGCAATAAATGGCATGTTGTCATTATTTCGTCTGGCTGAATACGCGAACGTCACTTTATATGCCTGAGGCGACTAATGATGTGTCAAAGTTATTGAGGGGGATGAACTGGCGGTGCCACGTGTCATCTTTTGGTTGGATGCTACCTGTACCGAAGTGATGCGTGGAGAGCTCGAGGCAACACTTCGCACACGTGCTTAAAAGGGGCGCATCTTTCCTTTACAAATAGGGATGCCCCTTCTTCCTTTTCTTACTTTTGCATTCGTTTGGAAGAAAACTCTGCCAGAGAAGACATTCTGCCGAGATCAGAACTTTAGCGAATTCGAAGATCCCCGTTCTTGAACCCCTTGCTCCATCTCTATGAGTATTCTCCTTCCTTATCTTTCCTTGCTCCCTTCGTCTTTGTTTAGGGTTTCTGCCTCACTGTCTTCTAGGTTTTTTTATTTATTTATTTTAATCCCGCCCTTCCGTCCTTCCCGACCCCTCTAGATTTTAGAAATGGAGATTTACAGTCACTGGGTAGAGAACCCCCAAGCTTTGGAGGGGCTTAGGAACGCAAACAAGATACCAGACGACGTTTTGGTGAAGTCAATCGAGTCCCGGGGTAGTTTTGATGGCCATTTTTATTTCAAAGATTGGATGCCCTTTCCTTTGGTACCGATAATTGAAGGTGGAGTCAGATTCCCCATCCATCCCCTTCTCCGATCGTGCCTAAGCACCTGGCGGCTTTGCCCTTATCAACTATGCCCAATGGTTTCAAGATAATCATGGGCGTTGCCGAGCTTAATGACATCCTCGGTATTAACCTCGGTGTGCACGACATCGAGGATGTTTATGACATCTACAAGTCTGGAGGGGGTGAGGACTCGTACTACCTTCGGGTGAAGGCGAGGCGTCAGCCCCTGATTACCGCTTTGGAGGACTCAAACAAATATGCTGGGGACGACCACCTGCTCGTCTCGGGGAATTGGGAGTTCAGGCCGACCGAGACCGAGGCGGCAAGGAGAATTCAGATTCCTCGGAGACCTGGGACCCCTCCAAGTAAATACTCACTTCCTCTCAGGTTCTGTTTTCACTTTACCACTATTCTACCGAGCTAACGTTTCCCTTTCTGTCTTCTGTACAAGCGACGAAGAAGGAAAGACGTCGGTCTAGACCGTTGGAAAAGGAACGAGGCCTGGTTCTAGAAAATATACAAGTACCACGGTCATAACAACCGAGTTGCCTTCTCCTTGCTCCGGTATACGGCGAGATACCAGTCTTACATCAAGAAGACGACAGAGCTCCCTACCGAGCCGATAGGGGAGGTGGTGCTTGCTCTGGCGAAGACCGGCGGACGAGTGTCTTCGAGCGCCAAGGCTTCTTCTTCAGCGGCTGAACCCGTGGCTTTCGACCCGATCAAGGCTGTTGAGGCCTACTCTTCCTCCCCCAACCTAGAAGAATGAGGAGAAGAATTGGAAGAAGAAATGGATGGGCAGCGACCTCCTATCGCCGATTTGGCCGCCGTCATCTTTAAAGGCCGAAATCCGTCCGTCCCAAAGCGCCCCTCTAGTGGCCGGCGCCTCTTCCAGGTCCTCGGCCGATGCCTCCTCTGGTCCTTCGAGCACAGCCGGGGCCTCATCCTCCATTCAGAAGAAGAGCGCCCAGGGCCCGTATCAAGAGAAGAGGGGCAGGTCGGAGGGCCCAGCCACGGATATTCGGCAGCAGGCTATCAAAACTGAAAAGGAAGGGGAGAGGCCTCCACCCGGAAAAAAGGCTCGGGTGGAGGGTCAGTCGGAGCAGTCCTCCGGGTTGGCCTTGGAGTGCCGGCACATCAAGCCACCCCACTTCAAGCCCGACCTCCAGTTCGAGCCAGGCCGATTTCTGAATGTGGAGGATCGGGTAGGGAGCAACTCTGGGGTCATCGCGGCGCTCTCCAGGGCTTGTCCTCTTCCAAGAGATATGGAGAGGCACAATAAGGCCGGAGAGCTGGGTTTGCTCATGTCGTCGATCAAGGCGTCAATTGAGGTGAGTCTCAATTTTTCTGTAAATTTTGTACCACGATTGCTTGTCTATCATGTTTTCCCTTTTCACAGAACGTGCAGAGGCTGCAGGTGGTGGTGGACAGAGTCAATCAGAGTCCCGCAAAGTTCAGTAAGCTGGAGGACGAGAAAAGGAGGGTTGAGGCGGCCCTGGAAGCCAGCACCGAAGATTTGAAGAAGGCGGAGGGGAGGAACACCGAACTCGCAGCAGAGAACAAAGTGGCGAAGACCGATATCATTAATCTGCGAGCTGAGACAAAGCATTTGAAGGGTGCAGCCGAAGCCAAAGTGAAGAGGGGGCATGAGTTGGAAGGCGAGCTGGCGAAAAAGGAAACCAAGCTGGCAAAGAAGGAATAAGAACTCGAATCTTTGAAGAAGGAACAGGTTGAGGCCGAATCCTCTTCTCGGGCCGAGGTCGCTCTTGCTTACAAGGACAGGGTGGATTGGGCGACGGCAGAATACATGGCTCATATTAGAAACCTGAGCCCACAGCAGTATGAAATGGGATGTTGAGATGCTCTGAAGGAATATGGGTTCTTGAGAACCATCCCATATTTGAGAATTTGCCTAAGTTTCAGCCTGCCTCGCCCGATCCTGAGCCAAAATCTGTCTCCAATCCTTCTGAAGCTTGTCACGAGGCCTCGGGTCTTCGTCCTCCGCCTGTGAATCTAGTTGAAGGCGCCCAGGTCCTTCCCCCGCCCGAGACTCCCGGCGAGGTCAACCTGTCAGTTCCTCCTACTCCCCCTATTGGTGAAGCCGCAGCAGAGGGCGCTCCTTGAAAAATGATGTATCTTTTTTTCTTTTCTCTGTAGCTTGGGAGGTTGTAAACAATTTTTGTACTCTTTTTTTTTTATTTGAGAAGGTTTCTAATGAAAACTTTCATTCAATGAAATAGAGATTTTGCTTTCAGATCCTTCTTCTGTCTTTTTGTAATCTTGTCAAGTGACTGAGGTCGGTTCTGTAACTAAAAGGATGTGAGTTCGGTGTAAGAATATAATAACTGAGGTTCTATATCCGGAACCCTTAAATAATCACCGGGCATACAACCTTGGTTCCATAACCAAAAGGAGTTTAGCTTAATCAAACTTGGTCTAAAAGTCCTGTTATAGCCGGTTCCATAACCGAATTAGGACAGTTATTGGGTTCTGTAACTTAGCACTTTGCTTGGCTGGTTCCATAACCGAGCCAAAGTGCCGAATTCCATAACTGAGCTGGTTCCATAACTGAGCCGAAATGTATGTCGAGTTCTATAACTTGGCGATTTGGATAGCTGGTTCCCTAATCGAGCTGGAGGAGGCTGGTCCCGTGACCAGGCCTTTGTCTGGCTGGTTCCACGACCAAGCCCAGGCAACTGGTTCAATAACCGAGCTGAAGATGGTTGGTCATGTGACCGGGCCTCTATCTTTTCATCTAGTATGGAGTTAGCTAACCGCTGTGTACTCCAGCGGCTAACCGCAAGGCAACCGTAAGTCATAGTTAGTTTTCCAGAGAGCACCTGATTTCTAGACCTCCTCTCTGTCACCCCAGCAATTATCTCACGGCTAGCCGCCAAGGCCACCGGCGGCTAACCGTGAGCTAACCGAATTAGAATTTATGACCGTTATCTCTGTGAAATTGAAAAGGGGCTAGCCACCAAATCTAGCCGTTGGATTATTTTCTATAAAACTGAAGCTTGTTTCACTTTACTAAGAGAACTTTTTTAGAAGAGCTTTGTATGCTATTTCCTTCCTAACAAACCTAAGCTCTCAAATCTTGTTCCAAACACTCATGTGTTAGATTTAGGAAAATTCAAGAGCTTTATTAGCTCCAAGATGAGTGTGTTGTGTGAGAAGAGCTTTTTCTAGGATCCCTTATTGTATGAAAGCCTTATCCTTGGTATCCTAGAAGACCAAACCTCTGAACCTTGGTTGTGCTACACGTTGGAAGCTTCTTTCTCAACTCCAAGGCGTCGTCAAGAGGTGAAAGCTTCGACTACTGTCAAAGCTCTTTAGAACTCTTTCCATTTTCATCAAAGGCAAGTGTTCACCCATCTTTAAACTTCTACAATCTGTGATGGTGATTCAGATCTGTGTGACTAAATCACTTTGTAATTGTGTGAGGAGGAGTAGATCTGAGTGATCGAACCTCGATAACAAAATTGAGGTTGAATCAGTACTTATGTAGTTTGATTCTTCTTAATGGAACCAAGGGACTATGTGACCTTTGAGAGTGGATGTAGGTCTCTGTGACCGAACCACTATAATTTTCCTGTGTCTATTCCTTATGGCATGATTTACATTTCTATATATATTATGGAAATTGTTGTGTAGCTCAATAGACACACACACACTTGTGCTTTTCAACTTACAACTAATTATATCTCATCTTTATTGTTTAAGTACTGTCTTGATGAACACATATTCCACTTAAGTCATTCTCTTTATTGTGTTTGTTCTGTTCTTTTTTCTGGTTATTTTAAAATAGCTTTAAAAAGTTTAAAATTGGTAATTGATTACCATTTGTCTTATTCACCCCCCCTCAGGACTTAGTCATTGGCCCTAGCCTGCACTTTCATAAACATCCCATCTAATTATTTCGAGTTTGATCCTCTCATCAAAAACATTTAATTAAACCTTTAAACGAATACTAAATCTATACCATGATGTTCATGATCTTGGTGTGGAGTAACTGTAAAATGCTAAATAAGCATTCAATAAAATCAATGATCCAGAAAAAAAAAAAAACAAAGTATTGCTAGAGCTCCAGGTGAAAGGTGCTCCTATTGTGTGCGTGTATGCGAAAACGTGAATCAACGATCGAGCAATCAATCAACCACACAAGAACAAGCAATCACACACAAGAGATTTACATGGTTCGGCAATCTTACCTACGTCCACAAGAAAGAAACTCGACTCTCATTTGGGTTAACTCTCTATATGATTTGTTCTGTTACAGTATCTCTCATGGATTACACATTACATGAATATATAATGCTCTCTTTCTTATCCCTCAAGAAACCCTATCTTAGTCAATAAGAAAGTCCTGGTACAATTACCAAAATACCCATGACCATGAACCCAATTGGTCTGGACCCACTAAGCCAACAATCACCCCCTCCAGACCATGGGGAAGACGCCTCTAAACCTCCTTACTAGGAGTTCAGTCCTGCCAACTCTGAACACAACTCCAACTTCCCCTTAGACACGACCTTAGTCATCATGTCCGAGGGATTCCTGTCAGCATGAATCTTCTCCAATTTCATGAGATTCTTTTCGATGACCTCACGAATCCAATGATATCTCACATCAACATGCTTCGTGCGGGCATGGTATGTAGCGTTCTTGCTAAGATCCATAGCATTCTGACTATCACAGTAGACTACATACTCTCCTTGCTTCAAATCCAGTTCTCGAAAAATTTTCTTCAACCAAATCATCTCCTTCCCTACTTCATTAGCAGCTATGTATTCTGCTTCGGTTGTAGATAATGTTGTACACTTCTACAACTTAGTCTGCCAGGAAATAGCTCCCTCTGCAAAAGTAAATAAGTACCCAGAAGTAGACAACCGACAATCAAGATCGCCTGCAAAATCAGCATCTGTAAAGCCTTCAAGTACTGGTTTTGAGCCTCAGAAACACAAGCAAAAATCTGATGTACCTCTCAAGTATCTGAAGATCTACTTCACTGTTTCTCAATGCTCTTTCACAGGGTTAGAAAGAAATCTACTCACTAAACCCACTGCATGAGCAATGTCTGGCCGTGTACACATCATGGCATACATAAGACTCTCAACTGCTGAGGAGTATGGAACAGACATCATCCTTTCATTTTCTTTATCTGTAGTAGGGCATAGTCTCTTACTGAGCTTAAAGTGACTGGCTAAAGGCATGTTAACTGGCTTAGCATCTTTCATGTGGAACTTTGCTAGCACCCGTTCAACATATTTCTCCTGTGACAACCACAGCTTCTTGGCATTTCTGTCACGACGTATTTGCATTCACAAAATCTGTCGTGCGGGTCCTAAGTCTTTCATGGCAAAAGTCTTTGACATGTCTACTTTCAGCCTGTCAATCATCTTACTATCATGTCCAACTATCAACATATCATCTACATATAAAAGAAGGATGAAAATTTTGTCATTACCAAACTTACGAACGTAAACACAATGATCTGCAGCTGTCCTCCGGTGCCCGTGACTCACCATGAATGAATCAAACTTCTTGTACCATTGCCTCGATGCTTGCTTCAGCCCGTAGAGACTCCTCTTCAACCTGCAAACCATTTGTTCTTTTCCTTCTACCTCAAACCCCTCCGGTTGAGTCATGTAGATCTCTTCTTTTAGATCACCGTGAAGAAATGCAGTCTTCACATCCATCTGTTCAAGCTCAAGGTTCATGTTGGCGACTAGACCCAAGACAACTTTGATAGAAGTCATCTTCATAATTGGAGAGAAGATTTGATCGAAGTCAATGCCCTTCGTCAGCGCAAAGCATGCTCTCTTTCTTATCCTCCGAGAAACCCTATCTTAGTCAATAAGAAAGTCCTAGTACAATTACCAAAATACCCATGACCATGAACCCAATTAGTCTGGACCCACTAGGCCAACAGCTCCCAGTACAACTTAAGATCATCAGAGTCATGCTATCAATAAGAAAAAATGATCAAGTTTACAGTAATCTATTGTACATGAACAAGCTAGCTGCCATTTACACTGGCAAGGGGTTTATTTTGGACCGTTTATCGTACATGAATTGGAGGTTGAGGTTGCAGTTACAGCCTGTGTTGGACTGTCTTTTGAACATAGTAACAAGCCCATTCCTCAGAACGGCCAGTTACCTCACTAGTAAGTGGCGGCAGTTCTCATTTGGTGTCAGGGTTTGAACTCTGAGTACGCCACATTTTTCCACTTGTGTGGGCTTTCATCCCACTTATGCGGGCTTCTTTTCCATTTGTCTGAGCCTTCTTCATGCTTGTGCAGGCTGTCTTTCCGTGTGTTTGTGGGATCTCTCTTGGGTTCCAGCCTCCTTGGCTGGGTTGGAAAAAAAAAAAAAACCCCGTGCCTATAGTGTAACAGCTCAGCCCAACTAGCTTCTACATGATGCCTCTCTCACTAATTAGTCATTACTTCAAGTAGACACAGGGATGGCAGCCAATACCACTTGTGAGCCATGGATCCATGGCAGCAGTCACTATACACAAACAAGTGGGTAGGCGGCCAGGGGATGGAAATCCAGACTTTGAATATGTGTAACCAAGGTTGGAAAACTTGAAACTCAAACTGAATTCACCCAACTAATAAAAAAAGGAGACTAGGAGTCAGCGTGGTCATTCAGGAGAGTCATCTTTTTCATTTAAACTACTTTAAATATTTTAAGATGGAATAAATGTTCATACAATTATAAATGGTATATCAGATCACCCAAGTTCATGGTAATTAATCCAAATTAATAACCTTTTTCTTGTGCTAGTTGGGAGCTATTGGTCTAGGAGTCATACTTTAACCGAAGGCCCCAAAGACCAAGTTATACTTTAACCGGATGATCCAACGACCGATCGGTCCCTAGACATCTATGTGAAATTAAGGTGCCAACATCACTCAACCATCAATGTGTTCACATCCAAATTAGTAAGGAAAGAAAAACAGAGAAAGAAACCAACCGCACTAGCAACATTTTTTTTCATATAACCAAGTATCTCATCGACTTAACTTGGCCCTAGTGCAAAATTAGGGCGAATCGGTCGAGTCATGAGTCAACACGAGTTTTTCCAACCCTTTTGTGTGACCCGACAAGCACAGTCCAGATTAGTTCAGAAACCGAGCCCAAAACAGTCCACGCACTGCTCATGGACCGAAACAAGTCATGACATAGCATGAAATAAATCTTCTGGAAACCAACGCCACTCAACAAAGGGACCTATTGGACATGTCACATAGAAAAGGAAATCAAATGCTTGGACTACAGAAAAAGCAATCACAAAGTGGGTCCAACATATAAACTACAGATATAAATCCAAATTAAGATTTGCTTATGGTGTGACATTCACATACATGGTTACAAATTGTTGTTATAATGGATTTTCCTTTTCCACAAAAAAAGGGGGTTTTCCTTTTTTCAGAAAAAAAAAAAAAAAAACCTCCATCCTTTCCCATTATTTGAATGGAGCTTAGTATCTGAAATTCCAGCTGACCACCTCTTGGTATGGTGACAACTCTATTGATTATTCTACCAAAAAAAAAACTCTATTGATTCCCATGACTGCTGTGAGAAATACAATGATCCTGTCTACTTGGAGGATTTTCAAGAGACCTGCTTATCAGCCAATATGCTCATGGTTCAGTGGTGTTGGTACCTTAAAAGCGTATTTGACGTGATTTTGGAAAAGTTTCGTTTCGAGAATGAACGAAGAAAAACTTATTTGGGGGCATTCTCTCTCCTTTTATGCACATTTGTAAAACCTCTCCCTCTATACATCTCTCCTTCCTCTCTTTGCCTGTTTAGATTTTTCTAGCAAAATGCATGCGAAACAAATTTTTCTTTTATTTATTCTCGGAAGGAAGCATTCTTAAAATGATGTCAAAAACAGTCCTTAAACCAAGCAAAACTTTTACCACCTATCTAGGCGTGAAACGAAAGCACAGCAACGCCTGAAAATGCACTACAGTGCCAGCAGTGATAGGCACGTTGAAATCACAGTCACTGGTTTTTTTCATGCTATGTTCTATGTTGGTACCTAAATCATGATCAGAACCACTAATCAAATTTAGAAGGTCAAAAACAGTCCTTGAAACAAATTCCGGCCGTTGGATCATTATAGATATTGAGAAATTTAAGAAAGACTCCAAACCATTAGATCTAAATTTCTGAACTTTTGTAGGTTTCATTTTCATGATCCAAACCGTTAATCTTCTTTAAAATGTCAAACATGACTATGATGTGTTATTTTAGGCCGTGATTAGTTATGGATCTTTAGAAAATTAAGAAAGACTTGGAACCGTCGGATGCATACCCGATTGGTACAATGTAGTTCACAAGTTGTACAAGGCAGTCCGTGTTTTTCAAATCTTTGAGTCTTGTGGGCCCCCAAATCAAGATCTGGACCGTTAGACCTCTTCCTAAGGCCCAAAATGGCTTGTCGATCAAATTTGAACCATTGATCAGGCATGAATTGTGAGAGTTTTTTAAAATATCTCAGACCGTTTGATCTAGTTTTTTAATTTCTATGGGCCTCTTTTTCCCTATCCAAACCATTGGTCCCTTTAGAAGGCTAACAGTGGCTAGTGGGTTCGAATTCATCATAGATATTTAAAATTTTGAGAAAAATAATGAAAGACGTGAACTGTTTGATGGACTCGAATTCGCATGTGAAGAGGTGTGGAAATGACAAATAACAGAGTTTATTTCACATGTGACTTATTTGTATATAAGATTATTTATATATGAATCATTTACATATGTGGACCATTTTTCCTTCACATGTGAAATTGACAAACAACCCCTTAGGCAAGTAACGAGGAGTCACAAATGCTTTAGGAGTCTATACATCATAGATCCCTTATTTCTCTAGTGGCAATTGAAATAGGAGTATGATCCCAATCTGAAATGGATGAAGACTTTATGGGGAGATCAGTCTTGCCCCAAGCAAATTACTTAATCCGATGTGGAACCCATAGCATGTAGGTCACATGTGTTAGGATTTGATTTATATTGACTAATTTATGGGTTGGACAAAACCTTGAGTCCGTTTGAGATGGTTCATTCAAGTTGTTATTTTCTATTTATTTTAGAATGGATAGTAATTGAGCCGCCGGAAAAGTTAAACGAAGACTGAAGAATTTTGGGACCCTCAAGCCAAATCCCAGCAAAGTAGTTCGCTATAGTGAACATGTATTTCTCTAGAGCGAAATTGCATCCGAGCCAAAACGGCAAAGACCGCAAGACCCCTGCTCGCTATAGCAAGTGTGGTGAACAATGCCCAATTGAATCTGGACTCTAAGGAGAAGTTTGAGACAAATTGATACTCTTAGTGGATTATTATTAGGAGTCTCTTGCACAGATTTGGGACTATATATTGGATGTTTCCCTTAACGCAAAGAAACACACCGCCTCTCTCATTAATCTGAGTAAAAAATATCTTATAGAGAGACTTAGTCTCTAAAGCCATTGAGAGATTATTCTGAATGGCTGCTCTAGAAGATTTTGTTGTTTCTACTCTTTTGTAGAAGATTGATCATCTTGGTTGGCAAAGTATGATGAGATCGAGTAAAGAGAACAGTGCACGGCAAGGAAGTCGCGGCAGCGAAAATTGTGCAAAAACAACTACAATCATTAAGTTGATGTACTGATTGAGTTAAAGAAGTTGTGAGTATCTCTTATAATTGTTCGCGAGTTCTTGATTTCTGGATCCTTGTTTTTCTTTTTGGAAAGGGTTTCCACGTTAAAATTGTGTCTGTCTTTTTGGTGTGTGATTGGTAGATTTATTTGCTAGTTCTATTTTATTTGGTTGGTTATATTCGCTGCATTGGTTTGCTTAATTAGACTAACCTCCATTTTTTTGGATTTTGCAAAACTTTCAACATGGTTTTTTACAAATTGATTAGTCTAACTTACAATGAAGAGGTAAAATAATAATTCACCCCTTTTAAGACTATATAATAATACAAGGTCATTTCATAAGTTCCCTTGAGAGTTAAGAAGACGAAACCTAAACAGATGTGTTTAGTTTATGTAAGACAACCACCCACGCACGTTTTAATGTCATAGTTGGAATCCATTCATCTAACCACAAAGGAGTATTTTCTACGTCTATGAAGCTGTAGCTGGAAAGAGTTGACAAAAGAACGAAGAGAGAGCTGGAGAGATGTAAAGAGATTCATGCATTAAATGATGCTGGGAGAAGTCAAGACGTGGGGATTGGGGAAATAAAAGAATGGGAAAAAGATCATCATTACAACACCATAGGAATTAGAATACAAGCTCTGATCTGTTACATGGCCATTATCTTTCCGGACATAGCGGAGCATGAAACGGGCAATCAAGAATGTTCCATTGGAAAAAGGATAATAACCACCGACTGTGGCACTGAGTTTTGGGATTCAGATCCATTAACCTTGTGGGCCCCAACATGAGAGGAAGTGGTGAGTTCTAATTTGATGTCATATTTTTGCAAAACCCTCCAATGTCATAGAAGATTTTAGTTTTTCATATTGCCCCCAAGAGATTTTTGGTTTCGCCCCGGTTTGTATGGGATTGTCTATATAATACGAATTCATAGTCAAATAGGTACCAGCGTAGGATTATTAAAGAAGTGAGGAATGAAAAATATAAAATAGATGCATATAGATGAGACACTGAATTGATTTTTTATTAAGTGATAGATTATTTGATAGTGATTTTTTAATACTTACATTTCGTTACTTAGTTTTCCTTTACAAGCTCCTTTAGATTCCTATAAATATTATTCTAATTAATTACATGAAACAACCAAGGCCAATAGGAACTAGTATTTCTCTATATTTGAGTTACTAGGGTCACAGTTGAAAATCAGATCAAGCTTTTTTGCTTCCTACCTGAAAAATGTGCAGCACTAAACCATGAAAATGAATGTGCATGAAAAGTTAGCATACTGTTTGATTTGCAAACTCTCTATATATCCAAGGGTGTTTTGGCTAGCTTACAAAGTTCTCAAAATTCTCATATATTTAGCCTTAAAATTATTTTAGGGGCTCTTGAGCATTGTGGTTCTTATAAGAAGACAACGTCTCAAATTCTTAAGAAATCCCCAAATAGGAATTCTCAGATATCCTCCAATTGAACAGACTTATTTAGCATTGTACAAATATACATATGGAACATGTTTAGCTTGGCTCGACTAGGCTTGGGCTTGAGCTTCACTCGTGCTACTTAAGCCAAGTTAAATTTAGATATATTGGATATTGTTAGCCAACATAACCAAAAACTTTTTTACAGGACCCAACTAGCAACCCATCCAAACCTAGCAACCAATAGGGAACTCCCTGATAGTCACTAATTTCAAGGATTGACAAACATCCGAATAGACTGAACCATTGGATCCAGGATTGAATATTTTTTTGAATATGAAGCCATTAAACTTGTGGGCCACCGATGAAGGGGTTTGGTGCATGGATTTGGGGTCAAACTTATACCTGGAGTGGTCTCGCATAAATCTTTTTATCCCCCTGGTCCCATCCCCAAATGGGGCCCACAATTGGGCTCCACAAAATGGTTCTCATACAATATATGAGAACTAGTTCTCATATGAATATTACCATTAATTATTTATCACTGTTCTGGTGCATGACGAAACCACTACCCCTCTTTAGGTAAGTATGCCTCATGGATCCACCAACCAATATGCCACGCACATCTCAAAACGATCCATGCGCTTGGCTAAATCGATCTTCCAATTTACATAGTAACACCTTCAAAATGCAAGATTAATAATATAAGTCAATAGTTGTATCTCCTGTTCTAATATATATGCTAGATTATCAACATCATCATTGATGCTTTAACCCATTATTGGAGTAAATCAACTCACATTTATTTAGAATTATACCTTGTAAAATTGCACAATTTTACAAATGGCTTACAAAATCTCTCATAGGCAATGTGATTAGAATTGTATAAGTGGCTAAGAATGAAGAACTAAAGATAAGTTTACAAAACCAACCATCAAATAACCTCCTCTTTGATGGCAATAGACTCAATGAAAGATGAAGCTGATTCTTCAACATCTAAGAAAGCCAGGGTCACATTAACATCTTTATCGCATATCCTTCACACTCACCCTTTTAATAATCCTTCCATGGAGCTCACTTCATCTGGAATTCATGTCTTTAAGTTCCTATGTCATTTATGCAAACAAACGGGTGATCCTTAAAACTCATACATCAGTTGTTTCCAATACCATGACACTCATAGATTCTCTGGCCCTTTATTGGAGCCATTCATTTGTTGTCTTTAATTTAGACAATCATCTTTACATAACTTCCTCATTTGTTCTACTTGGATCTTAAGAACTTCACTGTTGCAGTAGTTTTCAATGGGATTGAAGGAGATAGATGGCATAAATGCAAAAATAGAAACCTCCAAAGGCATAAACGGGGTCTCAGCATCATATTTAAGTAATTAAACTGCACATAGTTTTCATTACTCAAATAAACTAAATGAATGGTCAATGCTAGAGGGTGAGGATGTCTCTCCTTTGGGATCGACTTGGGGCCCTCCACAATCAATCCTACTCCCTCACATTCGCAAACTGGATTTTGACACTTATCCACTTAATACTCCCACTGGATTGAAATCCTTAAAATATTATGTCCTCAAAAACCAACAAACTTGAGGTCCATGATAAAGGGGTTAAGATGATCTAATAAAATTAGAGTTTTACACACATGTAGGAGTAGGTCTCATTTTGATCTTCTTTTGGTGTGGCCCCAGGTTGGCCCCCACAAAGGATCACATGGAGGGTCCACGAGAGACATCCACACCATGGCACACCCCATAACTGAATAATTGCAATCAATTACAGAGTGCTAGCTTACATAATGGATGACTCTTATTGATTATTGTACGTTCGTCATCAAATTAGCATGGTTTCATTGGATATTGGAGCAACGACCCAATGTGGGAGGTCGATCCAAATGGCTCATGCTCAAATGTCCAAATGGCTCATGTTAATGGTGCACTCAAACATCCTTCTCATGGGGAAAGAAAATGCACTGTCCCATGTGCCACCTTCCCTTCTCCTTCCAAACATCCCTCTCATGCCCCACCTCACTCAATTTCAAAATCACAAATTAGAAGATAATGGTCCCTTTCACTTGCAATGTACAATTTTTAGTTGCTATTTGATTATTATTTCCCTCTCTCTCTCTCTCTCTCTCTAAAAAAAACTATAAAACTGCTCATCTGTCAACATGCTGACGGCCGATTCTATTGGCCGGCATTGTATTTATACTCTCTCTTCTCTCTCTACAACTTTTTATCTTCATCTTCTTTTGTTGAGAATTCAGAGTACTCCATTTTGATCGATCAGTTTCGGGTCGAACCCGATCATGGAGGGGCGATTTATCACAAACCCATTTATCTCCGATCAGGAAGAGCCAGGAACCACGCCGGAAAACGGGCCGTTTTACATCGGAAAAACCAGTGCCACGTCATCTCCCAAGAGAAGGTTAGTAGACCCAAAAGAACGGATTTTGCTGGAGATGTCGGATCCTTGTGGGATCTAACTTCTTCTCAGATTTGCCCTTTTTGGACGGTCCTGATTTCTTTGGGGGTATTTATTTTTTTTTTTTGTAATTATTGTGTGGAGCAGGAGAGGAGCTGTTGCAGAGAAGAGAGTTGTGTCCGTACCGATCGGAGAAGTGGAGGGATCGAATCCACCGTCCGATTCGTGGGCCTGGAGAAAGTACGGCCAAAAGCCGATCAAGGGCTCTCCATATCCGAGGTGCGTACGCCCCACCCTCTAACGTGCGCCTCGAGTGAAACTGGCCTTATCCGACGCCGCCCGCCGTGATGGGCGGCCGCCTTCCTCGCCGCCGGCTTATTCTAGAAAAGCACAGTGTGTTATGCTAACATGCGCCTCTTCAGTTCTTGGTTTTTTATTTGTTGTTTTTTTTTTTCTTCCTACCATAGCAGGGCCGCCCTAAGCGGGTGGGCCCATGGTTGGCGCCGTGTTTATCGGTGCATCGTCCCGGGATTCTATTGGCTTCACTAACATGTGCCACCTGGCGAATTTCATTTATTTGCCGCGATAACAGTGAAATTATTTTAGATGTACTTAGATGTGGAGCTTCATCATCTATGGATTATTTGAATCGTTCAAAAACGAATTCTATTTCTTCCAATAAAATATTTTAGAATTTTCTTTTTAATAGAAGTTAATCATATATATTATTAATTATATGAATTAAACTTTTTATTAGTGATACACTCAATTTAAATTAAATATGATGGGATTAGCTGCTATTGAAGTAAAATGTTTGAAAAGAGATTGACATTCATTGGCTCATTTGGTATATTTTACATGTAAAATAAAATATAGTAAAGCATCAAATCAAAAGATAATAAAATATAACAAGATTATGAATGTATTTTTATTTTTAATTTTGGTGGTTCGATGTGAAAATCTTTTTTACTTTTTTTTAGAAAATTGGAGTTTTTTTATTTTTTAGTAGTTAAAGAATGTGGTTTTTTTCTTTTCTTGAAAAAATAAAAAATATTAACTTAAAATAATATTGATGTGACCTCACATCTAAAAAAATCATAAAAACTTTACTTGACTTTTACTTTGTTAGGTGCCAAGCGGGATTTATTTTAATTTTTATAAAATAGTGTCTTCTTGTTTACTCATGTACTCTTGGTGTGGGCAGGGGTTACTACAGATGTAGCAGTTCCAAGGGTTGCCCTGCCAGGAAGCAAGTAGAGAGGAGCGGTGTGGACCCCACCATGCTGGTGATAACCTACGCCTGTGATCACAATCACCCGTGGCCCACGTCCAGAAACCCCACCAAATCCGACACCAAACCGGCCGAAACCGAGCCGGCCGTTTTATCCGGCACGGCCGAAACCGACCCTGACGACAGCTTCCACGACCTCGAGCCGGACGCTACGATGCTGGCCGAGGACTACTCCTGGTTCTCTGACGTGGCATCCTCTCCCGCCAAAGACCCCCTCCTCGAGGGCCCCATTTGCGCGGGAGCCGATGCTGACGTGGCGACTTCTGTTTTTCCGATGGGGGAGGAGGACGAGTCGCTGTTCGGCGATCTGGGGGAGCTGCCGGAGTGCTCGGTGGTGTTCCGGCGGTGTAGCTTGAGAGAAGCTAATTGGTGCGGGAGCACCGGATAGTGTAGTGCGCAGGACACCGTTTCCTTAATTTTTCTTTGGTGTTCTCTTCTCATCCTTCAAGGCAGGAGTGAGTGGGGGCCTGATGCATGAATTGCTAAAATCAAAGAAGAGCAGTAGAAGTCAGCAAGGAAGAGGATTTTTTTTTTAATTTAAATTTTGATTTTTGGGTTGGGAAGGGTGAAAAGGTGGAAAGATAATAATAAAGGAAGTAGGGGTGGGTTTGTAGGTGTTATCTAATTGGAGTAGTGTCTTAATCTTCTTGTAAGTATCATCATTGCTACTTTATCTAACAGTCATCTCTGGCAATCTGATATTTTATTTTATTTTTACTGTTATTTTATTTCATGTGAGGATGACAAAATTTTGAAGTGTATTAGTGCTGGGTGATTGCCATGAAGATTTGGGATACTTTGCTGCCCTGATTCAAATATAACCATCATCATTATTATTGTCTTTTAGGGGTCGTTTGTGCAGAGTGATTAGGGGGAGGAGAAATGGCGTCCCGTGGCGTTTGGTGCAATGATGAAATGGCAAAAAAAAAAAAAAAAAACTCCGATTTTTAGGCAATTTTGCGTCGGACAGAATCTGAAAATTTTAACATTTAGGTCAAACTTCCAATGTTGGGAAAGAGGATATGCCATGACTCTACGCAAATGAATACTTAGGGCCTATTTCTTAGTAGTGGCTTGGGGTTTTTGGGACATGATGACATTTCCAAATCCCTTATTTTTTTGACAAGAATTTATTAATTCCAATACATGAAAAGTCTCAATTGGCTTTTAATAATTTAGGAATTTCACCTTGTCTAGGAATTTAGGAATTCTTCAAATAGAAATTCCTGGAATTCTAATAAATGAATAGGCTCTAGGAGTAGTGTTCACCTAATCTATCTCAGGTCAGATTATTTTAGATATATAGTGTATCTATATACCTGCGACTAAAATTTTTCAGATGATTTTTTATTAATCTTAAATTTTCATGGGTCGGTCTTGTCTCTAGATACTTTACTTTTGAATACACTCATTTTCAATTCTATTTTTTTCAATTTTTATCATACATATGTCTCAACATCCTCATTTGTTCTACGGTCTTTGTTTTTCATGTTTGACTTTTCTAATTAGCCAACATTTTACGCCATAGAGTGGTGTTCAAGTCACGGACATTGAAACTTTTTTTTTTAATCCTATTGTCATGGCGATAACAAAAAATTCCAAGAGCAAACTGTTCTAAGTGAAATTATTAAACTCAAATAAAGAAAAAGGAATTATTAAACTCAAATAAAAAAAGAGGGTTGTATCAAGGAGGTTGGCAACCCCTATAATCCTACATGAACTTTGAGACTTTAAATATATATATATATATGCATCAATTAATGGGACCCACTTATGAAATCCAACCTCTTAAAATTGAATGTCAACTCACTTTAGACCAAATTTCACTAAATGTCAAGATTAATCTCATCTTAAACATGTAATTCGGAGTGAAAGGGGTCCAAATTCCAAAGTCTGCCACGTGATGAAGTAGGATCCATTGATTCTTTCCGAAGCTCCTAAAGTATACGTCAGAGAAGACGTCATCATCTATCTCATCCAACCTCACCTCACCTCACCTCACCTCACCCCATGTGATGCAAAAGGAACCCTATAGGAAACTCGGGTTTGGGTCTGTGTTGTAATGAGGCCCACCTGAGTACATGATTTGTTTGTGGGCCAAGAGGGTTTTGTGATGTGTGGCCATTCTTTTTTTCACCCAAAGAGGAATCTTGTGTTGTTATTCCTTTTATATAACAAATCAAGTTCCATCTATCAAGACAAATCAAAAAAAATTTCAATGATTAATAGCTTGTTTATTCGGAAGAATTATGAGAATTCTGATTTCCAAATGCTGCCTCCAAAGTAGATTTTCAAATGCTCAAAACCCATCTAGCATTTGAAATGCCGGAAACCTGAGATTTCATAAGGCTAAAAGTGCCTATTCATGTGATCAGTAATTCTTAGTTATTGTATCAAACAAAGTATTTGAAATGCTCATGAGAGGAGATAAGATGTCAAATCATGTTAGAAATTCTCAATCAAGGCCGGCTCGAGACAATTTGAGGCCTAAAGCAACAATCCTAAATGAAGCCTTTTAAATATTTTTAATATTATTGTAAATATTTTAATCACGGCTTATTAAAACTTCTTTTTTTTTTTTACCTTATTGCCACGGCAATCACAAAATATTCCAAGAGCAAATTGTTGTAAGTGAGAGTACTAGGCTCGAAAGAAGACAATGGTTGCATCAAAGAAGTTGACAACCCCCGCAAGAACTTTAAACTTTATATATATATATATATATACACACAGATAAAGGAAAATATTCTTTTGCATCCATTCCTCACCATGTTATGGTGAGGGACAACATAGTAGGGTTGACTTTATAACACATCCGAATCATCCACACACATGGAATCCTCTTAAGTACATTAGACCCATTAAATTTTCATATATCGAAATGGATTAGTCCGTTGGATCGAGGGTCAAATTTTTTATTGGATACACTACTATATATAAATATATATGCATCAATATATAAATATTGGATACACTTGTAAAATCCAACCTCTTAAAATTGAATTTCAACTCTCTTTAAACCAAATTTCCCTCTAATTAGATTGGATTTTGGACAAATGTCAAGATTAATATCATCTTAAACATGTGATTAGGCATGAATTCTAGTATTCTACATGAAAGGGGTCCAAATTCCAAAATCTGCCACGTGAATAAGAGGAGGGGATCCATTGTTTCCTTCGGAAGCTCCCAAAGTGTACGTCAGAGAAGACGTCATCATCTATCTCACCTCTCACCTCACCTCACCTCACGTGCTACTCATGTGATGCAAAGCTGCCCTATAGGAAACTGTGGCTTGAGTCTGTTTTGTAATCACTAATCAGGCCCACCAGAGTACCTGGTAATCAAAGGACTAGGAAAAGTAGGTACCTGATTTGTTTGTAGGCCAAGAGGATTTTGTGATGTGTAGATTCTTTAGCATGTTTGGGTAATGTCCTCCTATAGGAATCCTTAGTTGTTTTTCTCGTTTCCAAAAAATTCCAGAGTTGGGTAAAGAGAGGAAAAGTAAGATAAGATTCTTTAAATCCTCATTAAAAATCCTCTTTCATTGATTCCTTCCTCTCCACCTTTCCTATCGAATCTTGTAGATCCACAATGACAAAGAAGCACTTGAGTGACTCCTCGTCTATGTTGCCCAAATCCAGAAGGCAGTGACTCCTCTCCTAAGAACTTCTCAAAGAAAATGCATGGTTTCATGGAAATGTAGAAATCCTCTCGATAGAGGATTCCTCCCTTTTTACCAAATGTACATTGGCACATTTGGTAAACATGGAGGAATCATTATCCAAAGGATTCATTCATTCCACTAGAACAATGTTATCCTCTCTAAGGATGTTTTAGGGGACGAATCACTGCATTCTAAGTTCGAAAAAACACCAAGGAGGAGTCACTTTTGTAGCTTTTGTGTTTCTTTACCTCCGTGGATTTGTAAAATTCGATGGACGGAGGTGGAAAAGAAGGAATTAATGGAAGAGAGGATTTTGGATTGGTTTAGAGGATTAACATTGTCCTCTCACTTTTCCTCTGTTCACCTAAACTTGGATTTTCCTCTGAATCGACGAAAACAAGAGAGGATTCCTCTCCGAAGACATTACCCAAACATGAATCCTCTTGTCATAGACTCATAGTGGCTGATTAAATACCATGATCTGGGATCATCTTAAACCTTAATTTTAGGATCTAACTATCTAATCTCTAATGGCTATATAAAGGGCTTTCTTTTATGATTTGAATGGCTATTAATTCAATTTCAAATTAGGGTGGGGTCTATTTTTGGTTAATTAGCAAGTGTTGAAGACTTTTATGCAGAGTAACTTATGCAACCAAAAGGGCGGGAACAAGATTTCTTAGCCAAATGATTTCCTGCCCCCCACTTTGCCTGGTGCAAAGTACAAATGGCGCCTAACTAGATTAATTAGTAGATTAAGTGTGCCCCATTAAACATAATATTTGGCCGGACTTTGTTTTTATTCAAAGTTCATATGAAATTACAGGGAGAGAGAGAGAGAGAGAGAGAGAGAGAGAGAGAGAGAGAGAGAGAGAGAGAGAGAGAGAGAGAATGGTATGGTATGGTATAAGCAATGGAACTTTCTTATGGGGCTAATTTAATTTGTTTTTTGAGAACTTTCTTATGGGGCAAATTTTTGTTTTTGGATACCCAGTCAAGGGCCTGGGACTCAAAAGAGAACCTGCATACACACGAGAAAGCAGTCAACTCAAGTGGAAGGAAAGCCCACACACGCAGAAAGAAATCACACACAAGTGAGAAAGGAGCCCACACAAGCGAGAAGAAGTACCCAGGGTTCAAATCCTAGTCAGCCAGGTAAGAATTGACTCTCCTTACCCCTAAGGTAAGGAGCCGTTCTTCTTATGGGGCTAATTAGGGCACAATAAGTTCTCAACCATAGTTGGGAGATGTAGGAAATCTTTGAAATTACGGTTCTAAGATGCATAACGGTTAAAAAAAAAAAGAAGAAGAAACCCCAGCACAATCGAAGGTGCTCATTGTTGCGTCTTTAAGGTTGTGGGTTCAAGTCACATTACCAATAAAAAATAAAAAACATATGTCAACATGTAAAATTAAAATCATGATTATTTTGACATGTAATTGGGTTGAAAGTTCAAACTTCAAACTGAAGACCTGAATCTGATCCATTTATAATTTATACGCTCAAGCCTTTGCTAATCTTGGAAACCTTAACATTAGTGATGAGTATGTGATTATTTGAATATTCAAAAGACTTTTATCCAAACAATGATAGGTATGAGACCTACTTTTAGAATAGAGATTTGAATCTAGATCCCTAAAACATACATATAAGAGTGCTTCCAACCATAAGACCTAAATTTGTAACTAAATAATTTAGCACTATTGTTTTGAGAGTCTAAGGGTCCGTTTGGTGTTTCCATCTTCCTACGAGATAAGGATAAAGAAAACATATTTGATAAGTGTAAATCGATATTCTGAATTATTGTTCTCGCAGAAAAGAATTCCAAAATCTTAAACTACTAGCATAAGAAAGTTGGAATATTTTTTTCTTTTTAAGAACCTACTTATCTCTTGCCTTTTATAAAAGATCATTTGAGACTCCAAATCCTCTATAATTTTTTTTTTTTTTTAAGAACCTACTTATCTCTTGCCTTTTATATAAGATCATTTAAGACTCCAAATCCTCTCACACCTATCCTAAAGATACATTCATGTTCACAATCTCAAAGGTGGCCCCACTTTCTAAAGTCTAAAGGTGGGTCACATGGTCATGCTTACAAAAGGTGGGCCCATATTATAACTCCTATAGTGGCGGGATTACATTATAAGGCCTCATTTCTAATTTATAAAGGTGGGTACCATGTTGTAGTTTTTAAATGTGGGTCCCGTGTTCATAATTACAGAAAATGTGGGTCATATAGTCACAATTGCAAAAATGTGGAGCTGAGCCACTTTGTACATCGGCCCACATTGTGAATCCTATGAATGTCACCCAATGTTTTTAATTTTTAAAGATAGTTACCACATTGTAATTTTTAAAGGTGGGCCCCGTGTTCACAATCAATAAAAAAAAAGTGGTCCCACATTACAATTCCTATAAAGGTGTGCCCACATTGTAAATCTTATGAATGTGGGTCACATGCTCACAATTACAAATGGCGGGCTCACATTGTAAATCCTATAAATGTGGGGCCCATATTCTAATTTCTAAAGGTGTGTACAAATTCTAATGGTAGGTCCCATATTTAAGGGTCATAAAAAGGTGGCCTCATATTATTATAATTCCTATAAAGGTGGGTCTACATTGTAAATCCTATGAACATAATCTCATATTCTAATTTATAAAGGTGGGTACCAAGTTGTAATCTCTACAGGTGGGTTCCATGTATGACAATAATAGAGTAATGCAAATAATAAAAGGTGGGTCCCACATTATAAATCCTATGATTCTCTTGCTTTCGTTCAGTAAAAAAAGATATTTACAGTGTTACCAAACAAGTTCTGTACAGTATATTTTTAGTAGAGTAATTTAATATAATATTGTCAAACAAGTTTTGTAGAGTATAGTCTCAGCACAACCGATTTGGACACAAATTGGGATCAAAGCGAGAAAGATGCCAAACGGGTTAGCATAACTTCATAATAAAAAAAAGATTTAAAATAAACATCTTAAATACAAAAGAGTCAATTAAATGATATATGATTAAGTTGAGTAAACTAATGAATATAGCCGAAGTAATATAGGCCCTTAAAACACATATCATAGTCCTATTAGGTCGAAATATACAGGGCTTTAATTTCGAATTAGAATGTTTAGATCCTATATGCATATATTCAAATCAGAATCTGGATTTCCCCTGGAAGTGAAAATAGATTCCTTCAGAACTGGAGACTTCAGACTGCTCATATAATCAAAAGGCCATTTGCAACCGTGGTTAATTACAATCCTAGTAAGTAGTCACTTTGGGGGTCCCAAAGCTGTTGTTTTGGATAAGGAGCATATGGTGCGCGCTTTGTAATGTTATTATTATAACTTTGATTCTCTGCAAAACCGTGTGGAATGTGGAGCTGTTGAATGAAGATACAGGACAAAAAATTACCAATCACCAAGAGCCCAACTGACATGACCTTTGATCATTTAAACACATGTGGTTTAAAATTGTGGTATGGTAGTGGAATCGGCCGACCCCAAAAATCGATACAGTATCGATCGCAATTCTCAACCTGGTGTGGTTATTGTGGCCTGAATTTCTTTTAAAAAGATCTAAAAAATATCCTAAAAATTCATAATATTGAAAAATGATAGAAAACAATAAATATATATTTTTCATAAGTACACACTTAAAACCAAAATATCGGTCGCCCTAAGTCATAACTTCCTAACTTGTTGTTTTATCTTTAACTATGAAATACATCAAGTTTTAATGTTTAATTTTTGTGTCAATCCTTATAATTTATGAATACATTAATGTAACCTATATCTAAAATCCAAACCACTAAAAATAACAATCACCGCTTATATTAGCTTTATAATAAATAAATCTCATTCAAATTAAAGTTAAGCCCACAATTGATTTTGGTCTTGCTACATGATTATAATCATTAGCCATATCGTGTCATATATTACTTCAAGGTCTAGCCGTCTAGAATACTTCGCTACGACTAAGCCCATTGTTGGGTTGGCCACCCTTGAGTTTGTACTTATATTTTGTAAGCATATTTTTTATAAGTGATCAATATGTAAGTGGACCTAAGTCTTACTTGATTAAAATTTGTTGAGGACTTAGTTAGATTGGAAAAATTATTGAAAACAGGTCAGAACAAAAAAATCGGGTCATTATGTGGTTTAGATCTTTTATTAGTGGGCCCTATTAGAATGAGATTCTAGTTAGGGACGATTACCATACAAGAGATCTTAAACCTGACAATCGCCCTCAAAATGTCGAAAAATATGTAATTACTACAGAACCATTCGTCTGTAGGATATCGCACATTGCGATAACCTAAGGATGTAGCATAATGCAAGATTACCCCTTCTTCCCCAAATTTGGTATTATATAAGTCGCACTTTTTTAAAAATTTCTCAATAACTATGATAGATCAACGGTTCAAATTTGATGTCATATTAGTTCTTACACTCATACAACTATCCAACGGGTTGGATGGTGGTTTGGAGGTCCTACAGTCAAGTGAAAAAAAAAAAAACAGAATGTTCAAGTTTCATTTATTCTATTGTGATAATGTTACATGTAAAATCAATGGTTCTAAGGTTTTTCCTCATTTTTGGTAGCTATACATTAAATAGGAGGTTGAAAACTTTATGGCTAGCCGTTTTCAGTATTTCAAAGAAGATTAACGATCTTGATTGTAATTATGGGGCACACAAAAGTTTAAAAAAAGATATGTGGTTATTCAATTTTTATCAAATATCTTGAGATTCAAGACAGATCAACGGTTGAAATTTGGTATATGGGTCGTATTTGACCATATTAATATTTCCGACGGTTTAGATCATCATTAATGGTCACATAGTTTAACAAAAATTAAACAAAGCGTTGAGGGAAGCATTACCGTCCATAGCATTACCGTCTATATAAATCAATATAGAACTGTGAAAATAAGTTATCTCAATGATGGAAATGCGAAACTGAGGCACCCCAAAAGTAGGCTAGGATCAGCCCTCCCTATTAGTTTCCCTCTTCAAAACTTTTTTTTATTTTTTTTGGTAAATAAACTTATAATAAAACCATCAAAATGAAAAACAACAAAAGAAAACACGTAACAAAATCAAACCCCCACAGCTAGTTCAAAGGCAGCCCTCTCCCATACAATATCTTGATTAATAGAAAAACAAAGTTTGACAAGCTTTATGAGCTTTTGACCATTTAAACTCCTAGGGATTAAAGAAGAACTTACAAAATTAAATATGGAGCTTAATCCTTTAATGTATGAAATAATACGCCTAATAGACCAAATCATCCTCCTTCAATGCCTTCAATGTCAAATTTTGAAACTCTTGTTAACAGTTTACTTCTTCTTTTTTTTTAAAAAAACTCGACCTACTTATCCGATTTAAACTCAATTGATAATAATCTTTTTTTTCATTTAAACTACAATTGATAAAGGCCGGTCAAAATTGAGTCAAATTTTAAATCACAATTGAACTCCAATTTCGGAACCAATGAAAAAGGAAAAAAAATCAGTTTTATTTGATATAATGTTGGTGTTTGGCTGAAAATACCATCAATGCTATCTCTATCTTTATGCAGATAGAAAGAGTCTAAATCAAAGTCATACTCAGTATTTTATATATGATTTAGGACTTCTACCTTCGAAAGAAGTAACCAGTTCCTTGCTTGCGATAAAGCCCTAAAAATTCTCCATGCTACCTATTACTAAATGCTGTCTTTAATCCAAATCATTGGCCATGATCAAACCTTGTTGATTATTGATCATCTTTCCTGATTTTTGAAATTGTTGTCTCTAGATCCTTGGCCTGAGATCTTTTATGAGTTTTGGGCCCATAATTTAGTGGTCAAAGGTTGTTGATCTCATAAGATTATTGATCCTTTCTAAATTTGATATATGCGTCTGTAAATTTGCACAATAAATTTGGAAAGGCTGCTAATTTTCATGACCAACTTTAGATATATTTTTGCAAGAAGTTGAGCCAAAACGAAAGACCATTAAATCATTCAAATTAAAATCAAATCAGAAGAGAAACCACATTAAACTAATCTTCTTTCCATCTCAAAGTTTACAATGTCCCAAAAACATAGGGTTGTAAACGGGTTGGTTCCGGTCCGGGTCCAATGTGGAACCGGACTCGGAATCGGAACCGAAACCGTTTTCTAAGAGGGGGAACCGGAACCGGAACCGATAATATTAATGGGAAACAGAACCAGAACCGGAACCATTTGTGAGGCGGGTCTGGTTCCGATTCCGGGTATAAGATGTAGAAAAGTAGAAACCCTAATGTAGAAAAGTAGAAAGTAAAAAGGGTTCTGTATTCACATATTAAAGTTACCTTATGTTAATGTATATTGGATCGGATCCTGGGTCCATGGGTCTGAGCCACTGTGGATCCGGAACCGAAACCGTTTAGGTATCTGTTCCAAAAAAAGGATTTGAAATCGAAATCATTTGCTTATCGGGACCAAAATAAGAATCTAGACCCGGAACCTAACGGGTCGGAACCTTCAGGTAATCGGAGAATCGGGAACCCATTTACAACCCTACAAAAACATTAAAGTTAGAACTGAACTATGGTAGACATGAGGGGACCGAAGCAGATCTCTTATCTCAACTCAAAGTTTACAGTATCCCAAAAACATTGAAGTTAGAACTGAACTATGGTAGACATGAGGGGACCCAAGCAGATCTCTTGATGCCATAGGGATCCCTTCTACCGCAAAGGCTCCCATCACTAGCTAATATCTTGATGCCATAGGGATCCCAATCTGGTTCGAAATTGATCCCAATGAAACTATAATAGATGCTATTGCTTTTGATCCCCATTTCCGGGGCACAAACTGAAAATGAGCTCGCTGAACTCAAGAACAAAGTCCTGTTACCTAAGTTTTCCACTTTCACCCACTTCTTCTTAATCATATCTGCTCGAAAAAAATGAACTCGCTAATCGCTGACCATGTCTCTACTCCAAAAAGATATTTTCCCATCAATAACTCTCCGCAGGATTCCACCAGAAAATGCCACTTCACCGTCATCAACACCGGTGGTGGGAACAGATACTTTTTCATCCTCACAGTAGTAACGGAAATGCGAAAACAAGGGTCAATGACTGCAAGACTCCAATCCTTTTTCAATGCATACAACTTTCCTTTGCAGAAGACGAAATTAGTGACAAGATCAACATCCACTACACCAAAAATCGGAAATTGGAACGGAAAAGCGTTCCTAATCCTTCCGTTCCTAATCCGTTAAAGTGTTCCAATTTCCGTTCCAATTTGGATTAGGAACAGTTGGTACCAAATTGGAACGGAAATTGGAACACTTTAACGGATTAGGAACGGAAGGATTAAGAACGCTTTTCCGTTCCAATTTCCGATTTTTGGTGTAGTGATCGATTCCCTGCCATTTATAAGGACGCTGATCACTCTCCCATTGATAATGATATGGATTGTTGAGTCTCAGTCGGTCGATAGAGCATGAATGAATTATCTGATCTCGTGACAAGGAGAACGCCATCCGGGTCGGATGGAGTTGAGAAGAAAACACAATGAAGATAAACGGTTCTCTGTCTTTGGAAGCTGAATATAACTCTGAAAGCAATGATTGTTATATTCGTCGACGAAGGGATTGAAAAGGTGGAACCTCTTGGAGGAGTCGAAGCGATTCTTAGTTTTCACAACAGCCAACCATGAGAAGATGAAAGACAACGACCATTATGGAAAGGTGTCAAACCATCATGCCAAGGTATCGTAAAATATTTATTCTCTGAGGGACTGGGACTGATGTAGCTGACGCCTTTTTCATCAATGTGATGAATTAGGAAAGGGAGTTGAGCAGGAGGAGGATAAGCACATTGTGTTTGAGCCATGCGCCATGAGCGGCAAACGGATCCGAAGATTAGATATATATTGCCTTCGTGCCAAGCAATTTAGTATCTTTTTAAGAAGGTATTGTTGAAGATGAGACCAACTAGCTTCCTCCATGTGAAGAAGAATACTGTAAAAACCTACAAGAGGTGTTACACCCCAACCCGAACCGATCTTGTTTAATGCTAATCAATTGTGTTTTAGTTAATTTAATCATACTTAGTGACTAATTAAGGTAGTTTATGTAAATTATGATTTTTCCAAATTTCATCAGATGCACATCCTTTTGACATCATCGTGTGTATTTCGACGAGCTTGTCGATTTTCGTATTAAACTTCCTTTCATTTGATCAACCGTTGCTAAAATGGGCCATCATTTGACTCATTATGGAAATACACAAAACCCATGGACTTCTTTGCAAATTAGGCACCCTTAAAAGAACCCATCCTTATCCTTTTAAACCACTCAACTATCCCATTCGTTTCACTGTGCTGGGAGAGCTTCTTCCACAATTTCTTTCCTCCCATTCCTTTTTCTCTTTTCAAATCAATTGGTGCATGTGGTTGAAAGACAATTAGTTGGAGTCTTCTTCTTCTCCATCTTCATCTTCTCCACCCTCTTTACCTTCATTTGTTGACAAGAACCCATCTCCATTATCTCCAACTCTTTCCAAATTCGGAATTATTGTCAAGGTAAGAATTAAACCCCATCTTTCTTTGTATTTTGAGTTGAAATAGAGTCAAGGGACTCTATTGGAGTCATATTTGCATATTCATTAGCATTTCCCATGTGTTTTGTGATTAGGGCTTGATATTTGGGGGTTTTTGGTTAATTGGAGCAAAGGATTAAAGAATAGCTTGGAAGGCTAAAATGAGGCAAGTAAAAGCATGATATGAATTTACATGTTGTTAATTTCATTGATTCTATGTTTACTCATGATTCTTAGTATTCAATAATGTAAGAATTGGATTTAAAATTCATGTTAAGCTCTTCTTCTCTTCTTCCTTTCAATTTCCTTTTCTTCTTCAATCACTCTAGCATTTTGTGCAAGTGAAAACAAGTGTGGAGATCACCTTCCTCTTCATCTCCTTCTTCTTGTTCATCTCCACCTCTTGGTTCAAGAAACCATTTCTTCTCCAAATTCAAATTCGGAATTATTATAAGAGGTAGGTTCCAACCTCTTTTTGTTTGGATTTTTGAGTTGTATTAGAGTTAAAAGACTCTTGTGATGGAAATGCATTCATATTCATGTGATTTTCATGTGTATTGTGCCTAGGGTTTGAATATTTGGGGATTTTAGGGTTCTTTAAACCAAGAGAGTAGAAGAGATTTTGGAAAGCTTAAAATTGAGGCAAGTATATGCATAAGATGGATTTCCATTTTGTTATTCCATTGATTCAATGATATATTACTCAATGTTCTTAGTTTCATTAAAGGAATGATTTTATGTTTTATGTTTTAATTATGAAATGGAAGGGAGAGATTTATATGTGTTGTAAAGGGAGCAAGGAGGCTCCATTTTTATGCAGGAACCATGTTAGAAGAAGTTAGAGAGGAAGTGGGAAGAAGAAGCCAGCAGCAGAATTCCGAAATGGAATTCTGCACTGTGCGCTCGAGCGCGCAGAGCTGCGCTCGAGCGCGTGTGGCTGCTGGGCACTGCGCGCTCGAACACGCAGAAGTGTGCTCAAGCACGCAGTGTTGCTGGAACCCTTTATTTAAACACATGTAGGACTGACCTAAACCCATTTTTAGGTTGTTTTGAGCCAAATTAAGTAGAGTATGATTACCCTTAGTCCCTTTTAACCCTCCTTGATCCTTCATTAATGGATTTTGGAGCTCACCCTCATCTCCATAGGGATTTAGGAATTTGGAGACTTTATGACCCTATAAGTGGAACCGTAAACCTTACTAATTGGTCTAATGGATATGGTTAGTCTAATACTATGCCATGAAGGTTCGTTTAGAAACTCAATGTATCTCTCATATATAGTGACATCAATAAAAGTAGTAATACATTGAGTTTGCTAAACTTACCTTGTGTTGGACGGTGAAAGACTAAAATAAATAGGTGAGTAATGGATAGTAAAACTCCTTGATTCCTTAAATTATTGCATTGCATATTGAGTTATATCTTCATTGGTAAATCAATCATTATAATTAAATGAGTTATGTCATTATCAATCTCTTTTGAGGTTTAATTATTCGAAATTCGCCGTCATTCGTCAATTATTGTATATCGATTCAATCTTGAAATTAAATGTGGATTGAGATGAGTATTTGATTTGATTTGAGATGAATATTTGATTTGATTTGAGATTAGTATTTGATTTGATTTGAAATTAGCATTTGATCAGAATTGAGATTAGCACTTGATTTGATTATAGACAGTTGAAATATAAACTCACTCAAATCCACTTATGAATTTGATTTATTGATTCGATTGAGTCGGCACTACTTAGCTTCGACCCTGTGACGCCCGACGGGGCCAGCACTTGGGTTCGTATTTGAGAGACTACTGCAGTAAGTCACCTGGAGCACCGGAACTCCAGAACCGGGTAGCCAGTTAGCCTTTGGCCGGGCAGCTGGTGACATCCCAACTAGATTTGCTCTCTTTGAGAGGATGGGCTTAAAGTAGTAGCCATATTAGTATGTTTTCTTATTTATTGATTCATCAGCATAATTATTCGATCTTTGCACAATTTGCGTAGTTGATACTTATCATTGACATTCCAAAATTACAATTACTTGTCTTAAATTCAACTTTGCAACATTATGTGATTTCTTATTTTGCCTATACTTGCCAAATCGTTGTATTTGAGATACTACTCTTGGTGTCACAGGGATTCAAGACACCAAAGGAAGTTACTTTTAGCCATTCAATTTGAGGTTAATTGGTAAGCTCAACGGTTAGCTATGATTACCGGAGTACGAATCAGAAAAGAAATCTTGAGTTTGAGCTTAGGTATTTTAATTGCACTTAGTTCAAGGTAATGCATTTGATTAGTGTTATTTCACATTGTATTAGGAATATATTTCCTTGAGATAAGCATCTAGTAGTGGTTCATTAGAGTACTGGTGTATTATGCATTTAAGATATTTAAGTCAGTAGTTTTGTTAAAGAGAAATGACAATATAATTGGACTGATCATGGCTTCAAATTTTGATATTGTACATGTTTCCGCAGATAAATGTGCATTGACAGGTGTCAGTGAGTAATCCTCACACGTAAGATGTGGAATTTTCTCCTTCGTGAATTCGGATTTGGTCCGGAACAGATGCGAGTTCACGGGAGTACGTGTGTCACACCTTGGGAACCACCCTAAACAAGGGATTCTCGGGTCTGGGATGTGACATACGTAAGTATGGTATCAGAGCCCTGAAAAGTCTTTTCTAAAAGACTTAGAAACCTTAAGAGACGTGGTGAGGACACGATAGGACGTTGGGAATTTTATTTTGAAGATTGTTTATGGATGTTTATCAAATTGTATATTGAGTAATCTGAATTATAAAAGATGCCACCTAGATAAACCGCACGAATCAATGTAAAACCGCAAGAGCCAGAATACAATTCGAGGTGAGCAGATGCCATTACAGCAGAGATCAGTTCAACAGATGACGGACGTGGATACGCTACGGCCCTAGAGGGTGCTAAAACGACAAACGTTGTGGAAGAAGGTGAGATGATAATAGTACTTTTGAATATAATCTTTGATTGACTCATTGCTTCACACACTCTATCACTGAGTCACACTCTATGATTTTCAAAAAAAAAAAAAGGGGACCGTACAATCTTAGGTTGCCTTCCTAATGACATCATGATAGGTTATTGGTAGTAGGCAGCACATCAACCTAATATGAGATATAGGTTAAGGAGTTTCATAGTTTGAAATTGAAAAGTTGAGCACTGGGAAGTTAGGAAAGATCTTAGTGGATGTGAGTTGATAAGATATTTCCTAGGTAGTAAACCATCGAGGAAATATAGATTACTCCAAAGTATAGTGACCTATAGATCTGTGATTTTAGTACAGGTGTAGAATTATGGATCCTAGCAACAGTTGAATATCCAATTAGTTGAAGTCTTATGGTAGATGAATTAGTTGTAACAATTACTAATTTCCTAGATTTATTCTGAAAGGTCAAGGTAACTTTAGTGACTAGGGGTACCTTAGTAACCTATGAAATTTGTTGAACCTCTTCATTTAGTAAGAGCAAGAATTGTCAATTATGACAAAGATAGATTTCATTCCAGTTAATTGAGAGATAACTCTAGTATTGACCCGGTAGTGATATAGGACTTGATCATAGTTAGTCCTAAGAGACTAGAGAATGCAACCAAGAGCAAAGGACCCACTAATAGGCTCCGCCAAGAATGACTTGCTTACTTTAACGAGTAGTTTAGTCACTTTAGTAATTTGAGGTTTTATTGATTGGATTTACTTAGAAATTTTAGTAAGAAACTTGAAAGATGGATGTTTGATTTTAAACTATGCTATATTGATAATAAATGTTGAGTAGTGTTCTTCTGAACCTACCTTTAGGGTTTTATCCCTAAGTGATCTTGTGAGGTTTGAGCTTAGGGCTCAATTTCACCGTCAACAGTGTATCTTCACCATGGCTCCGTGCAATGCCATCACTTGACTTAGGTCACAGTTATCTCAACTAAGAAATAGAGATTTCAAATGAATGTGGTTAGCACGAGTAGTAATGTTGTATGTTAGTGATCGAACTGATACAGAGTTGTTAGACTCTATACAGTTAGTTTTAAAACCTTGATTACTTAGACTTTTGGCAAGACTATAGACAAGTAAGTCTTAGACTGAAATAATTCGTATGCCAGGGATTTCTTAAGCATAGGAAGTAAGTTGCGGGAGTTGAGAGAATTCCATAGTCATTGTAAAAGATAAACCACTTAAGTAGTTAGAAATCTATTCACAGCTGGTTAGATTTCCCAGATGTTATTCTATATGAATATTAAAAATCGCCACCTTTTAGACGAATAGACTTGGCCATAGAAGTAATGCTAGAAATACCTTTAGAAATAGACCCACCGACTGAGAGACTTTGATCCATACTAAGGTTATGATTTGAGTCAGAAATAATAAGAGATGGGATTAGGTTATGATGGATGTAATCAAGAGGGTACAAAAAAAAAAAAAAAAAAAAAAAAAAAAAAAAAAAAATCTGAGTAAAAGTGGACCCTACGGTGTAGAATATCTACGATGGGATTAGCTTAAGGCTTCGTGCTACCTTTAATGAACGAGAGATTGAAGATAAGACAAACAAATGGGTTGTGAATAACTTCCCTAGCAAGTTTGAGTCTGAAATGTGATTAGTTGAGTCTATTTGAGATAAATGATGTGTTGATTAGACAAGACTATAGTGGTAGTCAATCCAACAAAATTAGTGTGGCTGGAACCATCACTTTGACTGCTTAGGAATAGTGTGAGATCACAACAGATGGACTTCTAGAACAATGTTCTTACGCCTATCATTTCAAATAAGTTAGTCATTTAGCTGTTCCGACTGTAGAACTTTGACCCTATCATACTTCTTAGTGGAATTCGAATTTAAGATAGACTACCAATTTCCTTAGTTAATACATGTGATGAGAATATGAGTTGACGAATTCTAATTCGGTAGAGACTGGTATTGAGAATTATTGTACTGCCGATTGAGTCATTGATGATTGTACAGAACTAGGATAACCAGTTTCAAACTTGAACTCTTAGAATTAATACAACCAAATCTGAACTTTAGCTACTCAGTGTTAGCATTGAGATTGTATTTCCTTTCGATGTTAGCCGAAGTTAGTCGTCTTAATGCTTGAGAATTGAAATTGTAGGTTGTGACAACCTGTTGCTATTACGATGAAACTCAGATATACGATAGACTAGTTAAAATAGAATACAACCTCCTCAGTGAGCATGTGTAGCGGTTGGATTTGTTAAGGACTTTAATTGTTAGACATCAAGATCAGACTTACCGGAGATAGGTAATAACCATGGTTACTTTTGAGCTAAAATTTGTGACTGATATCACAAAACTTGACCAATGGACGATGCAATATAATCTAAATTGGCTAATTGTAAACCTTGATTATCTAGGATTACGAACGAAAGAGAGATAAAAAGATTAGTTCCACAAGTGATATTAAAATTAGATTAGTTACGTTATTCTTGGTTTAGTTGTTATTCAGTGGACCATATGATCAGTTGAATTCTTGTCATGCGCGTTATACACAACTAATGACTAGTCAGGGTGGATGATCCATAAATCGAAAAACATGCTTAGATCGTACATGTTTCATTTTCCGTTAGAACAAGGTAGAAATGATTTAGTATAAGTTCACAGACAACAACTTTAGTACGCAAGTATGTACATGATATATCATGAGGTTTTCTAAAACAACTTTCACGTTATTCTCAACACTACTCAAACCGAACTTCTTGTTAGTAATTAACGCAGACGTCAGTGTGTAGAAATCAATCTTCAACTTGCACCAAGGTATCGGAGGCAATCGGAGTAAGCAGGAGAGCTACGCGGGCAAGTATCAAGCTAATATAAGAATTCTGTAGTAAGAAAGTGAAAGCATCACAAAGTTGAGACCAGAAACAAGTGACATCTCGTTACGTTGGATGGTGTCGGATTCATGATGAAGTCAGTGACTTAACTACAAATCGGGCTTACAGCCGGATCACACAATAATTAGGATGTAATCCACATAACCATGCTAAAAGATAGTTCGAGATCCATCTCACGTCGGTTAGTACGACAAAGTTTAGATTAAATCTGACAACATACGTTGATTTCTATTTCTTATCATTGATGAGAAAGAACATCTGTTGTGGATGAGGACTGTTCGTTGAGTAAACCTCCTTGGGGATCGTCATGGACCAGAGGAAGCCCTGTAGAAAAATCGAAGGACAAGTCACAGCACTACTCCAAACTATTTACGCCGGGAGGTTCATTCGGAGGACCGAATGATTCCTAGAGGGGGAGAATGTTACACCCCAACCCGAACCGATCTTGTTTAATGCTAATCAATTGTGTTTTAGTTAATTTAATCATACTTAGTGACTAATTAAGGTAGTTTATGTAAATTATGATTTTTCCAAATTTCATCAGATGCACATCCTTTTGACATCATCGTGTGTATTTCGACGAGCTTGTCGATTTTCGTATTAAACTTCCTTTCATTTGATCAACCGTTGCTAAAATGGGCCATCATTTGACTCATTATGGAAATACACAAAACCCATGGACTTCTTTGCAAATTAGGCACCCTTAAAAGAACCCATCCTTATCCTTTTAAACCACTCAACTATCCCATTCGTTTCACTGTGCTGGGAGAGCTTCTTCCACAATTTCTTTCCTCCCATTCCTTTTTCTCTTTTCAAATCAATTGGTGCATGTGGTTGAAAGACAATTAGTTGGAGTCTTCTTCTTCTCCATCTTCATCTTCTCCACCCTCTTTACCTTCATTTGTTGACAAGAACCCATCTCCATTATCTCCAACTCTTTCCAAATTCGGAATTATTGTCAAGGTAAGAATTAAACCCCATCTTTCTTTGTATTTTGAGTTGAAATAGAGTCAAGGGACTCTATTGGAGTCATATTTGCATATTCATTAGCATTTCCCATGTGTTTTGTGATTAGGGCTTGATATTTGGGGGTTTTTGGTTAATTGGAGCAAAGGATTAAAGAATAGCTTGGAAGGCTAAAATGAGGCAAGTAAAAGCATGATATGAATTTACATGTTGTTAATTTCATTGATTCTATGTTTACTCATGATTCTTAGTATTCAATAATGTAAGAATTGGATTTAAAATTCATGTTAAGCTCTTCTTCTCTTCTTCCTTTCAATTTCCTTTTCTTCTTCAATCACTCTAGCATTTTGTGCAAGTGAAAACAAGTGTGGAGATCACCTTCCTCTTCATCTCCTTCTTCTTGTTCATCTCCACCTCTTGGTTCAAGAAACCATTTCTTCTCCAAATTCAAATTCGGAATTATTATAAGAGGTAGGTTCCAACCTCTTTTTGTTTGGATTTTTGAGTTGTATTAGAGTTAAAAGACTCTTGTGATGGAAATGCATTCATATTCATGTGATTTTCATGTGTATTGTGCCTAGGGTTTGAATATTTGGGGATTTTAGGGTTCTTTAAACCAAGAGAGTAGAAGAGATTTTGGAAAGCTTAAAATTGAGGCAAGTATATGCATAAGATGGATTTCCATTTTGTTATTCCATTGATTCAATGATATATTACTCAATGTTCTTAGTTTCATTAAAGGAATGATTTTATGTTTTATGTTTTAATTATGAAATGGAAGGGAGAGATTTATATGTGTTGTAAAGGGAGCAAGGAGGCTCCATTTTTATGCAGGAACCATGTTAGAAGAAGTTAGAGAGGAAGTGGGAAGAAGAAGCCAGCAGCAGAATTCCGAAATGGAATTCTGCACTGTGCGCTCGAGCGCGCAGAGCTGCGCTCGAGCGCGTGTGGCTGCTGGGCACTGCGCGCTCGAACACGCAGAAGTGTGCTCAAGCACGCAGTGTTGCTGGAACCCTTTATTTAAACACATGTAGGACTGACCTAAACCCATTTTTAGGTTGTTTTGAGCCAAATTAAGTAGAGTATGATTACCCTTAGTCCCTTTTAACCCTCCTTGATCCTTCATTAATGGATTTTGGAGCTCACCCTCATCTCCATAGGGATTTAGGAATTTGGAGACTTTATGACCCTATAAGTGGAACCGTAAACCTTACTAATTGGTCTAATGGATATGGTTAGTCTAATACTATGCCATGAAGGTTCGTTTAGAAACTCAATGTATCTCTCATATATAGTGACATCAATAAAAGTAGTAATACATTGAGTTTGCTAAACTTACCTTGTGTTGGACGGTGAAAGACTAAAATAAATAGGTGAGTAATGGATAGTAAAACTCCTTGATTCCTTAAATTATTGCATTGCATATTGAGTTATATCTTCATTGGTAAATCAATCATTATAATTAAATGAGTTATGTCATTATCAATCTCTTTTGAGGTTTAATTATTCGAAATTCGCCGTCATTCGTCAATTATTGTATATCGATTCAATCTTGAAATTAAATGTGGATTGAGATGAGTATTTGATTTGATTTGAGATGAATATTTGATTTGATTTGAGATTAGTATTTGATTTGATTTGAAATTAGCATTTGATCAGAATTGAGATTAGCACTTGATTTGATTATAGACAGTTGAAATATAAACTCACTCAAATCCACTTATGAATTTGATTTATTGATTCGATTGAGTCGGCACTACTTAGCTTCGACCCTGTGACGCCCGACGGGGCCAGCACTTGGGTTCGTATTTGAGAGACTACTGCAGTAAGTCACCTGGAGCACCGGAACTCCAGAACCGGGTAGCCAGTTAGCCTTTGGCCGGGCAGCTGGTGACATCCCAACTAGATTTGCTCTCTTTGAGAGGATGGGCTTAAAGTAGTAGCCATATTAGTATGTTTTCTTATTTATTGATTCATCAGCATAATTATTCGATCTTTGCACAATTTGCGTAGTTGATACTTATCATTGACATTCCAAAATTACAATTACTTGTCTTAAATTCAACTTTGCAACATTATGTGATTTCTTATTTTGCCTATACTTGCCAAATCGTTGTATTTGAGATACTACTCTTGGTGTCACAGGGATTCAAGACACCAAAGGAAGTTACTTTTAGCCATTCAATTTGAGGTTAATTGGTAAGCTCAACGGTTAGCTATGATTACCGGAGTACGAATCAGAAAAGAAATCTTGAGTTTGAGCTTAGGTATTTTAATTGCACTTAGTTCAAGGTAATGCATTTGATTAGTGTTATTTCACATTGTATTAGGAATATATTTCCTTGAGATAAGCATCTAGTAGTGGTTCATTAGAGTACTGGTGTATTATGCATTTAAGATATTTAAGTCAGTAGTTTTGTTAAAGAGAAATGACAATATAATTGGACTGATCATGGCTTCAAATTTTGATATTGTACATGTTTCCGCAGATAAATGTGCATTGACAGGTGTCAGTGAGTAATCCTCACACGTAAGATGTGGAATTTTCTCCTTCGTGAATTCGGATTTGGTCCGGAACAGATGCGAGTTCACGGGAGTACGTGTGTCACACCTTGGGAACCACCCTAAACAAGGGATTCTCGGGTCTGGGATGTGACATACGTAAGTATGGTATCAGAGCCCTGAAAAGTCTTTTCTAAAAGACTTAGAAACCTTAAGAGACGTGGTGAGGACACGATAGGACGTTGGGAATTTTATTTTGAAGATTGTTTATGGATGTTTATCAAATTGTATATTGAGTAATCTGAATTATAAAAGATGCCACCTAGATAAACCGCACGAATCAATGTAAAACCGCAAGAGCCAGAATACAATTCGAGGTGAGCAGATGCCATTACAGCAGAGATCAGTTCAACAGATGACGGACGTGGATACGCTACGGCCCTAGAGGGTGCTAAAACGACAAACGTTGTGGAAGAAGGTGAGATGATAATAGTACTTTTGAATATAATCTTTGATTGACTCATTGCTTCACACACTCTATCACTGAGTCACACTCTATGATTTTCAAAAAAAAAAAAAGGGGACCGTACAATCTTAGGTTGCCTTCCTAATGACATCATGATAGGTTATTGGTAGTAGGCAGCACATCAACCTAATATGAGATATAGGTTAAGGAGTTTCATAGTTTGAAATTGAAAAGTTGAGCACTGGGAAGTTAGGAAAGATCTTAGTGGATGTGAGTTGATAAGATATTTCCTAGGTAGTAAACCATCGAGGAAATATAGATTACTCCAAAGTATAGTGACCTATAGATCTGTGATTTTAGTACAGGTGTAGAATTATGGATCCTAGCAACAGTTGAATATCCAATTAGTTGAAGTCTTATGGTAGATGAATTAGTTGTAACAATTACTAATTTCCTAGATTTATTCTGAAAGGTCAAGGTAACTTTAGTGACTAGGGGTACCTTAGTAACCTATGAAATTTGTTGAACCTCTTCATTTAGTAAGAGCAAGAATTGTCAATTATGACAAAGATAGATTTCATTCCAGTTAATTGAGAGATAACTCTAGTATTGACCCGGTAGTGATATAGGACTTGATCATAGTTAGTCCTAAGAGACTAGAGAATGCAACCAAGAGCAAAGGACCCACTAATAGGCTCCGCCAAGAATGACTTGCTTACTTTAACGAGTAGTTTAGTCACTTTAGTAATTTGAGGTTTTATTGATTGGATTTACTTAGAAATTTTAGTAAGAAACTTGAAAGATGGATGTTTGATTTTAAACTATGCTATATTGATAATAAATGTTGAGTAGTGTTCTTCTGAACCTACCTTTAGGGTTTTATCCCTAAGTGATCTTGTGAGGTTTGAGCTTAGGGCTCAATTTCACCGTCAACAGTGTATCTTCACCATGGCTCCGTGCAATGCCATCACTTGACTTAGGTCACAGTTATCTCAACTAAGAAATAGAGATTTCAAATGAATGTGGTTAGCACGAGTAGTAATGTTGTATGTTAGTGATCGAACTGATACAGAGTTGTTAGACTCTATACAGTTAGTTTTAAAACCTTGATTACTTAGACTTTTGGCAAGACTATAGACAAGTAAGTCTTAGACTGAAATAATTCGTATGCCAGGGATTTCTTAAGCATAGGAAGTAAGTTGCGGGAGTTGAGAGAATTCCATAGTCATTGTAAAAGATAAACCACTTAAGTAGTTAGAAATCTATTCACAGCTGGTTAGATTTCCCAGATGTTATTCTATATGAATATTAAAAATCGCCACCTTTTAGACGAATAGACTTGGCCATAGAAGTAATGCTAGAAATACCTTTAGAAATAGACCCACCGACTGAGAGACTTTGATCCATACTAAGGTTATGATTTGAGTCAGAAATAATAAGAGATGGGATTAGGTTATGATGGATGTAATCAAGAGGGTACAAAAAAAAAAAAAAAAAAAAAAAAAAAAAAAAAAAATCTGAGTAAAAGTGGACCCTACGGTGTAGAATATCTACGATGGGATTAGCTTAAGGCTTCGTGCTACCTTTAATGAACGAGAGATTGAAGATAAGACAAACAAATGGGTTGTGAATAACTTCCCTAGCAAGTTTGAGTCTGAAATGTGATTAGTTGAGTCTATTTGAGATAAATGATGTGTTGATTAGACAAGACTATAGTGGTAGTCAATCCAACAAAATTAGTGTGGCTGGAACCATCACTTTGACTGCTTAGGAATAGTGTGAGATCACAACAGATGGACTTCTAGAACAATGTTCTTACGCCTATCATTTCAAATAAGTTAGTCATTTAGCTGTTCCGACTGTAGAACTTTGACCCTATCATACTTCTTAGTGGAATTCGAATTTAAGATAGACTACCAATTTCCTTAGTTAATACATGTGATGAGAATATGAGTTGACGAATTCTAATTCGGTAGAGACTGGTATTGAGAATTATTGTACTGCCGATTGAGTCATTGATGATTGTACAGAACTAGGATAACCAGTTTCAAACTTGAACTCTTAGAATTAATACAACCAAATCTGAACTTTAGCTACTCAGTGTTAGCATTGAGATTGTATTTCCTTTCGATGTTAGCCGAAGTTAGTCGTCTTAATGCTTGAGAATTGAAATTGTAGGTTGTGACAACCTGTTGCTATTACGATGAAACTCAGATATACGATAGACTAGTTAAAATAGAATACAACCTCCTCAGTGAGCATGTGTAGCGGTTGGATTTGTTAAGGACTTTAATTGTTAGACATCAAGATCAGACTTACCGGAGATAGGTAATAACCATGGTTACTTTTGAGCTAAAATTTGTGACTGATATCACAAAACTTGACCAATGGACGATGCAATATAATCTAAATTGGCTAATTGTAAACCTTGATTATCTAGGATTACGAACGAAAGAGAGATAAAAAGATTAGTTCCACAAGTGATATTAAAATTAGATTAGTTACGTTATTCTTGGTTTAGTTGTTATTCAGTGGACCATATGATCAGTTGAATTCTTGTCATGCGCGTTATACACAACTAATGACTAGTCAGGGTGGATGATCCATAAATCGAAAAACATGCTTAGATCGTACATGTTTCATTTTCCGTTAGAACAAGGTAGAAATGATTTAGTATAAGTTCACAGACAACAACTTTAGTACGCAAGTATGTACATGATATATCATGAGGTTTTCTAAAACAACTTTCACGTTATTCTCAACACTACTCAAACCGAACTTCTTGTTAGTAATTAACGCAGACGTCAGTGTGTAGAAATCAATCTTCAACTTGCACCAAGGTATCGGAGGCAATCGGAGTAAGCAGGAGAGCTACGCGGGCAAGTATCAAGCTAATATAAGAATTCTGTAGTAAGAAAGTGAAAGCATCACAAAGTTGAGACCAGAAACAAGTGACATCTCGTTACGTTGGATGGTGTCGGATTCATGATGAAGTCAGTGACTTAACTACAAATCGGGCTTACAGCCGGATCACACAATAATTAGGATGTAATCCACATAACCATGCTAAAAGATAGTTCGAGATCCATCTCACGTCGGTTAGTACGACAAAGTTTAGATTAAATCTGACAACATACGTTGATTTCTATTTCTTATCATTGATGAGAAAGAACATCTGTTGTGGATGAGGACTGTTCGTTGAGTAAACCTCCTTGGGGATCGTCATGGACCAGAGGAAGCCCTGTAGAAAAATCGAAGGACAAGTCACAGCACTACTCCAAACTATTTACGCCGGGAGGTTCATTCGGAGGACCGAATGATTCCTAGAGGGGGAGAATGTTACACCCCAACCCGAACCGATCTTGTTTAATGCTAATCAATTGTGTTTTAGTTAATTTAATCATACTTAGTGACTAATTAAGGTAGTTTATGTAAATTATGATTTTTCCAAATTTCATCAGATGCACATCCTTTTGACATCATCGTGTGTATTTCGACGAGCTTGTCGATTTTCGTATTAAACTTCCTTTCATTTGATCAACCGTTGCTAAAATGGGCCATCATTTGACTCATTATGGAAATACACAAAACCCATGGACTTCTTTGCAAATTAGGCACCCTTAAAAGAACCCATCCTTATCCTTTTAAACCACTCAACTATCCCATTCGTTTCACTGTGCTGGGAGAGCTTCTTCCACAATTTCTTTCCTCCCATTCCTTTTTCTCTTTTCAAATCAATTGGTGCATGTGGTTGAAAGACAATTAGTTGGAGTCTTCTTCTTCTCCATCTTCATCTTCTCCACCCTCTTTACCTTCATTTGTTGACAAGAACCCATCTCCATTATCTCCAACTCTTTCCAAATTCGGAATTATTGTCAAGGTAAGAATTAAACCCCATCTTTCTTTGTATTTTGAGTTGAAATAGAGTCAAGGGACTCTATTGGAGTCATATTTGCATATTCATTAGCATTTCCCATGTGTTTTGTGATTAGGGCTTGATATTTGGGGGTTTTTGGTTAATTGGAGCAAAGGATTAAAGAATAGCTTGGAAGGCTAAAATGAGGCAAGTAAAAGCATGATATGAATTTACATGTTGTTAATTTCATTGATTCTATGTTTACTCATGATTCTTAGTATTCAATAATGTAAGAATTGGATTTAAAATTCATGTTAAGCTCTTCTTCTCTTCTTCCTTTCAATTTCCTTTTCTTCTTCAATCACTCTAGCATTTTGTGCAAGTGAAAACAAGTGTGGAGATCACCTTCCTCTTCATCTCCTTCTTCTTGTTCATCTCCACCTCTTGGTTCAAGAAACCATTTCTTCTCCAAATTCAAATTCGGAATTATTATAAGAGGTAGGTTCCAACCTCTTTTTGTTTGGATTTTTGAGTTGTATTAGAGTTAAAAGACTCTTGTGATGGAAATGCATTCATATTCATGTGATTTTCATGTGTATTGTGCCTAGGGTTTGAATATTTGGGGATTTTAGGGTTCTTTAAACCAAGAGAGTAGAAGAGATTTTGGAAAGCTTAAAATTGAGGCAAGTATATGCATAAGATGGATTTCCATTTTGTTATTCCATTGATTCAATGATATATTACTCAATGTTCTTAGTTTCATTAAAGGAATGATTTTATGTTTTATGTTTTAATTATGAAATGGAAGGGAGAGATTTATATGTGTTGTAAAGGGAGCAAGGAGGCTCCATTTTTATGCAGGAACCATGTTAGAAGAAGTTAGAGAGGAAGTGGGAAGAAGAAGCCAGCAGCAGAATTCCGAAATGGAATTCTGCACTGTGCGCTCGAGCGCGCAGAGCTGCGCTCGAGCGCGTGTGGCTGCTGGGCACTGCGCGCTCGAACACGCAGAAGTGTGCTCAAGCACGCAGTGTTGCTGGAACCCTTTATTTAAACACATGTAGGACTGACCTAAACCCATTTTTAGGTTGTTTTGAGCCAAATTAAGTAGAGTATGATTACCCTTAGTCCCTTTTAACCCTCCTTGATCCTTCATTAATGGATTTTGGAGCTCACCCTCATCTCCATAGGGATTTAGGAATTTGGAGACTTTATGACCCTATAAGTGGAACCGTAAACCTTACTAATTGGTCTAATGGATATGGTTAGTCTAATACTATGCCATGAAGGTTCGTTTAGAAACTCAATGTATCTCTCATATATAGTGACATCAATAAAAGTAGTAATACATTGAGTTTGCTAAACTTACCTTGTGTTGGACGGTGAAAGACTAAAATAAATAGGTGAGTAATGGATAGTAAAACTCCTTGATTCCTTAAATTATTGCATTGCATATTGAGTTATATCTTCATTGGTAAATCAATCATTATAATTAAATGAGTTATGTCATTATCAATCTCTTTTGAGGTTTAATTATTCGAAATTCGCCGTCATTCGTCAATTATTGTATATCGATTCAATCTTGAAATTAAATGTGGATTGAGATGAGTATTTGATTTGATTTGAGATGAATATTTGATTTGATTTGAGATTAGTATTTGATTTGATTTGAAATTAGCATTTGATCAGAATTGAGATTAGCACTTGATTTGATTATAGACAGTTGAAATATAAACTCACTCAAATCCACTTATGAATTTGATTTATTGATTCGATTGAGTCGGCACTACTTAGCTTCGACCCTGTGACGCCCGACGGGGCCAGCACTTGGGTTCGTATTTGAGAGACTACTGCAGTAAGTCACCTGGAGCACCGGAACTCCAGAACCGGGTAGCCAGTTAGCCTTTGGCCGGGCAGCTGGTGACATCCCAACTAGATTTGCTCTCTTTGAGAGGATGGGCTTAAAGTAGTAGCCATATTAGTATGTTTTCTTATTTATTGATTCATCAGCATAATTATTCGATCTTTGCACAATTTGCGTAGTTGATACTTATCATTGACATTCCAAAATTACAATTACTTGTCTTAAATTCAACTTTGCAACATTATGTGATTTCTTATTTTGCCTATACTTGCCAAATCGTTGTATTTGAGATACTACTCTTGGTGTCACAGGGATTCAAGACACCAAAGGAAGTTACTTTTAGCCATTCAATTTGAGGTTAATTGGTAAGCTCAACGGTTAGCTATGATTACCGGAGTACGAATCAGAAAAGAAATCTTGAGTTTGAGCTTAGGTATTTTAATTGCACTTAGTTCAAGGTAATGCATTTGATTAGTGTTATTTCACATTGTATTAGGAATATATTTCCTTGAGATAAGCATCTAGTAGTGGTTCATTAGAGTACTGGTGTATTATGCATTTAAGATATTTAAGTCAGTAGTTTTGTTAAAGAGAAATGACAATATAATTGGACTGATCATGGCTTCAAATTTTGATATTGTACATGTTTCCGCAGATAAATGTGCATTGACAGGTGTCAGTGAGTAATCCTCACACGTAAGATGTGGAATTTTCTCCTTCGTGAATTCGGATTTGGTCCGGAACAGATGCGAGTTCACGGGAGTACGTGTGTCACACCTTGGGAACCACCCTAAACAAGGGATTCTCGGGTCTGGGATGTGACAAGAGGAATACCAAGTAAATCAATGGTTAGGAATGAACTCTACTGAAGAAAATGAAAAGGGGTATTACATTACATATATACATGTATCACACCGACTCAAATAAAGAGAGAAGGATCCGACAGTTCCTAAATAAAGTAGTCTCCTGCAGGGAAAGTTTCTATTGTTTTTTTAGTGACCTAGAGGAGAGACTATGAATCCACTTGGGCAAGTTTCTAAGAGATCCGTTGTCCTTATATTTTGGTTGGGTACTTCACTTGTAGTTGTAAAGTGAATTGATGAAACGTTTAAGGTGTTTTAGAACTATGAGGGTGGGTCATGACCCCGAAATAGCCTGGAATTGGTGTGTTCGTGCAACTTGATGATTCAACCATAGAGGTTGTAACTGTAACGGTACCCAAACCCATAATACAAATTTACATAAATAAACTCAACCCAAACCTGGACCTAATTTGGACCCATTTCAAGACTCATTTCAACCGGTATATTATGTAATTTGATTATTTGACTATTTAGATTTTAGAATTTATTTTGGCTATCATAGTCAATATGGATTTTTATCTTTGCCCTAAATATTAGAATTAATAAATACAAAGGATGGGGTGTCATCATTTTGAAATTTTCAATTTTTTACTTTTAAAAGTTTTTAAAATAAAAATAAACAGTTTAACTGACCGAACTAAATACTTGTGTTCGATTTGGTTCCGTCTAAGCAGTCGGATCAGATTGGTTAATAAAAAAATCGATAGGATCGGTTTGGTGGTTGATTTTAGTATTGAACCAATCAAAACCGCCCATATACAGCCCTAATAAATTATAGAAGACTTAATGCTCACGTAAGATCCCTAGAAGAAAATTCATCAATCTATATATCTAAACCCACAACCAAGCCCATCGGGGAGAACCGTGGGTTCAAGAACCCATGTCATAAAACCTATGTAGTACTCATTACTCTATATGAGTCATGGCCATGGGGAGAATTCCTACTTTTTGCTGCTGTTTCTACAGTGTGGGTCTTTAATAAGATTTCATGGTATGCAATACATAGATTTTGATGGATTTAGCAAGTTGAAATCAAAACATAAATTTGATATCCACAATAAAACTGTTAGGCTCCGTCCCGAGTTAATCTCAATTATATCTAATTAATGGAACTTAAGACTAATTAAGCCGGTTTAAATGACTTAATGGTGATTTATCATCAAATGAAGTTGACGTAGCCTAATGTAGGTTTAATGAAATGTTAGACAAGATTAAGAACTAAATTGAATCGAAATGAAGCTCAAATAAGCAAACCAAAGACTTATTCGGAAATACGAATTTGTACGTATTTCGTTCAACTCGAAAAGTTTTAATACCAACATGTGTATCTCGACGAGTACGATGAATTTCATAAAAGACTTGAATTGATTCGATGAGTAACGGATCAAATGGACCGTTAATTGACTCAAAATGTAAATGAAAGAATAAGAAGGGGGTTAAATGCAAAAATGCAACTTATATAAACCAAACCCTAGGCAACATTCATCTCATCATTTTTCTCATCTTCTTCATCCGTTTCTTCTTCTTTCTTCCTTCAATTCATCTTCTTCGAGTGTGTGTTGGAGTGATTGAAGTGAAGAGGAACTACATCTTCTTCCTTTGCTCATCATCTTCCTCTTCTTCATCTTCTTGGAGTATTCTTGGAAGTCAAGCTTCACTTTGAGGAAATCCAACTCAAATCAAGCTAAACAAGGAGTCTAAGCTTCCATTAAGGCAAGTTATGCATGTATTTATGCTTGTTATAGTGTTTTCATTGATTTTGATGGAAATACATGGTGAATCAGATAATATGATGAATTATGGGTTTAAAAACCCTAATTAGATTATGTGTGATTTGTTAGATTAATTGGAAATGGATGGTGTGTGTGGAGGGGACAGGAGGTCTCATTATGCTTGCAGGTTGTGGAGGAATAAGGGATAAGTGAGTGAGAAAGAAGAGAGAAGGAATCAGGATTTCGGAGTCAAATTCTGGACAGTTCGCTCGAGCGAACAGGGGGTCGCTCGAGCGACCTAGGTTCTGTTTCAGGGAAAACTCGTTCTGGTCCGGTCGCTCGAGCAAACATTAAAATGCGGTCGAGCGACCATCGTTCTGTGAGGTGTCCGCTCGAGCGAACTTTACTCGCTCAAGCGAACCTGATACAGAAATCCACATTAATAGTAAAGTGGAAATTTTGGCCAATCGCTCGGACCTAACGGTCCTCACGAATTTCGTGAGAACTAAGATCGCTTATGTGGTCATCAATGCTTCTAGTATAGTTAAGTGAAATGTAAATCTCCATAAGTGTTAACTAGGGTTATCCTAATGCATAATTAACTAAGTAATGTCATCAAAAGTAATACTTGCATTGATAACCATAGTTGCACTCAAGGGTTGGTTAGAGGATTGGTTAGAGGCTTGCTTTAGAATGAGAATGAGATGAGTCTGAATTGTTAAAGGGTCTGGCACTACCTAGTGGTTTCTTAAACTCATTATTGAATTGCACTGAATGAATTGATAAATGAAATGTCTATTCCTACTGCAATAGATGAGATTGGGGTGTTCCGGAGCCCGTGGTGACACCAGTGATCTCTGATCGAGACACTGGGAGATCCCACCTTATTGGACCGAAAGGTCATTGACTGAAAAGTCATACACTGAAAAGCCATTAATAAAGGTTGAACCTAATGAATAAATGAATATGCATATCTTCCTTTTGGAAGATTAAATGAATAGAATGGAGTTGAAACCAATGCTAGTGTAGTTGCCATATTCTTGTCATTGTTATTTATGTTTCTTATGAATTATTTAGCTCTGTGAACCAATGAATTGCTAGGACTTTATGAACATGCTATAAATGTATGTATACCTTGTTGAACCGTCGTGTTTACAGTATTACTGATGATATTACAGGCTCAGTTGCCCGTGCCGGTCCCTCAGCGACCGTCCCGCCAGCGGAGGAGGCCCATTCGCTACCTCCAGGAGGTCTAGCTGAATGGACGTGATGTGAGAGAGGATAACATGGCAACTTTTGGACACATTTTAGAAAGTGTTTTGTGTATTCATTTTGGTATTGTAATTAATAGAAATGATATCCCCTGCATTGTATGTTAAATATGCAGTGGTTGATATAGGAAACTGAACGATGTAAAGTGAACGTTACAGTTCAAAGTAAAGTATGTGATTCATTTTGTTAAATAGGTTGTCAATGTATACGTGTATATTGTTGTATATTCCGCGCAACTGTACATTGACAGGTACGTATGCAAGATCCCTTGTAGACTTCGTTGTAACTTCGGTTAAACGGGGTTTACGGGAGTAAGTATGTTTAACATCGCGACCCGGGGATTAACCCTAATGACTCTGATCTCGGGGTCAGGTCGTGACAAAAACTCACGGCCAGCAAGGACACAAGTTTTCAACATATTTAAATCACAAATGGCAGTAGTAAAACTGAGAGGAAAACATTATGAACTATGATTATATTGAAAGACTACATTACAACACAGTCAAATAAAACCATCATATTCCAAATCTAAAGAGACCAAATTGAATAATAGTGAGAAGAAGACCACCTATTTAAATGGGTTACTTGAAATACATGAAACTGATGAAAATAATTATGGGATGCAAAAACTCACATGTTAGAAATTCTCATAGAGTCATACCTTCCATGACATTGAAGGAGAACCCATCCAAACAGGTCAACATGGAAATCATCAATATAACAATGTAGATTTTGTTCTACGATAAAAAAAGAGTATGATTTCCACGTAAACTCAATCAAACAAAGTTAGCAGACAGGAAAGTTTCCTCTGTTTGGGTATTTCACTTGTAAATCAATGGTTGGTTGGGAACAAGGAAGAAGAAATACTGAAGAAGATGAAGAAGGGTCTTACCAATTTCTAAAAGCAAGCTGTATCTAATAGATCCACGAGTTTCTTTAGGCCCCAAGTAGTCTCGTCCAAAGCAAAAGAGGAGATATATACTTGTTATTAAGGAAAGTTCTTATTAACGAAAGGAGATCATCTATTACACATGCGAACCGAGTAATACTTTTCTGAAACTCCACAGTGGGTTCCACACAGAGATAAACATGGCTGTGTGCTGCCTTGAAACTCCATAGTGGGTCCCAATGATATGGTACAAATCATTTGCTAGTTCGAGTACATACAGCAGTAGTTCAGAATTCAGGAAACAATTTCTCACAACAGTGAATTAAAACAACAATAAATTAAATACAACTACAGAATGTAATTTACGAATGGAAATCACTTGTTGTTTGAAGGCAGAATACAGTACTCTGTTGCTGGAGTTACAAATTCCAGAAATTTACAGAAGATGATTGATCAAGGCTAGTGTTTGACACTATGTCCTTAAGACAAAATTCGCCCTCGCAATGGTGCTTACGAGCTTCAACAGCGATTGCCACCCAGGATACAATGATCGGTCTCACAATAGTTGCAGCACTACAAACTGTGTGACAGCTGAACCAAAAGTGTAGCAACAGGACTCTCTCTCTCTCTTTGACAATGAAGATGACTCGAAAATGCAATGCAACAGCAGTGAATTTGATGATCAAAAGTAATGAACAACATGCACATAAATAGCTTGTAACAGGTCTCTTCATATGGGGGGGGGGGGGGGTGGTTGCATCTGTTCAGATGAATAGATGCACACCTGCTTTGGACACACCTCTTGGGACTAGGGACACACCCTTTCATATACGAAAGGGCACACACCTCTTGGACACACCCCATTTGAAAAAGGAAATTTTTATTAAATAAAATTTCTCCAAAAAATTATAAATGGATAGTGGGTCGAGCCAGGCCCAACTCGCGCGTGAAGCCCAAGCCCAAGCCGGGCCTGGGGCGACGCGCGCGCGTGTGGTGGTGACCCTACCTTGATCTAGGTCCTCCCTCCTCCACAAAAGTGGGATGCCCCTCGGGGCTCATCTTATACTACCAAGATAAGTATATTTATACCCAAGGAATGTTTTGCTCACAAGCAATGTGGGAAGCAAGTTCACCACTTCCTTTTGTTTCCATGTTTAACATGTTCAAGTAGTGGTATTTAGGAGGCATTTCTCATTCACTCCTAAATTGATTAGAGCAACTCAATACATGTCCATAATCTACTCATGGAGTAGATTACATTCCCATGTATTCCCACCCAAGGATAAGTGGGTCCCACTTAGTTTTTGGCTCAAAGTTGACAAAAAACTAGTGTAGCTCTTAGCCATTTTTCCAACATCATTCTCTTGGAACTAAAACTTGATGATTTAAATCACTATCAATCGGGCGCATTAAGGGGCCGTTTGTAGGGTTGCAAATGGGACGGTTCTTAAAACCATAGTAGACCCGGATCCGGATCCCATTTTTAAAAATCAGTTTTGATTCCCTCGGAACTTGTTTTGTTAGTTCCAGACTCGATTCCGATAGGAAAACTTGGATTCGATTCCCGAATCGGATCCACCTAGAAGGACTGGAATCTAGTTCCAAAATCAATTCTAATTTCTCTTTATTTTTCATTTTTCTTAAAATAAGCATATCATTCAACTTATAATAATGCATCAAATCTACTACCTCCAATATTATACATAAAAATGTTAAAAAATCGGATACCCATTTGCAACCTTAGCTGGTTGGGAACTTCATAAAGTAGAGTGAAGTGAAGTAAAGCCTCTAATTTTCAAAAAAAAAAAAAGGGCCACATCAAAAGTATATATTTTCAAAATTCACTCCTTTATCAAGAAAAAATAAAAAAGTAACATCCTTTCTCTACTAAAAGACAAAAAAGCACTCACTTTTAAACAAAAAGTCAAAAAACTTCCCTAGCAAACAACTATAGACAAAATTTCATCATAACCCACTTATATTTTTTTTCTTTCACTATTTTCACATTTACTTCACTTTATTCTACATGGAGTTTCAAAAGAAGCCTTAAACACTTACACCAAACTAGGGGTGTAGATTGGGCCATGCCGTCTAGGGCCCATTGATATATAGTTTTAAGTGATTAAAGTTTGAGGTTTTAAATTATCATTTTAAAAATAATGATTGAAATCTAATTTGAGATTTATATCTTATAATTTATATCCAATGCTTGGACTTAAAATATGTGATGTGAAATATTTTTTTTCCCTTTTATTTGCCTTATTATAATTTTTCTTGCGTATAAAATTTATAATTTAAGTTGATTATTATTAATACTTGCAAATATATATGAAAAATTCTCAAAAATGCCACACTTTAAAATGCCCATTTTTTCACCCCCTTTTTTTCTTAGGTGTTGTTAAAGTCAATCTAGCCTTTTCACACACTACCCTCATAAATAGTCATCAGTCCAAGCTGAATGCTCATCCAACTTTTCCTCACCGTTGGATTGAAATCATGATAAAATGATGTCTCTAAACCATTAGATTTTAGGGCCATAGATCAAAATGTTAGGATATATCTTATGGACTCAATATTTTGCATATAGGTAAGCCTTACTTAAATCTTTCCATCTAATAGACTTCCATAATCGTCATGCATCCCAATGAGCCCAACTAAGAGGAGAGTTTTCTCTTAAAACATGCCCGGGCGCTAAATAACACTTCCATATACATATGGGAAATGCTCCTATGAGAGATTTATCACCTTATATGAGAGATTGGGTGGAGGCCCTCACATCTATATCAATCCAATGCCAACAAGTTAAATGTGAGGGCCCCCACGCTTACGATAAAATTTCACAAGCTCATGCTTGTGGGGCCCACTTTTGGTCAAACATATGACCCCCCTAAGTTGCACATGTCCACCAACTTTCGTTCAAATCAGGATTTATTGGACCGTTGGATTGACTATGTATCGATCCAAATGGAGTATTGACCACTAAACTTTTTGGCCCATATGGAGATGATAAAAATCACGATTGGAGCTGATTTTTTTGCAGAGGGGAGGATCCAAGGGAGTCCTTAAAACCCCTCACATCCCCATGTGGGTCCCTAAGTGGGCCCCACCAGGCCACCACACACTTGAGCTTACCTTATTGTAAGCTTGAGCTTTGGGAGAGCTTACCCATATATATATATATATATATATATATATATATCTTGGTGAGCGGGCCCTGCCAAGGCCCATGATTTGACCAAAGTCTTCTCGTATTGGAATTGGGTTCAAAATAAAACGGTTGTAAAAAAAAATTCCATAGGGGTCGAGTTCAAAGACATTATGTGAAACATGTTGAATTTGGTATGGGACTACAAATTAGTTGGGCATTGACTGATTTAGACATAGTATAAGAATTTGTAGGCTTATACTTCGTAATACATCATGAAAGATATGCTATGAGATATAGTTTATGAAATTGAATAATCACAACAACAACAAAAGAAAGAATTGAGAGTGGGCCTGATGGCTAATTGGGTTTAAAGATGTCTTTTCATGACAAGCAGCCCAACAGAATCTTGATCATAATTCTTATATCCCAACTCTACGTACTAAACGCATAAAAGCACTAGAGAAAGAAAATCAAAGTATTTTTCACTAACTAGTGGCAAACGACCCGTCGAGTTAACAAGGAGCGTCTATGAGTTGGACCCTTATCCGACTCGTTTTTCAAATGGGTCAAATAACTTCATTCTACAGCAGATGCAGGTCAACTTGACCTGACTCGCATAACCATATTCAATACCTTTCAACCCATATTAAATTATTTAATATTATTAATACTTTCATATATATATATATATATAAATATATATATATATTATAATTTCAATAGATTTGAGTTGAGCTGCTACTATTCCATATACAAACAATTCAATATTGATCTTAATTCTTAAATCAAATAAATGGTTAATAGTTTTTTTTTTTTCAATCATCGTCGTCATCATCAAAGCCTCGTCGCAACTATGTTGGGGTCGGCTACATGAATTTTATTTTTCCATTCCGATCTATCTTGTGCTAAACTCTCATATAAGTTATACTTCTTCATATCTATTTTTACCACATTCATCCACTTCCTCTATGGCCTACCACTTCCCGCTTGGTGGGCCATTAACCTTTCTGGCCAAACTTTTCTTTACCGAAGCCCTTACTGGCTACGTTGGACGACATGCCCAAATCATATTAAATGAGTTTCTCTAATTTTATCTACTATTGTTGCTACTCCTAAATTCTCTCGAATATAATCATTTTTAATTTTATTCTTCTTAGTTTTATCACACATCCACCTCAACAATATTCTTATCTCTACTACATCTATTTTGTGAATATGTTGCTTCTTGTTTGGCCAACATTCTACTCCATATGTAATAGCTGATCTAATCAATGTAATATAAAAGTCTTCCTTTAATCTTGTTGGCATTCAACGATTACAAAACACTCTAGAAGAAAGTTTCTACTTGAACTATCCCGCTTTTATGTTAGGTTCGATATCTTAATCAATCTCCCCGTCCTTACTAATTACAGAGATAAGGTAGAGGCAAGAATCTCTTTATGGTATCTATAGTCTTCAATTCTCACAATAGTTTTAGCTTTTTCTGTATACTCACTAAAGTTATAATACATATATTATGTCTTTATGTGGCTTATTTTTTACTTTATTTCAATGTTTCAAAAAATAACAAGACGAAGACAACATTATTTGGGGATTCAATTCCATGAAAATAAAATAGATGCAATTATATTTCAAGATAAGAGAATTCATGGTAAAATGAGTTCCTTTGAGTTTATAGGAATCTAATTTCGTGCGAATAAATAGGTCTTATATTTCAAGGCATAATGAGTTTCTTTGGATTTTTAGAAATTCATATTCATACTAATAGACTGGCTCAATCATATTTTAATGATAATAAATTCTTGCTAAAGTGAGTTAATGTAAATTCTAAGAATTTAATTATTTGAGTTTTGGAAAATTTATCTGAGTTTTTGTCCAGTTTATCGGATTTTCTGTGAAATTTATCTGAGTTCTTGGAAAATTTATCTAAGTTTCTTAGAAACTCTGATAAATTATCTAAACTCATAAACTTTTTAGAAGAAGAAGATTGTTGATATGTGTAGGCTTCTGCTAACAAGCAGAACAAAACAACCCATAAAACGAAACAAAAAAATCTCATTCCAAACTACTTATTTTCAAAACTTAGATAAATTTTTAAAAACTCAAATAGCAACAGTATTCTTGCAAGAAAGAGATAGAGACCCTATTTTTTATTGCTATGATTGCAAGACATAGACTTACACAAAACGAAAAAAACAAAGAAAAAGCAAGACAGCAATGGGTTTTTGTGTTATGTAAAACCCGTCGCCGAAGAAGGCCGGGACTGGTCGCGTTTTCATCGCCGGGCCGTCGCCATCGTGGCTGGTGTGGTCGGAAATGACCGAATTCGATTTGCAGAGTTCTCTAGTGAAGTCCCTCGTTCCTAGAGAAGAAGAAGGAAGGAGTTCTTCGGGAAAACAGAGAATGAGAGAGAACTTGGCCTAGGAATGTGGGAGAAATGGGCAAATTGGTGATGAAAATATATGACGTGGCATATTAATTAGGACCTTTCACCAAAATATCTCCAGCTGTCTGGACTAGAGACATTAGAGAAAAAGTTATTATCCTTGATGCATTAGAAGACCGTGCTCAGGGACTGTTGGCTAATTGACCATTTTTTGGTTTTTTTTTTTTTCACCAATACCCCAGTTTTTCAGTTTTTACCTAACCGGATCAGTGATCATGTTTCATTAGAACCCAGTTCAACAAGCTGGTTTAACCCCGCTTCTAAATATAATCAAGTATTATATATACTATGATGCAGAATGATTATCATAATGTTGACTATACGATGTGGTTAAGTTTGGTTTTGGAGGGAAACTGAGGATTTTCATGTGGATTTTGAAGTTGGACCTACGATTTTTATTGGATTTCTTGAAGCGCATCATGGTTTAATGGGTAGGCTTCATTTGATACCAAGCAATAAAGGAGCCAGGCTTGAGAATATCCATATCACAAGCTGGCAAGTGAGAGACACATGAATTGTGTCATGAGACCAATTTCAAAGACATAACATGTTACATATTCCCCCCACCCACCCATTTGGGTTAAAAGGTAAGAGAAACTGATCTCATTTCATATATAGAGTGCAAGGAAGAGATGAGAGAAGACAATTGGGGTATGTTGTAACCCAGATGGAAGACTCCATGTTGAGCACTCTAGATCACCATGAGACTAACACCTATGATAGGCTTCACCAGAACAGACCTTTTGATGGCCTTTTGTATTCTTAGAGGGGCCTACCAAGGGGTAGCAAAATCATTCCAACCCGCTAATCCTACCTATATTTGACCTCTATTTGACCTGGATAAGTGGCTCAAGGGTTAGATAATATGACCCATAGTAAAACAGATTGTGTTAGGTTGAATCGAATAACCCGCGTAACCCATCTAAATGGGTGGGGTTAGGATCTGCCTGCATATCTAAACCAATTTTGATGGGTTCTTTTTTAATTTTCATGGTGATAGGTTTTCATGGATTTATGAATTTTCTTTTTCTTTTTTTCCAATTTTTGGTTTTTAGGTATCAGGCTTCCATGGGTTTATTTGTTTCTTTTAAGTTGTTATTATTATTGGATTGTTTATGGACTTTTGTTTCATGCAGTGTTTTTATACTGTTTTATCAATTTGATTTTTTATTATGAATTTATTCTTCTAATTTCAAAAGAATGCTTCAAGCAACATACTTACCTAATTTCAAACAAATTAAAGTGCTCACGTTTTGAAATTAACCACTTATATTTTATTATCATTATTATAGATTTTTATTTTTATTGTAATTTTTACCATCTCAATATAATTTAGACTAAATGTTATTTAAAAATCTATAAATAAGTAGGTAGAGGGGTGATGGAGACACATAGGTGGGGGGAGATCCAGTCCCATCCCCAAGTGGACCTCACAAGGAAACATGTTGAGGATTGACAAACAGTGAGTCAGTGGCAATGAATAATGTGTTTGAACAACTTTTCAGTTTTCTATCTTCTTACCAAATTCTCCCTTTCCCAAAACAGAGTAACAAACACACACCAGAAAGACAAGGATTTATACTCGTCTGGATTCAACTGTACCTTCAAATTTCAATGATTTGAATGCCTTGAAAAACTGCTACAAATGAAATTGCAGAGACAGCCTCTTGAACGCCAGGGCAACATTTCAAGTGCATGTAGAATACTTTGAGAGAAAAAATGCTACAGTTTTAGCACCCCAAACACACAAATAAATGGTGTCTGAGACATGCATGTGAGGGAGGAAAAGCATATGTTCGAGTCTCCAAAAAAGGCTAAAAATAAAAAAAAAAAAAAAAACCTTCATGAACGACCGGTTCCTCCTTTGAACCAAGGCCGTAAAACTCATGACTCGGACTTGACTTGTCCAATGCACAGAAGTAAAAAAAAAAAAAAAAAAAAAGCCACAGATGTAGTCAATGGAGAGACTCAGGAGTCAAGTTTTTTGAAATTAAAATAAATCCGTTAGTCATGAAATATAAGTATACATTATTAATTCAAATTAATAAATTCATATATGCAAGAAAAGTACTACAATAAGAAAAATAAAAAAAATGTATGGAATATTGTATAATTTGTTAGTCCAAATATAAAAGATCAAATGTAGCTTCAAATTACATTCCGTTCATTTTTAAATTGTTGGCTCTAAACCTTATACATAATTATTTAAAAATAAATGTAAATTTTTAAAAACTAGATCTACCTAACAATTGTTTAAGAATACAAACAGCTTATTAAAATGTGATAACTCGTCGGAGTCTCTTTTTATAGTGAACGTATATGGCGACTGGGATAGAGGATCCGGAGGCCAAAGTTTTCCTTCTCAAAACCTGTCATTTTGGCTCATCAAATGGACCAATTCTATTAAACCTGATACAATATATGAACCCCAACATACAATATAGTCTCTCAAACTTTCTACGCTGTTACCTGTAATCATGCAACCCACGTTACTTCCATGATTGCATAGAGTCATTAGACGTCCTTTTCAATCATTATTAGCTTCTATGGAATTCACATCTCTTTCTCTGTCTTTCTTCACCATCTTCTTAAATCAAGGTCTCTCTTGTCCCAAACACATTTATTTTCTAGCATCTCATACAATTGAAGCTCTAGAATATCCATGTCTATGGCTGAAATCCCATCACTTTCATTGTCTCAGGCATCCCCAATAATGGTTGAATTGGTTTCAAGAGCTGTATCAGAGGGACTGCTGAAGAAATTCATGGACCTCTCAGAATTCGACTTTGATTACAAGCAGAGTGGGCTATGGTCACCCCCTGTGCGAGTGGGGGTGTTCATGAGCTCGGCTGGACACATATGCAGCAAAGATGAATTGTATGTGAAGCTGAAGAATGCAAGAGAGGACAGACACAAGCGAAATCATAGAATTGGTTTCTTCTTTTTCTGTCTACTGCTTTTTCGTGGTTGATCTGAATTTCTGCTGTGTTATGCTGGGCTGTTGTTCTTCCTTTCTATTTTATCCATCCCTTCTGTTTTCAGTTATTTCGGTGTGTGAAGATTGAATTGCATTAGACCAGTCTTTGTTTTTAGTTTTTACAGATTATAGATTAGAATGCTAAGTGACCCTATTTATATTTTTACACATCATATGAGAGAGATGTGAAGCAATAAAAAGAAGCTTGCTAAAGCCTAGAGGAAGGGAATCATTGTGAAATTGCATGTACAGAAGTTTATAAGGTTCGTGCCTTCATGGACTGTGAGATTTGACCATCTAAAAGAGGACAGATTTATTGGAAGTTACCTTGTATAACACAGTTTTTGGATGAATTGTGAAATTAAGAATTAAATTTACTAAACATTTCATAGTTTTAGATTGGACAACGAAAAAATTCAAGCACCTTTGAATGAACCTGATTTTCTTTCTAATATGATTTCTCTTATACAGGCCAACAAGACTTCACAATCCTCTGAGGATTTGACATGGAGAAATCTTGAGAACTGCAATTCTACAGTGGGGTCATCTCTGAATTCAAGCCCGTCAAAATAAATGTCTTTCTAGTGTAGGGTTACCCAAATTCCACCCAATAGAGGTTGATGCCACCACATGATTGATCGGGTTTTGATAAAAAAAAAATTAAATTAAATTAACATGATAACACAACCTCATGCATTATTCATTGATCACATTTTTTATAAAAGGGTCTGCCTTATTGTTCGGGAGGATGTTTATTTCGAGCAGTTCCGACTTTCTACTTAAGTGGGCCCCACTGCGGAGTTTCCCTTCTTAAACTCAGAGGTTTCTCTGAATCAAAGCAGAGAGCGATATCTGTCGCAGGTTGTTTGCAAGTTTAGAGCAGCTCCGAACTGCCTACACATCCATCCATTATTCTGTAGGAGATGTATTTAATGGGAACCTACGTCTGTGGGACCCATCACATCATATACCAATTGAGGTAGGTACTGCAAATCCTAGGTTGGCCTCTTCTAGTTCCACTCTTCTTTTGTGTCATTTTCATGTCATTGAGTCAGGGATGGCTATTATTGAGTTAATTAAGAAGTGGATGTGATTGCCCACCAGATTAAGGGTTAGGATAATCAATCCTAGGCCCCTATCTGGACCTTTGTTTGTAAATTACTTTTGAAACTGGAATTATAGGCTCTGACCCTTTTAGTGTGAGGTGGTACCATTATAAAGCATGGATGCAATCATGGTAAACTGATCCATCCATAGATGGGACCCAGCTATAATCACAAATTATTAACAATAAAATAGCAAACTATTTTGAACTATAACAACAGAAGCGTTGACCTTCCAATTAGATCAGGGTTACTCCCAATCCACTCTTTCCCAACCACCAAAATGGTGGATGGTGGAAGGTATCATTTCACAGTTGTCATTTCTCTACCAGATCAGAAACCTCATCAGGGAATATGAAACCCCTCACAGACAATAAACAGCAACAACTAGTAACAAGCATGGTTAAACCATAACCATGATGTCCTTGTGAGTCTCCATAAACTGAATGTAGGTACAAAGGGTAAATGAAGGAGATCCCTGCAAAATTACCCATCCCATTGATAGGACCATATGATGTCAACGTTCCAATCATTTTCTGGCTGCAATTCTTACTGTGCAATGGTGTTCACATTCTGGACCATCTTAAGCAAGGATGCAAAAGATAAAAGTATAAGAAGAAATCCAGCTTTACATAACATCTGAGATCAATTTCACATGCCACTAGCCCAGTGGAATAAGGATCAAGATAAGAAGCAGCAGATTGCATCCTGCTTGTCACACATAAGCCTCTTTGATTACCTCCAGAGATTAAATACCAAGGTGGTCTCCCCACCATAAGGTTTTGGAACTTGAGCTCCAGGCCAACATGGTCACCCTTGAGTGGAGTCAACTCGACCTAGTCTCATGAGTCTTGACTCAGTAGAACTAAGTCTCCCTCTGCACCCATATCACTATAAAAAAAGATTAAAAATTACACCCCCACCACCCCACCCACCCACCCAACCCAAAAAAAAAACCAAGTATAATAAAACAGAAAATTATGTTCTATGAATCTAGAATTATAAGACTTGTTATTTTTACGTTCTAAAAAGGCAAGTATAATAAAATAGAAAATTATGTTCTATGAAACTAGAATTATAAGAACTATTAAGACTTGTCATGTTTTACTTGTTAATAATGAGTCTTTAAGTAGGAGCACTAGGCAGTAGGCACCCACATTCATGTTTCACTTGGTTGGAGGAATAGTACCTCCACTTTTTGAATGCTTGGTTCTAAAAAAAAAAAATGTGATTTTGATTTTCTCCGGTCAATACGAAATGCCAAAAGAGACTCCCAAAGCTTCTCTCAACAAGAAAATTGAGAAAGAAATTAAGAGCAAAAAACTATAGGACTCAGAAGACTCTTGGTGACAGGAACAATGCCAAATTTCAAAACCATACCCCATCATGTGATGTATATCTTATATCCAAAACCAATTTTGGTTTGCAGGAATTCAGAATAGTCACCCAAACAGGAAACTATGACAAGCAATCCAATGTAAAACATACCATCCATGCTTTCAAATCTTGAGATTCCATGGCACCTTCCTTTGAAACAATCAACTTACACAAAGCAATGAATATGAACCAATGACAATCCAATTCTTGTAGGTGAATGTTTATTTCTATCAGTAACTGAAATTATTATAGGTGAATGAGTCTGAAATCTTTCCCTAGCTGGACTACTTTCTCACCATCAGGGCAATTCACTGCAAGAAGCAAAACACACAAAAGAGACATTAACTTTGCCATTTGACTGCAGTCTGGAGCTACCATTCCAATCAGCATTTAGAGTGTCAGTCCCTCACGCAACCTTCATTCAAGTCAAACTTAGATGCCATCATGTTTTATTGGCTCAAGGCCCAACTTGGGCTGTAAGACCACCAGTGACCGATTGGGTTTCCCTCCTCTTGCAATTCGTCCCAGATAGATGGCAGGCAGTCAGCCTGTGCATTATTAAAAAAAAGAGGAGTTATTTAGCCCCTGAACCAAGTAATTTCCAAGACATGTTGGTGCTTGACATGCTAGATGTGTAATGCCAGATGAGTGTTGGCTGCCATTTAATGCCCAGGTAAATACATCCCATTTGCCTGATCAATTAACAATGCAGTCACCTGTTCGGGCATGCCACATATCACTCACTTTACATTTCATCTCAAGGAAAATAGACATTAGAAACAAAGCCGCCACAGTGGCTCGCTATCTTAGTGCATAAGCAGCTATCTAACCCAAGCATCGAGAAATATTTCATAGTTCTGAAGGATCTCCAGCAAAGCAAGTTTCTTCATCTGGATTACAACCTCCTATAGAATGGGCAAAGCATTTGTTGAGGAGTCAGTGAAAAACTAAGCAGTTCTAGTTGAGAAAGGATCACCATTTACATGAATCTTGACACCTTGGCTCCCAACCAACACTCAACTTCACTGTAGTTTTTACCAATAAACTTCTTAAACAGAAGTGCTTGATTTTGCGGCCTTATTTTGCCCATAGTTAAGAGGTTGATAGCAATTTCTTAACGAGTGGGGGCATTCTGTTGGTTGGTGGTTTGGCGAGATTTCTATGATGAATAACCTTAGCAGAAGAGGTTTCCACTCAAGAGGCCTTTTCAGTTTTGTTATGTGGCAAGGAGGGGGAGACAATTAATCAGAAGTTACATTGTGAGTTCTCCCATTTTCTTTGGTGCCGTGTCTTCTATAGATCTGGTGTTTCTCGGTGCATTATAGAATTGTTGGCTGCCATGGTAAAGGCTGGCTGTGGTCCTATCCTAGGGCAGTTAGTTCCGTCTGCAATGTTGTGGCCAGTTTGGAAATAGAAAGTGACAGCATTTTCAAACGGGGATTGACTATAGTTGAGAATCTTCAAAGCAAAGTGGGCATTACTGAGAAGAGAATTTCAAAATATAAGAATAGACGATGTTAAGAATAAATGGGAGGCCAGCTATTGTTGTGGTCCATCTAGTTCAAGGAGGCTGATGTCTTGATTCCTCCTCTTGAAGGGGTTTTGAAATGTATTGCAGGCAGTGTGGTAAGAGGAAAACCAGGCCTAGCTGGTACTGGAGCTGTGCTTTGAAATTATAAAGGTGAAGTATTAATGATGTTCTCTAAACATATTGCATAAAAGATTACAATGAGGCAGAAGTAGGGGCTATTTTAGGCTCTTTGCATGTTTGTGAATTATCATCAATGCAAGCTTATAGTGGAAAGTGACTCTTCATATAAGAAAATAAAATAAAATAAAGAAAGTGACTCTTCGAATGTGAGTGTTCGGGTTCTGACTCTCAATAGAAGTCCATGGAAGTTTTCACTTACTCCTTAATGAAATCAAGGATCTGTCTTGTTCGATTCAAGTGGGGTTTGGTCATATTCTGCGCTTGGCTATGGGATGGCTGATTGTTTGGCCAAGCAAGGGATCGACAGATCTTTGCCTTCTTTTTTTTTTTTGGCCTTTTCCTTGTAATCAAGTTTTGTTTGTATACTGATGCTTTGCCTTCCTGATCTAGATTGGCTGAGGTTCCTCTCGTATCCTTTTAACTTTTAATATTATCTTCTTTACCAATCAAAAAAGAATTTCTTGATGAGATGTGCCACTTCTTATTAAGATGTGTATGAGGTTGTTCTCCAATTCAACTTCTTTCCAAGTGAGGTGAAGTACATCGGTGATTGGATGGATAGATGTAGCATCTTCTACCAAATACTTTCCATACCCTTTTCCTCACGCTACGCACTGCTATCTACGTGTTGACTGCATCAGAGTCCAGAGATAATCATGGCTTTTTTTTGTCTCTAATGCTATATAAGATAAGAACACTAGTGCCAGGTGGCATTGCCAACTAGACAGCCACCGAAGGGGGTCTCTAGCGGGGTAAATGTCGATGGACCTCGTGTTAACACTTGTCTTGCAATGTGAAGCTTCCTCGTGTTTCTCAGTGTTCTTTTGGGCATGTAGTGTGCATACAACTACATCTATTATAATTTTGCTAAAATCCATTGTTAATAAAATTGTGCTCTCTGTAAGAAGTTAGATAAGAATGTCAGATTTATCATTTTTTTACTCAAAAGATAAATAAACTTTCAACCCACAGTCTATATACAAGATGATAAAAATAATTTAAAAGACAGTTGTCCTAGATAATTGCCTTGTATCAGCATAAAAATGAGACAGGACCACATCTATATAAAGCTCATCATTCTACTGCACAAATAAGCATATTAATCCAGCCATTTAATATCTGTATGAGAGAGAGAGAGAGAGAGCACTTACAACGTAATGGGGAAGGCAAACTGTACAGGTTAGACAATGGTCATGATGATGAGGACCTCACTTCATTCAAATCTGTCACCTTAGGTAATTACAAAAAAATAAAATAAAAAAGAAGATGAGTATATTAAATTTTTCTGGAACAATGAAGGATATCAACAAGGAATTATATAATCCTCAACACCCAGTATGCGCAGAAACTCAACCCTTCGATTTTGTAAGTGCACCCAAAAGTTTAATGATTGAGATTGCTCCACGCCATGGATAAACCATATAGCAATGGGAGAATGCTAACACTAAAATCAGAGACCTGAAAAATAATTAAGGAGGGAAATGAAGCATTAATATTTACTAAAAGTTAAAGGGGCTGCATACTGACTTACTAGGATACTGTTGTAGCTTATTTGGAGCATGGTTTATCCACTGTGTAGCCCTCACATAAGCAGTATTGACAACAAAAACAAGGTTCTCCTTTTAAAACTCAAGGCCATGGATACAAAGCAAACCATTGGTCCAGTATCATACAGTTTTCCAGATCAACACTTATCAGAAAAAAAATGCAGGTCAAGGAACTGTTGAGCAACTATGAACATTCAGCTACTTGACCATAACAATCAATTATTCAAACACCAGTTGGATTTAATTAATGAACTATTCCTAATGCCAGGGCACTCTCCAGAGGTAACATGCTACAATAGAATTTAGCTGTAGTCTCAACGGTTGGCTTGCTTGTTTCTTAGAAGAGACACACCAAAGGGTGAAGGTGATGTGGAACATGCACAAGGTCCAACGCCATGGATGACGGTAAAGAAGGTAGACCATGAGATAGTTGACAATGGTTACTTCGACAGGGAATAGCCTAGAGTAGGTAGATTTTATTTTTTTTTATTTTTTTATTTTTATTTATTTATTTATTTTAATGGCTAGAGTTGGTAGATTTTATGAAAAAGAGAAATAATAATGCTTGCCTACAAGAGAACAAGTAGAAGCGGAGAGGTTTAAGGACCTTGGGAAAGGGTTTAAGCTCTTTTAATTCGTAATTCTATGGATGGGGTTGACATTGTAGTTGATGGAGATCTTAAGGAGAAGATTATAGAGGTGAAGTAAAATATATATATATATATACCACAATAAAAGCAAAATACCCTAACATTTTGATGGCCTAATTCACCCTAAGCATAAAGTGAGAAAAAAAAATTTGGGGACTTTAATTGGAAGAGAAGTATTATAAGGGAACAGCACTTTAATATAGTTATGCAGGAAAAAAAATTAAATGGATACAACAATATACATAGAGAAAATGGTTTTGGATAAAAGAATGATGGGATGCTATCCTGGACTTTAAGGTGGTTTTTCCCCTTTTATCATGTAGTAGCTGACAGATACTTTGAGAAGAAGAAAAAAACCTTATGACATTGGAAAGTGCCTAAATAGGAGATAAATAGATTAACTTGTATTTCCCTGCTTCCTGTGGTTTTGGTGTTGTTGTTCCTCCTCTTCATTATAAGTCTCTTGTACCGGCTGCTCTTTTAATGAAATTAACCATTAAAAAAATAGGTTAGCTTGTATTGACTTTAGATATTGTTGTTAAGAGTAATAATTAAAAAGGAAAGATGAGATTGCCCAAGAAGTAGGTAATGGAATTCAATAAAGGGTGATGAAATTAACCATTAAAAAAATAGATTAGCTTGTATTGACTTTATATATTGTTGTTAAGAGTAATAATTAATAAGGAAAGATGAGATTGCCCAAGAAGTAGGTAATGGAATTCAAGAAAGGGAGACATCAATAGCATTCAAAGAAAGAGTCCCGAAGAGAGCGCAATTTTAAATGGGTTATGAATTCTAATGAAAATAAGGGACCAAACAAAGACTTGTATTAAAACTTTAGCCAGAGAAGTGCTCAGGGAGTCCAAATGAGGATGAATCATCATAGATATGAGCAAACTTGGTGGTAGCATTCCGAAATCCAAAAGGTTATTAATGACAAGAAAAATTTACTCAAAGAATGACAGAAAACAAAATTCGTCAAAATAAAACCAGCCTCGGCCAATACCACTCACTGCGGTTGTAAGTCTAAAAATGACATCAGCTATAGTTGGAGAGCAGTTCTTCAAGATGAATGCCAAAATTTTAGACCATATAAAGTTTAATATGTGAGTGTCCAAAAAAAAAAAAAATTTATTCTCTCTTTAACAGGTAATGAGCACCAGTATAAACTGCCTTCGGTCTAACTATTGCCAGCAAACTGGAAACCATACTCAATTTTAGAAGCTCTACATTAACTACAACTACACCATCAATAATTCAAAGTTCACATACAACTAATTGAAAGTTTTCATCTCAAGATCAGAAAAAAAGAAACTATCAAACTCTTTCCGTGTAAAACTCTATAAAATACAACTGCTATAATTCGGTACATTGTGGAAAGAAGAAAATCAATCTTGTGAGCAACTTTACTGCATAGATCAATTATTATGTCAACCTGAAGGTATTGGAAGGAATGCTCAAGAAGAGGGGAAAAAATGACCTAGTAAGCACAAAGATTTGGTATTCAAGGCACCTTCTATGCAATCAAGAGTCTGGTTATCCTTCCCCCAAAGGAAGCAGTCCCAAAAGGATTAAAGGAATAAATTCCTCCCTTCAAATTTGCTGTTGAGATTCTATCAGCAATGCATTGAGCATGATATGATTGGCCGCTTCATAGACCACATTGTCATAATGCATTCCATCAACAGTACACCGCAGCCCACAGCGTCGACTCAATGATCCGATATCCAACAAAAGAAAAGGCCCCCCGAACTGGCGCAGCAGCTTACTCTCGTAAAGCTCTCTATCATAAGCATCACACATTGCTCCATTCATCTTCTCCTCCTTCTCCTCTGTATTCAACAATGACTGAATCAACGTTGGCATTCCGAGCCAAAACATGTGGGGTGATTGAATTGGAAGTGAACCAGCAACAGACCCCTCATTCTCAGTATCCGAAAACACTGGCAACAATGACACAGCTGATCTCTTCAATGACCCCAACAAGACCCCATAATCAGATGCATTTGTAACATGCAGCATATGCCAAAGCCCTGAACCCATCACCAAAACATCCGGATACGGCCGATTGAACTTAAATTTAGTCAGCAAATCAGTTAAATTCGCCTCATAAGGGGCCCAAATGAAATCCAATTTCACCCCATGCTCCTCAATTACAATCTGATAATCACTATGCCGTTTAAACAGATCGAATCGAACTGATTCCATCTGTTTCGAATCCAAGATCAAATCCAACAGCGCCAGAGTAATTAGCCGGGCTTGGGAGTCCCCAGCAACCACAATCCAAGACCCATTGAGGAGAACAGAAGCATCCAATCGACCTAATTTTTGAAACCCACACGCAATCACAGGCGTAGATGTATCCCATGACCATAATTTGTTGTGATTAGAATAATTGAAAGGGAATTCATCAACCCCAATAGAATTACCATCCCAGACGATTTCATGGAGGAAGGAGAGGCAGGCGTCTCTGTTCTCGACGACGACGGCGGCGGGGGAGAGGGAGGAGACGAGGTCGGAGACGGCGGGGAAGTACGGCATGAGGTGGACGCCGACGGCGAGGGTGATGAAGAGGAAGCCGCTGAAGAAGAGCATCTTGTTGCGGCTGAGGTGATAGCCGGCCATCCCCATCGGGACGAAGAGGACGACGCAAGCCGCGATGGCGCCGAGCTGGACGGCACCGATCATCTCGTCCGGTTCCAGCGGTCAGATCGCATGGAGAGGGGATTTGAAGATGGAATGGTGTGGGGATAGGAGAGGGAGAGGAGAAGAAATAGGGGGATTAGGGTTAGGGTTTTGGGGAATTGGGGATTTTGGGTGCTTGGGATGGAAGGCAGAGGAGATAGTGATGGCGCAACAATACAGGTGTCCCTCGCGACATGAGATTTAAACGTGCAACAACTGTTTTTGTTGTGGGAGGGAGAAGAGCTTACGATAGCGAGAGATCGAGGGTTATGCTATGATGCGCACGTCGGTGGAGATTGAAGAGGGAGTGCAGTGTAGGGATTGGTGGCCGGTATCGTAAGCTGTGGGCCACTGCAGTAGTGTGGGGCCCAAAACAAGTATGTTGAGTGATTGAGTGATTGTGCTACAGTGGGATGCACCTAAAATTAGGCAGTATATATAATTGTAGAAGAGAGAGAGAAAAAAAAATAAAAAGGGGGATTTTACCCAAAAAATCCCATTAGTTAGACTGTAGAGCAAAAGGAATTTAAAAGATATGAAATGACAGTAGTATGAGGAGCCCTTTTCGATCTGTTATTTTCTTATTTTGCTGAGCAGTGATATCCCCACTCATCTGTAGGAGTGTACAAAAAATCCGTTGATCTGTCAATCCGATCCGATCCGTGGATTTTGATCCGATCAGAAGGGCAACAAATTGGTGACAGATTGTAAATTGTGTAATCTGTTAGCAACGGATTGACGACAGATTTCACCCTTAATCCGCGGATTCGATTCGATCCGATCCGTTGTCATTAAATATATATATATATATAAAATAAGAAAAAAAAATGTAAAGGGTCAATATGTAACCTTATGAATAGAAGATGATAGGATAGATATATAGCTCTCAACTCATGCCCCTTGAATTCAGTGGCTTCAGAATTCATGGATTTTTTCTTTTTTTTTTCTCCATGTAATGTACATGGACGGATTGAATGAATTAATCCAATACTATCCGCTCCTGCACGGATCGGATCGGATCGGATTTTAACAACTGCGGATTGGTGAAAGATTCCAAATCCGTCAATCCGTAGGTAATGGATTGGTGACGGATTTGGCCCGATCCGCACCAATCCGATCCGTGTACACCCCTCTGCATCTACGAGTGGGGATATCACCGCTCTAAGCAGCGATATCCCTGCTCACTTATTCCTCCTCCTCCTATCTAGAGCCTCGGAATAGGATCTTTATGTGTGGTTACAAACTCCCTTCCACTTAATTTTGTAAGGCTCAACCTTCTTTTACATGGCTCATATGGTTGCAATTCTATTAAAATGAGGGTCTAGGTGTGGGAGATGGATTAGAAAATAACCCCACTTGATAGAATCATTTTGATGCCTTTCACAATCATTGAAGTCCTTGTCTATGTATTTGTATGCAAGTAGAGCTGCAATGAGACTAAATTTAATCATGTTCTGGTCCTAATAAGCCTCTTTCCTTGCTAAGATCTCCACACCGGTGGCTCTATCATTGGATGGCCTGTCTCGATCAAATTGGTGCCCAACCATATTTCTGCTTATCGTCCTTGGTTTCCATATTCATTGCTTTAATGCCAGACAAGAGGTCCAAGCTGGACGCTGTTTCATTGGATACATACTAAGTTTAATCAGGAATCTTTTGGACTTATCAAACCATACACATGAGCCTTTCATTTGTTGGTTCCTATGGTGGATGGATAACCCTAAAGTTTTCAAACCTTAATCAGTGGCTTGTGTCACCAGAAGGTTTGTCACATCTGTACAGGTTGTGGGTCAAATAGAATTATAGTTTCTTTTTTCTTATTATTATTATTATTATCAAGCATCACTAACTTTCTCTTAATTTGATGGTACATGATCAAGGCCAACTCAACTTTGAACATCAGAGAATTCTTATATTTTATGAATTCACATGCTCTCACAGCCTCTCTTTTTAAAAACCTTTTCATCACCCAAACATAGGGCTGTAAATAGGTCGGTTCCGGTCCTGGTCCACCATGGACCCGGAACCAGAACCGTTAAGGAGAGAAGATAGAACCGGATCCAAATCCGGACCCGGACCCGGAACCATTTCGGAACCGGTTTCTTGGGATGGGTCTAGATTCGGGTTCGAATTTAGGTAGAGAATGATATTAAAAAAACATGATTTTTAGGAGAGATTCTAGAAAATTAAAGTAATATATCGGGTCTCTGGTCCACGGGTTCAAACCAAGGTGGAACCAGATCCGGACTCCATTTACTTAGCGGGGGCTAAATAAGGACTCAAACCCGATTTTTAACGGGTCGGAACCTCCGGGTAATCGGAGAATCAGGTACCCATTTACATCCCTATCCAAACACTTACAAAATGGGGACTTTCACAATCTTGTAAGTGTAACATGAGCAGCCCGAAGTTGAACCGGCTTATTCATTTATCTTGCTCAATATAACAATCCAAACCTTGAGTACTTGAATTATTGGTGTGGGTCCAGGTACAATGGATCTAGTTACATTGGGTTGGGTTCAAGTTGAATTCGAAAAGCATGTATGAATCCAACCCAAACTCGTCTCAGAACTCAAACCAAAATACCTTTGCTAGATGTCATAGCCCAAGTTATTTTACATTTTCAATCGATCCAATCCAAGCCCCAAGGCCTCATTATTCTACTGGGAAGGCCCATGTTGGTCGCTGGGCCATTAGACTATAAAGTTGGATATAAGGGGTAAGCGATTAGTTGGTAGAGGTGAAAGAAGTTAGAGGAAAGAAGAGGAGGAAGGAGAATAAGAAGAATAAACGAGCAGGGATATCCCCACTTGTATATGCAAGTGAGCAAGGATATCGTCGTTTGACTTTGAAGAAAAAGAAAAAACGAGACGGGATATCCCCGCTTGTATATGTAGGTAATCAGCGGAGATATCACCACTTCATGAATCAATAAAAATAAATAAACCGAAAAAGGCCCCTGGGACTATTATGACCATTTTATATCTTTTAAGTTCTTTTTCCTCTATAGTGAATTTAACCGGGCTTTTCCTGTAAAATCCCCTTTAAAAAATAATAATAACTTTTTGTTGCTAGTGGACCGAATAGGTAACTTTAGCCTAACTCACACCAAATTAGGAATCCGTAAAAAAAATTTAATAATAATAATAATAACTTTTTTACCATATTTTTTTTTAGAGAAAACTACGGGAAAAAGCTCCATAGTGAGCCGGGTGTAGTTGGACGGCCCAGTAGGAGTTTATAGACTGAAGGGGCCCTCTGAGCCCCTTCCTGTTTTTTTTTTTAGATGTTTTTTGGTATTGTCGATATCGACAATAAATGCGGTTTTCCATTAACCGCAAGAAACCCCCTTCTTCCCCATTTCGTCATCTTCTTTTTTTCCTTTTCCCTCTTCCACAGTCGTTGTCAACAACTTTCCCTTTCGTTGGTCCCTGGTAGTGGTCCCAAGCATCCTTTGGCGCCTTCTTTCAAAGGTTATACACAGTTGGCAAGCACATGGAGGTATGTATTCTAATCATTTTCTCTTGTTTGCATTCGGTTTAAACAGAGATTCCGTTTTTTTTTCCTGCATTGGTTCGAGAATGCAAGTTCATTTTTTTTTTCCAATGTTCTTTAACATGAAACCCAATCCCCAGATTAAACAAACCCATAGTGATTTTGACTAATTAGGTTTGTTTATTGGGTTTCTTGAAGAAAAAAAGGGGTTGTATGGCATTGTTACCCAACTGAGAAGAGGTTTTTTTTGTTTTTTTCAAACCCTCTCAATGCACAGAGACGTTAAAGACTCAGTTCGTTTTTTTTTTTTTTTCAAACCCTTTTAATACTCAATTACTAGATCTAGGTTTCTGTTATGTCAGTATTCCTTCTTTTCACAAGTCTTCTTGCAATAATGGCCTCTGGATAGTGATGCAAAGAACCATCCGCATCAACACAAACTATTATGTCCAAGACCACCTTTATCACTGCATTTTTCTTTGCAATTACACAATGAATTTCTGTTTTTTGTTGCACCTCTTCAGTTAGATCAACCCCTTTACTGATGCCCGACTTTAATGAGTGCTCCTACTACAAATACTAGGAGAAAAACTAGTGCAATAGTGCAGAATGTAAGCCATAGCTGATCCTTGAACTGCTGCCACCCTTCATGGCCAACATATCCTACAGGTGCACCCACGAGCTGTACAGCTGAATGTTGTTCCATGTATTCCAACATGGAGATTTGCATAAGAAGACTCCCATTTTCAAACAACTGCTCAACAAGTGCCTTAGCTAGCTCTATTTTGAGAACTCGTGTTGGGCCCAAGAGCAGGAATGACCATGTAGGCTGTTGCAACCGTCCAGCAATTTCTGTGAGCATTAAGTCCTCTTTAGTATTCCACTCCATCTTGGCTCTTGCAACATCAATCTCTTGAAGTGCCCTATACATCAAATCACCAAAACGAACCAAATCAATCCGCCTTTCTACCTCTTGTAAGGTGAACAACAACTCTTCACGTCACCGTTTCAATTCCTGAAGCCATAAAATCCTCTTATTTTCATTGGAATATTTCATTTGATGTGGTTGAATTCGGACACCAACAACGCTTTTCTTTTTGCGAGTGTTTGATGGAACTTTGGAAAGTGCCACCCAAGCTGATTTGGCTTTTAACATTGTCCCAAAAGAATGCTCCTCAGCAGAAACCGCATCTGCAGAGGACCTATCAAATTTGAAAGGGGCTGCTTTTGCATCGTCATTGGTGCAGAAGGAGCAGGGCCAAAGCCCATGCTCACCAACAATGTCGTCTTCTTGAGTTGTCTTCCTAGTTGAGCTTTGTGCAATATGAAGATTCTCCAGGCATTGTAGTATCTCGGTTAGCAACTTGTCATTGTGTTCAAAGATTTTTTTCAATTCTATCTGAGAACTTTCTAAAATGCGCAATTGCTCCTCTATTTGGGCCACACATGTGCTTTCTTCCATCCAAAGATCATGCTCTGATACCAAATTGTTATGTGAGTTTCTTGTAAACTCCGAGCTATGGTGAAGAATAGATCTTCACTGCTCAAAGATGAAAATAAAAAGATAAAATCTCATGAGGGAGATTGCACCTGACTAGCTTTTTGTATAAATATTAATCAATGAATCTTATTGATGACTTTCTTGGATAAATACCAAGTACAAAGCCAACGGCTAAATCACACAACGCTCACAAAGAAACTAATATTCCTAAAATAGAGGCTCACTTGATAACAAATGGTTCCAACTGAATACAACGTGGGATCTAACAACTTAACAAGTTTAGAGACTTAGTCAAGAGCACATAATCCAGCGAGAAATTGCATGCAAAGGAATAGATCTGTATCAATACACCTTTATTGGCGTGGAGATATTTTAGATTGGCTATACATTTATATACTTGGAGAGAGAAGTCCATTTACAGAGTGTTGAATGAAAAAAGGTTAAAGAGTCCGCTCACAGATTGTTGATTAAAAAGGATTCAGATCACAGACTGTCTTTGCATTATATTACTGTTTATGTTTCTCCATCACATCTTTAATATTGTTTATGAAACCTATATGACCGAAAAAAAGAAATTGATACATATATTGACTAGTACCTCACTTGCTGGTGGTGGCTGCAGTTTGGGTACTGTGATTGTTTCAAATTGGGAAAAGCCAATTTGGATTTCTGTAGTTTTATACCTTTTGGTGGGTGCTTATGCTTTTGATGTATGCTAATGCATTATTAATCATATCCATAAATCAAATTATCGTCATGTCTCCAATGTACTAATTGTTACGTTTCTTACTTTACAGACAACAGCAGAACAGTCCGCTGAGGCTCCGAGAGTTCTCCTATATAACCAACAAAATCATATATCGGAAGGAATTCGTCAGGGAGAGGTATATTGTAACTACATATAGACTTACTTCCTTGACTTTATCAATCAGTAATGTATTTCCTTTTAGTGTACGACTCCTAACTAGCCTTGTAATACTTGATACTAGCAGGAGTTCGGTCACCTCAGGTGCATCCCAACAAACCCGGACGCAGCAATATGGGGGCTTACAAACACCCAGAAGGAATATGTTAGGCAGACGGGTCTCCATCATTTGGCAGAGATAAGTCGTATGGTCATAGACCACGCGTTAATCACTGCATTGGTAGAGAGGTGGCGTCCTGAAACAAATACTTTCCCTTTTTCATCCGGAGAAGCCACTATAACACTTGAGGACGTGGCTTATATATACGGTCTACCCATTGATGGGGACCTAGTAATGGGTCAAACTTTCCCAGGGAGGCTAGTTCAAACAGTATGTCAGGAGTTGCTCGGTATTACCCCACAAAAGAAGGTTGACTACGTCGGCATGACTTTGAGATTTAAGTGGCTTGAGGACAATTTCAAGGCTGAAGAACTGGAGAAGAAGAAGAAGAAGAAATACAAGGACTATGAGATTCAGGCTACACGGGCCTACCTCTTCTTCTTGGTGTCCGGTCAAATCATCTCGCAAACTTCTGGTGCCCGAGGCCCTGCCTATCTGCTAGAGTTGTTTAAAGATTTTAAACCGTACGCATGGGCACCGGCCTGTCTTGCGAATCTTTATAGGATGTTGGCAAACGCTACTCGGTGGAATAAGGAGAAGATCGGGGTAGAAGAGAAGGGGAAGGATGAACAGGGAGAGAAGGGGAAGAATGTACACGGAGAGGAAAAGGGACACCAACTCAGGACACCCACCGGGCCTCTTCAGCTGTTACAGGTCCTTGTTCTCATTCTTACCACCTTGTCCAGTCTGCCATCTAAACAACAACATTTTGGAGTTTTGGTGTAGCTTAAGAAACCACCACCTTCACATTTACACAGTGGTTCATGCCATGTTTCATCTGCTGTGTATGCTTCACTAAAAGCGGAAGTACATGTTTTACGCACCAAAAAACATTAGATTTGTTGTCTGACCCTGTTCTATACATGCAGGACTATGGTTCAGTGATCTATATCATTAATGTCATGGGCCTTACCAAATGTCATGTCCCAGAAATCCTGTTGATTAGGAAATCCCAACTGAGTAACTAGTGCTCTACAAACTGGTGCTATATTTCAGGCGTCAGCGTAATGAATGATTGTTTGTTCCAATATGCATTTTGGTGGAATGGTTTAGCAGAATGAATTTTATTTTCTTCAATCTTATATAACCTATAAAAAAAATTTGGAATGGTTCAGTTATGGGCTTACACTAGGATGTCGATCGGGCGGTGTCCTAAACCTGCCGAAACTTGGAAAAAGGATATACAGTTTCCATTGTTTAAGACCTGGCATAAGAGGCTTAAAGAACAACCAGCTCTTGCAACAGTGAAAGAAGTTAGAAAGCAGTTGAACAATCTAAAGGCTGATGGGGTAAACACCAAAAGTTCTTTTTTTCCATTTTTGAAATCTTGTTGTATTCTTTTATACATACTATACTGACTGTAGAAACCTGCTAATTTGGTGTAAATCATGTCGGATGCAGTTCAACTGGCAACCCTATCGGGGATACGGTAAAAAGTTTGTTGAGAAGGTGCGGAAAGTTGATCATGCTCTCTTTTCATCGTCCACCGTCCTTGTGTATTATTGGATCGTGGAACGACATAATACGTGGCGTATTATGAAGCAGTTCGGATTCAAACAGTTGGTGCCACCACCATTCAATATGCCATTTGTCAGACGAGAACGAACATGGTATGTTGTGGTTAACTACAGCACGCAGGTGGACGAGAAAGTAGCTGGATTATGGGCTGCTAGAGCCCAACTTGTTCTACATGGGGAGAAGTGTAAGCTGAAAGCACATTCCGATGAGTATTTGTTATGGTATGGTGAAAACACGCTAAAGTTTATTGGGAGGTCAACTCAGATGGACCATATAGAGGATAGCCAAGCGGAGGAGATCGCCAAACCGGAGGAAAGCACCATCCCAATTAATCATGTATGTCTCAAATCACTCCATTAAGTCACTGCTAATAACACTCCATTAAACATATTTTCAATTCATCATTAAAACATTTGCCTTGCTGTAATGACATGATAAATTAATTATGTGTGCGTTGAATTTTCAGGCGGAGGATCTTGTGGCTCGTTTAGAGCGCTCCTGTGATAGAGCGGAACGCCGGAAAGTGTCTATTGAGAAGCTCACAACATCAATCCGGAAGAAATTAACAAAATTTAAGGGTGCCTTTGGGACAACATTTGAGGACTTTAAGATGGATGAGTGTAGTAGCTCGCAATCCGATGAAGAGGATGTCAAGAAGAAGAGACAATAACGTTTAAACATCGGAAAAGAGCTGTTGTGAAGAGTCTGGGGATAAAGAAAAGCGCCAAAAGGAGTGCAGCACCAGTTGATGCCGAACCACTCCAACAGTGTATAACAGAAGGTTCTATCAGCTGGCCTCACTCTCCGGCAGCTCCACCAATCGAAGAAGTCCTTGGTACCCCTTTAGTTAGCAGAACATTGTTCACCTCTCCAGTCCCAGACTCCAGTGAGTCCGCTTTGGTTGTTTCAGCCCCCTTCGCTACACTCGACTCACTTTTGTGGAGGATCAAACAGTTGCCTCGTATGCGCAAAATACCGATGAAGTTTGAAGATTATGCTCATTCTATAGTTCATATCAGTTACGTGCTGAGTGACCTTGATAATTACTTCCTCAAGGGATTCAAAGAATACTACGAGGAAAGGTAAGAAATCATGTATTGTGCTGAATTAATAATGATAAATAATAACATGGAGATTTTTAAGTGCTTGTTTGTGATTTGTTACAGGAAGGATGAGTTGGATAGCATCTGCACAATGATCTCAAGCTCGGATCTGAAGAAGGTTCTTCAAGAAAGGACTTGGATGGACACTAATGTCATGTATTACTATTTTGAAATATTACGGGATGAATGTGATACATGTTTTATCGCTGATCCAAGTGTCTGTGTAAGTCAATAGTTGTGAAAGAGGAGCATACTAGTAAGTGTATTTCTAGTTCTAGGCTGTAGCTGACTGTGTCCAAAATTTTGCTTGCAGAGATGGTGGTCGGATGGTTCTGATTCTGCTGTGGAAGCTGTATTTGGGAAGCATGGACATAGGGTGTGGGACGCCAGGGAAACACGCACGTTTATCTTTATAGTCTATCAACGATCACATTTCTCCTTGCTAGTCGGATTGGTTGACGAGAAACGATGGGAGTTCTACAATAGCTTGGCTGGCGATCGCCGATCGGCCAAGCACGCATCGAAATTTGTATGTTATGTTACCTAAAACATCATAACTTTTCCAAATTCCGCATCATATGCATCTGCCTATTGGCGTAAACAAATACTATTCTTAATCTAAAAGTGCATTTTAATAATGCTTCACGCAGGTTGCATGGTTGAATGAAAGATATAGCCAATTTGGACGGTCAGACCCTTATCTTTGGGGTTGGCTTGTAAAGGATGGCATCCCTCGTTAGCAAAATGGAAATGACTGTGGAGTATTTGCAATGTCTTTCGCGGAACACTGTGTGCACCGCCGTAGCATTAGCTTCACTCAAGAAGACATTCCCTATTTTCGCAGCAAAATCGCCGTAGAAATATTCAAAAGGAGCTGACGGTTGAATGCCAACAGACTGGGGTTGACCGACTTGAGTGAAGTCCCATGACTTAACTCAAGAAGACATATATTTTGTTTTGCATCTAATGTAAAATTGATTGTGCAAACTTTTTTTTTTTTTTGCCCATTGTGCAAACTTAATTGTTATGGTTAAGAAGGACAATAGAATGGTTGAATGCATGTTATGGTTTAGAATGGTTTGAGTACAGGTAAATAACAATTAAGTGAATTTGGGATGCTTTGGGTTCCACTTGGAGTCTGTATGGTGGTGGGATTGATGGTGGTGGGGTTCATGCCATGTTTGGGGTGATCATTAAAGGAGTTGTTTACTTAATTTTGCAAGGAGGTGATGATGGTTACTGTAACCATCCCAAATATTTGTATGAATTTTTGGTGGGTTGAATTATAGAAGCAAGTAGGTGCTATAATGTATAAAACCCGTCGATATCGACAACTTAAAGTCGTCGGTATCGACTAGTTTTGTCAGTGTTGTGAATTAAAAGTTGTAACTCTATGTGGATTGGAATGTATCAAAGTTGTCGATAACGACAACTTTTGGTAGTCAGTATCAACTAGTTTCGTCAGGTGGCTGAATTAAAAATTGTAAGTAATCAGTTATTGGGATGTATAAAAGTTATCGATAACGACAACTTTTGGTTGTCAGTATCGACTAGTTTCGTCAGGTGGCTGAATTAAAAGTTGTATGTAATCAGCTGCTGGAATGTCTAAAAGCTATCGATAAAGACAACTTTTGGTCGTCAGTATCGACTAGTTTCGTCAGGTGGCTGAATTAAAAGTTGTATGTAATCAGCTGCTGGAATGTATAAAAGCTGTCGATAACGACAACTTTTGGCTGTCAGTATCGACTAGTTTCGTCAGGTGGCTGAATTAAAAGTTGTAAGTAATCACCAACTGGAATGTAAAAAATCTGTCGATATCGACATCTTATAGTTGTCAGTATCGACTAGTTTTGTCAGGTGCCTGAATTAAAAGTTGTAAGTAAACAGCTGTTGGAATGTAAAAAATCTATCGATACTGACAGATTATAGTTGTCGGTATCAACTAGTTTTGTCAGTGGATGTATTAAAACTTGTAAGTAATCAGCTGCAGGAATGTAAATGTATAGTTGCATTTCATAATTTTGAACAGAAGGAATTACTTAATAAGAACAACATGGATACAATAACCTAAATGTATATAAACCTCATTTATATCACCATTCATTCACATTCCAACAGTTTCACGGAACCCATTTACATCACATACCGGACCACAAAAATAACTGCAATCTTCAATTCCACATGGAACCCATTTACACCAAAATCCGAAAAAAAAAAGCACTGCACTATTCAAGCTTTGAACAACCCATGTACATCACAAACCGTACCAGCAAAATAACTGCAATCTTCAATTCCCCAATGGAACCCATTTACACAAAAATCCCCAAAAAAAAGGCATTGCACTGTTTAAGCTTTGAACAACCCATTTACATCACAAACAGTACCCAAAAAATAACTGCAATCTTCAATTCCCCAATGGAACCCATTTACACCAAAATCTCCAAGAAAAAACAATGCACTGTTCAAGCTTTGAACTTCCCATTTACATCATTTATCTAGAATCAGCATATCACATCACGTGGAGGATTGCGACAACCTCCACGGTTATGCCCCCTCTCTTTACAATTGGAGCAGGTAACTACCCTTCGTTGGAGGCCACGATCTTCGGTACGAATCCTGTTCTTTTTAGGACGCCCTGGTTGTTTACTTGCTCGTGGTGGAAGAACTCTTTCTTCAATTGTGTATTCTCATTGCTTGCTGTCCCGGGTAGCATGTAGAACTTCATTATACGTTGCACGATAAACGCTTGATAGGTACCAATGCTCGCAAAACTCATATGGATCATAGTTCCTTACCTTCATTAATGCAAGTGCATGACAACATGGGAGGCCCAAAATCTCCCATTTACGACATGTACAAGTTCTGCATTCGAGATCGACTACGTCCACGTACTCTGCGGACTGTACTTGAAATTCGACCAGGCCAGCGACACGTACATGAACCCTGCGAGCTTCTTCCATTTCTTGGCTCAAGATTTTTTCCGCATTCGGAGTTAGACGAGTAGTTACACTCTCTGACTGAAGATAACGCTTTTGATAGAACTCCATTAACTTGTCACGTATCTCCTCGACCTGTTTTACAATAGGCAGTACCCTTGTGTCCCTTAACATGCTGTTAGTACACTCAGCCGCATTACTAGTTAGCATGTCATATCGACGGCCTTGCACGTATGCATTTGTCCAACGCTGCCTCCCAATTGCCTCAATGTAGCTGAAAGCCTCTTGGCTGACTGCACGTATGTCCGTCATGTATGCCTCATAAACGTAAGGCCTATAGGACTTTGCGGCACGCCAGAATTTCATAACGATTGCGTCATCACTGAAAGCGGTTTTGATATTTTCAGCTATGTGACGGCAACGGTAGCAATGCACTGCGGAGGGTATAGTGTTCTGGAGAGCTGGAATAAGACCCTTCTGACGATATGAAACAATGGTCAAATTGGGTGGTTCTCCAAGCGCTATGAATAAGTTCACAAGAAACCACTCCCAACTATCAAGTCGTTCTGCTTCCGCAAAGGCAAAGGCAAAGGCGATGGGTAGTAGCTTATGATTCGCATCGTATATCACGGCTACAAGCAAGACACCGGGATACTTACCTCGGAGATGTGTACCGTTTACAGCAATCATCGGTCTCAGCGAAGACGTGAATGACCTTATACAGGGTCCAAATGCCCAAAAAAAACTTCTGAAACGGTCATCAGACGTGGTGTCTATGTTTGTTATTGTGCCAGGGTTGGTTTTCTTCAATTCAATACAGTGGAGAGGCAGAAGCTGGAAGGACTCCTCGTATGATCCTCGCACTATACGCAGAGCCATCTCCTTTGCTATAAGTGCCTTCTTATAGCTAATGGTCGACCCAAATTCCATTTGGTAGTCATTCATTATCTCCTTCGGCTTTAAATCTACGTTTTATCGGACTCCATCCATGATGAATTCAGAAATAAGGGCCGAAGTTGCTTGTCGATGTGCCATGCCCATCAATGGCTTCGAGCATCGGTGGTTAGGATTGTATTTTCTAACTTTAAATTGTGGTCCTGATTCTACAATAGAAGCGTGGATCCGCCAAGGACAACCCAGATCTTTGCAGCCAGCTGTCACCTTGGTCGAGTTGGTCTTCAGGTGTTTAAGAGTAAAGTTGGCATAAATTGCAAACTTGGCAAGAGTATTCCGAAATGTCTGACGATCAGGGAACTCACGGCCAACCCACATCTCCTGAGCCAAGTTATTACCAACCTCCGTGTTCATCTCCTCAGGCTCCATTCTGTCTTCAAAATCAACAACTGAAGTTTGATTTGAACAATTTGCAGTGTTAACTAGATTGACCTCGACACCATTGCTTTCGACCTTCACATTTGGGATCCGACGAATCTGTCCGATGGCAGTATGTTCATCGGAATGAATTTCATCATGACTGTTTGTTCCAACGTCAATATCATCAATAACATCATCTTGTACCGCAGCCTGATGTGGACTGCATTCATTACTCACATAAGGGAAATAGATGTCTTTGTCTTCATGTAGATCAACGGTAGGCAGCTCTGCAGCGGGCGTTGGCTCTATGGCTTGGTTTCCCGTACAAGTTCTTAACGGGGTCCTCACTTTTTTTGCACAGTTTTGACCTCGAACGTTCTTTTCGTACTTACCATGAATCAACATTGACAATAAGCAACTAGGAAGACATACTTAGTATTTGGTAATCTATTGATTTACCGATAGAACCTATGCACATACCTCCATTGTTCTCCTCCTATACTTTGCCGGTTCTTAGGCTCTTTAAAGACATATAGATATATCCCATTCACATCATTTCCCGATGCTTTGAACATTCTCTTCACATCATTGTCGTCGTCGATGCTTGCCATTGAAAATGCCCGTTCATTGTGATGAAGGTATTGTATGCTTAATCTCCGAATGGATGAATTCCAATTAGATGCTTCAGTTGCTTCGTTAACCAGTGAGTCATATGTTATATCCGTCGGTAAATATCTCATCTTTTGATTTCCTCCATTGTACACCGAATGGATTATATCGAATTGGAAGTCACCATCATAGTGGAATATGACCAACACCTCGCTGACTGACATGCTACTGTCAAATCACAAGAACTTTGGTTAGAGAAATACGAAAGTTAAAAACATTTTTAAAGACAGAGCAAGTATATATTTCTAAACAATTAGCCACTGTTAAAATGCCCATGTTGTGCCTTATTTGAACATAATGAAACTATACTAAGTGTCACTTAGTGAAAGAACACAATAGAGAAAAACAGTTCCTACAAAAAATAAACTCCTTTTCAAACCCTAAAAACCCAACACAAAAGTGATATTAACCAAGTACAAAACGAAATTGATATTTACATCACAAATGGTAATCTTCAAGCAAAGCTATATACAGATATGTATTTACACAACTGGTATAGTATTAAAATGACTCCTTTTAGGGTTCAGACAACAACTGAAATAAGTCATTACTAAAAAGGAATCAGACTTATGACATTTCAAGGTAGATGATGCAATATAGAGAAAAACAGTGCCTACAAACAAGAAACCCCTTTTCAAAACCTAAAAACCCAAAACGAAAGTGATATTAACCAAGCACAAAACGAAATTGATATTTACCACACAAATGGTAATCTTCAAGCAAAGCTACATACAGATATGCATTTACACAACTGGTACAGTTTTCAAATGGCTCCTTTTAGGGTTTAGAATACAACTGAAAGAAGTCATTACTGAAAAGGAATCAAACTTATGACATTTTAGGGTAGATGATGCAATATAGGAAGGTGTTTAATGTGGGTACCAACCTATTAATGGAATCGAACCACCACTTGGAGTAATTTTTGAGATGTTTTTTTAGAAGGAAATTCGGCAGAGCACTTGTTGCAGACGATGAAAAATTTCTGACAAAGAAATGAAGACATGGGGCAATGTATAAAAGTTTTTCGCATACTAGTCGATATCGACAACTATATTGTCGATATCGACGACATCGCTAAACGACAAAAATAAATAAATAAAGAAACTCACCCAAAGGACCCCTCCTATCTCTAAACTAATGCTGAGTTCTCTCCTTACTTCGGGCGTGCTAGGGGGATTTTTCAGGTAGTTTTCCCTTTTTTTATAGTTGATGTCAATCTTCATTTTCTGTATTGAGGGTTCATGGCGTCCTAGGCATGCAAAAAAAAAAATCCATTGATCCGTAAAACCGATCCAATCCACAGATTTTTAATCGATCCGAAGGTAAACAGATTGGTGACGGATTGAAAATTTTGTAATCCATTAGCAACGGATTTCACCCTCAATCCGTGGATTCAATCCGATCCAATCCGTTGACAATAAATATAAATAAATTTTTTTTAAGGGGTCTAAATATAAGTTAACATGTCTAAATTTAAAATAAGAAAAAAAATTTAAGGGGTCAAATATGAAATTTTTTACAACATGTTTGATATCTTTCTTTTTAACATTAGATTGAACGGATCGGATCGGATCGATTTTTAACGATCACAGATTGGTGATGGATTCCAACTCCATCAAACTATAAGTAACGGATTGGTGACGGATTTGGCCTAATCTGCACTAATCCGATCTGTGTACACGAGCGACCCTCAATCTAACAATTTGGTTTTTCTATAAAATAAAGGTCGCCATCAATAAATAAAAAAAAAGTTGCTTTTGCTGTACGAGTTCTCTATATGGTGTGAGTTGGGCTAAAGTTCCCTATTTGGTCCATTGGCCACATAAAGTTGTTTTTTTCTGGTAAAATCCTCAGAAAAAAAAAAAGAAAAAAAACCCTTAAAAATAATATTATTTTTATCAAGAAATATTTTCAAATAAGACCTTAAATTTTCACCTTATTTAAGAAAATGACACAAGTTTCAAAACTTTTAAAATGAATCCCTCGGTTCTAAATGAAGTTTTCAATTAAGGACATCCGTCCATTTAAAACTAAATTTTCGACAACGGTTTTTCTCAATTATTTTAAAATACCCAAATTACCCTTTATTAAAATAAAACACTCATTCATTTTCTTCACCACCATCCTCATGGTGATCAAATTACACTTCTCCGTTTTACTGCAACCTTCTGGTCTCCTTCTCCGGTGTTAGGCTCCGTCCCGAGTTAATCAAGATTAACTCTAATTAATTGAGATTAAGGCTAATTAAACATGTTTAGTTGAACTAATGAGTAAATGAAATTGAATAAGCCTACCAATGAGGACTTTAGGCTTAATGAAATACTAAATAAGATTAAGAAGTGAATTGAATAGAAATGGAGTTCAAACAAGCGAAACTAAGGACTTGTGTATAAATACGAAACTTTACGTATTTTGTGGGATACGGAAACTCTTGATACTCGCATGTGTATCTTGACGAGTACGACAAATTGCATAAAAAACTTGAATTTGTTCGACGAGAAATGAATCAAATGGGACTTCATTTGACTTGAAGTGAAATTAGAAGAGATTAAAGGGGGCTTAATGCAAAAATTAAGCTTATATAACCTAAATGCCTTCATTCATCTTATTCCTCTTGTTTTCAAACCCTAGGCAACATCCATTTCATGTTTTTCTTCTTCTTTCTTTCATTTCTTCTTCATCCAAAGTGAATTGGAGTTGAGTGATGTGTTGAGGAGTTCATCTTCTCCCTCTTCCTCATCATTTCTTAGAGTTCTTCTTGAAATCCAAGCTTCAAAGTGAGGATTCCATCTCCAATCCAAGTAAACAAGGATTTTTGTTTCTCTCAAGCTTCACTTAAGGCAAGTAACTACATATGTCTATGCTTGTTATGTTAATTTCATTGATTTGGATGGAAAACAATGAAGATTTAGTTCAATAATTCATTTAGGGGTTTGAAACCCTAATCATGAAATAGGTTGTAATAATTATGGTTTAATTAGATGAATGATTGAGGTTCATCTATTTTTGTATGTTTCCTAAGTTAATTGCTCATCAGGTTTGAGAAAAGTGCAAGAAGAAAGAAGGAATGGACTGAAATCCATTCACCTGCAGGTGTAAACCTGCAGGTCTGTCACGCAGTTCACGCGGTCGACCGAGCCCCCCACATGGTCAGGTTCCTTTGGAACCTGACCAAAACACTATTCATCCCTTTTATCATTACAACTGCAGGTCGACCTGGTAAGGTTTAGGTCGACCTGGCCCACTGAGAATTCTGAAATACTTCCAATTTAACTTGGAATGTTTGAATTAGTAAGCTTAATCATAGAGACTAATGTTGATCATGTTTAAACCTCCATAAGTGTTAACGAGGGTTATCTTAATGCATAAACTTCACTAAGTAATGTCATCAATAGTAATACGTGCATTAATAACCACCGTTCACTCAATGGTTGGTTAGAGGATTAGTTTAGGATTAGAATGAGATTGATATGAATTGTTAAAGGGTCTGGCACTACACAGTGGTTTCCGAATTGAACTGAATAAATTGAAGAATGAACAGTTACGAAAAGTAACAATGAATTAATTAATCCTACTGCAGTAGATGGAATTGGGAGTGTTCCGGAGCTCCGTGGTGACACCAGTGATCTCTGATCAAGACACTGGGAAGATCCCGCCTTATTGGACCGAAAAGTCATTGACTGAAAAGTAATATATTGATAAGCCATTAATAAATATTGAATGTAATGAAGAATGAATATGAAATGCTTCCTTTTTGGAAGAATAGAATTGAGTTGAAACCAATACTAGTGTAGTTGCCAATATTATTGTCAGGATTACTTGTAGTTATTATTGATTGTCTAGAACTGAAAAATTAATGAATTATCAGGAATTATTAAACATGCTATAAATGTATGTATATCTTGTTGAACTGTCGTGTTCACGGTATTACTGATGATATTACAGGCTCAGTTGCCCTTGCCAGTCCTTCAGAGACTGTCCCGCCAGCGGAGGAGGCCCATTCGATACCTCCAGGAGGTTTAGTCGAATGGACATGATTTGAGAGCGTATAAATGGGAATCTTTTGGAGATTTGTTGTAAGCTATTTTATATATTCATTTTGGTATTGTAAGTAATGTCCCCTGCATTGTATTTTGAATGTGCAATGGTTGATAGTAGGAGAAATGAAACGATGTAAAGTGATCTTTACATTTTAAAGTAAATAGTCTGATTCATTTTGTTAAATGTTTGTCAATGTATATACATTTGAATTTCCGCACAATTGTACATTGACAGGTACATGCAAGATCCCTTGTGGACTTCGTTTAACTTCGGTTAATTCGGGATTTACGGGAGTAAGTATGAGCATCGCGACCCGGGGTTAACCCTAATGACTCTGATCTCGGGCCGGGTCGTGACATCCGGCGGGGCTTTCTCTCTCCAATTGACATCAACATCGACGCCTCTATCAGCTCTCTCTCTCCATCTTCCTCCACCAACACACCACCAGCGTCTTTCTCTCTCTCATTCTTCTTATTATAGGTATTGACACAAACTATTCTACACTTTGAAAAAATCAATCTGATTTTGGCTTGCTCATACTTGTAAAATTTTAGTGAACTTTGAGACAAATAAAAAAAAGATATGAGAGCATGAAACCTAGCTTGATTGAACAACACAACACAGCTAACAAGTGGATTTTATATGCAGTAGGAGAGCATGGTTGGGTTTAAAAATAGATACATGGTGATGGAGGTGTTTTTAGATGAGATCAGAGACTTGGGCAAGGATGATCCTATCATTATTACCCATTACAATGTGACAAGAGCAATCAATGACAGCATCTTAGTGAACTTTGGAGAATGTGGTCTTGGTTCTTCTCTTGGATCATTCCAAGGTTGGTATGGTTTTATAATCCTCCATAACTTTTAGCAATGAGGAACTCACTTTCTTCATTTCCTTACCAATCAATTATATGACCCTTGTGTTTGGAATGAGCATGTCATTCCAGCCTTGAGTTGGAAATTTGAGCCATTGGTAGGAAATCCATACTGTTTATCACTTTATCTAATGTGCCACACTGTAGGAAAAAGATGCATAGGAAATAGTGATTGATATTTTTAATGATCATGTGTATGAACTTCATTCATGTTGAATCTTGACCGCGGTGCATTATTCTTAACCTTTTTTTTTTTCAACTTTTAGTTCTAATGGTTAGGAGCACTCTCCTTGTTGACAATTTTTGGGGCTTGACATGTTAAGTCCCATGAAATGAACAGTCTGGATCACCAAAACATAGGCCCCATTTTTACACACTTAAATGCCAAAATATTTCAGGCATATCTTTGGATCAAGTATCACAGAATTCATTACTTTTTTGTTCTTTATTTTCATTCATAAAAACTGCCTTCTGTTTTTATTTATGTGATTTGTAGTTTTTGAAGTTTCCAAGTTTTGACTCATGTGTAGTTAAGTATGTGAATCCTATTACAAAGGTGTGCTTTATCAGAGCTTCACTAGATGAGCACCAAAAAGTTTGGTCTTCAATCACCATGGTCAGGAGTATTGTAATTTGTCCAGTGATCTTAACTTAGTGGACCTGAGTGGTGAGTCAACTACTTAGAAGAGAACTTACTGCTTATGTTTTATTGTCTGGTGAAACATGCTTTATGATTGACATCAATAGAGCCCACAAGTAAGAGACTTGGTACTTAGAGTTTTCCTTCCATCTTTTCACAATGAGGGAAAAAATCTTTTATTTCCGTATCATAGCAATGTTATCATGTTAATTGCAAATGCAACACATTGTATATGTGACATCAGATATCGAACCAAACAATCTTTTCATGTGCTCCTCTTTCCCATCCAAAATCACTTTCCAAATATGGAGTGAAACTTTGCATGTCATAGCCCAAACAGTCATGTAATGTGCTCCTTCTATATCCTATCAAAAATCACTTTACAAATATTATGGCCATTGGTATATGAGCTTGTTATGAACACTGTTTAGTTATTTTGCTAAACAGGTGCAGACAACTGTTACTGTTACTTCTGAATTTTGAAGCTGATACTAGTGTAAAAAAGCCCATTTTCTCTAAACTAATTAGAACCTGATCATTTAGGGACCTTGCATTTGGACCTCATCATGCTTTAGGTTCAATGCTTTGGGGCAATTTATTCTGCTGTGTTTGGGTTAGTGGAATTCAGAGAGTAAGTCGGATGCTTCCCCCCGCCCAACCCACACATAAAGTCATTGTTTTTGGTAGATACTAGTCGTGGTTGGATCAGAAAGGATGGAGAATTGATATCATTTCCAACCCCACTTCCTCCCCAGCTGCTTGGCAACTACCAAGATTGATTATCACTGTTTTTGCCAAAATAGTCAAACCACTTGCACTTGAGGCCGTATTTAAAGATGAAGTGGTTGGTTTCACAGTTGTGAAAATTCAGCAGAACCTCATTCCTTTGCAAGCCAGTAATTAAAACGATTATGTCCACACTACCATGATTAGGGATGGCAACTCCTGACAAGCCAACTCAACCTGGCAATTAAGGTTTTATGTTGACACTTCTGACCTTATTAATATGGGTTGGCTATGGGCTGAGTAGATTTTTGATGATCGACCTAACACTATGACTCCCGCTGACCCTACCTGAGCCCTACCCATTATTAAGGGTTCGAGTTGAGATTTTTATCCCGATTAATAAATAGACCATCTTTGGGTGCAGCCTATACATGTTACACTCATAGCTCAACCTGATCCGAACCCTACCTGATCTGACTCGTTGCCACCTCTAACCATAATTTATATTTACGTTTATTATGACTGACATTTGGTGTTTACCTTGATCAGTGGTTAGTTTAATTGGATTGCATCAATAGCATTTTAAGATGCTTTTTTTTTTTCATTCAGTTTAATTTATGATGGAGTACTATCAAGACTAAATTGTCACATTTCTTTGTATTAGTAAGCATCAGAGCCTGTAAATCTGCGGCCTTAAAGTGTGACGAAGCAAAGTTCGAACAATAAAGCTTATGGTCGGAGATCGTGTTACTCCGAAGGTTACTAAGAGGGTGCAAAATTGCTTAGAGAAAATCAAATTACTGGAGCGAAGACTTCAAGAATTTTCAAGTTGAAGGAGACAGTAATGCTCTTACGAATGAGTTTTTCTGAAATGCAGAGAAACCAAGGCAAAGATAGTCACATTATTTTTGGTATCTATGTCAGTTTTCTAGTAAGAAGGTCTTTTGTTATGTATTTTTCCTTCACTTCTTTTCTCAATTTTGTGTATGTTACTTTTCAGTTATTGTTCCTTCAAGGCTTGAATTCAGTGATCCATATTTATCATTCAAATTCAGAATTTATTTTTTCTTTTCAGTGCATTTGGATGTGCTCCAAATGAGGATCTGTTTCAACGTTTTGGAAAAACAGATGGCATCTGATCCTTGTGCCATTGTGGTGCATAGAAAAGGGAAATCATGCTGGTGGTTACTGCATTTCACCCTTTCCCCTCCACTCATCATCATTGCCAAATACTTAAATTGGTGCTAAAGTAAGAAAATTAGTACACAGTGTACTATGTCAGTTTTCTAGTAAGATGGTCTTTTGTTATGTATTTTTCCTTCACTTTTCTCAATTTTGTGTCTGTTACTTTTCAGTTATTGTTCCTTCAAGGCTTGAATTCAGTGATCCATACTTATCATTCAAATTCAGAATTTATTTTATCTTTTGAGTGCATTTGGATGTGCTCCAAATCAAGATCTGTTTCAACGTCTTGGCAAAACATATGGCATCTGATCCTTCTGCCGTTGTGGTGACATAGAAAAGGGAAAACATCCTGGTGGTGACTGCATTTCACCCTTTTCCCTCTAATCATCATCATTTCCAAATACATTAATTGGTACTAAAGTAAGAAAATTAGTACACAGTGTACGCTGTGAATGCTTGAAGCAGATAGCCATCTGTTCTGCTAAATTATTCAAAATTCTTATGTGCCCTAAGTAGAAGGGTAAAACTTCAATGATTGGGACTGGAGTTTCTTATCCAGTGGTGAGAACTTGAAGAACATTTAGTAAGATATCTCTTCCCACTGCCCTGTGAAACAATTGATTTTTGAAAAAAAAGTTATCTAACTTCATTTATTATTATTGTTATTATTTTGTTACAATAACTTAGGGAAAACTTCAAGCACAGACTGATTGAAATTTTCAAATTTGTGAATGGTCTTGTGGGTCTCCCCTTGCCAATTGGAGGATTAGGAGGGATGGAAAGGTCATATTATGGATCAGGGTCAGGCAAAAATCAGCTCTATCAGGTGACCTAACCCCTGATAGGGTCCCAATGTTTTATGATTAAGTATTATTTTTGTAGATTGCACATAGTTTCTATAACTTAATTCTTTTTTCTTATTTGAATTGGGAAAAAGATAAGGGTATGGGGTCTTTTAGATAAAGTGTAATGTATATCCCTTTGGTTTTTTAAGCATTGCTTTTCTTTTTGATTTTTATTTGGTTTGAACGATCAGACTCAGACTGGTTGTTCATTCCAGTCAAAACCATGACAGCAGCATGATATCATAATTGCATAATAGATGAGAATAAAAATTGAAATTTAGATACAGAGAGAATTGAAAAAAATTGAAAATAGGAAAACTAGGAAAATTAGAAAAACTACGAGGTCATTGCTTTCTTGGTACTGAATTCTTAGGAATCCATTGCAAAGGAGGTTTTGTGGAAGTGGTGTTGGAGAACAGGGGTAGAGGGTGTAAGGCAGAGATCTAGATGAGACCAGCGCTTCCTGAAGATTTAATTTTTGAGGGCGATTGGTGGGTAGTCCTTCCTTGTCAAGGGAGAGATTATTCGATGGTCCTTTATGGATTCCTGTCAATCTTTATATTTAATCCTTCAATGTTGGCCCCCTTCAATAGATATGTTTTGCTTTGAATTCCTTGAAATTCAATACAGATTAAACATCTGTTTGAGTGAAAGTGACACCTGCAATTTCACATGTACACCATAGAAGTATTTTTAGTTTTACACATTTCATATACATTCATAAAAGAATCCTAGAGTTAGAAAATACAATAGCACAAATAGCATGTAGTTTCTTTTCACAATATTTAGTTTTGTCAGCTCTAAATTGTAAATATATGTTTAATTCTGTGTGAGACTAATAGTTAATGAAGTTTAATTCAATTTATCTACTTTTATGATTGATTGGTTCTTACAGTTCACACGGTTCAATTCCAGGAACATTGAGTACCGGCTTTGATCAAACCAAATTAAAACAAGTAGTGGTTTTGTTTCAACCAAATTGGGTTGGTCAACTTGGTCTTTGGGGAAAAAATTTACTAGACCACAGTTATCAAGAAATTTGTTTATCATTGTAAATACCAGATACGTGTTGCTGGTTTCTTTCCATTTACTCATTCATTTGTTTCACACTTCTATATAAATACTAGAACAAAATCTTACAAAACTGAGGCATTTCAAGCATTCATTTCCCAGCATCTGTTTCTTATTCTGGCTACTGTCTATAGGACAACCCAAAGAATGGTGTCCTGGCAGTGTAGACTCTTCAAAAAAACATAATGGCATCGACACTAATGGCATCCACGGCAATCATGCTTAGCTCTTTGATCTCTGTGCTGATGACGACTGGTGGCGGTGTCCAAGGATATTTAGTTGTGTATGGTGACACCAGCAACCTGGGGTTTTTGATCAAGTTCTCCTCCATCTTGTCATGCTTCTTAATGGTTTTCCTGATGAACGTGCAATCCATCTGATACTACAGCCATGCAAGCATCCTTATCAATGTGTCCCTAAAAGACAACAAGCCAACCGTGGGAAGGTGTTAGGCTCCGTTCCGAGTTAATCACAATTAACTCTAATTAATTGAGCTTAAGGCTAATTAAGCCGGTTTAAATGACGTAATGGTGATTTAGCACCAAATGAAGTTGAATGAGCCTAATGTAGGCTTAATGAAGTGTTAAACAAGCTTTAGAACTAAATTGAATGGAAATAAGCTCAAGTGAGCAAATTAGAGGATTTGTGTATAAATACGGATTTATACGTATTTTGTCGAATACGGAAACTCTTGATACCGGCAAGTGTATCTCGACGAGTACGACGAATTTCATAAAAGGCTTGAAGTTATTCGATGAATATCGGATCATATGGACCTTTAGTTGACTTGAATTGGAATTAAATGAAATTAATGGGTTTAAATGCAATTTCACATCTTATATAAGCTAAGATGAGTTCATTTCCAGGAGAACCCTAGGCAGCCACTGTTTCTTCATTTTTCTCTTCGTTTCTTCCATTTCTTCCTCCTTAAGTGAGTGTGAAGTGAATTAAGTGAAGAAGTATCCATCTTCTTCTTCTTCTTCAAGTAGTATTGAAATCAAAGCTTTCAAGAGGAGAAATCCAACTCAATCCAAGCTAAAAAAGGGATTTTGCCTTCCTCAAGCTTCACATAAGGCAAGTGTATACCTATGTTTATGTTTGTTAAGGTGTTTTCATTACTTTTGATGGAAAGAATTGATGGATAGGATGTTAGGGTGATGGATGGAATGGAAGTAAGGGAAGAAAATTCAGTTCAGCAGCCTGAATCTGAAATGGGCCAGCCGGATTGGGCCTGCCCGAGTGGGTCGGCCCATTGGGCCAACAATGCCAACTTTGAATGGCCATAACTTTTGACCCATATGTTCGATTTTTGAGTTCTATATATCGTTGGAAAGCTCTTGGAACGTAGAAACCAATGGTATACACCTCTTAGTGAGCATAGATTGGAAGATGAAGTGGATATGGGGACAAGTATAACCGGGCCTTCCCAGGTCGACCTGGCCCACTGAGAAATGTCCGGAAAGTGTAGTTTAAGTCCGAATTTCCGGAATTAGAAGTTTAAGCTTAGAGATTAATATTAATCATGTTTAGACCATCCTAAGTGTTAACGAGGGTTATCCTAATGCACACATACTTAAGTAATATCATCTATAGTAATACGTGCATCGATAACGGTCGTTTCACTTAAGGGTTGGTTAGAGGCTTAATTTAGAATTAGATTGGGATTAATAGGAATTGTTAACAGGTCTGGCACTACCTAGTGGTTTCCGAACTCATAATGAAAAGTAATAATGAACTGAATGAATTGATAAATGAAATGCTATTCCTACTGCAGTAGATGAGATTGGGGTGTTCCGGAGCCCGTGGTGACACCAGTGATCTCTGATCAAGACACTGGGAGATCCCACCTTATTTGTACCGAAAGGTCATTGACTGAAAAGTCATACATTGAAAAGCCATTAATAAAGGTTGAACCTAATGAATAAATGAATATGAATTGCTTCCTTTTGGAAGAATAGAATGAACTGAATGGAGTTGAAACCAATGCTAGTGTAGTTGCCATATGATTATCATTATTACTGGTATTTATTATGGTTTGTTTAGCACTGTTAATTAATGAATTGTTAGGAATTATAAACATGTTATAAATATATGTATACCTTGTTGAACCGTCGTGTTCACGGTATTACTGATGATATTACAGGCTCAGTTGCCCGTGCCGGTCCCTCTGAGACCGTTCCGACAGCGGAGGAGACTCATTCGCTACCTCCAGGAGGTCTAGCTGAATGGACGTGATCAGAGAGCGGTTCACTGAAATCTTTTTGAAACTTTTTAGAAATGTTTTATATATTCATTTTGGTAGTGTAGGTACTGTATATGATGTCCCCTGCATTGTATTGTAAATATGCAGTGGTTGATGATAGGAACAATGAAACGATGTATAGTGAGCTTTACAATTCAGAGTAAATAGTCTGATTCATTTTGTTAAATCATTGTCAATGTATATTATTGTATATTTCCGCACATTGTACATTGACAGGTATTATGCAAGATCCCTTGTAGACTTCGATTAACTTCGGTTAATTCGGATCTATGGGAGTAAGTATGATTAACATCGCGACCCGGGGGTTAACCCTAATGACTCTGATCTCGGGTCTGGGTCGTGACATACTTATTGTATGGTATCAGAGACAGTTAAAAGACTAGGTTAAGAAAACTTGAAAATACTTAGCAAGGCTAGGAACGCAGTGAGAAGTGTGTGTTTCGAACAAATCCACCTATGGATTTGTGTTTACTGCTTTCACTATATGTGATATAACTGAGATGGAAGTGTAGAGATGTATTCTTACCTTCCTTATTGTTTACAGTATGGCATCCGGATCAGGATCAGGATCGGGATCTGGACAGGGACAAGATGATTTCGTAGAGATTGTTCCACCTCCCCCTCCCAGGTCTGATAGTGATGCGCGCTTTACTGCTATTCTGGAGCAGTTACCCCACAGCCACGAAGCTCATATGGAGCAGTTAGCCCGCAGCCATGAAGCGCATATGGGTATGCAAGCCCAAATAGCTTCTGTGTTGCAAGTGCAGAGCCAGATGCAGACTCAGATGCAATCTCCGCCAGTGATACCAGTCCAACCACCGCCACATGTTGAGACACAAGTGGTATTACAGCATAAGGACAAGGACCCTCATGCCATCTTCGAGCGGTTCCGTAAGAGGGGAGCCACAGAGTTCCAGGGAGATGAGGATGTCATGAAAGCAGATGAATGGTTAGAACACATTGAGGATGTGTTTGAGACAGTTGTCTGCACGCAGAAGCAGAGAGTGCTACTCATTTCCACTATGTTCCGAGGGGCAGCAAACGTGTGGTGGAAGAGTGTCAGAGATGCCTTCAAGGCAATGCCAGCAGAGGGTATTTGGGAGATTTTCCGGCAACAGTTTCAGCGGAAATTTGTCCCAGAGCATGTACAGCAGCAGAAAGAGGCAGAGTTCTTGACCTTGAAACAAGGTCGTATGACCGTGGCTGTGTATGTGCATACTTTCTTGCAGCTGTCTAAGTATGCCCTTGAGCTGATTGATACTGAAGCCAAGAGCTGAAGAGATTCCTCTTAGGCCTGAATCCGGATTACAAAATGGTTGTATTGGCTGGACAGTAGCCTACGACATTTGATGAGGCCGTTGATAGGGCCTATACAGCAGAGGAGATCCATAGAGAGAAGGAGGCAGAGAAAGAAGCTGAGATCTTGAGCACCAAGAGGAGTGGTGATTCGTGGTTTCGAAAGGGAGGACCGTCTAGGTCCAAGAGGCAGAAACACAGATTCATTCCTAGACCTGATAGGAATGAGAGGAGAGAGAACAGACCAGTCTGTGCTACATGTGGGAAATTCCACAGGACTGAGTCGTGTTGGAGGACCACCGGAGCTTGCTTTATCTGTAGTTCATTGGAACACAGGATGGTATTTTGTCCGAGAGCTAGGAGAGATGACAGACCTCCTTATCAGTACCAGGCTCCAGGACAGGCAGCACTTCCAGCTCCTCCACCGAGATTAGCATTGCCAGCTCCTCCTCCTAGGCCACAGTAGCCACAGCCTCAGCGTCAGGGTCAGCAGCGTCTGTGCTACATGTGGGAAATTCCACAGGACTGAGTCGTGTTGGAGGACCACCGGAGCTTGCTTTATCTGTAGTTCATTGGAACACAGGATGGCATTTTGTCCGAGAGCTAGGAGAGATGACAGACCTCCTTATCAGTACCAGGCTCCAGGACAGGCAGCACTTCCAGCTCCTCCACCGAGATTAGCATTGCCAGCTCCTCCTCCTAGGCCACAGTAGCCACAGCCTCAGCGTCAGGGTCAGCAGCGTCCATGGCAGAGACAGCAGCCCAGACAGCAACAGCAGGCTGAGAGACCACAGATAGCTGGGATGGCTTGTGCCGTCAACAGGGAACAGGCTGATGTTGCAGCCAATGTCGTTGAAGGTATAATTTTTGTTGATGATAGACCTGTTATTGCTTTGTTAGATCCGGGTTCTACGCATTCTTTTGTTGCACCTGCGTTTGCTCGTGATATGCAAAACCGGATCATGCAGTTAGCATATGATTTCACTATGTCTACTCCTTTAGGGAGACAAGTGAGGTGTGAGTTGTATATACCTCAGTGCACTGTCAGGATTGGAGAGGTGTCCATGCCAGCTGATTTGGTGGTATTAGCCATGAATGATTTTGATGTGATCTTTGGCATGGATTGGCTTGTGAAGTACAGGGCTTGTTTAGACTGTTTCCGCAAGATCATCACCTTCAGGGTTGATGAAGCCAATGCCAGTGTACTATTTGAGGGAGTCTGGAAGAGATATGACACCAGGCTTGTTTCAGCACTCAAGGCTGAACGGTTGATGCAGAGTGGTTGCGAAGGCTATATTGCCTTTATTACAGAGAAGAAGCCTGTACAGGAGTTGAAAAATATTCCTGTAGTCTGTGAATTTCAAGATGTGTTCCCAAATGAGGTGCCAGGTCTACCTCCAGCTAGGGAAGTAGACTTCACTATTGAGCTTGTGCCTGGTACAACAACGATATCGAGGGCACCTTATCGTATGGCACCATCTGAGTTGTATGAACTAAAGAGACAGATACAGGATTTGCTCGACAAAGGTTTCATCAAACCTAGTGTCTCACCATGGGGAGCACCTGTACTGTTTGTCAAGAAGAAAGATGGCACGCTTCGTATGTGTATCGATTATAGGCAGATAAATCAAATAACAGTGAAGAATAAATATCCACTGCCTAGGATCGATGAGTTATTTGATCAACTCCAGGGTGCAGCGTACTTTTCAAAGATTGATCTTCGGTCTGGATATCACCAGATTCGAGTGAGAGATCAAGATGTATAGAAGACTGCATTCAGGACTCGATATGGGCACTATGAATTTCTCGTCATGCCTTTTGGTCTAACCAATGCACCTGCAGTGTTTATGGCTTTAATGAACAGGGTGTTTGCTTCCTATTTAGACCAGTTCGTCGTGATCTTCATTGATGATATTCTGGTCTACTCAAAGACAGAGATAGAGCATTCACAACATTTGAGAACAGCCTTGCAGATACTGAGGGAGAATCAGTTGTATGCAAAGCTTGAAAAGTGCGACTTTTGGTTGCAGCAGGTGGCATTTCTGGGTCATATCATTACCAGAGATGGATTAGCTGTTGATTCAGCTAAGATTGAGGCCATTACCAATTGGCAGAGTCCGAAGAATGTGCCAGAAGTGAGAAGCTTCTTAGGGTTAGCAGGCTATTATAGAAGGTTCGTAAAGGACTTTGCGAAAATAGCAGCACCACTGTCGAGACTGACTCGGAAGAATGTTTCATTTCAATGGAATGATGCATGTGAGTCCAGTTTCCAGACTTTGAAGCAGAAATTGGTGTCAGCCCCGATCTTATCCTTACCCGAAGGACCAGGAGGATTTGAGGTTTACTCAGATGCCTCGGGTGTAGGATTGGGATGTGTATTGATGCAGAACCGCAAGGTGATAGCATATGGTTCGCGTCAGTTGAAAGACCCTGAGAAGAATTACACTACTCATGATCTCGAGCTCGCAGCGGTTGTATTTGCTTTGAAGCAATGGAGGCATTACTTGTACGGAGAGACTTTCGAAGTACACTGTGATCACAGGAGCCTTCAGTATTTGTTTACTCAGAAGGATATCAATCTGAGGCAACGCCGCTAGTTGGAGCTGATTAAAGACTACGACTTTCCATTCAAGTATGTACCTGGAAAGGGTAACGTAGTTGCTGATGCTCTGAGTCGGAAGGTAGCAGATTTGGCTTCATTAGAAGATGGATGGAATCTGCTAGAAGACTTCAAGGACTCAGATGTGTCCATTGAGTTCATGAATGACAGGAGAATGGTTGCAGCAATGTCAGTATTTGAACCCCTTCTCATCACAGAGATTAAGAAGCGGCAGTTCGAATACCCTGAATTAGCAAAGATCAGGGATAACATTGCTCAGAGACCAGATTTTGTGTTGGTAGAAGGAGTCCTCTACTTCAGGGACAGACTATGTATATCAGCACAGGAGGATTTGAAGCAAACAGTAATGTTTGAAGCTCATCACACCAGATATTCTATGCATCAAGGGAGTACCAAGATGTATAAGAATCTCAAAGGCAGATTTTGGTGTAATAACATGAAGCGGGAGATAGCAGGCTATGTGTCTTCCTGCTTGACTTGCCAGCGTGTGAAGTTCGAGCACCAGAAACCGCCAGGATTGCTTCATCCATTGGATATTCCCAAGTGGAAATGGGATCATATCACAATGGACTTTGTATCGGGTTTACCGAGGACGAGGAAACAGCACGATGCCGTATGGGTGATCGTGGATCGTCTTACGAAGTCCGCACATTTCCTTCCATTTAGGAAAGATATGGGATTCAGCGAGATGTCCAGATTGTTTGTTAGGGAAGTGACTCGATTGCATGGAACACCAGTCTTGATTGTTTCCGATCGGGATAGTCAGTTTGTGTCCTCATTTTGGCAATCATTTCAGAATTCTATGGGTACCAAACTTCGGTTTAGTACTGCTTATCATCCACAGACAGATGGACAGTCAGAGAGGACGATACAGACTTTGGAGGATTTGCTTCGTGCCAGTGTAGTTGATTTCGGGAGTGATTGGGATGACCATTTAGCGTTGTGCGAGTTTACGTACAACAACAGCTATCACTCCAGCATTGAAATGACACCATTTGAAGCACTGTATGGTCGTCGGTGTAGGACCCCAGTGAACTGGGAAGAGGTTGGAACTCGAAGTTTCCACGGTCCTACCATCATCGCTGAAACAGCTGAGAGAGTGCAGAAGATACAGGACAGGCTGAAAGTTGCTAGATCAAGGCAGAAAAGCTATGCTAACAATCGTCGGCGTGATTTAGAGTTCACTATTGATGATCTAGTCTTGTTAAAGACTTCACCGATGAAGGGTACGATCCGATTCGGACAAAAAAGAAAGCTTTCCCCGAGATTCATTGGTCCTTTTAAGATATTGAGCCGAATTGGAAATGTAGCTTATCGTCTTGACCTTCTAACAGAGCTCTCTGGTATCCACAATGTATTTCATGTCTCGATGCTTCGAAAGTATGTGGCTGATCCTTCACACGTGATTCGTCACGAAGAGATCCAAGTATTGCCAGACACCACATATGTTGAGAGGCCAATTCAGATCATTGATACCAAAGAGGCAGTTCTCCGCACGAGGACAATCAAATGGGTCAAGGTTCTTTGGGATCATCATACACCCAATGAAGCTACATGGGAACTTGAGGAACAAATGACTCAGAAGTATCCAGAGCTATTCGTTCAGGTAACTTTTAATTGAATTGGTTGTTTGAATTATATTGATTTGTATTGCATTCGGAGGACCGAATGATTCTAAAAGTTTAGGAGAATGTTAGGCTCCGTTCCGAGTTAATCACAATTAACTCTAATTAATTGAGCTTAAGGCTAATTAAGCCGGTTTAAATGACGTAATGGTGATTTAGCACCAAATGAAGTTGAATGAGCCTAATGTAGGCTTAATGAAGTGTTAAACAAGCTTTAGAACTAAATTGAATGGAAATAAGCTCAAGTGAGCAAATTAGAGGATTTGTGTATAAATACGGATTTATACGTATTTTGTCGAATACGGAAACTCTTGATACCGGCAAGTGTATCTCGACGAGTACGACGAATTTCATAAAAGGCTTGAAGTTATTCGATGAATATCGGATCATATGGACCTTTAGTTGACTTGAATTGGAATTAAATGAAATTAATGGGTTTAAATGCAATTTCACATCTTATATAAGCTAAGATGAGTTCATTTCCAGGAGAACCCTAGGCAGCCACTGTTTCTTCATTTTTCTCTTCGTTTCTTCCATTTCTTCCTCCTTAAGTGAGTGTGAAGTGAATTAAGTGAAGAAGTATCCATCTTCTTCTTCTTCTTCAAGTAGTATTGAAATCAAAGCTTTCAAGAGGAGAAATCCAACTCAATCCAAGCTAAAAAAGGGATTTTGCCTTCCTCAAGCTTCACATAAGGCAAGTGTATACCTATGTTTATGTTTGTTAAGGTGTTTTCATTACTTTTGATGGAAAGAATTGATGGATAGGATGTTAGGGTGATGGATGGAATGGAAGTAAGGGAAGAAAATTCAGTTCAGCAGCCTGAATCTGAAATGGGCCAGCCGGATTGGGCCTGCCCGAGTGGGTCGGCCCATTGGGCCAACAATGCCAACTTTGAATGGCCATAACTTTTGACCCATATGTTCGATTTTTGAGTTCTATATATCGTTGGAAAGCTCTTGGAACGTAGAAACCAATGGTATACACCTCTTAGTGAGCATAGATTGGAAGATGAAGTGGATATGGGGACAAGTATAACCGGGCCTTCCCAGGTCGACCTGGCCCACTGAGAAATGTCCGGAAAGTGTAGTTTAAGTCCGAATTTCCGGAATTAGAAGTTTAAGCTTAGAGATTAATATTAATCATGTTTAGACCATCCTAAGTGTTAACGAGGGTTATCCTAATGCACACATACTTAAGTAATATCATCTATAGTAATACGTGCATCGATAACGGTCGTTTCACTTAAGGGTTGGTTAGAGGCTTAATTTAGAATTAGATTGGGATTAATAGGAATTGTTAACAGGTCTGGCACTACCTAGTGGTTTCCGAACTCATAATGAAAAGTAATAATGAACTGAATGAATTGATAAATGAAATGCTATTCCTACTGCAGTAGATGAGATTGGGGTGTTCCGGAGCCCGTGGTGACACCAGTGATCTCTGATCAAGACACTGGGAGATCCCACCTTATTTGTACCGAAAGGTCATTGACTGAAAAGTCATACATTGAAAAGCCATTAATAAAGGTTGAACCTAATGAATAAATGAATATGAATTGCTTCCTTTTGGAAGAATAGAATGAACTGAATGGAGTTGAAACCAATGCTAGTGTAGTTGCCATATGATTATCATTATTACTGGTATTTATTATGGTTTGTTTAGCACTGTTAATTAATGAATTGTTAGGAATTATAAACATGTTATAAATATATGTATACCTTGTTGAACCGTCGTGTTCACGGTATTACTGATGATATTACAGGCTCAGTTGCCCGTGCCGGTCCCTCTGAGACCGTTCCGACAGCGGAGGAGACTCATTCGCTACCTCCAGGAGGTCTAGCTGAATGGACGTGATCAGAGAGCGGTTCACTGAAATCTTTTTGAAACTTTTTAGAAATGTTTTATATATTCATTTTGGTAGTGTAGGTACTGTATATGATGTCCCCTGCATTGTATTGTAAATATGCAGTGGTTGATGATAGGAACAATGAAACGATGTATAGTGAGCTTTACAATTCAGAGTAAATAGTCTGATTCATTTTGTTAAATCATTGTCAATGCATATTATTGTATATTTCCACACATTGTACATTGACAGGTATTATGCAAGATCCCTTGTAGACTTCGATTAACTTCGGTTAATTCGGATCTATGGGAGTAAGTATGATTAACATCGCGACCCGGGGGTTAACCCTAATGACTCTGATCTCGGGTCTGGGTCGTGATGTTATATCATTATTAACATGAACCCTAAGATCGTGAACAACATGATAATCACATATAGGATTCAAACTTAAATAAGTTGAAGAGTACCTCCAGACATCCTGATGTAGAGAGTTTTCCGATCCTGCTGTCTGGCGCTATTGTTGAGATCCGTCGAAGAAGAGGCTGGGTGAATGGTTTCGGTTTCCCTCTCCTTGCCTATAAACCTTAATGTGTTGATTTTGTGTGTAGCCTTTGTGATGGACCAAAGGCTTTATTTATAGGTGGAGAGAGGACCAAATTTCCAATTAGGTTTACTTTAGATTTTATCTCAACCGTCCATCAAGGTAGAGAATATTAAGGAAACTATCTCATTAGGAAACTTTTTTGAGTAATTATAGCATATGTATCCTATGAAAACGGATTCCTATTATGACCACACTTCTAGAAAGGAAAGGACTTGTGGTCCAAGTAATGAGCCTAAATTAATTTCCTTACAGTCTCCCACTTGGTCAATAGGAAGATCCATTAATGTTTTCATTTTTAGGGATCATAAGGCGCGCATTATATGCTAAACACTCCTTTAGTCGGTTAGCATAAGTGTCTTGGCTAATTCGGTTGTTAATGGGAGTCATGGCGTGCACATATTATTTTGCAACATGTTTACTTCCATGTACCACGTCATTTACAACCGTCATAACTAGACCATAAGATGAGATTTACATAATGGTCCCATAATGTCTTTGTTTAAAGACTGTTTCTGTTTATCATTTATCCAAACATAATTATGTACACAATGGAAAAACAGAAATAGTAGATGTAGAGTTGCATTAAGAGCTCAATAAATGTCAAATACAAGTACAGAAATAAAAAGGCAGAAAATGATAATTAAGAACTATCTTGAAGACCCATGCTTTCAGTATGTCCTTGAAAGGTCTTTGGAGGTTGTCCTTTCGTGAATATGTCTACGACCATGAAATCTGTACGTATAGACTCAATGACAATTTTTTGTAATCTAACATCTTGCTTCAGTGATAGATATTTAAGGTCCATGTGTTTGGATCCCTTAGATATCCTGTCATGCTTAGAGAAGAAGGTTGCAGCATCATTATCACAGTAAATAGTTAATGGCTTAGAGATGAAACTCAAGGCTCCAAACTGAGTGATAAAATTACGCAACCATGTTCCTTGAATTGCAGCCTCATAACATGCCACATATTCAGCCATCATGGTGGATGTGTAAAGCAACTCTGATTTCTGGCTTTTCCATGATTTTGCTCCTCCACATAAGAGATACACATAGCCAAGAGTGCAGAGTCTGGTGTCAGGACATCCAGCAAAATCTGAATCGGAATAACCAGTCACCTGTAGGTGACTTGATTTTCTGTATGTGAGCATATACTTCCTTGTTCCCTTGAGGTATCGCAGTACTTTCTTTGCAGCTTTCCAATGAGCGATTCCTGGGTTACTTTGAAATCTACCCAGCATGCCAACAGCATGACTAATGTCAGGTCTGGTACAGACCTGTGCATACATCAAACTTCCTACAAGAGAAGCATAAGGATATTTTTCCATTTCTTTACGTTCCAATTCGTTCTGTGGACACTGCGTAAGATCAAGCTTGTCTCCTTTATGCAGTGGAACAGGACTAGAAGAACATGTCATCATGCCAAATCTCTCTAGAACTTTGTCAATATATGCTTGCTGAGACAATCCCAAAATACCAAGTGACCTGTCACGGAATATTTCTATTCCTATCACATAGGAAGCCTCACCCATATCTTTCATTTCAAAGTTCTTAAAGAGATAATCCTTTGTCTCATGTAACAGACCAAGGTCGCTGCTAGCCAGTAATATGTCATCAACATACAGAACCAAAAATATGTACTTACTCCCACTGATCTTGAGATATATGCAAGGGTCAACTATGTTTTCTTTGAAATCGAAGGCAGTAATGATTTCATGAAACTTTAGGTACCATTGCCTCGAAGCTTGCTTCAGTCCATATATTGATTTCTTAAGTTTGCAAACCATGTCTTCCTGACTTTCAATTATGAAGCCTTCAGGTTGACGCATGTAGACTTCTTCTTCCAAGTCTCCATTAAGAAAGGCAGTTTTCACATCCATTTGATGTAACTCGAGGTCATAGTGAGCTACTAATGCCATGATAATTCTAAGAGAATCCTTCCTGGACACAGGGGAAAAAGTCTCAGTATAATCAATGCCTTCTTTCTGATTAAAACCTTTGGCAACAAGTCTGGCTTTATGTCGTTCAATATTGCCTTTGCAGTCGCGTTTGGTCTTGAAGACCCATTTACAGCCAACTGGTTTGTGTCCTGAAGGCAATTGAACAACTTCTCATACTTGATTTTCATCCATAGATTTCAATTCTTCCTTCATGGCATCAATCCATTTACTAGAATTAACATCCTTAATGGCTTGTGAATAAGAAACCGGATCTTTAATTGTCCCTTCTTCAGATTCTACTTGGTAAAGCATGTAATCATCGGAAATAGCTGATCTCTTTTGTCTTTGAGACCTTCTTAATGCTGGTCCCTCTGGTGCTTCATCCATATGTTCATTGGTGACAATCTCATTATGGAGTTGTTGATCATTTATTGGATTTTCCTCATTGTTAAAGGGTTCAACAACGGGAGGATTTCCAACATCTTTCGGAATGGAGGGTAAAGGGATAGGTACCCTGATTTCCTGAATGATCACATCTTTCATTTTATTACTCCCACTGATTTCACCATTTTCAAAGAATCTGGCATTACCGGTTTCAACAATTCTTGTACTATGGTTAGGACAGTAAAACCTAAATCCTTTGGACTTTTCTGGGTAACCTATAAAGTAACCACTGATCGTTTTAAGGTCCAATTTCTTTTCATGTGGATTGTAGACTCTAGCCTCAGCTGGGCAACCCCAAATTTGGAGATGTCTTAAACTAGGTTTCCATCATTTCCACAGTTCAAAAGGTGTCTTTGGAACTGCCTTACTGGGAACCCTATTCAAGATATAAACAGCTGTGCGTAGAGCATCCATCCACAAGGATATAGGTAAGTTGGCATGACTCATCATGGATCTAATCATTTCCATGTATGTACGATTTCGCCTTTCAGCTACACCATTCTGCCATGGAGAACCAGGCGTTGTGTATTGGGCAACAATTCCAAGCTTTTGGAGGAGTTTTGCAAAAGGTCCAGGATGTTGTCCTGTTTCATCATACCTACCATAAAACTCACCACCTCTATCTGACCTTATGATTTTCACTTTTCTATCTAGTTGTCTTTCGACTTCAGTAATGAATACTTGTACAGCATCCACAGACTGAGATTTGTCATGCAACAAGTATAGGTAACAGTAACGTGAGTAATCATCAATAAAGGTAATGAAGTACTTTTCTCCCCCAAAGGTTGGAACATCAAAGGGTCTGCAAATGTCTGTATGAATTATTTCAAGAAGCTGAGTACTTCTTGTGGCTCCTTTCTTTGTGTGTTTTGTTGTTTTGCCTTTAATACAATCCACACATACTGTAATATTAGTAAAATCTAGATCCGGAAGGACACCATCTTTTACTAATCGTTTGATTCTTTCACTGGATATGTGACCCAGTCTTTTATGCCACAAGAAAGAAGAGTCACTTTTAGATGACTTTCGTTTTGTTTCCTTAGAATGCAGGGGAAGATGGGTTTCAGTAAATGGACTATTAAGATGAAACTTGTATAGCCCGTCAATCAATATTCCAGAACCAATGCGACTAGAATCTTTAAATAAACTGAAATTACCATTTCCTACTTCAAACGAATAACCAACTTTATCAAGTGCACTTACAGAAACCAAATTACGAGAAATAGACGGAACATAAAGAGTTTGACATAAATCTAACTGATAACCGCTATCTAAAACAAGACGAAAAGTGCCAATAGCTTCAACTAGAGCTTTGTCTTTGTTCCCCATAAAAAGAAAGTTCTCACTTGGGTTTATGGTTTGGATCGTAAGGAATCCCTGCATTGAATTGGAAACATGAACATTAGCACCAGTGTCAATCCACCAAGTATCAGAAGAAACATAAGTAAGATTTGATTCGAAATAACTTACGAAACCCATAGGGTTACCTTTCTTTTCGAACCATTCTTTACGTTTAATGCAGTCTGCCTGAAAATGTCCAGGTTTCTTGCAAAATCTGCATACGTCTTCCTTCTTTTTCTTCTTGGGGTTATGACTAGCCTCATTAGGTCTGGGTGGTGCCCTTTTATGGCCTGAATTATTCATTTTCCCAGCTTTATGTCCAGCTCCTTGAACGAGATGAGCTACTTTAATACCTTGTTGATTCAGCCTGGCCTCCTCTTGAACCAGTTTGTTAGTCAATTCATTCACTGTCCACTTGTCCGTAATAGTGTTGTAGTGAATTTGGAAAGGCCCGTACTGAGGAGGTAAACTATTTAGGATAAATTGGACGAGAAAAGCCTCATCCACTGATAATCCCAAATTCTTAAGTTTAGCAGCAAGGTTGGTCATCTCAATGACATGCTCGTGCATTGAGCGAGTGCCATCAAACTTCATGGTTGTAAGATCTGCCATTAGTGTCCCAGCAAGGGATTTGTCTGCAGTCTTAAACCTATCTTCAATGGCCTTCATATAGTCCTTAGCATTCTCAGTTTTAGGAAGGGATGTTTTGATGTTGTTGGCAATAGTCATTCGCAAAAACATAGTGCTTAGTCTGTCAGACCTCTCCCAAGCATTAAAAAGTGCCTTTTCCTTAGGGGTACTTGTTTCAATGAGTGCAGCTGGCTTATCTTTAAGAAGAGCCATATCCAGTTCAAGTACCCCCAATGTGAACTCAACTTGTTCTTTCCATTCTGAGAAGTTAGTTCCATTGAGCTTAGTGACAGAGGTAGCATGCGAATTCAGATTAGTGGGTATAATAACTGTAATAGAGAAACAACAATAAGGCTTCAATTAAAATAAGACAACACATGCATAAGATAAGAATATATACGACATAAAATTTAGGTGCTCCTGTGGGTAGTCACCATAATTTCTATACATTATACCATCTAAGGTCGTCATATTCAAGGTGGTGATAATGAGTGATGTTGCTCTTAATTATGAACAAACACTCCTTAATTATTGTTCAAACGTATGAATATAATCCACCTGTGGGCGACTAAATGTTTCATGCGCTTGAACAATATGTAATGTAAACATCATGATGGTACTATTAGGGCCAAATATCAGTGTTTAATTGTTAGGGCCACTGTGGTGAGACCTAACCATAAGTATACAACTATGGTGATCAAAATTAGCTTAATATGAACATAAACATTATATGTTGCATGCATTCATGATAGATAATTTGATATATGAAAAATATTGATAAAGAGGTCGAGCCCTTCAGCCCAACGTCGGACAGCCAAAAATTTTTATTCAACCCAGGAATTAACCAGCCCATTAAAATTCCTAACAGTACCACTAGTGGTGGTTGGGCTGTTCCAGCAAAAAACTAATTGTCATTGATAAAGCTAGTTTTGAATGCCTCAGTTAAGTCAATGCCATTCAAAACGAGAATCTAGGACTCAAAGGTACAACAAAATATCCCCTTTGTCTCAAAGGTACAACAAAATATCTTCTCAAGTGCCCCCATATCCCCTCCACCACGAGGCATGTTGCTTTAATGGCGGGAGCACAGTTTCGTAATCGTGGTCCGGCAGTGTATGCTACATCCTCGGATGGACACGATTTCGAGGATTTCAATCGGATTACGATTTCGATTCCGAGCCTCGAGACGGATTACGATTTCAAATTTTTTTTTTTTTTCAACTTACGCAGGAGTTTTATGCATCATAATAAAAAAAAAAAAAGTTACCCTAATTAATGGACGATCATGTGTTCTAAACCATGCTCTGATACCACATGTTATATCATTATTAACATGAACCCTAAGATCGTGAACAACATGATAATCACATATAGGATTCAATCTTAAATAAGTTGAAGAGTACCTCCAGACATCCTGATGCAGAGAGTTTTCCGATCCTGCTGTCTGGCGCTATTGTTGAGATCCGTCGAAGAAGAGGCTGGGTGAATGGTTTCGGTTTCCCTCTCCTTGCCTATAAACCTTAATGTGTTGATTTTGTGTGTAGCCTTTGTGATGGACCAAAGGCTTTATTTATAGGTGGAGAGAGGACCAAATTTCCAATTAGGTTTACTTTAGATTTTATCTCAACCGTCCATCAAGGTAGAGAATATTAAGGAAACTATCTCATTAGGAAACCTTTTTGAGTAATTATAGCATATGTATCCTATGAAAACGGATTCCTATTATGACCACACTTCTAGAAAGGAAAGGACTTGTGGTCCAAGTAATGGGCCTAAATTAATTTCCTTACACGTGACAGAAGGACTATAAATCGAGGGTGTTACTTCTGGTCACTTGGTTTGCATGCTTTCTACTTCTTTCCCTCTGTTTCTATGGGTTGTTGCTTTTTGGTCCCATATCCATGTTTCTATGTTGTTTTGTGCTGGTGTTCCTGCTCTATTTCATAATGTGTCATTTGATTGTGAGGTGAGCAGTTGTGAGGGCATGAAGAAGAAGGAATGAAGACGGGCTAACGTGCCTGAGGCTTATGAAATTCAACCCAAGTTGAATTGAGCTGTGAACTTGTGGGGTTTCTTCTCGTACCACCTGCCCACATGTTATTACTATGTTAGGATATCTTCTTAAGGGTAGTTTGCAGTACATTTACCTTTGTTTTTACTGGCCATGATATTATAATTTCTGCTGTTAGTTATTGCTTTTGTATATATTCATGAGATACATGGCAAGTCCCCTCAGACTTTGGATAGACAGGTAGACAGTAGTCATTTGCAATTGTAGGTGTATGACAATGACTCAGATAAGGTCAAGTTTGAGAGATTCCAACTGAATTCCTGAGACTGTTTGACAAGAAATCATATGACTTTTTTTTTTTGTTAGAATTTCAAAACCTTCTAACCAATGTATATTTAAATTTTTTTGGAGAGAGGTTTTGTTCCGTTTTCAACTTGTTTATTGTTACTGTTGTGGCAGCCATCCCCTGCAGAATGGATCCTACAGGGGCAATCAGAGTATTGGAGCAGCTGTGTGTTGGCATTTTGGTAGCCACAAAGCATATTGGCTATCTCGCTAGTCACTACCATCAGCCATCCATTGCTCGTTTTATTGATTGCATCGACCGTAAAGAATTACAACATGGTAGATGATGAGGAAACCACCACAACACTCCAATTCCATCAGATACCCTTTTTGTAGTAAATGAGTATTATAGAAATCCGCTTTGGGTGAGCAAACTCTATCTGAAACCTGAACTAGCATACACTACTCTTTTTATGTTTCTTGTGTTCACAAGAGGGATGATCTTCACGGGTGTTTGGCAGTTATTATAGGTGGTAAGAAAATTGTATACTTATTAGGTATAGATTATAGAAAAGGTACCCTTGAGCATTGAGTTTGTGCCTGTTCAGTCCATTATCCTTCAGCTGTTTTTTATGGGATCCACTTTTGATTAATCATTGCCCTTTTATTCAAGGTTGGCAGAGTAGAATTGGCTATTGGCAAGTTCTCATCTACTTTTACTAAATTGAAAAGCTAATGAGGAATTTTCTATGGTCTCCTAGCTCTGTCAAAAAGAGAAGTCACTTAGTCAAATGGGATCAAGTTTGTGTGCCTAAAGCGAAGGGTGGTTTGGGCCTGCGCAGGGTGAAGGAGTTTAATGAGGCTTGTTTAATGAAGTTGGGGTGGTCAGAAGCAACCTCGGACTCTCTCTGGGCTTCTTGGTTTAGAGGCCGATACTTCAGGCACTCTCCAATCTGGTTCTCCGGTACTCCAAAGGCAGGGTCTTGTATCTGAAAAAAGATAAGATCTTTGGCTTCCGGCCTTCAGCTAGGTAGCCGCTGGACTCTGGGGAATGGGCTCTTCATCCAGTTATGGCTGGATAACTGGATAGACCATGACCCCATTGCCAATAAATTTCCCCTCTTCCAATTCTTTGATAAAGATAGGGTGGCGGATCTAATCCAAGATAATTCCTGGTTCATCCCTTCTACCATCCCGGTAGAGGTTCAAAGCTTCCTCCTTCAGCATACTAATCAAATTGACACCCCCCCCCCAGCCCTTCCACTTCAGACAAATTTTACTAGAAAGACTCATCCTCAGGGGTCCTTTCTCTCAAACAAGCTTGGGAATCTCTTAGGTCTAGAAAAGTAGCAGTTCAGTGGCATGGGTTTGTCTGGAACAAGCGCATTAACCCTAGACTTTCATGCTTTAGCTGGCGCCTTCTCCTTAGAAAAACTCCAACTGACTCATGGGCAATGCTCAAAGGGATATCCATGGCTTCTAGATGCTACTCCTGCCACTGCAACAGTGAATCAGATCAGCACATCTTCTTCTCTTGTCACATAGCCCAGCAACTGTGGTCCTGGATTCTTAGTCTAATGAATATTTCAACCTCTCTTTCTAAATCGCCTTCTTCTATCTGGGCTGCATTCATCAAGGGAGTAGATGCTAATGGAAGGAACTCAGCAGCTGCTATCTTCTTCCAATCCATCTATACCCTTTGGTTCATGAGAAATGAAGCCAAGCACCGCAGTAAAAATCCTTCCCTGCTGACAGCTCAGAAGGTCTTCATCAATTTCTACAGTGGCATGCTTTGCTCCTCTCCAGATAAGGCACTTCCCTCTCATCTAATTTTAAGGGCCTTAGGGTGGAATAATTCTCCCTACTCTCTTGGTTGAGTTGAGCCTAGATCCTTGGCTAGTGCTTGCCCTTTTCAGAGCGTTCTGCTCGAGAGTGGTTCTGACTCAGTGTAGTGTTGAGTGCCGTTGTGTGGTGGGTAGGCCTAGTGCAATATTTTGGCTGCTTCCTTGGCGTTCTCAGCTATAGTGCTCTGCTATGCTCTTCCCTGGGAGATCCTTGCTATGGCTTTGTGCTTCCTGTTGCAGGCTTGGAGGCTCTTCCTGTGGCGCTTCTGAAGTCTCCTGCCTGAGCTCCTTCAAGAGTTTCTCCTGAATTTTTGCTAAAGTTGGTGGTTGGTTTTGGCTGCTGGGATAAGTCTGGCTTTTATGTCTGCTGGTAATGTGAGCTCTCTTCCTTCCCTGTCAGCCTTGCAGTTATCTCCTTGGGTGATGCCTTGCTTGCCTTTCTTGGACGTTCAGTTTGTTCAGTGCTGAGCTGTGGCAGTGCTTTTGTGGAGTTCTATTTTGCTGGGGTGTCTTCTCTGTCCAGAGAGTGCCGTGGTTAGTTTGCATTTGCTGCTACCAGTCTTGTGCTTGCTTGTCTTCCTTAGGTGCTATCTCTTTTCTGCAGCAGCTGGTATCAGTTGTTTTGGTTTTTCCTCGTGGAGCAGAGTTGTTTTTCATCTTCTCTCTGTTGTTTGCTCTCTTCCTGTTTTGGTTCCAGCTGGCTTTTAGCCCCTCCTTTTTTAGAGGTGGCCTTTTGTTTTGCTTGCTTTATTTGGCTGTATTCTTTCTTCTCCTTCCCTTTGGGGCTTTGCCCTTCTTTTCTCTTTTCACTTTTCAATACAAATTTACCAATTAGCAAAAATCTACTTTTACTGGGACTCTTAACTTTTAACAACATTGCCTAGTGTAAGCAAGGTTAAGGAATCCTTTAAACATGAGAAATGCAATTTTTTGTTGTTGATTCTGAAATTACAAAAAATTACAAAGCCTAACATTATTATTAAGTTAGACTCACACAACTTGAGCATTTTGGCCTGTAATTTCATCATGTAGAACTAGATCTGTGGTAGCCATGGGCTCTCCATTAGAACTGGGAGCATCTGGTTTTGGCTTAGAATGATCTATTAATGGCTTCTCTTTGCTCCCACTCCCTACATTCCTTTTGTTCTGCAATCTTAAATTACAAGAATATAAATTACCTTATATGTATTGATCACTGCTTCTCCCTAAAATGGCTGGGAAAGTAGGGGAGAATGTGATACTCAGCAGGGAAAATTTCAAAAACATTCCAGAGTTTTTCATAGTCTTCAAAAAAGGACACCAAAAATTGTTTATTTCAAAAATGTCCCCAAGTTTTCTAAGTTTCTTTCAATTGGGCCCTTTTTTGCCACAACCCCTCTCCTCCAATGACACACTCTCCCTAATTTTTAAATGACTAAATTACCCTTTCTCTTAAGAAAGGGCTTGGGCCTTTTCAATTCACTTTCCCTCTCCCTTTCATTATCCCCTTTGAATTCTTCTCTCCCTCCATCCTCTTCCCCACTTCCCCTTCATTGACAAACACTAGGGACCATTGGCAACAACTAGTGGTCGGCGGTTGCCAGCAGGGGTGTGGTTGTTGGTGGTCTTTGGGAAAAGGAAGTAAGGAAGAGGAAGATGTAGGGAAAAAGAGAACGAGATAATGAAAGGGAGAGGGAAAGTGATGTTTAAAAAAGTCCTAGCCTAAACTTAAGAAAAAGGGCATTTTAGTCGTCAAGAAAAATAGGATTAAGCGTTGCTAATGGCGACGAGTTTTGGTCAAAAAGGACCCAATTGAAATAAATTGTCCAAAAAGGATCCAATTAAAAGAAACCTAAAAAACTTGAGAATGTTTTTGAAATAAATGATTTTGGTTGTCCTTTGTTAAAAACTATGAAGAACTTGAGGTTGTTTTTGAAACTTTCCTTGCTCATCATGTGGATGCCAACGTGTTAATGAATTTATGTTAGAATCACCTCAACATATACACGACCTATTAAATAAACAGGTCAAAAAATCATACACGTACACGACTCATTTATTTTACAGGTTACACGACCCGTTAATCCGTTAAATAATTTTATTTATTTGTTAATGATCCGCTAATTTAACAGGTTAATAGGGCCAACATATTAAATACATGAACCTGTTAAGAGGTCACTCCAATCCTTCTTGTGTGGGTCCGTATCATGTTAACCGGTCGTGTGACATTTTTACGACCCCAGAAGTACTTCCGCGAAAGTGGATTTTGTGAGTACCAGATCAGCTGAAAACAAGTGGGCCACTGATTTCAACGGCTCAGATTTCACAAGTGGGCCATGTTTACCTCCCTCTGGTCTCTACTAAATCGTCAGATATTCTTCAGGAAACGCGTACTTCCTTCCGTCCTAACACGACTCTTCCCAAGATAAAAACACTTCTCTCTATCTCTCTCCCTCATTTGGCTCTTCCCTCTCTGCATTTCCACACAATCCCAAATCGAAGAAGAAGAAGAGAGAATCTAGGGTTTTTTTTCTTGATTCTTGTTCGAATCGACTGCAGCTCCAGCCATGAATATCTTCAGATTTGCAGGCGACATGACCCATCTCTTCAGCGTTCTCGTCCTCCTCCTCAAAATCTACGCTACCAAATCCTGCTCAGGTTCTTCCAATCCCTCCCAACTTCAACTTTAAAGGGTTTTGGGTTTTGGGTGTTCTTACTTATCAATTTTGGGTCGGGTTTTTGCTTCCAGGGATTTCGCTCAAGACGCAGGAGCTGTATGTTGTGGTGTTTGTTACTCGGTACTTGGATCTCTTTACGAATTTCGTCTCTCTCTACAATACGGTGATGAAGTTGGTTTTCATCGGGAGCTCCATCTTGATCGTTTGGTGGATGCGTGCTCACCCACTCGTGAGGAGATCTTACGACAAGGAATTGGATACCTTTCGTCACTATTTTCTTATTGCGGGGTGCTTCGCGTTGACTCTTCTCTTTAATGAGAGCTTCACCTTTGGGGAGGTGATTTATCATTTATGCTCCTCATGCCTTGGTCTTTCTAGCTATTTATCTATCATTCTATCTATCTATCTATCTCTATTGATTGATGGGGTTGTTTGTTTTTCTTTTCTTTGGGGTTTTTTTGTTGTAAGGGTTTTTTGTTGAAATGTTTAAAACCAATGGTTCAATGTCTGATTTGATGGGGGTTTAGTTTGCAGTTTTGATGTGCTTTGAAAAATGCTGAATAAGATGCACAAGACGCACCCCCAAACCCCAATTTCTAGTTGTGCAATTTTTTTTTTTTTTTTTACTAGTTGGTAGAAACAAGCTGTATTGCTTTGAACTATGCTGGTTTCGAACCAATCGGTGTGAGTTTTTAATGGGTTTAGTCTGAAATCTAAAATGCAATGGGACTCCTATCTCACCACATTTAAATTATGTTTTGCTATTTTATTTACATCTACAACACCCTATAAAAGGTAAAGGTAATTAGAAGATGAAGATTTAGTGGTGGAAACAGACATCAGTTATGACTTATGAGTTATGTCTTGGCTGATACATGAAGGATTTGGCTGTGAGTAATGTCTGAAATTGTATTAAAAAATCTTATATGGGTCTGTTCATTGTTCAGTGAACAGGAGAATCCTTAGGTGGAATGTGATTTTCTTTTCTTTGCTTTTTTCCTACCTGAACTATATACTTGGATTGACATGGTGAAAAGGGACGTGTTGAGAGAACTGACGATAAATGTGATGGAAGAATTAGAGAGAAGGGATGGGCCATTGATCGTGACCATTATGATTCAACACCTGGAAGGTTGCGGTAGTATATTTTCTAACCTAACTTCATAGCACAAAAGCAGTGTCACTGAACTATATTGAAGAGCACTAACCACACAACAAAGCACAGAAACACATAATTAGTATGCATGTACTAACCTATATACTTAGTAAATTATCCAAGCATTCACAGTGTCAACACAACAAATATGCATAGTAGAAAGCACCAATTTAGAGAAAGTGTATCCAATGAAAGCAAGTGAAACAGGCAAGCTAGAGCAAAGCTCACACTAGCACTCTTTCCTTGCAAGCAAAGCTACAGCCAGTGGAGCTCACACTTCAACTTCAACTACATTCTCAAAGCGGAGGCTAGTGGAAATTAAGCTAGGGTACAATCACTAAGAGTAAGGATTAGCTAACCCTATCATACTAACCTAACACTAAAAGCTCCATGCTGCAAAAGACAAGCCAAAGGACAGACGCAGAGAAGGGGCATGTCTACACAACCTATACTCAAGCAGTCAAGCATACTAACCTAACTTCTAAACAATGAACTAGGGTAACTAAAACTACGAAATCTATTCCAACATATACAATGTCACTATACACCTTCACTTACAAACAATGCTAGAAGACTGGTACAATTCATCTTATAATGATTGTCTAGCTCTCCGTCCACTGTTCTTACAAGCACACTCCATTTATATGAATCATTCATAGATATTTTTGCGGATCTCATTTGTTAGGATTTCCTTCATTGCAGGTCTTTTGGACATTTTCAATATACTTGGAAGCAGTGGCAATTCTTCCACAGTTAGTTTTGCTGCAAAGAAGTGGAAACGTGGACAATCTAACTGGGCAATATGTTTTCTTTCTTGGGTATGGTTTTTTGGAAGATATACTAAAAGAAGTGTGCATTCAATTTCAAACTACTTCTGCTTCAAAAAATTATCTCAGTGTTGTAAATGTGCAATTTCCAAGCTTCCATCTAGTTGTGTCCCACAGAGTAGATTCTCTTTCCCCTAAATCAGTCTAGGCTGTTGAGCAGGTGGGCAAAATGTACAAAAAGTGGTTGGTTTCACAAAACATGCACAACAGTACACATTCAGCATAGCTCTGGCCCTACCCTACTGAGAAATCTTCTGGTTTGGTTTCTATGTTGGATGTTACAATGGCACCCACCTGATGTTTGGCTAGACCTCACATGTGGTAATCTGCACGTATAGTCACATACATGGGAGTTGGAGGTGATGCACAGTGGCAGTAGAACTCTAGTTTGTGTTATGCTGTCTCAACTCTTACCTGGTTGATAATTGTTTCCAGTGTCTTTTTTTTCTTTTAAGAATAGTAAGTCAGGTTATCCCATCTTGTTTTGATTTTTTTTTTTTTAACCTTTATACATCTTTATTTTTTTTCCTGTTCATGTCCCCTTTCTGAAGTAAGCACTTAATTGGTTGAAATGTTATTTTCGTCTAGGAACAATAGAGTGCCACTGAAATGTGATTAATAACGTACATTTTCGGCAACACCGGTTAGGACTGTTGAAATTTTGAGTATTCTGTGTATAAAATATTTGATGAACTATAGAATAAAAATATATATAACTCGTTACTATATTCAATTTATCGTGGGGCCTTTATATAGAGGAAGCAACATGAAAGCGATGTTTATCTGGTTCAACTATGCTAGGATGTGATTGTTTAAACTGTTGGAGATTTCAATGTCTTGCTGGAGGTTTTCCCCCTTGTTATTTTTCTTGAATCATTGAAATCGGGACTAATTTCTATTAGGGGCCAAGTTTTTCAGTGCTTGTCTGATCTTCATTCCCTTAGTGCTCTCTGTCTCATGTTGGTAACTAAGAATCCTGTGGTTTATTGATTCTGTTTAATCATTATGGCATGTTGAAGAGTTTGGTAAGGATGGTAATTTAAGCATTACTTCTTCCATTGCTTAGATTTATTTCACATTCTGAAGCCACTTATAATGGTTTACAGAGTTGCATCAAATGCACTGCTGCTTTTCCAGTCTTTAGATCATTAATGTTTGTTTTCAGGTGGTCTGTAATAAATATGAATATATCTGTGTAGCTTGGCCGATTTTAAAAAATAAAATAAAATAAGGTTGAGTAAATGGTTGCTTTTCAAGTGCTGGACTATTTTACAAGATGTATTTGAGAGACCAAGATTTCTGATCCCGATGTTTCATTAAAATTATGCTGCTTCTGTTTTTTGTTATATTTATTTTGAGCAGCATCATTCAATAAAATAAAATAAAAAATAGAATTTTTTTCAGCAGTGAAACTAGAAGAGCTTTGTTGCAGTGCGATGTATAGGATGGAGTAGGGTACTACGGTTCCCCTTTGTCCCATTATAGGATAAGAGTACACTTTTTCTGTGTGCAAACTGCAATGTGTAATATTCTGTATCAGATGTTTTCTTGGTCCTATCATATTGTTGGGTTTAGCCAGCTCTCGAATATTTGTGTATAGCTGTATTGGTCATACAAACAATCAAATAAGTCAAAGTCTTTTTTTGTTTCATTGAATGTTTCTTTTTCTAGTGTTTGCAATGATGTCCACCTTCACACTGTTACACAAGTTCTTGCTATTTCCTTAAATGATTATCTGGTTTTGCTTAAAATTATTATGTTCATGTTGTTTCTTGTCACTTCAAATATTCTGGTGGTCATGTTGTTTCTTGTCACTTGCAATATTCTGGTAGGTTTTCAGATTTGTAATAGGCTGCATGTGGATGGAGTTAATCTCATGGTTTCCATGATTTATTAAGTATGGAGCGCTTGAATGTTGTTTTCTCTCTCTTATGGTTTCCATGATTTATTAAGTATGGAGCGCTTGAATGTTGTTCTCTCTCTCTCTCTCTCTCTCTCTCTCTCTCCACACACACACTCTCTTACTTTTTGGCATTTTTATCATTTACAGACGTGTTATTACTTTTAGTACAATCATCAAAGGAATACACCGCACTATTATGCTTTATTAGAAGTATCTCTATGTATGGATGCCACTTCTATTGTTGCTCTGCCACTTCTTTTGCTGCCTCTAATATGATTCAGAAGTTCCACTGGTTTGATATAGTCTTGCAATGTTTTGAACAAATTAAGGCAACCATGCATTGTTACCTTTCTTCAAACTGCCATAATTTGTTGAGAACTAGTTAAAATCTATCTGGATTTGAGTAAAGTTGCCTGCCTGTGCTCCATTAGTGATGAAAGTAAAAGGAACCTATCTAAACAAAGTCCTTGGTTTTAAAGGTTTTAAGAAATGTTTATTTCTTTTGCAGGGCTTATCGAGGACTTTACATTATTAACTGGATTTATCGCTATTTCACTGAGAAGCATCATATTCGCTGGATAAGTAAGTTAAACCGATAGGAAAAACCTATTTGTGCTTTGTTTGGCTACCTGTATTTCCATTGAAAGGTACCTGGTACATTACATTAGGGCTGCACATGCGCGGTTCGAATCAGTTTAACACTAAAACCAACAACCAAACCGAACATGTTGGTTTTTTGATTAACCGATCCGATCCGACCGATAGAGAGGGCTTAAACCGAACCAAACGGTTCGGTTTGGTTCGGTCGGTTAAACCGTTGTTTTTTATTTTATTTTTTTGAAAATCAAACGTTGAAAATTTCAAAATGATGATACCCCATCCTTTGCATTTATTCCAATGTTTAGTGCAAACATAAAAATCCAACATTCCAAACTGGACTAAACGCATATAAAAAATAATTCTACTCCAAAAAGAGAGTTTGGACTAAACGCAAGCGCGCAAAAAAAAAAAAAAAAAAAAAAAAGGCAGCTTGCAGTGAAACATTCATTCCACGTGATACCATTTGGAATTACAATAGAATAATAGTTTATGTTAAGAAAAGTCGTACACAAATGGAATCTGTATCAGAACCCACTGTATTTTTCCGAAATAAAGGTTTCTTAACACATTGGTTAGGTGAGACCAAAACCAACCATCAAAAGGCTAGGCTCTACTACCTTTTCTAGCATTCTCAAGTGTGTAGATTTCTGATAAAAACTTCATTGAAACGAGATAGGAATTATGATGGAAGGAAAACACCCTGTACAATAATCCCTCCATCTGCAATGAAGTATCAAAAAGCATTTGAGAGATTAGAGGAGATGATGCACGGTTGAGTTCATGTGAGAATGAAGTTGTAGAATGTAACTTTGAAAGTAGTAAAAAACGAAGCCCTAAGGCTAAAATAGTAAAAGAGTAACACTTAAGTTACTACATACGGTCGGTTCGGTTTAAGCGGTTAACTGTGAGCTCAAACCGATAACCGACCGATGTAAGCGGTTTTTATGATTTTCAAACCGTTAACCGAACTTATCTACTATAAACCGATCCGAACCGCCCGGTTTGGTTCGATTTTGCGGTGATATCGGATTTTTTGTACAGCCATGGAAAGAGGGTGAAATGAAAGTAAAATCACCTATTTCCCTCTAGTTCTCTTGCTTAGAGCCGAAGTAGAAGGAAATACGCAAGAGACAAGGAGGGGTCAAGAAATGTCCTGTGTAAAAAGAAAGCCACCCAAACCTCCTTTTTGCAGTTTCTATATACTAAGTGTTTTTCCTTGGTAATCCATGTAGCCCAACACAGATGCAACATTGGATATATCTTCCTGTTCTCTAATTCTATATTTATATTGCAGCTTGGATATCAGGTTTCATTCAGACAGCTCTTTATGCAGATTTCTTCTACTACTACTTCAAAAGGCAAATTCCCAGTTTACAAATTTCCTTTGCTGTGTTTTGTTTATGTTAAAGAGGAACTCTTAGAAGTTCGTTCTTATGAATTACTGTTTGTTTGGTGTTTTGCAGCTGGAAAAATAATGAAAAGCTTCAGTTACCGGCATGATCTGAAGCACACTTGTGGGACACAGTTGATGCTGATCCACAGGAAGAATTCGAAAATCATGTTGCTATGCCATGCTGGGTTGTGAACTGATTCGTAGGATACAGTACTTAGAGGTGCAAAATTGAAGTGCCCAAGCCAAGTCTAGAGTCATTCCTCTGCCACTGAAACTATGAATGGTGTTGGACATGATGACATAGTAACTTGAAATTCATTCTGACCTGATAGTTTGTGAACTTGAGAAAGATTCATGAAGGTTGCACATTCTAACCACACTAATCATGTGTTTAGTGTGAATATACATGATGCATAGCTTACTTGAAACACGTTTGTAGAATTTCCATGAATCATTAAAAACGTGTATTTTTTTTTTTCTATATTCTTTGTAGAATGGAGATTGCAGCGACTGAAATTGCCATTTCACTATGGGAAAATATGAAGATTGATTGTGAAATATACATTTGTCCCTGTAAGAATGCGGATTTGGTTGTAAAGCCGATTTTAACCTTACAGAACCACATACACAAAATCATAGATTAAGGTGGGGAATGTCCACCTAAGTCAGACTGTATATTGTTGATTTGCATCCCGGTTTATGGGGCCCACTTAGATGCATGTCTATTTTTGAGAAAAGCGCAGATAGGAAGGTCTCCATGTGGATAAAGGTCATCCAAAACATGAGCTTCACTAGATCATCCTAGCCCTTTGTTCAACAGTTTTATATTTTAATGGCTTTTTTCCATAGAATTTTTTAGATTCAATCCAATGTTGGGCGATAGTTTGATGAGTGTAAAATTGGGCCTTGTGTGCCTAATCATGGAATGAAAAGAGTATTAAGAGGGCTGGACCAATCAAGGTTGGGTCCAAGTGGCCTCCAAAAAGCTGGACTGCACATATAGTATGCTCCTAGGAGAACATATAATGTAAATGGTGCCCCTAGCCTCCCGCTCCCAGGCTGTTGCTCGGCTGGTTAGAGACACGACTATCTTTGGGTCATCTCTAGTGGGTAAAGGAAGGAACAAAAAAAGGAAAAAGGATTTTGCGCTCACAATCCTTTCCTTTTGAAAGAGAGGGCCCAGTACCCCGCCCAACAACACTACAGCCCCACTCAGGTAATCAGGTTTGAGCTGGTTGCATCTACCCTGACCCAGAAACCCAATGGGTTTATAACTGTGGGCCAAGATCTTAATCCTGACAGTTAGATATGCCCAAAATAAGGCCCATAGTTAATTTTTACTAGGACAGGTCCTTTGGGTATTTCAATTAACAAGTCCCCATTGCCACCCCAATCCTGGATGTGCTGTGTCTCATCTGATATGGTTATCTGCTCACTCGTGTTGCATGGAAGACCCATTCTTCCCACTAATATAAGGATCCTCTAATGCGGCTGGTTTGATCATTCAAGCTCTATTCTGTAATGTGTATGTGGTACACTGAGCATGTATAGTTTCAGCGAGTGCCGGATGACTGTCCATTTGAAGCAATGGCTGTTTGGTTCTACCCCAGGCATTTAAGAGAATCATTGATTCAGTAGGGATCATTCTTGGGCTTCTTAGGACCTGAAACCAAGGCATGAAGTAGAGATGGATGTTGTCAAGTGCTCCAAATGCAAGTTTAATCAAATCAACAGGAAGCCCTTTGAATGACAACCATCTGGTTACTACTGGGTCTTGTTCCAGTCTCCATGAGAAGAAGGTTCTTGAAAATTGTTTCTGCATCAGCACAAACACTCTGGTCACTGGGAAGATAATTATGAGAAAAAATATATGACTAAAGATTTCACTACCCCACCTGTGTAATTTCCATTTATCATCTTCATTATGAACTAGTTCTGGGCCAAATACCTATACTATGTTTCATGCACAGCAGGAATCTTTTTTCAATTATAGTAGAGTCAATCCAAGAATCCTGTTGTTAGAATGAGTCAATACCTTTAGTCTGGTGTTCCTTATACCAAGACGTAATTGTTTTTACTTTAGTAAGGACATTTTTTGTTTTTGGTAGAAAATTTAGCAAGGAGTTCTAGTAGAGTTAGGAGCTGTTTATGATTTGAAGGGGAAATCGTCAACTATGGATAGGACTTGTGCTTAGACAGACTTTAAACGCAAGTCACAAGGTCTTCAAGGGTATGGATGTCCCATTCAATCTATGCTAATTCGATTGCTTTCTCCTCTGGGAACAAGACTGCTTTGCTTTTCCATGCCGACTCCAAAGGGGGCCCCTAGGTGTTTACTTCTAGGCTTTGTCACATACAGAAGAAGTCTGGTGCTGGGTACTGACTATTAGACCTATCCTGCTTCACCGAGCAGGCCTGAGCTAGGACAAAATGGAGCAGACATTCTGTATACAGGATCCATAGGGCCGGACAAAGCCTAAACCCAGTGTCCATGTATGAACATAAGGTATTTGGAGTTATATTTAATTATTTTTTCTACCAACAAAGCCTGAGCCCAAGTCCAGGCATGTTTATGATTGTCAAAGGCAACACAAGACTTAAAACTTCATATCTTCACGGTGGAGCAAACCTAATTTCCGGCAAGAAGTGAATGGGTAGGGCTTGGCTTTCTCAGGCATGGCCTGACCAGTGAGCACATAAGACAACTGCCTTAGCTTCACCAAATTAGATTAGTCCATACTTCAACTGCCTTTCATGTTCGTCTGCCGTTAAAGACCACATCCAAAAGTGGATAAAACAGACAACATTCCCCGACGCATTTTATCTCAAGTAGTTCAGAGCTTGAAGTTAATCACCATAAATTGTTTCTTTGGATTTTCAAACTATGGTTTCTGGCAACCGCCATCATTAATCTGGTTTGTAGTGTGGATCTAGAACCAGTGGGATATAGGGAAAAAATGAAAAAGGTGTGCTAGAGATCTCTGAAATTGTTTAGATGTGAATGCAAGAACTCACCATTCTATCCTATAAAAGCTGAGTGATGGAACTTTTTGAGTAGCCTGTAATATATTTTTTTTATCGGTAACTGAAGCTTTCCTGTAATATATAAATAAAAAGAGTGCAATTCTACGAGGAAGGAACTGTGGAATCTATTACGAGAAAATCTGAGAGGCATTAGACATACTATTGCGAAGAAGATGCAAACCCATGCTGAATCACACAAAGAATATCCCACCAGTACCGCACCAGCAACCATAATAGTATCTGCCAGGAAGAGCCATTGTAAAATATTAGTTAGCGTGCAGAAGTGTGTTTACACAGGAAGTGCCTATTTCAGTAGAACTTGTGAGATTGGTTTCCATTACCAGTGGTGAAATAAAAATAACAAAGTGATGTGGAAGAAAGTATTTAGTAAAAACAATAGGGTACAACCCCAATAAATGATTATTAATCCTTTTCAAGAATTGTTTCTGCAGGAAATGCCTGAAAGTCAGAATAAAGCGTAATAGGATCCTCCATTCAATGGTTCTAGTGATTGAAAAAAGGTTGGATCTTTCTATGGGAACAATTAGACTGTCGAATTTGAGAATTACTCCCATCTTTCTGCTGGACATGCATCAGATTGCCACTCAAGTCCTGATCTTTAAAGATGGAACCAACCTTGATGAAATGATCTGAAACCATGGGCCTGAACTTGATAAGCGGATTTGGTATAGTTCTGCTTGACTTGGTTTGAGATCTCCATGTACAACATCTTCTGCTGCTGAAGCTTCCTACCTTAGCTGGCTTTAAGATAATTTGATAGATCGAAAGTGGAAAGGCATTGGTGCTGGGCTTCCCATCCTCTAGCACTTTCTGTTCACAAAGCCAAGTCTTCCAAGAAGAACATGAGTGAGTTCATTGAAATCACATTACATTGCGTTATTACGGGGATAGTAGTATCATTTACCACAGAAACCTTGTATGAATGAGGATGCTTCCCATCTGCCACTTTCAGCTTATCAATTGTTTTGTGAGACTCAGAGTTCATTCTATTTCCTCCATCAATAATTGGTTTACACACTTTGTCTCCATACCAAACTTGCATCTAGGAGATTTTAGTCTGCAACCAATTTTCAGACTGAAACAGTCTTTGAACAACATTCATGGTACTATTCCCCAAAGTAACTGGATAGGGCATTGATGGCTGTACTATCTGCTACGTGAGTGAGCTGACTTGTCGATGTTGCTGCTTGCTCTTCATTATTTCCATTGTTGGCCCATCTGGCTCTCTGTCTTGTTGTTTAGAAATTTCTTTCCTGCTGACATTAGAACTGTCAGCTTTGTTCATTGATCCTTCCATATAAATGATTCCATCACTCAAAAAATCAAATACTTTGCTTTCTTTAGCAGCTCATTAGCTTATTGGCTTGTTATTATCTGTACAGTAAACAGTTCTAGGTTTGATAATTTAGTTCTCTCTCGTTGCTTCCCAAAAATAATAGCAATATTATTTAAGAATTCAATTCTTGTATTTCAGCTGAGAGAGAAAAGGGGGAGAGCATTGATTTAGCCTTCTTTCCTTTCCCTCTTTGGGCAAAATAGGAAAGGTAATTCGCACAAAACATTTTTGTTTGGTGCAGATTTGATATTCGCTCTTTTTTTATGGCTTTGCTCTAGCTTCCCATTTGTCTGTCCTTTTAACTCGCACTGCATTCTTCTTTGTAATTCCTTTGTAGTTCAATAAATTGAGTTTATCCACTTAAAAAAACATCATTAGCTACTAAGGGCTCTTCCTCTCTTGCCTTCACTGAGCATACAGAATCAACATTGTTTCTTGAAGACACCAACTCAGTAGGCTTTGAGTCCAACAAGAAATGTACAGGCTCCTGCCCATGATCTTCCTCAACTAAACTACAACCCGCCTCTTTCCTGATGCCTCTATCATCCATCAGCTTCCTTACCTTCTGCACACCATCCCACTCACCCATAGAGGCATATATGTTGGAAAGCAAAACGTAGTCCCCACTTTGGTCAGGTCTCATTTCAAGAAGCCGTTTGTTTGCCCGCTCTCCCAATTCAACATTGCCATGAACCCGACATGCTCCCAGCAGAGTCCTCCAAATGATGGCATTGGGCTCAATTCTCATTGCATCTACAAACTCAAATGCCTCTTTCAATTGGCCTGCACGCGCAAGGATGTCCACCATACATCCATAGTGCCTAATGTTAGGTTCAATACCATACTCATTCATCATAAGATCAAAGTAATGATGACCCTCTTCCACCATCCCACCATGACTGCAGCCCACTAAAACACCAACAAAAGTGATCTCATTCGGCCTCACTCTTTCTCTCATCATCTCTGCAAACAGCTGGATTGATTCCTTTCCATGCCCATGAAAAGCCAACCCCCCAATTATCGAATTCCACGTAGACACCTCTTTCTCTCGCATCCCTCTGAAAACCTCAATAGCTTTCTCAATACTCCCACACTTTGCATACATGTCTATAAGCGCATTTCCTAGAACAATGCTCAAATTACTCAAACCGATCTCCACAAGAGAGCAATGTATCCTCTGCCCAATCTCCAGAGCCCCAGAGTCCGCACACCCAGACAAAAGGGTCACCAATGTGACTTCATCAGCCCATTCCCCCACCCGTTGCATCTCCTCAAACACCTCCATTGCCTCCATCAGCAACCCGCTCCGCACATAACCCGCTATCATCGCATTCCAAGACACCACATCTCTAACAGGAACTCGGTCGAACAACTCCCTTGCACTCTCCATTTCACTGCGCTTCGCATAAACACTAATCATAACATTCCAAGAAACCAAATCTTTCATTGGCATTTTATCAAACATCCTACGGGCGGTCTCCATATCTCCTCTCCTCGCATACCCAGCTATCAAAGAGGACCAAGCGACCACATCCTCCATCCCCGACCCTCGAAAAAGCGCACCCGCCACATCCAAATCCCCGCAATTCGCGTGCAAGTTGATGAGGCTGTTCCGCGCGAACGTACTCGATTCGAACCCAAATCTGACAACCTTCCCGTGAATTATGTTACCCATGGAGGTCCAGGAGAGCTTGGTGCAGGCCTTGAGGAGGAAGGGGAAGGTGAAATTATCTGGTCTGATTGGGCCGTTCTGCATCTGGGTGTAGAGGGAAATGGCGTTTGAAGGGTGGGAGCTGTGTGCAGAGCCTCTTATCATGGTGTTCCAGATGAAGATGTCTGGTTGGGAAATATGGTCGAACAGTTGGTGGGCGTAGTCGATTGCGCCTGAAATGGCAATGGCAGAGGCGAAGATGAGTTCTCTGAGTGCGGAGGGGTTGGTGTTGAAGCCATTGATGATCATGAAAGCGTGCATTTGTTTTAGAGTTTGGAAGGTGGAGATGCGTCGCCAGAGGATCGAGCCTTGTCTTCGTCCGTGTGATTTCCGTATCATCACTGCGCTTTCAATTGATTCATGTGGTTTTGAGCTTATGGATTGGTCCCCATCCATATAAGATTGGTTTCGAATCTGGATTTAGGGCCCCTAAGGGTAGCAAAATTTGACCCAACCCAAACCTGACCCACATTAGACCCGCATAAATAAAACCGCAATGTATATGGTGGATCGCGAATTAGAAATACGTGGCCCACATTTAAACGGATTGGGTTAGGGTTAATTAACTTGGTCTACCCTTGTAACGTGCTAACCTATTTAAATGGATTGGGTTTGGGTTAGGGTTGATCGCATATCTAATTCCATTTTGACAATTTGGTGGTGGGATGTTTTCGTACCATAGAATGAGCCAAGCTTGTGTAAGGTTTTTCTACGAACGACTATACTCAAATATAGCATTAGTATTTGAATTGGTTTTGGGTTTGGGGGTAAGATTCTATAGGTTGGTTCAGGATAAACGAGTTTGACTTTACATTGAATGCGGCTTGTAAGAGTCGAGCCAGGTTGATTTGCAGCGGGTGTAGAAAGATATGGGTTGGGCTTCACCCCATAGATGCCGATTTTGACCCTAACCAACCCATTAGACCCAACTTAGTGGAGCAACCTATGGGGGGTAAGAATGTGGAGCAACCAATGGACTTGGAATGATTTTATAATTATAATTGAAGTCATAGGAAGGATGAGAAGCTCTACACGAGTAAGGGTTTTTTTTTTTTTTTTTTATACTCCATAAATGGCAATTAAATAATTAGTCTCGAAAATGGTTATCCAACCACAATCTAGTAAATCAAAATCTAGAAAAGTGAAAACATCTCTACATTATATCCATAGCTCCTTCGTCCTCCCTAACTCTCCTTCAATGCAACCCACTACTATGATTTCTAGGAGTTTCAAATAAAACAGACAAAAGAGGCCCTAAGCATATTATGAAATTAACTTGGAAAAGAGCTTAGTAGGTGTAATTGGTTTAGTATGGCCCAAGCTTATGAGCTTCAAAACTAAAGCAAACATCTTGTAATCGATTTCTTAGGCCTTGGATAATAACAATAATAATTGATAGTATTCAAAATGATCATATATCCTCACCGCTAATGGATAGTGAATTAAGGTCAGATGAAAATAATTACATGGTTATCACCTTAGTAATTCAAATCCTAACAAAGTCAACATCTTATCTACATCTCCATCTTATGTCGTTCACATACTTGGGGATAAAAAGGAGCTCAGCTCAGATATTGTCAACGATGTACCCGGATCCATAACCATGTTACTAACAGGACCCATACCTGAACCCAGACCTGGACAGCTCATGTCCAGATTGCAGGGCCCGTCCATACCCAACTTTAAATTAAAGAACAAACCTGAACCCCACCCAAATATAAGAATAGCTACAGATCTAAAGAGTGACCCAAATACTTTCATACATGAATACAATATACTTATATGGCCCCTTTCTTTTACTAAAATTCCTGAGAGGAATTCGAGCTGTCTGGGAATTTAAAATTCTTGAGAATTCCTACGCATTTGAAATTCCAGGCATTTGCAATCCCAAAAAACTCAGCATTTGAAAAACCACTTTAACAAAGAGGATTCAGAATTCCTGGGGCGTGATTTTTTTTTTCATCACAATGCTTAGCCCCCCTCTATTTGGACGATATGGATTGCTACTTGTATGTGTGCCACATAAACTATTGGGGAAAGATGAACATACAAGTGCCAGCTTGTGGCTTCTATTATCTTTTTTTTCTTTTCTGAATGATCATACAAGTCCAGAGAAGCTTATTTCTCTCTCTGGATTTATATGAAATGGGAGAGTTTATTCCTAGTGGTGTCTCGATGTTATATTTTGTAATTAAGTGGGCTCATGTATGCATCATATGAGGCTTTGGAGGGCAATTTAAAGTTGAATCTGCATATAAATAATACATATGTGACAAGAATTCCAGTTAGAAATTCTTCTAGCCATAACACAAGGAATTTGCGGAGACAAGGGATTTAAAATTCTCAGGCAGGAATTCAGGTCATGAATGAAGCAAAGAATTTAGAATTTCAAAATTTGGCAGCATTTCAAATAACATCATTTGAAATTCTCAAACAACCATTAAACATGAATTCTATGAATTCTAGTAAAGAAACGAGCCTATCAGGGATTTGGGTAGTTGGGTATGAAACCCACATACCCACGCCAAGACCATTTATTGGAGCCAGGCTTGAATATAGGACCAAATTGAAAATGGGATCATATGAGGCATATAAACAGTGCTTTCAATTTTGATCCTCCTACTTGTCAGATCCATCGATCAGGAACTGAATTGAACTATTAAAATGAAGACCAGTCAATGCTGCAAAGGGTTTTCCCCCTTCAATTAATTATCAGTAGGGCCTTGGGTTATATAAAAGGTGAATGATGGATGTGTGCATGATTAGTCCAACTATAATTACTTTTAAGTGTGTTATTAATGATATAATTAACCAGCATGAGCTCATTCGTGCGGTGCTTATCCTTACATTAGCGGGTTTAAGCATCATTGTAAACAAGTCAAGCTAGAGTTTGAGCATGGGGTCAAGCTTTGTGTATTAATGAACCAATCTTGGACTTGACCTTTGGCTTGAGCTTGCATGTATGTTTATGCATGTCAAACTAATTAGTAATCGAGGATAAAGCAGTACCTCAATAGTGTTGGCTTAGTGGGTCCAGATCAATTGGGTTCAGGGTTATAGGTATTATGGTAATTGTACTAGGACTTTCGTATTGACTGAGATAAGGTTTCTTGAAGGATAAAAAAGAGAGCATTATATATATGATGTAACATGTAACTCATGATTTAACACAACTGATCATACAGAGACTGAACCAAAGGAGAGTCGAGTTTCTTTCCCGTGGACGTAGGCAAGTTTGTTGAACTACGTAATTCTCTGTGTGTGATTGCATGTTCTTGTGTAATTGATTGTTTGATCGATCCCTGATTCACATTTCCGTATATATGCGCACAACAAGTAGTTGGGAGTCTTATTATAACCCTATGTTTACTCCCTAGTTCTTACCCTCAGTATGTACAAGCGGTCATCTCCTCAATATAAATAGGGCCTCTTAATCAACAGTCATGCTCGAGCTCAAGACGAGGCCCTTAATCGAGCTAATTAAATAGACCCTCATAGCTCAAATTTGACTCATGAGCTAATGAAGCCAAGCTCGTGCCCAAGCCCAAAAGACCTGAGATAAGCCGGCTCACAAGCTAGTTCAGCTTGATGAAGACCTGCTATAGTCATCCCTCCAATCATAATTCTCTCATGTAATAGTTGATCAACTGTTGGAATCCAACCCACTGAATGGTCAAAGACCATGCATGTTCATTGCACTCCATAAATGAATCATGGTAAATGTAACTTTAGGCAAGATTAGGCAAGATTCTCTCTTCCATAAAACCCATAGACAGGCTTTAAAGAGAGCACAAAAGATAACTCTGTGTCATGGAGGGTCCAGTCACTACTGTATTTAAACATTCAAAGATGATTATATTATTGTACCCTAGTTCACATTAATGATTAGTGATACATTTTCTCATATTATTTATGGGACCAGGTGAAATTTGGACCATCTAGGTGGGATGAGGAAAGGGACCTACATCTTTAAGGATGATTCAATGGGTGTCATTGTCTTTGCCACATGTCTGGTAATGCTGTGATCACAGGTCCTCTCCAGGTCACATCTATTTATATAAGGTCCATGGTTTTTGAGTTTATTAGTCTAATTTCCACCGTCCACAAGACAAGGGGGCCCTGCAATTAAAGCTCCTTTTAAAGTTCCTATCATAGAAAGACACTCCATAAGATTATGTTTGCAAGGAACAATATTTCATTTTCTTCAACTTCAGTTCTCATTGCTTGATGAATTGAATCCTTTTTTTTTTTTTTTTTTTTTTTTTGACAAAATATTTTTCTTCAACAAAACACATCAGAAAGATATTGTTATTATCTATGATTATTTACCAAAAAAAAAAGTGTAGTAAGGGCTTGTATATTTGCACATAGTATATAGGACGCGATATTATAGACCACCTAAGGTTCATTAAAGAAATGATAGGTGTAGGATATAAAGTATTAACGTTGATGCATGCAACAATCACTTTCCTGGCATTTAAATTACAAGAGAAGTGGCTGGGTATTCAATTCTTGCATCTTCTTATTCATTTTTCAACAAGAGGGAGATAATTTGATAGTCATTTTTAATTTTAAGTATTTTAAGCTAGAAACCAATGTCATCGAGTTCCTAGATATTGAATTACATGAAACAAACAAGCCATATTTGAGTAGAGTTAACGAGTTACTAAACAAAGAACAGATGTTTAAGAAGAATAACAGTAATCAAACAAAAATGAGAGAGAGAGAGAGAGAGAGAGAGAGAGAGAGAGAGCATGTTATAGGCAGATACATATACTTTTGTGTAATCAAAATTCACGGCGAAATCTAGCCTCATCGCCTTTATATAATATTTTTTTAATTTTCCAAAACACTGTAAAAAAGATAAAAAGGAATAAAAAGTTCATATTCTTAAATTTCTGAATATTTTTAAATTTCTTTGATCAGTGGAAGTCAAAACAAAAGAAATTATTAGTCATGGACCCATGTATCAACCAATACAAAAATGTTTTGGCAATGGCCAATATTTCCAAAACCATGTTTTCAAACCCATGCAATATTAGGACTAGATTGATCACATGAGAGAGAGATATGTGGGCCCCAGTTTCTTAAACAAGAAAATTAGGCCAGCACCAATAAACGTGGATCTAGTGGCTGTAAGCAGTTTGGATTTGAGGTGGGCCATTCGTATATAGCTACCAACATCTGATCACGTGCGACGCACGTGCAGCTACCAGTAGTACCCAATATCTGTTTGAAATGCAGTTAAGTTAGGAAGTTAGTACAGGTTATATATTCCAACGTGCACAATCAGGCAGAACCCACGTGGAGGAATAAATGAATGCCACATCAGCACAAATGCCAAGATAGAGTGCTTCAATTCAATTATCATGGCTCCTACTTTGGATAGATTTCAAATCTTTTCCTATGTATTGGAAGCTTTTGAGTGATTGCAGGCAAAGTAGAAAGAAAAGAGAGGAAAAGGGGGACTGGGGAGCTTGTGCTCATAACCAGTTGTAACTTTATCAGCTTTTACTTTCCCACTCACCCATTGGTTCGGTTTAGGGGGCAAAGATTATGGTAATTAGTAGTAATTCAAGGAGCCTTCAAGAAGAAGAAGATATAATCTTAAATTCTTAATAGATAAAATGAATTGGCTTGGCAGACTTTTACAATTTTGATAGGGGTCATTTGGGTTGAGTGGGTTGGCCAACTTTGAATGGTTTGAGTCGGGTTGGCCCGCATTAGGTGCGGGTTGGGCTACCCATTTTAAAAGATAGGTCAAATATAGGTTAACCTTTATATAGATAACCCATGTGAACCCGACCTGACCCGTTTTCCACCCTAAATTAGTAATTGGATCCATGTCAAATTATAATATATTAAAGCCAAGGATGTTGGATTTGATTTTGACTGGTAATTTTAATTTTGACCAACAGTTATGCTTTTTTGTTCAAACGTTCCACATTCTTTCTCCACTACTTATACAACCGCTCATGTTTCAGTTCTTCCTTTATGTAACTATTCCCTTTCTGTTCTAATTTTTCTATTTTCATTTTATGCAACTTGCTCTATGAAATGAGGCTAACTTGTTCTATGGAAAGAAGTAATTTTTTTTTTAATGTATGAAATTTATTTTGCAATGCATGGAGATACCATACTGACCACACGTTATTAAGCTAGTATAAGTATTAATTTGAGCTAGCTATATGTATAGACCCTAATAGAATTCTACTTCAAGTCTGATTCCATACTTCTTGTGTCTAATAAGGATTCAAAAATAACTGATTTGGTGGCTATAAACTATAAGGATGGGCATTTTCCTTTGAAAAATGTTTGCTTTTAGTGGATCCCGCCTAGATGTATGATGATCAAGAGAGGACACTAAAAGGATTAGGATTTTGATGAGGTAAGTACTAGATATTAGGTCCATATGATCCCAATTGACTCTTTGTTTTATGTCTCAAATATAATTGCTTTATATGGTGCAAACAATGTACTGTAGGATAAATGTCAATTCAGGGATGTTGATTTGTGAAAACAGATTGAGTTGATCAAGATGAGATCAGATAATTACTCAAAAGGGTGTATAGAACAAGTAGCTTAATTAGAACCATGTTGCATATAATAGTTGAAAGTAATAAATGTGAGATATATATATATAAACTAAGTGAGTGTTTTTTTTTTTTTTCTCCAATGGACAAAAGTACAATTTACCAAAATTATAAATAGGGAGGTGCTCTTGTGAGAGACACTCTCACCTTATTATGAGAGATAAAGGTGGGGGCCCCACCCCACCTTTATCTCTCATAATAAAGTGAGATGTGCTCTCACGGGAGCATTTCCCTTATAAATAAATGAGTAAAATGTGTGAGAGCATCGGATACAATAATGTGATATATGTTCTATTTATTTAGAAACTTTTACAGAAAAAACCCTTAAACTCAAGAAAAATGGTGGAGGATCCAAACATTTTATAATGATGGCAAAGGGCTTCCCACCACTTTTAATTTCTTTTTTTTTTAACAAATTTGCACCAATTCCACTATATCAAGAAATGTCGGGTTTGTACTTTTCTATTCTTAAAATTCACATGTCAGATAGTCTTTTGTATCGTAAAATGCTATGTTATTTTTGTGCTATCAAAGAATGGAGGCCCCTTTATCATTATTATGAAGTGTTTGAGCCCTCCATCGTGTTTATCACATTCAAAGAATTGTTTTTTTTTTTTTGTAGAAACCCCTTTTAGCTATCATGTTATATATACAGACCAATTTCTCCTTTGGGTTGCAGCGTGATTTACCTCATTCCTCAAATCAGTGTGGATATATAATTTCTCAACTGCAGCAACTCCAAGTCCAACATGCATCTCTTTCAAGAATTGTTGGAAGTTCCATCTATGTGTAAGATGCATGCATACACCCAATTATTCGGCCATTCATTTATTTTGAGAAAGTAAGGCATATCACCAAGTTGATAGATGGACTGTTCAGGTCCTTTTCGAGTTGCAGTTCATTACTGGCAGTTTCTTGCTTGAAAATGAATTATTGATAGATGGACTGTTCAGGTCCTTTTCGAGTTGCATTTCTTTACCGGCAGTTTCTTGCTTGAAAATGAATTATTAGATTGTGTCATGTTCTGATTAAAAGTTGATGTAGTGTAGAAAGGTATTGATTTCATGAAAAGATGGGACCGACGGAGGGTCAAATAAAGCAATTTTTTATTTTGGGGAAGCTTTTAAAGGTGTCCGTTTTTTTTTTGTGAAATTACATGTCATTTTGAGTGGAAACGTGCCAATGAACACAACTAAAGCCACTGGTGTACGTCCTTTTTCGGGCAAATTCCATTGTTTAGGAAAAGAAAATGCGTTTTTTTTTTAATATTTTTGGTAATAATTATTTTGGTAATAACTTTTAGTAGGAAGGTTAGAATAAGTTGCCCTTTTTGCGTCGAATTAGTTGTGATTAATACTTTCCAGTGGTGTCATTACCTCAATTTTTTCCTTTTTTGGAAAAGTTGGATATTTTAAGCATTTTCGTGTTATTTTGTTACTTTTTCGTTTTAGAGTTATATTTATACCCCTTATAAGACTGATGGCCTACAGAACAGATCTTGAATGAAATTGCGGAGGAGTTCCCCTTTGTTTCTTCCAATTTTCAGTATTCAATTGAATCAACGAACTTTGATGCCTATTACCTGGTATTCCTAGTCGAATCAACAGGTTAATAAAAGGCTGTCTTCCAATCTTCCGTGTGGATCTTTCTCATAGACGCTTCCGCTACATCAAAAGTGATTAAGATTGAAGAAACAAATATGAGAATTCATATTACTTTGCTTGTTTGGAAGTACCATTTTCACGTAAGTTTTAACATTTGCTTCAAAACCTATGAATATCTAAAATACCAAACTTCACATTTTGAGGTTTATCATTATATGAGAATATCGAAGTGTTGAAGTTTTAGGTGTCATCACATCTTTCTCAAAATTCATGAAGAGATAGGCGTTAGTGTACACACCCTTTTCGCAGAAAGGGGAAATTGCCACGTCAGAAAATTTTCATAAAAATGGAAACCTCAAAAAAGGTTTTCGTAAAATTTAGAATTTCATATTTGGTGCGATTTTCTTTCCTCACTGGGTTGGTGCTAATGTTGTTTGGTCATGTGGCCTTGGAGTCTTTATAGAAAATCAATTTTTTTTGTTTGGTGAAATAATTTTTTGAATAAAAATAACATAACATGTATATTATTTATTCAACATCAAATAATAATTTATTTTAAAGAAATAAAAGATAAAAGAGTGTAGGATTTGAGTTGAAATGGAAAAGAGGGAGGAAAAGAGGGAGAAGTTTTCTGTGGAAATCTATTTTCGATACCCTCATAGGAAACCCGTTTCCAGCATTGACAAAGAAAATACTGACAAGGCTGGAAAGCATTTCCGTAAAATTGTTCCACATCGAATGCATGAAAAATAGATTTTCCTTAGAAAACCGTCCACTTTTCTACAAAAAAGTGTTACACAAACATGTTATTAGTTTTATAAAAAGGAACTAATTGGTTTCTTGCAACTCAAGGCGAACAGGAGTTGTACAGGCACCTCTTTGAGGTGTGAGTTATCTAGATTTTGATTTAGGTAATGTTCCTGTGACCAGGATCCAATATGGGCCTCAGTTTAAGTATAGATATTACTAGTAATTAGGATTTGGAATCATGTACATTATTGGACGGGCCCAAGCAGGAAGCCTACCTGTTTTTATCTCTAATAAGCCCTATTTAAAAACTTTTATGGGCCTGTTTGTTTGTGATACATAGGAATTTAGGTTAAAATTAGTTATTAAAGAGGTGAGAGGTAAAGGACATGAGCTGAGGGGACGGGTGTAGGACATGAGCTGAGGGGACGAGTGAACTATGTATAGTAGAAATGTTGATAGACCTCAATATCCTAGGATTTGAATTAGGATGATGGCTGGGTATTCATTTCATAATTTTTAGTTGGGTATTCATTTTGCATATTTTCTTAATTCAATTTCCATCAATGGAAAGATTATTTGATGGTCATTTTTAGATATCCACTTTTACCAAAAGTGAGCCAGCCGAGTTCCACCTGAGGGGGAGTATTGAGCAGTGGGCTCTCACCCGAGGGGGAATATTGAATAGTATTTTCGCTGCATCCACTTTTACAATCTAATATGAATTATTAGATTGTGTCATATTCTGATTAAAAGTGATTAAGATTGAAGAAACAAATATGAGAATTCATATTACTTTGCTTGTTTGGAAGTACCATTTTCACGTAAGTTTTAACATTTGCTTCAAAAACCTATGAAGGTCTAAAATACCAAACTTCACATTTTGAGGTTTATCTTTGTATGAGAATATTGAAGTGTTGAAGTTTTCGGTGTTATCACATCTTTCTCAAAATTCATGAAGAGATAGGCATTAGTGTACACACCCTTTTCACGGAAAGGGGAAATTGCCACGTCAGCAAATTCCCATAAAAATGGGAACTTTGGAAAAGGATTTCGGTAGAATTTAGAAATTCATGTTTGGTGTGATTTTCTTTCCTCACTGAGTTGGTGCTAATGTTTTTGGTGTGGCCGTGGATTCCTTATTGAAAATCATTTTTTTTGTTTAGTGAAATAATTTTTTGAAGAAAAATAACAAAACATTTATATTATTTATTCAACATCAAATAATAATTTATTTTAAAGAAATAAAAAATGAAAAAAATGTAGGGTTTTGGGTTGAAATGGAAAAGAGTGAGAAAAAGAAGGAGAAGTTTTCTGTGGAAATCCATTTCCGATACCCTCCATAAGAAAACCGTTTCCAGCATCAATAAGGAAAATACTGACAATGCAGGAAAGCGTTTTCGTGGAATTGTTCCACACCAAAAGCATGAAAAATAAGTTTTCCGCAGAAAATCGTCCACTTTTCTGCAGAAACGTGTTACACAAACATGTTATTAGTTTGATAAAACGAAACTAATTGGTTTCTTACAGCTCAAGGCAAATAGGAGTTGTACCGGCACCTCTTTGAGGTGTGAGTTATCTGGATTTTGATTTGGATAATGTTCCTGTGACCAGGATCCAATATGGGCCTCAGTTTAAGTATAGATATTACTAGTAATTAGGATTTGAAATCAGGTACATTATTGGACTGGCCCAAGCCGGTGTCCTACCCGTTTTTATCTCTAATAAGCCCTATTTTAAAACTTTTAAGGGCGTGTTTGTTTGCAATACATAGGAATTTATGATAAAATTAGTTATTAAAGAAGTGAGAGGTGAAGGACATAAGGTGAGGGGATGGGTGAAGGATGTATAATAGAAATGTTGATGGACCTCGATTTCCTAAGATTTGAGTATGGGTGATCGCTGGATATTCATTTCATAATTTTTAGTTGGGTATTCATTTTGCATATTCTCTTAATTCAATTTCCTTCAACGTAAAGATTATTTGACTGTCATTTTTGGATTTTCACTTTGTTGTTTGGTTTTAACCACTTATAAAAGTTCCTCGTGAATATATTACATGAAAGGGGAAAGTTCTCAGAGAAAAAACTACTCAACGAACACAGCTTCTCCATGTTCTTTCTTCTATATTTGCACAAATCACATATCTATTCATGTCCTTGAGTTCGACATCGGTTACAGCTTACAACATAATCGTTTCATTATCAAACAATTCGGACAGTGGCAGTTGGCATTTGTAGGCCACCTAGGAGACATGACATTGCAAAACTGTCATTATGAGCTTTAATCTTACCACTTTATGCATGAATCAAAGCAAATAATAATGCTAGACTTCAACAAAGTATTTTTACAATGTTTGAAATAATGAGTAATTTGTTAGTAATTTGTTATGTTAAAATCCAACAGATACTTCACTCTATATTAGTGTCAACTGTCAAGCTCTACCTTATGTTAATTCAAAGGGTCCAGATTTTTACAAGGGATGGATCCATCATAACTAGAAATTTGAGTGTAAACAAAAGGGGGACTCAGTAAAAGGGGTGTTTGAACTTTGAAGCCTTACTTTTGGTAATTTCTCATTATATGTAATATATAATACCTTAATATATAGCAACTAGCCCTCAGCTTCATGGTCAATGTGTGTAAGGAAAATTTTCTCATACAAGCAGACAACATGTGAAGTCCAACTCTATAGGCCGACTAGTGCCTACATTTGATCAATGCAGACCCTTTCACACTCTTGTCAGCTCATAATATTGCATGAGGCCCAATTTTACACCTATAGAACCTTCAACCACCTGTTAATTGAGTTTGAAAAGAATCTATATATAGTTGAAACACCACTAAGCTTAAAAGGTTAATTTCTTTAACCAAAAAAAAAAAAAAAAAGATAGAGCCTTTAAGGCTTTTAAATCAGGGGCTAGGATAATATGCAATCTAAGTGAGACCGTTTCATCTACCCTCACTCAACTATTAGACATGCATCTAAATGAGCCCCACAAGTTAAACTCCCTATCAACGTTATGCAATATGCTCTCAAGATAACATGTTTTTCTTGTGTTCAATATTCTCTCTGGAGTTCCTCACATTTAAGTTGTTGGCATTGGATATGAATGTGAGGGCCCCCACTTTATCTCTCAAATAAGGTAGAAGATATCTCTCATAAGAGTATCTCTCATATATATATATATATATATATATATTAAAATACGCATCATTCCCCATCCACGGCTTAACAAACATTGGCCATGAAATCATTTGGGCTCATAATCTGCCTTACACGCATGCAATTTTGGTTGTACTTGGACTTAGTCAATACCCAGCCCAAACTGTTGAAGTTTGCGCCCATGACTTAACCTATAGGCTACTTTGACAATTGACCCGGATCACCCCACCAAAGGTCAGTCTAATTTCCTAAGTGCTACTTAATTAAGCAGAAAGATGACAGCTAATTTAATAAACTTGGATAATGGTAGGACCATCCATGCTATTTCTATCTTTATTGTTCTTCTATTCTTACTGAAAATTTTGTGGCTACTGATTTATCAACGTATAGTCAACAAATCCCGCTGGGCTCACAATAAATGGCTTTGACTTAGAGGAGGAATCCAGATGAGCTATCGCATTTGTAATACCTACGATGCGACTGGAACAATAACATTCCGACACGTCATTCAAGAATTTAAAATTTTTAAACTTCAAAATCACCTAAATTCTTAAATAACGTGTCGAAGTGTTATTGGTTCACTCATGGTAAATGCATTCGTATAACAAATACGATAGGTGATCCAGACTCATCCGGATTAGAACTTCACAATAGAGCCCACTTAATGAAAATATGGGTTGCTCAAAATAAAAATCATTCTAATGTATGTGGTGTATCTATTTCTAAGTTTTACCCCAATAAAAAGCTGTTATACTACAAATTGACCATTTAAAAAAAAAGTAGTAGTGAATAATTAGTCGATTTTCTTTTCAAATGGCAAGTCTTAGTGTGAGACCAATTCCATTTAGGGTAAAATTTGAGGGTACACCATCCATTGCTAGGGACTTTATACTAAGTGGTTTAAATTTTCAATAGGTGGAATCCCACCTAAGATTGAACACGTGATTCATTGTTGTCGATGTGCTGTTATTCATGTTTAGATGATGCACTAAATTGGACGGGATCCAACCCTTTAAAACTAAACTCGAGACTATATCTTCTCGATAGGAAATGGGATTCATCTTAAACAATCCAGTGTATCTCTTTGTCGGCTTTACGATGGAGATCCAGGCAAGTGTTAGATGGCTCTTGTGCATGGGTCATGGGTGGCACCAAATAGATCAAAGTGGGGTTAATGATTTGAAAAAAAAAATATTTAAAAATAAAATTTTAATATCATTAATTTAGTTTATGAGAAGCTTTTGACCCCTAGTTAATTTAATAGTTTCACCATACATTAGCTAACTTTACACATTTTCCTTGTTGCTGGTGATGTACAAAAGTCACCATAAAATTACCCATCACCTAAGTTAATTAATGGGCCAACTGTCTACCAAAATAAAAGAAATTAATGGGCTCACATTGCTGATATATATACGCTCTAATAACGAGTTTTTAAAACTTAAAGGAATTGATGACATTACTAGAAAATTAATGGAGACAAAGAAAAATATCATATACCAATTGATTTATTTGCTTTTAAAATTGGCATTGATTTTACTAGTAGCGACTGCGACGGTAGAAAGAGTTTTTTCAGCAATGAAGTACGTAAAGAACATGTTGCGGCAGCGTAACCAAATGGTAGATCAATTGATGAATGACTATTTGGCCACAAATGATGTATTTGCTAGTATTGATAATGAAACTATTATGCAATGATTTCAACACATGAAAATCCGTTGATGGCAGCTGTAGGAGTTTATGTATTTAAGTTTTCTTTTTTAATTAAGAACTATTAGTAACAATGTATTAAAATTTTTGTTTATTTGTTTTTTGAAAATTCGATATCAACTTTGTTAGATTATCGAACATAGATTATTTAAGAATTTTATATTATATTTTCCGAATTATCGAAATTAGATGACAAATGTTAATAAAGAAAAAAATAAATTTATTCAATTTACGGAAGATAAGTCTTTTGTTGACCCTACTTATTCAAAATCCTAAAACCGCCACAGTTCTCATATAATAACTAACCACTCACCCATCTAGTAAAAATAATAATAATAATTAATTAAGGGCATATAAAATGCTTGCGGATGCTAAATTGGAGATAATGTTAATTTACATGAGCTTATTAGATTTTACGTGTGAGATTGATACTTGAGGTGACAGGTAAGCCCTGACTAACTAACCACTGATAGCCCAAGAAGTGGGCCAGACCATTCCATCAGATTCGGTACTTAAGAAAATTAACCTGATAACATTTTAATTTTCGCAACGACTGGCCTGGTCTGTAAGACTGTAACACACGTTTTGGGCTCATATCAAAATGACCTAAATACCCCTACAGCTAATGCTTCATTCATTAGGTTCTTAGAAAAAAAGAGAGAGTGGCTATTTACACACGGCAAATACCTCTACAAATTGCATTTATAAAAACAATAAAATAATTTTTTTTTCTAAACTACTCCTATCCCTCTCTCTTCTTCTCCCTGCTCCGGCAACCCCGCCAGTCGCTGCCCCATCTCCCTCTCTTACTCTCCCTGCTCCGACAGTCCCGCCAGTCGCTGCCCCATCTCCCTCTTGTCCTCTCCCTGCTCCGGCAGCCCTCACCCGCAGACTCATCTCATCCCCATCCCCAGCCCACGCTGCTCCGGCAGCCCTCACCCGCAGCCCAATCTCATCCCCATCCCCACCCCACCCCACCCCACCCCAATCCTTACCTCTCTCTTCCTCTCCTGCTCCTTCAGCCCGCACCCGCTCTCATCCTCATCCTCAACCCACCCCCAGCCCTTCCCTCTCTCTCCCACTCGCACTCATCCCCAACCCCTTTCCTCTCTCTTCCACCCGCCCTCATCCCCATCCGCAGCCCTACCCCAACCATCCACAGGACAAGAGATAGGGCGATGAAGAAGGAGAGCGAGATGGATTACGTCGGGAGGGGGCTGTCGGTGGCGAGGGAATGACGAGGTCGGGCAGAAGTGGGCCAAGCAGGAAGAGGGAGAGAGAAGGAAGGAGAGTGATATGGGTAGTTTATACATTTGTTATTATTATTATTTCTTTTAAAATAAAGTGTGTGAAGAGATATTTACAGTGTGAATGTAGCAGCACTTAAAATATATATATATTTATTTATTTATTTAAATCAGCAAGGATTTATTTGTCATTATACAAAGATATGAAGCCTATATAAATTCACCACGTCTTTAGGGTTCCATTCCCGATGCTTTTGTACATTTCGAGAATTCTCGTGTTCGTGTCTTCCGCTTTCGTCTTTTTCCTTCCTTCCCCGATTCTCCCCCTTTCGGATTTCCTTCGTTGAAATCCGATACAATCAAAGAAGAAGAAGAAGAAGAAGAAGAAGACGACGACGACGAAGACGAAGATTCAAAACCTGCAATTTGAGGTGATTTTGACGAGGTTTCAGTGAGATCTTCATCTATATCTTCGAAGCTTCCGGATTAAAGATTGCTTTGGAAAGGTAAAATCCCTACGATTTTAGGAATCTTTCGCGAACAGAAGGATTTCCGTTTCAAAAATCAGATTTTGCTACTGTTTCGATCGATGAACGAGAAGGTTTTTGGCCTTGACTCTGCTTCTACAGCTGTTTGTTGCGTTTTTTTTTTTTTTCCGAATCTGATTTTGTTGTGTTTTCACGTGTTTCTTGTTGAGATCGGTCGGAGAGAACGATGAGTAGGAATTGTTATGGTTTTTGAAGGTAGCGAGAGTGTTCTGATGCGTGATTTGTTTAGTTGCAGGGATTTTGTTTGAGCTTTCCGCGTTTGGATGTTCGCTGTCCGAATTTTCCCGTGTTTTACGCGCCAGATGAAGAACAGCCGTGGAAAATAGTTTCCACGCTATTTTGAAGGTATGAACGCAAAAATGTCTTCGTTTTTTTCTCGCGCTTCTTCTTATGGGCCCCACATACGAAAGATCTCAACCGTTCAAATACTAACGTGCGTACTGGTCGTTCGATCGGTTTCGATTACTTGTGCAGAGAATTAATGAGCCCATACAGCTGTACGTTAGACCTAAGGAGTGGTCATAAACGAATCCAGAAATCACACATAGAAGTAGTAGTGGGGCCCACCTTATTGACAAAATCAGAGTTGCTGTATACGAATGACCTCCTCATTGTTAGGATATTCCCAAAAATTCTCACAAATAAGAATAAAGATTATGTTGAATAATGTGATTGATACAATGTTAATAACTTTTATACGCAGGGCGGACCCATATACATTTATGTGGTGGCAGATGCAACCGTTAGACCTTGGTCGTTCTAAAAATATAATGAATAATGAAAATTCTAACTCTACTTTCAAAATCTAAAAATTCATGCGTATCCCTCGGAGGAGGACCCACATACATCTATGTGGTGGCAGATGCACCCATTAGACCTTAGTCCATTCTAAAAACATAATGAATAATGAAAATCCCCGCCCCCCCCTCCCAAAATTTTATGTTTTTACAAAAACTCAATTGCCTGTTTGGACATGCACCCTTTAAATGAAATTCCTAGGTCAGTCACTGTTTATAAGCTACATTTTTCATTACGTCATTGATCTTTTTGGCTTATGGTGGTGTTAGTGTCATTTGAGTTGCTCAATTTCCAATAGGTGGCGTCTACTTTGGGTTCCACTCCATCTCAAGACTCGAATTAGAAGGGGTTGTTTTTTTTTAGCATACGAGAATTTGTGATATTAGAAATTTTAACATTAATGGCATGACTGTCCTGTTAGCATATAAAAATCTCATGTTTTTTTATTAGAATCTTGAATTACAATCACCTAAAGAATTTTAAATATTTTTTGACTTCTCAGCATTCTAACCTCCTTTAGCTCAATTTACAAATGGTCTCCTAAAATTTATTAATTCTTCATCCTGAGTTCTAATAATAATAATAAATATATATATATATATGTTATGAAAGGATCTAGATTCTAATAATTAAACTAGCACAATAACCCATGGGACTCACGTGGTTAAGGTCCACGCCCACGCTCCATCTAACTAGTTTTGACATTTTTTTTATAAAAAAATACATATAAGGATTGAGTGTTGTGGTGGTAAATTCTGTTATTAAAAGAAAAAAGGAAAACGAGAGTCAAGAGGTATAAGGATTTGATGGTGATGTATGTTGGGGTCGAAATCCATCTATGTGGCTCCAGGTGGATGAGATGACTAGAGAAGGCTGAACGTTGAACGGTCCAATGTAAAGAAACTTAAAAAAAAAAATAATAATAAAAAGATATCTGAGGGGTGACGATCACTGACATGCGAGCATGTATGTATGAACCCTCAAAGACTTATTAATAATTGGTCATGTTCGCGGGGCCAGCATAATTAATTCCTCTCGCCACGAACATGGGATAAACCAGATCACTTTTGGGTGATTGGAATTTTTTTTTTTTTTTTTTGTGACGGGTTTTTAGTTTTTTAGGCCGAAATAATCCCATGGCCCAGAGAGAAAATATGATAAAATTTCCCTCTCGGTGCAAATTGTGGTGTCAGGCCAATGTGATCATTAGTTAGATTTTCTTGGTTTCTTCACCTTTTCCGTTCCTCTTGAAATGTGGGGGTAATTAATGGCAGATGCATATCTGACATGTATGTAGATTGGGAAGAAAGAATACCACGTGAATTGCACGCAGCCAAGTCTATGATCTTCTGCAAAATTCACATTGCACATGCGTCCATTGTCTCTATCAGGTCCAACTGATCCTAACATAGATGTTATCAGTTATCACCCACTGAAACTCAAAGGAATTCTGCTTGGTGAGTTGTTGGAGGGTTATGCCCGAACTTGATGGGATATGAATCCACTTGGGCTATCATGATTGTGACCTTGATAAATCTACTCTTTTGCAAAATCATGCAGTTTTATACAGTGGTGGTTTATTATAAGACCGGGTTTAATTTCTATAAGGTGGACTCGTAAAGGGTTAAATGGGATTTTAGCTGACATTAGATTGATCCCCAAACCCCCAAGCCACTTTTAAGCTCTATGTACGTCCTGTTGTAGTTGTATTCACCCCAGAAGAGAGACCATGGCTTTTTTGAGGTCTCATTGTCTCAATGATCCACCGTCACTATCTTGAAACGTGTGCCGTGCCATATTTACATTGATTGATATTAGGTAACTAGGGTGAAAAAACCTATGGTCTGGTTGGCTGAGGAGTAATGCAATGGACGTTTAGAATAAATGATCCTTATTTGAAAAACACGGGCAAAGAGGTGTCTTACGTTCGGGCATTTAGGGATTGTTTCTTTAGTAGATTTATAATATGAGTTTGCGGTCTTGTTTTACATAATGTGAAATCTTAATTATCCCATTACATTTTCAAATGTTATATATATATATATATATTTATATATAGGGGAGGTTTCAAGTGCATCCATCCCTCACCATAGGGTGAGGGACACTTCTATAATTGGACATTTTCAAGTACAAAAGTTACTTTTCAAGTTCATAGGGTGAGGTACACTTTCTTGTCTTCATGTGCAAAAATAGGAAGTGTCTCTCACCCTATGGTGAGGGATAGATGCACTTGAAACTTTCCCATATATATATATATATATTTCTTTACAAGCATTTCAAAAATTTTGAAGATTTAGAAATTGCAGCCTCTTTGCTTTTTGATAAGAAATTTTAGATTGCTCAAGTGCAAGGAAGCATTCAAGAAATTCACTGTATTTAAGATTTTTATAGTTCTCCAAATAAAAATTATATTAATTCCAATAAAGAAACATGCAGGAATGATTATCCTTGTTTGAGGAGAAATTGGGTGGTTTGTCGATTTTGATTTTCCATCTTATAATACTTTTGCATTTGGTTCATACAAATTTAACTTTCTAGCACTTTTCTTTGAACAAAACTTCTCGGAGGTAGTTCAATTGGCTTAGGACCACGGTTTGCATGCAGAAGTTATAGATTTGAAACTGCACTACCACACTGGGGCTATAGGAGAGTTTACTCGACTTCCTTCTAGGCCCGGAGGGATTAGTCCAGTCCAGAGAATTGGGAATCCTTCGATAACGGAAATAAAAAAAAAACATTTTTTTTTATCTCGTGTCTACTTGCTCGGATTTTTATTTTGTCCAGCAATATTATACTAGTAGCTCCTGATTTTAACCGGATTAAATTTAAAAAAGTTTGTTCCCAGATATCCATTGTGAAGATTGGGGATTCTTTTCATTGTAGGCCCTTTAAAATAAGCACCAAAAAGGGAAAAAGAGGTCCTTTGATTGAATCACCTCCCTCTCATAATTATAAAGGGCAGAATTACAAACACTCCATGCGTGTGTTATCTTCTTTTCTCAATGCCCTATTAAAGTAAAACAAAAGCCAAATTGTTTTCTACCATCATATAATCCATCTTTACATACTACCTCCATGCTCCTTCTTCTTCCACCATATCTTACTCCCTCTCTCTTTTCCCCCCACTCCTGAAATCCCCTTTCACGCTCCAAAAGAAACATTGGAAACTCTTGCAAAAGCTGAAAGAAGAAGATAAAAAAAATCCCCCCACTCCCCTCGATCCAAGAGCTAAAGCTAAAGCTCCCTGCTCTCATATTTGAAACTCTCTTTCCATCATTACTGATTCGATGCCTATAATCTTTCCCTTGTATTCAATTCCAACACCACCATTACCCGTCTCACATCTTCCTCTTTCTTCTCCAGATGGATTCTGCCAAACCCCCAACAACAAACGTGGGTGGATTATTCCACGCAGTCACAAAGGTCCTCAAGCTTCGGAGATCCGGAGTTGTTCCCGACGACGGAATCCGCAAGATCCAATCACCCGACAACACCATCGATCCACACAAAAAGCTCTTCCATCTGTTTGATGATGATTCAGACGAGAAGCTCCGCACCAGAGCAGCCATGGAAGTCCTCCTCGCGAAGCTCTTCGCCAGCATTTCCGCCATTAAAGCTGCATACGCCCAGCTCCAGATTGCTCAGTCTCCTTACGACCCAGACTGCATACACTCCGCAGATGAAATCGTAGTCTCTGAATTGAAGAGCGTGTCCGAGCTCAAACACTGCTATTTCAAGAAGCAGATACTCGACCTTCCTTCTCAGGATTCCCAGCTCTCTGCAGAAGCTCGAGAGCAGAAGAATCTCTTGAAGACGTATGAGATCATGATGAAGAAGCTCCAGTCCCAGCTCCAGCTCAAAGACTCTGAAATCCTCTTCCTGAATGAGAGACTCCAGGAATCAGACAAACAGAAGAGAATGGTAGAGAGGAAGCTTAAACCACCCAAAAGCAGCTCTCTTTCCTCACTCGACAATCTCCATCTCTCGGCTCTAAACCCGACCCATTTCATCACTGTTTACAATCAAACCCTGAAATCAATTCGCAGCTTTGTCAAGTTGATGATCGATCAGATGGAGTCTGCGAGGTGGGACATTAATGCCGCGGCCGATTCCATCCAACCCAATGTGAGGAAATCTCAAAAATCCGTTGCATTTGAATCCTATGTATGTAAAAAGATGTTTGCGGGTTTTCAAGAACCCGATTTTGCAGTTTCGGGTTTGGGCTCGGTGAGGCCTGGACGATCCGAGTATTTCAAGTGGTTCATGGATTTGAAGTCGAGGAGTGCAATGGAAATTGTTGCGAGGGAGAAGAAGAGATTGGGGTTTGGGGAGTTCTGCAGGTTGAAGTACCTGTCGGTGGTGCATCCGAAGATGGAGGCGGCGTTTTTTGGGGATGTGAGGCAGAGGAACGCCGTGAGCGGCGGCGGGGGGTTCCCGGCGACGGCGTTCTTCGAGGGGTTTGCGGAGATGGCGAGGAGGGTGTGGGTTCTGCACTGCTTGGGGTTCTCGTTCGAGAAGGAGGCGGGGATTTTTCAGGTGAGGGAGGGGTGCCGGTTCTCGGACGTGTACATGGAGGAGTGCTGCCCGCCGGCGGCGGAAGAGGAGGAAGCGGCCCACGGCGCCGCCGACGTCGCCCCGCTGGTGGGTTTCACGGTTGTGCCGGGGTTCATCGTCGGGAAGACGGTGGTGCAGTGCAAGGTGTACATATCGCCGGCGCCGGTGCAGTTGTAAGAAGCCGGCGCTTTCTTTCGACCGTTGGTAATGAGATTGAAATGTCCATCCACTGTGGGGGCCACACACTTTTTTATTTTTGGGTGAGGTCAGTGTTGTCTGGAATTTGACAGGTGGGTGGGTGGGCCCTGCCTCTGCTGGCTCTGTCATTTGTTTTTTTTTTTAAATGGACGGATGGATGTGATATTTTTTTAAAAATATTTGGACGCTCAACATGATGGATCACTTCCATGTTCCTCTTTCTCTACGTAAAACATTCCATGTGCTCAAGGTTGCATTGTTGTAATCCAGAGAGGTGGGTGGCTTAGTTATTTTAGGACCACGGTTTGTATTTGGAGGTTGTGTATTTGAAACTGGACTACTACGTACTGGGGCAATAGGAAAATTTTACTTGGCTTTCTTTTTTGTGCTCGTAAGGATTATTCTGACCCAAATGACTAGAACCAACGTTATTAAAAAAAAAAAAAAAAAAAAGATAAGGAAGGTTGCATTGTTGTTGTCCAATGGCGCCACCATGTGGTTATGCATCAATTCCGTTCTAGATGCTTTTATATAAATTTGCTCATCTCTGGTAGGAAACGGATTATTTTGATCCAAATGGCTAGAACCTACATTATAAAAAAATAAAAAAATAAAAAAAAATAGATAAGGAAGGTTGCATTGTTTTTGTCCAATGGCACCACCATGTGGTTATGCATCAATTCCGGTCTAGATGCTTTTATATCAATTTGCTCATTTCTTGTAGAAAACGGATTATTTTGATCCAAATGGCTAGAACCTACGTTATAAATAAAAAAAAATATATAGGTAAGGAAGGTTGCATTGTTGTTGTAATGGCGCCACCATGTGGTTATGCATCACCATGTGGTTATGCATCAATTCCGTTCTAGATGCTTTTATATCAATTTGCTCATCTCTTGTAGAAAACAACTACTATACGCATCTCTTTGTCCCCACGCCGTCGTGGGGGTCATCATCATCACGAAAAGCTTGCTCCTGTTGGATCAGCTCCATGAGTTTTGGTTGTCATTTTGCAAAAGCATCGAGGAGTGGATAAGACTGCGGCTTACTTATACAACGAGAGGATTGGTGGGGTGGGGGGATGATAAAAGGTAAATGTGCCAGCACCAAGTAACAACAATGTTTTTTTGTCCATTTGTTCATGACCAATCGATGGTTGATTTAGAGCTTGTTTGTTTGTTTGAACTTCGAGAATTCCGGTTTGTGGCTTTTATTAATTTCCGAAGTATTATTACCTACTTAATTTAATTAATGTTCAAGTGCATAGTAGCATTTTCAATCTTGAAAATCGAGAAAATCTACAAGCTAAAAATGAATTCTTATTGGGTTTTGCTGAAGAGTAGGCTCCATCCAAAGGGGAATATTAAAATGTATTTTTGCTGGCTCTACTAACGCCTTGAGGTTTTGGTAGGAATGGTTAGTTAAAGAAATTTAAGATAGTATTAGAGTTGACCGGTTATGAGTTTGAATCTCAAGAGAAATGGCTCGGCGTAAAAATTAAAAAAAAAATTGCGTATTGCCAAAAGTGCGCCGACCAAAGGGGTGTGTTGAAGAGTGGGCTCCATCCAAAGGGAAATATTAAAATGTATTTTCGCTGCCTCTACTAACGCCTTGAGGTTTTTGTAGAAACTAAAGAAATTTAAAAGTTAAACTTTACTTTTTGATTTCTCATTATTCAAATAAGAAATTACAAATATTAGAGGAATAATAACATACATTACTATTAGGAATCTCAGTAGATAGAGTATCCACCAGAAAAGCCTTCTTGACAAATGGGCCCAAAAGGCTTTTAAATGGAATACTTTCTATGATTAGACTCAGTCCCCAATCCTCAACGGCCCATGCACACATGCTCATCATATCATAGGTTGCAAATGAATCAAAATCTCCAACACTTGGGACTCCTTGGAATTTTATAAGGATTAGAACCACTCAATAAAGAGGGGTGCTCTCTGAACATACTGGGGGACCGAACCATGGCCCGGTCCCCCTGGACATCCGTTGGATCCCAGACCTCTTTGGGATCCAACGGATGTCCCCCAGTATGTCCAGCGAGACTTAATGCTCAATAAATGCCTCATCTTGGATGTTTTTGCTCTAATAATAGGTAGCCCACCATCACATTGATGAAACAATAAATTCACAATAAATTTAAATTACCAAATTAAAATATACTAATTTTGAGTGATTTAAAATTTTTATCACAAGATATATATCATTAATAGACTAGCAAAGGCCTCGCTAACATTTTGCCTCACGCAATTGGGACTTTTGGTCAATCATTTTTTTTTTTTTATATAAAAACCATCAATAAGAACAAGAAACAACATCTATTTCCATGTGCCGAAGAAACGTGGCTATCGAGAGAGGGAGTTAAATGGAAGAATCTTAAAATAGAGCTAAATTCTTAGTAGATTTCAAAATGGGACAAAAAAAAAAAAAAAAAAAAAACCCCTCTTGACATTTGAGATTGAGGCTCTTGTTTTGCAACTCTACTAATAGAATCAAGGAAAGTAAAGCCCCCATTTAAAAAAAAAAACACTTTAATTCAAAATTTTCTTTATATTTTTTTTAAAAGTAAAAAAACAACCTCCATTCTCCACCAAAAGATAAAAAACACTCCATTATTTTATACAAAAACTCAAAAAAAATTTCATTACAAACAACTAAAAGAAAAATATTATCATAAAACCAGCCCATAAGTTTTTCAAGAGGATTTCAATTAAGGATGTCCCGCCAAAATTACATCCACGGGCAATCTCTCTCTTCATTTTTTTCCTTTTTAAATAAAATGGCCAAAACGCCCTTATGTCCTTTTCAAAATAAATATCCCCTTTTTTTGGCCTATTTTGAAATCTAATCTTTCTATTAAAAGTTTAGACCCTATTCTAACGAGCCCGGCTCCTTTCAGAATTTTTTCCCACGGTGACAGTGAATGGACCAATCAAAATCAACCACATCATTGTAGGAAGCCTGCCATGGATGTATGTAAGTTGACACATTCACGACGGCTGTCCACAGTGACATGAGAGACCATAATTCGTTCACGGTGCACCCAAGGTGACCTTGGGAGAAATCCTTAGATTAGATTATCCCGATTCTAACTCTACACGTCAACTTCCTATTACAAGCTTTTGGCTTAAACCCTCAAAACCCTCGTTGCAAACCCCCACATTTCACTTCTTCTTTCGCCCTGTCTCCACACGCAAAGTTCTCCATCTAACATGACCCATATCAACAGGTCTCTCTTCCTCTCTCTCTCAATTTTATACCTAATTGCAATCAACAGAACTTTCATCTACAGATTTACTGTTTCTTGTTACTAATAACCAAGTTGCAGTTTTTCATCTTTTCATATTTTTTTTATTTTTATTTTTTTGAGTTTTATATGACCTACAGAGACTGTCTTTTGGAAAACCCAACCATAAAATTTAAGGTCTAGTGATGGGTGGATAGTTCTAGTTGAATTTGAATATTGAGAATGTGTTGATTTGGGTCCCATTTTTCCTTTTCCCATTTTACTCAGATAGCACCCAATTACCTAATAAGTAACAAACAATGACATTTTGCTTCCTGATGTAGTTTAGTTCATTTTTAGTTTTTATTTTTTTGTTCTAAAGCACCCAATTCGTAGAATCCATGCTAAACAAGTGTTGTTTTTGTTTGGTGTCTTGGTGATTTTTTGTTGCCCCTTATTTTTGTATTTAATTTTTTCACTGGTAGAATCCATTTTGTTGGATTGGACAGAGATTTGGAAGGTGTATGTTGGGAACCTGGATTCTCAAATTACAGAAAGGGAACTGGCAGATGAATTTCCCGCCTTTGGGGTGGTCAGAAGGTTTGCTCGGTTCCCAGAGTGGTCCTCCCACTTAGATTTTTTTTTTCTTCTTTCCTGATTTATGTTGTGCATTTTTATTTTGAAGAATTCTGAAGCGATTCAGAAATTTATAAAAAAAAAAAAAAAAAAAAAAACTTGTAGTAATAATCTCTCTGTGTTGTAATTTGGCTGGTAAATGATTAATTGGCAATACGCCTTTCTACAAAAGGAGGGAAATCAATCAACATTTTCTATTATTTACTTTCATGTTATATAGCTAGGGCTCTAGGAGATTTGATTCTGAAAAGGTAAGAGGAATTTTTATATAGATAAAAAAAAGTGAAGAAATTTAGTGCAGGATACAATTGAAAGGAAAATGTTGGGTTTGCTTTGTTAGCTTGACATTAGTTCCGTTGTGTTACCCAATGTAAGACATCAAATGATTTGAATATCTTAAACAGCATTCAGTTAGATGCATGAAGTTTTGCTTAATATGAGTATGATTGACCAATCCATGATTATTATTTAATGGAAGCCTCCCTTTTATTTGTCTCCTTAATTGCATTGATTGTTCTCTCAAGTCCTAATACCATATAGTTATTTTTAACTTCTCGGAGATGAACATGCTTGTAGATTAGAGGATATGCTAGTGGAGTAATCTGAAATGATTTTTGTTTTCCTCAGAAAAGGGGCATGTGGGGTTTCCCCACAACAACACTTGTAGTTTGAGAGGTGGATAGTTTCCAAAAGAGAGGGAGAAAAACTGAAAAAAAATCTGAAAAATACCTTCTTGTGTCTCAGTTCTCTACAATGGAAATGACAAAGAGGAAGATGGGTTCTTCAGTATTTTTGTGGGGGAGCAGTACCAAAAGGCAAGCACTAAGCAGTGTTTTAAAACTTGTCCAAGTCCGAGTCGACTTGGACTTAGACGTTATGTGCTATTATGTTGTGCATGTCTTTCTTTTTAATAGTTGATTGGCCAATATTCTGCTCCATATGCAATAGATGGCTTAATCGCCGTCTTGTAAAAATTTTCCTTCAATCTTGCTGGCATATGCTGATCACAAAACACTCCAAAAGCAAGTTTCCACTCCAACCACTTCACTTTTATCCTATTGTCGACATCTTTCTCAATCTCTCAGTTCATACTAATTATCGAGCCAAGGTATTGGAATGAATCTCTTTGTGGTATCTCTTGAAATTCAATTCTCACGGTAGTTTCAACTCTTTATATATGCCTACTGAAGTTGCAATCCATATATTCTATCTTTGTATGACTTATTTTAAAGCCCTTGGATTCTAAAGCCTTTTGCCATCTATCCAGTTCTGCATTCACAACATCTCTTAATTCATTGGCCAACACTATATCATTTGCAAAGAACATGTACCATGATATCTCCTCTTGAATATGCTCATCCATAATCAATGTATAGAGATAAGAGCTTAGGGTTGATCCGTGATGCAAACCTATGGTAACTAACAACTCATCCATCACAACAAAAATGCAAGTTTTGGATTATTACTTATAATTGAAGATAATCTCTGTACAGTTTTTTTTTTTGGTAAAAATTCACTCTCATAAGATCAACAGACAGCATTGTCCTGATGAATGGTTTTGTCATTATTCTACCCCTGCTTCAGCAGATCGACACAGTTAATAGCTGCCCACCCTGCATCATTTCTCCTTTAATTCAAGGACAACTTCAAATGAGACCTGAACAACTATTTCGAACATGATTCTTGTATTTGCTCCTCAGTTTAGCCTTTGGGACAGTGTTTCTTTCAGAATGACTGAAGTGGGAAAAACACAAAGGGGAATAATTTACTCTTCTTTCCTTTTTCTTTTAATTGCAGATCTATTTGGCGAATTACCTTGTTCTGAAAATGGTGTCTTTAGTTTCTGCTGTCTTGTATGTTTCTCATCCACCTGAGTTCTACCTTGTAGTAATTTAATTTAACTGTATTTAGATTTAGGAACTAGTCTTCTGTTGCTTATTATCTCTAGGCCTCATGTCCTCCTGAATTCTTTTAGCATTTAACCAACAAATTAGGTATTAATATATTGGTTTCTTAACACACTTTACCTTTTCTCCCAGTGTATGGATTGCACGAAATCCTCCAGGCTATGCATTTGTTGAGTTTGATGATCGTCGGGATGCTGATGATGCAATTTCCTCATTAGATGGTGGGATTGATTGATTTCTCCTTCATAGATGGTGATATAATTTCATGGTGATTATAATTTCTTGGTGATCATGGATCATGCTTTAATTACTTCTGTCTCATGGTTTCTAAATGGCATTGCTATTTTGATTAATTTAGTCTGCTTTTGATAATTTTGCCCTTGGATGGACTAATATATTTCAACTTTTGAATTCCTTACCTTTTGATCTTCGTACAGTGACCAAAGGTTATACTCTGTCACCTGAAGAAAATAAAATATTTTCTATTTGTAATCTTTATTATACACTCTTTAATTAATGTAATTCTCAATTCTATTACAATCTTTATAGAAAATCTCTCTTCCATTACCACATGGATTAGGCATGCCCCCATAAAATTAGAGAAATAATATCATTATTGATATGGTTTTTGATGCCTCAAAATTAAGATTTGAAGAATGGTTGTTTGAATCTGACCGTAATATAGTTGAATTAGTGTCTAATTGGGGTGAGTGCTAGGTAGTACAGTGTGTGTGTGTGTGTGTGTGGGGGGGGGGGGGGGGGGGGGGGGGGGGGGGGGAATGGGGGTGTAGAATAATCATAGATTTTATATAGGTTATATATGCACTTGCAAGAATTTTTTAATTATCTTGTTCTTGTCATTGCTACTACCATACATGTTTACACATTCACTGTTCCTATGTGTGAGTGAGTTTGTGCTTCATGACTTTCACAACGAAAGATGTATGCCTGTTCTTTGTACATTGATTAAAAAACATCTGAAAGGCGATTTGTATTCAGATAACTAGCAAGCTGTACATTGATGTTGAACATGGAATGCTACAATTTCATTTTGTTAGGAAAACATGGATGGTGTGTAGAGATGTTTCGAAATTATGGGGGTGGTCGCAGTCATGGTAGGAACAGCAGTGATATCAGATGCTATGACTGTGGTGCACCTGGACATTTTGCTAGGGAATGTCGATCCAAGGGTACAAGAAACTCGTATAGACGCAGCCCAAGTCCCCATTACAGATCAAGCAGCCGCAGGTACTGCATTCTTGACAGGGCATTTGATGATATTTCTCCTTGGAAGTAAAAAAAAAAAAAAGAAACCCAACAAAGGCTGTTTTTTGTACTTGCAGACTAGTCAGCTGAGACTTGCCATTTTGGCAGTGTCTACTGGCTTTACCACATGCATAGGTGGGCTTTGCCTTTGGGGTGTACCACGAGTCAGCATTTGCAGACCAGTCAGCTGAGACGTGCCATTTTAGCAGCGTCTGCTGGCCTTACCAAATGCATAGGTGGGCTTTGGCTTTGGGTGTGCCAAAATTCAGCTTCGTTGGATATTCCCAGCTATGAATCGATTAAATCTTTTCAACTTTTAACTTGATTACCATAAATCAGATTGATGGCTGATGAGGCTGATAGTTGGGGGATGCTTAATCCATTGCCTACCAGTACATCTAGTGTGGCCAGTAGTATGTCTAAGCTAACCATCTGTTTTCTAGAGAAAAAATCAACCTTTTTCTTTTTAGCATGCCTTTTGGTTTATTTTAGAACTTTCAGTGGTCTTATTACTTTGTCTATTCAACAGATACGACTCCCCTCTTAGTCTACGTGATTATAGCAGATCCCGTCGACGTGACAACAAGTAAGAAGCCACATTTGCCTTGCTTGCTGTTTTGGAGTGATCTCTGAGTTCATTTCTGAATTTTGGTACTTTTGGTTATTCATAGAGTGAAATAACTGGGAGAGGACTTTTCTTTTTCCAAAGATAGCAGGAAGCCACAAGCAATTTAAACAGCCCATACATGATGGAAAGTAGTCCTTGTGGACGATACAGTTCCCAATCTGCCATGAAAGGCAGAAGGTCATTTAACACGCTAGCTGCATCATTTTTCAGAATCTCTTACTAGTGAGATCTTCCACATCTAAAAAACCAAAATCATTGTAGTATCCTGATTAGCCGCTGATTGCCAGTTTTTCTAATAATATATTGAAAAATATTCCAAAACTACTTTATTCTCAAGTAAATTTCCGCTTGTTGAAATCATGGTAGGTGCCAAGTTAAGACCATGATTAAAGGTGAATAAACTGTTTTCTGGAAGTAAATGTAGTTGTTTAGGAATGACTTTGAGAAAGGTGTAGACAAAAGTAAATCTTATGGAAAGTTTTATAAAAATATGTCTCCAAGTTGTCCTCATGAATTATATGAACCTGTTGATCATGGAACTTAGTGCAGATAGAACAATTGGAAGAGAATTTGGTTTTAATTGCCATGTTAGGCTTCAGCAGAAAAGCTTTAGGATAATGTCATTGTCAAGTAACCATTCAAATTTTTTTTTCTTTGTCAAGTATAAACCAATTCTGAAGTACTTATTGCAATTATTTAACTTTCACCATTCAAATTTTTTTTTTCTTTGTCAAGTATAAACCAATTCTGAAGTACTTATTGCAATTATTTAACTTTCTTATAAACCCCATTTTTTGCATGTGTAGACAATTATTTTCACATGGATCAGGAATTGCTGCCTATTTAGTGGGAAATTATCACAACATTTTAAAACTGTAATTGTTCGTGCATAAACAGATTATATATGTGATAGTTTTGTATTGGGAACACTGCAGTTATTGGCAGCTTTAATGAATCAAACAGACAACCTTTTGATATCTAAGAACATATTGACAATTCACTTGCATTGCTCATGCCAATTAAGAATCTTTCTGGTCAAATGATCCCAACCATCTAAACATTCATGCGGATTGTTACGAGTAACCATTGAGCTGCTCCAAACATCTAGCAGTATCTACCTTTGATGGTGCAGAATGGATGAGGCCACGTGTGGGACCACCCATGAAAGTTTAGAGAATTTCTAATTTTATTTCTTTAGTTAATTGTTAGTAGTCTCTAATCCCATTTAATTAGTTGTAATTAGGACACGTTTCCAATTTATTTAGTTTCCTAGTTTGAGTAGGAATCTTAATTCCTAAGGTTTCTTTTTCCTATTGATATGTATTGTAGAGATTTAGATCTCAAACTTTTTTTTTTCTATTATTGGAATAATATTTGTTGGTTTCTATCCCTTCGAGGTGCGTCCTCGTGTGAAAAAGTCTCTGCAGAGCCCATTATTGTGCTTGGGCACTTTTTCCATGCGAGCTCTAATCCTAGGGTCTGCATTCGTTGATCCCCCATGCCTCCAGGAATTCTCCTTTTTCCTTTTGGGTAGGCCTCCACACCGGAGTCTCAATTCTGACAGGTTGAGCAGGGTTTGAACTCTGGCACTTCTTGTGGGAGTGGATGCCCCTACCACCAAGCAATGCTTGCAGGGACTCCTCCAAGAATAATTTCAGTATGACAACTATTGACATTTTAATCAAGAGGATTTTACTGGAAAAGTCTCAAAATACAGCCATTTATCCTGAAGAGTCCCGGCAAAATATGCAGCACTGATGGGGTCCGTCAGTACTAATTTGGTTTTTTTTTTTTTATTTAATCTGGGGTAAGTGACGCTAGCGTCGTCGTTGTCCCCAGCGCCACTGCAAAACCCATCTCTACAGCTTCACTTCTCACCACTACACCTCTCTAGCTCCTCATCCACATTGCAAAAGCCCACAGAAACCTAATCTTTCTATCTATTCAATTTCACTGAACCAAACAATGGGGTTTCTGAAGCTCCTCCTCCCATGCCTTTGCAGAGACCAACCCATGCCTTCTCTCAAAGCTCTTCCCTCTTCTTCGTTTCTTCTTTGCTTCCTCTTGCAGTTGCTCCAACAACACGAGCTTTGACAAAATGGAGATTTCTCTTCACATGTCGACCTCTCTCTCTCCTCTCAATTCCCCTCTCCTCTTCCCTCACAAATCCAAACCCCAACAACAACAACAGCAGCAACAAAACCCACCACCTCCTCTTCTTCTTCACAACCCAAATCCTAAAATCTCAACGGGCGATCTCCACTGTCTATCCGCCATCAAATGGTCGGGATTGCTCTCTGCAATCCACCATGCTATCGAGGAAGAAGAGGAGTACATGAAGGCGAGAGCAGAGATCAAGTATCAGTTGTATCAGTTTCTGAATGAGGAACTTTTTGTTTCGAATTTGATAGATGGTTAAATTGATGGTATTTAGGAATGATGAATGAATGGTAGATTGATTAACATTGTAGCAAAATCTAATCCTGTACATGTGGGGTACACTTTCTATCATTGATAGTTGGATCAGTTGCATCGACGCTCGAGGATATGTCATCGTAGGCTTCTCCATCGGTGGCCACGAGACCTGTGTCGTTAATCCAACCCTCAATTCCGTCTTTGATAGTGGTTGATGCCCCTCCAGAACCGTCCATCAGGACTTCCTCTTCATCACCCAACAGTCCACTTCTCAGTGGAATCATCTCTCTCAACCTAATCTAGTATGGCTCCTTCAAGCCTCCCAGCGAGCCATCGTCACCAACTTCCATGGTTGCAAAGGAGGAGAGGTTCGCGTACATTTGGGTTGGTAACTCGCAAAGAGACGATAGAGTCACTCAATATTTCTTTGAGTCACGCTATCGTCGGTAGGAATAAAAAATAAAAAAAATAAAAATGTGGCAGGAAGACCTCATTAGTGCTATACATTTGGACAGGACCCTTCAGTATAAATGGCTGTATTTCGGGATTTTATTGGTAAAATCCTCTTTAATCAATGTTGTACTTTTCCTCTTGTTGTGTTTGCTGTAACTCCAGAGTCTTTCATGTCTTTACTCAGTACATTCAAGGTTTTTGTTGGTCCTCCATCTTCTTGGTTTCTTGAACTCGTAACCCTTCAATGCATTATATGAGGCTGTTTTTGGTCGTATGATTTTCTCCTCTATTAGACCTTACTATAAGGTTTATTGCTGCACTTATTCTTAATTCTATCCATGCGCATGGAAACGTACACATGCGCACGCACACATCATTGCATGCATGTCTTAGCCAAATGTACTTATTGCTCCTCCTTTATTCTTTTATCCTACATTCAGCTTCATACAAGGCAGGCTTAACTTTTGTTTTAAAAGATACCCTTTTGCTTAAAGTGGCACTATACAATGGCCTTGAACATTCCCTTTTCTCCATTCTGCCCACCCTGTCGATCCTATTTGCAATGTCCACTAAAAAATCTCTATTTTGTTCTATGATTACTTTTTTAGATCTATCATGATGTGAGACAAAGTTATTTTCAATTTTTACCAACACGTGCTCTGCTCAATTTTTAGCTCATCATTTGTTCACTTCTTTTTTGATCAGTGTATACGACGTTATGCGCAAAAATTGTACACTATTAGGTTGTTCATGACCAAGGCAAATACAGATGAGCTTAGAAAGGACCCTTGATGCAAACCCCCAACCATTTGAAACTTAGATGTCTCTTTACATTCCCTAGTATTCCTTCATATATGCATTCTATAATTTAATATTACCACAAATGATTTTTCTTCAATGTTTGCTAAAGTAACTACCTGTCACCCTGTTGTAGTGCATTTCCAAATCATTAAAAATCATATATGGATTCTTTTTTTTCTCTATCAACCTCTCAATGAGTTGACTAAAAAAGGATAAGGATAAGATACCTGTCAACCGTCTCTTAATATGGATTAAGTAGCCATCATTGTTTGATGTAGTATAGTAGCCAATGGAGATCCCCTCCTTTTCCCCCAAAAAAGACATGAGTACCTTTCTGTGACTGATCATAGCTATCCTATTAGTGGCTCCAAATGATCAGTTATAGGTCTTTCTGGTGGGACAGTTGGCACACCAATCTACATAGGGTTTTTATCTCATGAGCAGTTTTGCTCCCCAAATGGTCTGACTGAACACTTTACTAGACATCCCTGTGTTAGTGCAAAATTGGTGAACTAGGGAAATTTCTCCTTTGGACATTATGGGACACTTTCTCATGGTCAGCACAGTGCCAATTCAGGGGTCCCCAGTCCCCATGCCTCTTTGACACACTATGAAATGTCCGCAAGTGAAACTAAAGTTTCATGTTGTGCAGTACTACTTCTAATATACATATTGATAAGCTGTGTATTGAATGTGCAGGAGTCCCACTGAGAAAGATCGATGGCGCTACAGAGATTGAAAGGAATTTTAACTTGCAAATTGATGAGGCAACACCAATTTCCATACTTCATTAAAAACTCTAGGAGCATATATGAAGAAAATAAATATATAATTAGTGGTCTTCTTTGAGAGGCATCATATGTAACATTAATGACTTTCCATTGTTCTGTGATTTCTATACTGGAGCTTCATTTTTCTGGGCTTCTAACTTGCAGCAGAGAAGCTAAACAGGGTCGACCTATTTCTGATCTTGTAATTTAACATTGCTGTGGTTATGCAAAATGAGATGTGGATGCTACAATCCAATTGATCTCCTCATTTGAGGGGAAAAAAAAAACACCATCCTTATTATGGTCAAAGTTCAAATTGGATATTTAACGAGTACTGCTTTTTCCTTTTTTGGCTGCTGGATTATCTCATGTGCATTTCCTAGAGAAGTCACTGACATAAATGGGTCAGGTTAACAAAAGGATATCCATATGTTGAAGTCTCAACTCATATCCAACATGTGAATCTTGGCTACTAAATCATTTAAATGGATTTGTGAATGCATGGGTTGGGCTAAGAATTGACTTTAATCCAAACCATTATTTGAATAGGCAACGTATGTTAATTCAAGCGGTGTGGGTTGACCCTAATCCAACCCATTTAAATATAGGTCAGGTTTTCCTTATTGATGACCGTCCTGCAGTCCACTAAAGTGGGAAAGAAGCCCACACAAGCGGGAAGAAAGTCCGCACAAGTGGAAAAGAAGCCTACACAAGCAATAAGAGGTGACATACCTGGAGTTCAAACCCCGGGCAGCCAGGTAAGAACCGACGCTCCTTAGTCGTACTTATATCACAGAGAGGTTAGTTGAGTCAAATGGCAGTCAGGGTAGGGTTAGCAGTTCGTCACAATTGGTATCCTAAACTGTTCTGTCCAGATCTCTGCTGCCCATATGAGCTGGTGCAATCCAAGAATGATAAAACTTTTAAGACTTCATCAAAACTCCATAAGTATTAACCAAAAGTTAACAAATGTTTTCATGCAGATTCACAGGCATCATATGAACCATTAATACTTTCAAATGTCTTGTGACCATTAGATTGAAGCTATATATTATTCTGGGTTTCTAACAACCTACACTGAAAAGCTAAACAAGGTTGATCCTATTCTGATCATGCACATTTAACATTTGTAGTGGCTCTGCAAAATGAGCAATCGAATTGATCAGATGTAAAAATAGAAATCTCAATCCAAACCGGAAAAGAGAAAAAAAATATCAACTGTATTATGCTCAATGTTCAAATTGGATATCAAATAAGCGCTGTTTTTGTCTCTGCTGGATTCATGCATCACCCTACACAAGTTACCAAGCGACCATGAAAAAGTTTGTTCAGTTTGTTACAGCGATCATTTTGTTCAGATCTCTGCCTACCACATAAGCTGCCAGTGTAATCCAAGAAAGCAGATACAGACTTACAGTGCTGCAGGAAAAAAAGATTTGGAATGATTTGCAAGTTCTCCACATACCACATGCCCATCTTTGAGTCAATCAAGTTTACTTCTCATCCCCTTACCTGTCTGTGAAACGAATGAAAAGGATTCTCCGTTGAATAGAAGCCCAAGTCTACTGGAACAAAGACATCTACTGCAACAAAGTCATTGTAGTCACTCTCTCTCTCTCTCTCTGATGTTTTTTTCCTTCCGAGTTTGCTCAATGTGGGAACTGGTAAGGGTTGGGCAAGGAAATCCAGTAAATTATCTCAAGTTCAATTTTTCAAATTGATACACAGGCGATTGAAAAGAAGGTGAAGGAGATTGGTCAGTGGCTTCAGCAAGAGCTTGGAGCATCATTACAACGTCAGCCGTATCATCTAGATAATACTTTGCTTTACTTGGCTTCTGCCCAACTGTGCAAGCGAACACCGCTGAATTGGAAAGGGTGTTCCTTGCTATTGCACTCATACCTTCAAACATGTCCTCGTCGGATCTATCATCACCAATGCACAATACAAAGTCGGCTTGTATTCCATTCTCAGTCATTGACGATAATATCTTCTCTGCAACCAAACCTTTGCTGACGCCCTACAAACCATCAACCAGAAACAGATTTAAACAACACCATTAGTGGAAAAAAAAAAAAAAAAACTACTCTATATTGGAAACAGAGGAGCTGGTTGTGCTTGGGGGATGGGTAAGTATAAACTTCTCAGTACTAGCAGTTAATGGATCCTTGTACTGATCGTCACCTTTTTTTTTTCTTCTTTAGAATGTGTGCATCACTAAACTTCTGCTCAGGTGAAACAGAAATCAGAAAAGCAAACAATGTTGGAAACTATTCTTCTGGATTTCTACCCCTAATCAGTATTGGATTGTTGAAGGCTCACCCGGTAACATTTCAAACATCTATTATGCCACCCCAACCACTAGGAAAACAAATACAATTCTATTGTGCCAAAATATTCAAACCACTTGCCGGTTTTAAGCATGTCAAAATTCTTTACTGCAAAGCACCACCTACTTTGCACTGCAATCGTAAATCTAAACCACAATTTCTAGTTTTATTCCTTGCTACTGATAACGTGTTCCAAAAAGGTCGGAAAGTACTAAAGTGCAGGAAAGAATATGTAACTTAGGGTGCGCTGGTGAAGCACTCATTCTTGGTAGTTTTAGGTACAGGATGTATCAGACACTCCATGCATTTGAAATAAGCCTTGCCCATAATTAAGAATCTTTGTAGTTGGGGAGATATAGAAAGATCTCCACATTTCAAGTTATGCTCACAATTAAGGGAAATATCCTATGACTGGACCCAATCTAATTTTTTTCCAGTTTCATTAGAAAATAGTTTCTTAGGATGGGGTCCTTGCTCATATTTGATACAGAAGTCAGGAAAAAACTACATTTCAAACTCTCCATTTTCACTCATTGACAAGAGATGAAAGGAAAGGAGCAAGAGTGGGTTGGTCTTCCAAATATTTTTTTATTGTCCAGATTCTGCAAACAAAGGCATGCTAAGTGCTAAACAACTCCTATTTCTACTTCTGCCCACCACAAGATTATCAACCTTGGACAGATGCCCTTCCACCAAACCTGTTTCTTTCTTGAAAATGACAAATGAAATTGAATGAGTTTTTTCTTCTCTTCTATTTTTTTCTTCCTTATCCGTGAAACCGTACCTATGATCTTTTTCTTCCGTATTTCTAAAGTCACAACTCTTTTATGGGGAAACCAAATGGATTACAAGGAAAATGATTAGGAATTCCCGGTTTCCAATATGAGTCCTCCACCAAAATGACTGTCTGCCTCTATGAGAAACCCCATTCCCAGAAACCTTCTCCTTTCCTAAAAGTAGATGTCAAATATCCGAAGGCTTCTCTTTCATGATATTTATCTTTTCTGTTCCTAGTTTCAAATTTTCTTTTTCTTTTTGTAATCAAGAAGCCAATGAGATAAAACCCCATTTATATTTATGTAAATGCAAGAATAAAAGGAGATTATGAGACATACCTGAGGCTTCACTTCCACAATGTGCTGCCCACTCTTCACAGCTACAGGTTCGTTTGCTAACACACTCTCCAAATGATCTAACATCTCCTTTGCTTGGCTGCATCCAAAACCTGGATCTGCATCCTGATGGTGCCAAACCAATGCACTCTCCTTGGTTTCAACAGAAGAACCATCAGTAGCTTCTGTATACAGTTTCATCACAGGCTCCGCAATCTGTATCCACCCAAAATCAGTACTCTGGCCACAGATTTCCCATTCCTGGTCCCTCACCCACCTGAAAATTTTAGTATAGAAGGATTTCATTAATATGATTAGAAAAAAAGAGTGATCTAATGACACCCCCAATATACCTGAAGAAGTAGCCATGTTCAGCTGCAATTCCAAGTTTCTCACATGGAGAAAACCACTTGCTTAAGCTTTCCCTCCCTCTTCCACTTACAATGAAAACAAAATTCTTTGGATCACGACTAAGGGTATTAAGAATTGAGATGACTTCAGGACCCGGAGTCTTGTTGATGGCAGTCTGAGGCACCATGGTTCCATCATAATCCAACATTATGGCCCGGTGTTTTGACCTTTCATATGCTGAGACAATATGGTCTATGGACAGCTTCCTGAAACTAGGATCGAGTGCCACGACTCTAAAACCAAAACTGAAGCCGATTCCCCAACATCTTCTCCTAAAATGGTCTTTGCAGGTTCTCTCCATATCATGCAAGAAGCTCCGAGACCAGTAAGCCACATCATGGGTGCTAACGTATCTGTAGTGCTTCTCATGTCGCATCTGTTTCTCAGCATCAGCCATTGAGATTGCCTCATTCATGGCTTCCGCTGTTGCCTCAACATTCCAAGGATTGACCCGGATTGCCCCACTCAGCGATGGAGAGCACCCAATGAACTCTGACAATACCAACATGCTCTTTTTTAGACTGCTTGGATCTGGAACTGATTCAGATCCAGAGATACCTTGTCTACAAACTATATACTCGTACGGAGTAAGGTTCATTCCATCTCTCACAGCCGTAACAACAACACATTCAGCAATAGTGTAGAAAGCTATCCTTTCACTAATTGAAACCGGTCGGTCAATGAACACCACTGGTTCATAACCAGGCTGCCCGAACTCTTCATTGATCCTCCTGCAACTTGACTGAATCTCAGCCTGAATTTGCTCAAGATCTCTCCCTCTGCCCCTTGCAGGGTTCACAATCTGAACCAAGACGGCCTGCCCCTGCCATTTTGGATGCTGCTTAAGCAGCTGTTCCATTGCCAGAAGCTTCAAATTAATCCCTTTAAAGATATCCATATCATCAACCCCAAGCAAAACTGTCTTCCCCTCAAACTGCCGTCTAAGCTCCCCGACTCTCCATTCCTTGTCTTCAAGACTCAGCTCCGATTCAAGCTGACCCATGTGGACCCCAACTGGCATGATCTTGATCCCCACCGTTCGTCCATAATATTCCAATCCAATATAACCCCTCTTCGACTGATACTCCAGCCCCAACATCCTGCTGCAGCAAGACAGAAAATGCCGGGCATAATCAAAGGTGTGGAAACCAATCAAGTCCGAATTCAGCAGCGCCTTAAGGATCTCTTCCCTAACAGGAAGAGTCCGATAGATCTCGGATGAAGGAAATGGGCTGTGCAGAAAGAACCCCATTCTCAGCCGGTTAAAACGCCTTCTCAAGAAGGTGGGCAAAACCATAAGATGATAGTCATGTATCCAAACATAGTCATCCTCCGGGTTAATCACCTCGATCACCCTCTGCGAAAAGATCTTATTTGCAGAAACATATGCCTCCCACAACGACCGATCGAATCGACCCCCATGATCGGCCGACAAGGGGAGCATGTAATGGAACAGAGGCCACAACTGCTGCTTACAGAAACCATGGTAGAATTTGGAGAGAATATCGGGCGGCAGGAACGCCGGAACGCATTTGAATCTCTCCAACAGGGTGTGTGACACACCATCCTGTTCATTGACATCAACATCAACCTTCAAAGAACCAACATAGATCACCTCCATGTCATCAGGCAATCCATCCTTCATCTGCAAGAGCAGAGAATCCTCATCCCAACAGAAACACCACCCCCTGTTATCCGGTCGCCGCTTCGCTTTCACAGGGAGCTGGTTGGCGACGATGATGATCCGATCCTGTATGATCGACGACGGGGCGTCGGAATTCACGCTGTTGGGCTGATCATCATCAAGCTCCGACACAAGCCCAGGGACAGTCATCACCCGGGGGAGGCGCGGCTTCCGGCCGCTCCCGACGTTGATAGCCGGGAAATTCCCGGACGCGAGATCTAATAAATTAGTGTATGATTTAGATTGCATCTTCCTCCTCTACCTCTAACCTCTCTAACCTAACCTAGAAACCCTAAATTCCTTGTTGATTCCGGTTCCCAAAGAAACAGTAGAAATGAAATTATTGAAAATACACCGGAAAATGTATCAATTACAACAATCATCCATCAAACATCATTTAAATCCAACAACAAAACAGAAAAAAAAAAAAACATCATTTAAATCCAACAACAAAACAGAAAAGATTCTACAGAGAAGATCATCAAAATCTTATATTTGGCAATGATGACAGAAGAGCTTCTCATTCAAATGCATCCAATTGCATGAATTTAACAGCAGCACATCATCTGAGAAAAGCGAAAGAAAAAACGCAGTTCAAGAAAACCTATAACATGATGATTCAAGAAAGATGGGGCAAAAGAGAAAGAGATTGAAAGGAGAAACTTACAGCCTAAAAATAGGGTTCTTCGATCTTGCGCGATTGAAAGAATGATTGAAATTCTCTCTTATCCGCTCGTGTGTTTGATTTTATTTTGTTTCATAAGAGGAGGAAGAGCAAGAAAGAAATTAATTTTTTTTAAAAAAACTTTTAGGGTTTGGTATTGGAACAATAGCATTAAAAAAAAGAAGAGGAAAACCAATATCTACTTCTTCTATATATCTCTATAATCGATTTGAATATTGTCAAGGGAAAGCATAAAAATTTATAAAAAAAAATACATAAATGCGCAAATGATTCCTCCTTATAAATGATGGATAGATATAATGCGCAAATGATTCCTCCATATAAATGATGGATAGATATCAAATTGGAAAGAGACGTGCTACAACGCCCGACCTTTCGGGCCCGGTCCTCCAGGAGGGCCACTGGGATCCAACGGCCATTTTAGGGGATCTGGCCCGAATTCGGTCCCCCAGGTCAGGCGGGGTGGACTTTCTCAACTGAAAAACGACCGGTCGTTTGCTTCTTTTGGTGAGGCCCACCTCATGTGGGCCCCACATGAATTGCTAAAAATGAGATCCCATTTTCGAAAAATTACTAGTAAAGTGATGTGAACTGAAAAACCAAATCGAAAGATATCAAATTAAATACAATGACAAAAGGAGTTTGCTCTTTTTTTTAAAGAGAGAGCTTAAACAAGAAGACCCTAGATGGTCATTAATAAAAAAAACAGGCTATTAGTTAATATTGCTAGAAAATGATTCCTTATGACCATTTATCATTTTTTTTAATTAAACATTTAAACGTGTGACGACGACGTCGCTTAATCGCTGAAACCCCATCTAAGATCTTTTTTTTTTTTTGTAGTTTTCTCTTTTTTAAAATAAAAAGGTAAACATGTCCTTTTGTTTTTAATATAACATGCTTCTATTTGACTAACTCTTCTTTTAACTTCTCTTGAATGGACCATTTACTTTATTTCATTGGTAAAATAAATTTACCAAACATGCAACTAGAGCAAGAATAGATCTGGGTGTCAATTTTGTATGGATTCTATTTAATTAGATTAAATGATTTTTACCCTTAATTTTTAGGATATTCTTAAATTGGGTTTGGTGCTAATCAATACAACTTAGGTGATTTTGAACGAACCGGATTGATCATTGATCAAAGGGGTTGGAATAGGATTTGGGAAGAAGGAAATAAAAGAAATGGAGAAAAGGTGTGAAGTGGAATGTTGGAGGGAAGTGAGGGGGTAAATGAAAATGAGGAAATGATGCGAGAGGGAAGAGGATAAGGTCCTGCCGACTGCCCCCTTCCCGTGCCAGCTGGCACGAAGCACGCGCTTACTGCCGAAGTAACTTCTCCACGTGGTGGGTCAAACCCAGAGTCCGGATTCTACGAGGCTTTGACTTTTTTCTGAGAAATCATAATTCATAAGCTGATACAAAAGGAGGTGTAATTGCATTGTGGGGCCTAGACATCATAAATTTTAGATCTCACCTTACAATTGAGCATTCGATAAATAAACTCATGTATATAAAATTATAACAATTTTTTCTATATTATTGAATCCTCTCGTTGCACAAATTCATTCAAAAAGAGAGTATTTATTTTAAATAACTCAAATTTGCAATGGATAGCTTCCACCGTAGAATTCAACTCTTTACGATTATGATTTTTCAGAGGCATACATGGTCTTAAGAATGGCTTTTTATGTGGGCGGTAAGAAGCAACAACACTTATTTGGGCTGTCCAGTTAGAATGATGGATACGTCATGTCTTTTCGGCAGGCTTTCTTTTCAAATATGAGTTTTTTTTTTTTCTGTGCGTAGGTGAGTTCTCTCTTGGATCCAATACATCTGTAGGGGAAAAAAAAAGTCATAATCCCAAAATAAACATAGGATTTCTGGTCTCGGAGCGATCCAGACGAACAGAATCTAGTTAGGTGCTGGGTGTGGGGCCCACATAAGAGGAATGATTGGATTTAGGGTGGGTCTAGTGGATAAGTAGGTAAAGTGGCTTCTTTTTTTGGGGATATAATAGTTGTGTTGTGACTTGTGACTTTAGATTGAGAGACACTTGACCTGCCGCTCCAACTACCCAAGGAAGTTGTTCAATTGAACAAGGGTGTGTGTTGTGTGGGCTCCACTCGCCCATGGCCCAAACCCTAGATAAGATTAAATTGATCGGATGGTCAATGGTGTTCCCATGATTGGGATGCTCACCCTCACAGATTACTAATCTGGTGCACATTTTTAGGAATTTTGTTTTAATTTTTTTCAAATTTTTTAACAAGAATGTTATGGAAATAATTAAAATGAAAATTTATTATTAATTTTTTTTATCAATAAAGTACTGATTTGTTGATCTATATGTAAGGTCACATTTTACGGTCAAAATCTTTATAGAGTTCTACGGTGTTTTACGAATTTTTTTTTTTTTTTACTATCAGAGGGTTTTCAACTATTTAGGTTAGACTAGTTCTTTCGGATCCAAAGGGAAGACGGGTAAACTCCCCTATAGTCCCATGTGGTAATGCAGTTTTGAACCTACAACCTCCGGGTGCAAACCGTAGTCTTATGCCAACTGAGCTACCCCTCGTGAAAAACCACATTTGACAATTGTAAAATTCTAAGGATTTTGGCCAGTGAAAATCCTAATCATTTTGGAGAATTTTCGGTTCCTTTCCCCTATTTTTTGTGGATTTTTGTGGATTTACACATTGGTATCAAAATTTTCAATTATACCCATCAATTTGCATCGATATCGACCTAAATATTCCTAAAGTATATAATCCCCAATGAGGAATCCCTATTCAAGACCTAGTGTGGAATCATCAAATCTTCAAACTTCTCATAAATTTCTCTCCTGTTATATATCAAATGTACTCTGATAAAGTCCTCATAAATCCCTCATAAAATATTTTATTATTGCTTGATGCAAACACTTTGTTTTTTTTTGGCAAACATGTCAAAAGGTATTTCTGATTGTGCCCTATGCTCACATGGCATTAAAAATAATGCCTAGGACCACATGACCCCAATGTCTCAAACTGGATGTATGAAGGCGACTCCTAGTAGACAGACCAGTTCTATGGTTACATGGTCAATCAGCTGATCCTAGATTTGGATGGAGAGGGACTTAGAGTTCATTTATTATAGTGTTTATGGTGGGCCCCACTTCTCATTATCTAGTTGCCAGGCAATCCACTCATCATTTGTCTCTATCTTGACTATCTTATAGCTGCATTATACATTGAATATTTGGTCCAAATTAGACTGCTTGGGAGAAAGACTACACAACAAAGAACTAAAGGTTAACACAGTCCCTCCACATTAAACAGAATGTTCCAAGTTGGCTTGTACTTTAGGTCATAGCATCCATGGGCAATCCAATCAACTCACTGGTCACAGATTATTACAATGATCCAATCTGAGGCAAAATCTGTATAATTCTTGTAAGGGGAGAGCAGCTTTTTTAAGAACCAGATTAAAAGGGGTGAAACTTGGATGGTTCTGTCCACACCCTGTTTGACCATCTAGTTTAACTTGATTCATTGTCCACAATCTAGAAATGGAAAAATATTTTAGAATATCTTAAAAACAATGAACATTGAGTTCAATTGGTTCCAAATATCTGGTTTAAACGGTTAGTCAAATCCGATTTTTAAAACACTATTTTAATTTTGCTCATATAAATACTCACATATACACAATCTACCCAAGTCGGGTAAGAGCGCTACAATTAAAGATCAATCCCTAGTTGTTTGTGTGGAAAGGGGAAGTAGCTCATGAATCATGATTGACCGCTACTAGTGGTTTGGCTTCAAAATACTACTAGGCTCTCCTCCTCTTCCTCTTCTTCTTCTTCTTATTATTAAAGGTGACAAATGTAGGTGTCACAGGCTTTTTTTGTGGTGGACAAAGAAAACTCTACAAAACAAGCTCTACCGTTTATATCAATGGGGTGGACAGAAATCCTAAGAAGGGTTTTCATGGGGGGAAGCATGCCTCTACTATGGAGGTTGGCAAAGGCTCAAAGGCTTTTCTTTTCAAAAAGAGTGTTATCATGAAGTCTTCATCTGCCTTAAAGATGAAGAAAAGCATATCCTAAAGCTCTCTATTTTAACAGAAAAGCATATCCTAAAGCTCTGTATTTTAACATCTCTTCTTTATCCATATGGAATACTCAATAGGGCACAGGTGGTGTTTCCAAATTCTTCTCTATTTTAACATCTCATCTCAACCCATATGGAATGCTCAAAACGGGGTACAGGAGGTGTTTCCAAATTCTTACCATTTCTTGATGATGGAAACCTTACTTTTACTTGAAAAATGCACGACACGGCAGTGGCAAGGGTGTCTCATCTCACACAGCTACAGGTAGTTACGTGTGCCACTCACCCGTCCCCATAAATTTGAAAAAAAAAAAAACCTTGCTTTTACTTGTTAATTTAAAGTTAAATGTAGTGTACAATAAGCTTCCATTGTCGAGCAACTAAGAAAAGATTTGGGCGCAGAAGAACTTGGAAAGAGGAAGAAAATTTGAAGAGAAAAAAATATATGAAATTATTGATTAGAGTGACCACGAGAAAAGTTTGTTGTGTCAATTGGAGAGAAGGAAAATATGGTGTCTTTCTTTCTTTTAAACAAGGAATTGAATTTTCTTGTACCTCTCCAATCAAATATGCAAAATGCCCCACTCATGCAAGAAACAGAAAAACACATTCCTCTCTGTTTTTTATTTTCCTGAGTTGCTGTTTGAATACTTTGATTCCTTTCTCTTTTCCCAAACTGGGCCCGTGGGCCGGGTAATGCTGATCCAGCCCACTTGGGCTCAATAGTCACCTTGCCGACAGGGACGCGGCAGGGGGCAGGGGGGGCGGGGGGGGGGGGCGGTTCTCAAATTTGGGGTCTCAAATTTTCTATTTTGATTTCTTGCATTTATGCCCCTCCTGATCTCTCTTTTTCTTTCTTTCATGAAAAGAAGGGAATTTAAAAGGAATGAGGATAATTTTATCTTTTGGTTGCTAATTGCTTCCAATCCAATAGATAAGTGAGTCATTATCCAAGTTTTAGGAGAGTTTTAAGGAGTTGCAATCACTTAGATAGGAGTAGTCATTCATTTTCTTCTCTCTTCTCTCCAAAATGGATGTCTCTTTAATGATACTTTTGTGAAAAGTCTTTTTCAACAACTCTATGGATTTGCCCGCCCCCCCCCCCAAAAAAAAAAAAAAACCAACTCTATGGATTTGGACAAGTTGGCTATCCTTTGATTGAAATAGTAGTTGGTCCCACCATATTTGAGCATACAATTGAAATATGATGTGTTCAATCTTATGGTGTGGCCAAGTCTTATTAGAAGAGGCCCTTTATTCTAAGTAGTGAATATTAAACATTGATCGTTCATCACCATTTTATGGCATTGGTTAATGACTCTCAACCATCCATGCCTATATCAAAGGCATTACAGTCCATCAAATGATAACAAGTAACTAATCAATAGATTTTCAACCATCAATGTCTATAATATGAATTGTGTGGCCCATTAAACAGTCACAAGTAACCAATCAACTAATTTTCACTAATTAAGTATAGGTGGGTTGGTTTATATGTGATCAATTAATCCAATATATTTCATATTTTGATTAATGCAACTCTTGGTCCCAAAACAAGGAGTAAATGATTATTTTGAGCGGTTTGGATTCATTATAGTGAGCACTATTATTTTTTTAGTTTAACTGTTCTAAAATTTTTGAGAAATTATGTCTTTAAAAACATTGAAGTATTTTCAAACTTAGCGGTTTTATTTAAATATTAGAAAAAATTCGGCAAAAAAAAAAATAAATTATTTATAAATAATAAGCAAAAAATCAACAAATATGAAAATCTTATCGATCTCCTTAAAAAAAAAAAAAAAAAAAAAAAACCCTAACTTTGTAGCTATTAGTCAACTATTGTTTACCCCTTTTAAAAGAAAATCTCAGCTCCGTCACTGATTGCGATACTGAGTTAATAAATTGAACCTGGATTCATTCTTACAATGCCCAATATGTAGCCTATGCTTTTTCTCTGACTACTATTGATCAGTTGGATAGGAAAAGTAGGCCCCACCGTGGTCCTACAAGATGACTTGTCCTGATCTGCAACCATCAATGACAGGCCACCAATTGGAATAGGACAAATCCTGGAATTAAAGCTAAGCCTTATCTCCCTCAGAAAGGTCATGCAATACATTCTATCCTTACAAGGTTTACTTCTCACGTTTTGGCTCTTTATTCCTCATATCATGTAGGGGACAGCACACTACTCTTTTCAAACTATGAATTTGACTAAAGTTCATGCACCCATATAGACAATAGATGAGGGGAGCTTCTACTTAACTTAGATTAAATAGACCAATCAACATGTAATGATCATTAATTTAGTGATTGGCTAGATTCTAAGTTCTTTTTTATTTAATAGAGTCAACGGGCTCACAAGCTCAACCATGTACGTCCTATATGCTGTTGATTAGATATTTTATGGTGTTAGGTCAAATCATTATCAATATCCAATCGACTTGATTTTTTTTTATTTATCATATTATTAATCCTTCTTTTTACTAGTAGGATCAGTCAGCCGGCAAACCCTGCCACTGGGAGGCTATGTGGAAGAGTGGGTAGTTTAAGATGTAAAGGATCCAAATCCTCTATCACACAAAAAAGAACTATGTGTAGAGTGTTTTGATTGCAGTCTTAACAATAATAGAGCCAGTTGTGTATCATCACTTCAGATATGTTAAAGGCCCTTTGCTCATAGTTTCTGTGAGTGTAGGTCTCTGTGGGGACCACTTGGGGGCCTAGGATAGACGTTCAGGGTCAAGGGTATTTTGGTCAATGTATCAAGGCTTTTTTAGAGGCTAAGAAATCAGAGATTATATATACAGTCTAATTTGTAACCATAAACTCTAAAAAGAGTCAAGATGTGAGTCATTGATCCTAAATGATTTTGTCAAATCACGTAAAACCCTCTAGTCTCTCTTGTGTGGCATGGTTGTTGGATTGGACGTACTCTCGCATCCGTGTTGTCCTCCTTCAAGAGAGTAAAAACACTTCAAAAATTATGAGTTATATCCCTAATCATTAGATTTCCTTCCATACTCTTAACTACTGTCTAATTAAAAGCAAAAGGCACATTTAGTGTCATCTTATCACGTGACATTGATCACATGGTAACACCACAAAGCAAAAAAGGTAAATTCTCAAAAAAATTTCACTGTTTCCTTTTGAGCGGATGGTTATGATAGATTCAAACTCTTTCAGCGTACACCAAACGCAGTACATTTTAACATATTCATTGTTGGATTTAACCATAAAAAGCCAACACAGATGTAAATCACACATTTTAGGTTCTAAAATGAAGTGATCAGCAAATTTGAACGTGGTATATTTGCCTTACATTTGCCTACTTGTTTGTATAAAATATATAGGAATTCATGGCGACATGAGCCTTAATGTGAGATACGAGGAAATGTATGGGAGACTGTTTGATTGTTATTTTTGGATATTCACCTCGGTTCTTCATTTTTCAACCACTTATATAAATACAATTTTAGTTATTCTAATCCTAAGTATTAAAATCACATGAAATAAACAGGCCCTTAGATCAATATTATGACATAACCATCCCCATCAACCCCTCTTGAACATTACTTTTTCAAATGAGCTTACATGCAAGGGGTGGTTTTTTAAAAAAGAAATTTTGGGCAACCACTCATTACTTTGGGAACAAGGATTCCTAATTGAGGAATTGTTAGCTGAGATTTCACATTGACATTAGTGCGTATAAATGCTTATAGCTAAGAAAATTTGGTATGAATAGGTAAATCCAAAAAAATGAAGATTTTCATATCATATGGGGAGGGGTCAAACCTGAAAGTCATTCAGGGATTTACAATTGCCAAATGTGTGTTTCCCACAACTTTGTGAAAAATGGACAAGGAATTCCCAAAGATATAATTGCCAACCCTAACTTGAAAATCTTTCGAGTGTCAAGCTCTCTTGTTCGGCCCTCAAATATTCTGAGGTTGCACTTGCACTACTAACATCTACATTAGTCTTATTCTGTTCCATTCGATTTGTTTCCCTGTGTTGAAAGAGAACCATAATCCTTTTCACTCCACCTTAATGTACTGTGATTGGGTCCACTCATTGTACCATAGAATAGCCAAAACATTAATGTATGGGAACTTGAGTGTTGACAGTAGCCCAAGTCAGGCCCAATAATAAATTTAAGTCCTAAATCTGGTCTGGGATTGATATGGCCCCTAAGAACAAGATATGAGCCCATTTGAATGGGGATATTGGAGGCCTGAATTCAAAAGATTGAGGCTAATAAATGCCAACACTGATCAGAGCCCAATTCTTATAAGGGAAAAAAGCAGTATACCTACTTGTACTTTGGCCATTTTGCAGAGTGCACCCTGTACTTTGGTATTTTGGACTAAACCTACCTGTAGTTATAGTTGACATGCAAATACAAACGGCCGTGACGGAATATAGGAAATGGCGAATTTACCCCTCCATATATAAGATGTCCTTTAGCGTTTTTTTGTTCATTTTCCCCTTTTTTTCACTTGCAGCTAGGGTTCTGCTTCGCCACCCATCATCATCACCACCAAGGAAAGCCCAAATGCGCTAGGGTTCTTCTTCGCCTTGATCGCGTTGCAAGGGAGGCTCGAGAAACTGTCTCTCTCCGGCGTGTTTCTCCCAGCGTCGTCGCCGCCGCCCGACGCAACTAGGAGAAGCTACTAGATGATGATGGGTGGCAAACACAAACATTTCATTTCTACTGTGTTGTCTTCAACCCCTTGCAATGTCGGCTTCAGTAGCTGCCGAGCTCTACTCTGCTGCTCCTCTGCGCGGTCGATTTCCTAGGGTTTCCACCATTTCTAGGGTTCCGATCTCTGTTGCTTCTCATCTTTTCAAAATCCCACCCGCGCCTCCATGTCTCCTCTCCTCCATTCCTCTTAAACGAGAAAGTCTACAGACAGACTGCTGACGTTTACTTAATTTAATTAAAAAAAAAGAAAAAAAATCTGAAATCAACATCTACAGGAAAACCCTTCTCCCCCTCCTTCCCCCCTGGTCTCCTCATCTTCTTCTTCATATCTTCCCTTCATACAGAAAGCCATGGGAAAAGCCACAACCCCATCATCATCATCAAGAGTTGTTGCTAGTCCAAACCTATCTCCATCTTCTCTCCCTTATCTTGCTACTGATATCAGCAGCAACATCAATCACAACAAAGTAGAAAACCTCCAAATCCAGAAGAACTAGTTGCCCACTACTAGTCCCAAGGCCTCGATTTCAAGGATGCCTCTATCAAGGCTATCCAAGACCTCCAGGCCTTCCTCCACGACCTCGTCGCCTGAAGAGCCAAGAAGTAGATTTTCATGGCCGGCACCCTTCGAAAGCTCGACAACATCAACACCCGCCTCGCCATTCTCGACATGAAGCTCGATTCCAAGCCCGGCTACCCACAGACGATCTCCATCGGCGTCGCCATCGGGGCCGCCGTCAAAGGGGTTGGATTCGTGGCACCCCATGTGGCAGGGGCCATTGGGCAGATGTGGGATGCTTCTAGGAGGAGGTCTTGAATTGCTGTTACTGTTGTATGCTATTTTTCTTTTCTTCAAGTGTTAATTGAATGTGGAGATAGAGGGACTAAAGATGGAAATGAATTGGGTTTTTTCATTCTGATACTTGGAATTCATGATTTTAGTAGGTTTTGCAATTTGGGTTTTGTTGATTTCCATTTTTTTTCTCTTTCTGAAGATTGGGTTTGTTTTGCTCATGAGATTGATTGATTGTTTTGATTTCTTCTGTTTCCTTTTTCCCGGCATTATGTGGGTAGCAAGTATTTTCAACTGACCTGAAAGAGGAAAAAGAAAAAATGCTATCTGGAGAGATAACTGAGGTTATCCATTTGAAAGAGGAGAAAAATGTGGAAGAAACAGGTGGAGTAAAAGGTGGAGCTCATCAGATGAATGATCTGGAGCAGTGAAAGGTGGATATTCACCATTCTAGGCTGATTCAAGGCAAATAGGTCTTTTTGAGCGAATATTTTGGCGCCAGTATGCATCAAACACATTTATACGACCTACACCGTGAATACTAACAGAATCCGTCCATTTTGCATGTCAACTAAAACTACAGGTAGGTTTAGTCCAAAATACCAAAGTATAGGGTGCACTCTGCAAAAGGGCCAAAGTCCAGGTAGGTATAATGCTTTTTTCCCTTCTTATAATGGTTGCAAGTTGTTGTGTGAAAAGTTCTGTGGGCTTTAAGTTCACTGGCTGGCCTGGGAAACATTTGAAAGCATAGTGCTGAAGTCTCTAAGCCCTTTTGAATTCCATTCTTAAGCCTTACTTTTGAAATTCAGACCACTCACTGTTTATCATTTAAGAAAACTTCATTTCAAATAGTCATATGCCTACAATCCGAACGATGATATGTTTTTTTTTTTTTTTTTGCTAACAGAGGCTTTCCAACCTTTTGGGTTGGACTAATCCCTCTGAGACCAGAGAGAAGACTGGTAAAACCCCTGTGACCCCCATGGTAACACAAGTGGACTCAACATTCGGTTCTTGAAGAAGGGGGAACAAAGGTCCGATACTAAGACCTCTAGCTCCGAAAGAGGGAGGAACTGTGGTTTTGACCACTCGGCCGGCCTACCCCTTGGGGTTATCCAAACAATAAAATGCAAAACACATGATTTAACATTTTGCTTTCATTGTTTTTTAGAGTAATTATATAGTTTTAAAGGTGATCAATGAGACCTTGAGCCTAAATTTGGTTGGAATGAAACTTTTTTTTAAGAATAAAACAAGGCATAAGAGTGAATTGAGCAAGTTGACTTTCAAATATAAGTCTCATGGAAGGACTCAAAGCAACGCGTCAAAGAATTTTTGAATAGAAAACAGAACCATTTCAAGTCTCCTGCGCGCCTATCTAACCATCAAATGCACATGTTTGGTCAGGGGAATTTTGAAAATTTTTGTCTTTGGAGAATTATGAAGTCTTTGAATGTTACCCTCAATCTAGTTTCCAAAATAACCCTGAGGCATAGCACAGTTAGCATAGGCCCACGGTTTGCTCCTAGAGGTTGAGTGTTTAAAACTGCACTACCACAGTGTGGCCATAGAGGATTCACTCAGCTCCCGTAGGCCTGTAAGGATTAGTTTGGCCCAAAGGACTGGGACACCTCCGTTATCAATATATATATATATATATAATTTTTAAAATGCTTAAGCACATTACAGCATTTAGGAAGTTGGGGCTCTAATAATTTTAAAGGCGAAAAGCAATCTTAGAAGAGTTTCAAGATTCTCACATTCAAGTGGAGAATTTCAAATGCTCCTAAGACATGATCTGCAACAATTCTCAACTTTTACGATTCTCGTAAAAAATACCTCGAAATAAGTATACACTAAGAATTCCCCTTTGTCAAATGTGGAAGTCCCGCTTGCTTGAAAATGATGAGGGATTTTGGATTCATGTTGTCCACAAAAGCAAGACCACCTGGATTGAATGATTGGCCTGAAATTTCTGCATGGCAGCCATGCCAGGGTTCCCTAGGTGAAAATCGGTGCCCTGTGAGGGTTTCCTTTGAAGATGCTCTCCTCAAATGGGACCCGACCCCTAAGGAAAAAAAAAAAACCTAGTCAGTGCATCTGAACATTAGTTTCCAATAAGAAAGCTTCTTAGTAATTACTGTGGAATGAATGATTCCATAGACATCGAACTCCATAAAAAAACTTTACTTTCATTAGGAAGTTGACCTCTATTATTGCAAGATCTCTTTACAATCTCACACCCCAAGTTCCACGTACGTACCCATTCCAAGCTCCCATGGCTACCATCTCTCCAACTCTAATATACCTAACCATGCTGCTGGCTTTCATGGCAGTCCCAACCATCTCAAAACCAAAGAATGTTGCCTCCAATACCACCCCCATCTCCCATGAACAACCCCAATTCACCACAGTCTTCCATGCCCTTTCCAGGGGCCGAATCCCGCCTTCCGGTCCGACCCACAGAGGCCATGGTGCACCCGTTTTCAAGAGACACCTCCTGCGAGCAAACTCAGGCCATGGCAAGACCAGTATCAGAAAATTACGGTCATCAAGGCGCCCCCGCGTCAGCCATTGATCCCTTCCATTGCATCATGTAATGCTTCTTCTTGTTCTTTATACTAAAGTTTTTCTTTTTTTCTTTTTTCCATATTGATTTTGATCACTGAATGTGCTTCTTTTTTTTTAATGGAGGGTTTTGGTAATCTCCATGTAATGCTGAGCTTGTGGTGTTAATTAAGACTTTGGTTTCTTGTGAAAAAGCCAATAGAGCGAATTGATGAGAAAAGTGCCCTTTTGTTGCTCTGCTAGGTTTTCCTTTTATTTTCTTTGATGGCATCAAGTGTAGAACTGTATCTATATAACTCTTAGCAAGTACTGTTGGAGAAAACAGCATGTTGTTAGGATGTTAGTAGATTATCCTAACAACATTTTGTTTTCTCCAACAAGTACAATGGTGATGCGTACACTCAAGCTGTAAGTATCATCAGATCGGATCTATCCTTAATAGGTTGGATCAGAGACGGGTCGTTTCTAGGTATATCACCCAATTATTATGAGAAACATAATTAATATATAAAGAAATTTTGACTTAATTTATATTTTTTGTTTTGCTTTGATAAATATTCATACACCCACATTCACGTCATTCTAAGTCGATCACCATCAGCGCTACATCTAGAGATTAGTCCCTTGTTGTTTCTGTGGAGGAGTTGTGCCTTACCATTAAGCTAGGATTGTCAATACATTATTGTATGTGTTAGAGATATCATGAGCTAGATTAAGTTTGCAAGGGGTGTTAGTTTTGAATTTAACTTTTGGATAAAAAATAGATATGGATTTTGGATATTTTCTCTTGTATAAATCAGGATGCTTTACTATGATCTTTAATGAGAGATTTGGTGCATTGAATATATGAAAATTTAGTTTTTAGAATGTTTCAAATATCAGACCTATAGGCCTAGAAGCGATCTCATCTCTTACGCTTTCGCAATAATCTCATCGTCATTTTCTCCCTCATCAATGAAAACAAAGCATCCCAACACCAAACAACTAAAAATGAGCTGCTTGCATGATAATCAATAGACAAACTATTGATCACGCAAGATAAAAAGGGATCAAGAGCTTGTATTTTTTATGTTAACAATCTCACGATAGAAATGGTAGAAGATGTTAAGAGAGAGATTAGAAAAAGCTGAATTTTAAATATTAGAAGTTTCTTCTTTATTCTTCAACTTGTACATTGAGATCACATCCCTCAATAAGGATATATATGTTGAGTTTCGTTAGCATGCACGTAAATTGTTGTTGAACATATATTCTCATAGATGTACAATATATATTGCAATTGGGCAAACGAGTGTTCATGTATGTCCTACACTAGACCCAGATCAGGACTCCATTAATAATCTAGTAATCAGGACCATTAAATGGTTCATACTTGAATTTCCCAGATGTAGTCCTTCAATTAACCTGGTAATCTGGCAGCCTTCAGCCATGCATGAATGTTATATATGGTTTAGATCCAGGGGTGGACATATGACCGCCCCAGGTCGGATCTTGAAACTTCCCAAACGTCGAATGGGCCTTACATCATGGCACACACGTGTTTAAACAACCGCCCTACATATGCAAATGTCTTGTTGGCTTTGAGAAATGTTCTTGTATCCAATTTTTTCTCATACTTATTCACCTTGAATTTGCAGTGATCTTTCATAGGCATTGATTTTGACATAAATTTTGAGTGAAACTGGATAATATGAGTCTGAGTTGATTTTTTATGAGAGAAATCAATGTTAGTAGATGCAGTTAAGTATTTTGTGTCTATATGTTTAAATGTAATATATTTTCTCTTCTACTATTATTTAGGTGAAATATGTCTAGAAAAAAAAAAGTTAACATTTTCAACGGACCATTATCTTTCCCACCCAAATAAAAATTATGGGTCCGCTACCGTTTAGATAAGTTGAACAATGTAAGTTTCGTCTACGGCCTGTCCAAAAGGTGGATCCATCAAAATTGCTGGGATCATTGGGCTTGGTTTATAGAAAGATTTTCTCTGTATGTTGGCTGTGAACCATGCAGGAAATGAGAGGCTGAAAGCATGCTCAATCACTACACCTACTGATCTTCCTCTCGTAATGAGATGTTGCAAGTTATCTGTGACTCTCACCCGTTTCTTTATCAAAATTCCAAGAAATTATGTCAGGTAGAATTTTAAATTCTTCAAAACTTATCCCCTCAGGTGGAATTCCAAAATTCTTTTTTGGATGGAGGATTTGAAATTCTAACAAATGGTATATAAAGTGGAATTTCAAGAATTCTAAAAAGTCTTTTGGATTGTTGGAATTTAAAACTCTGTTGAAAGAAATACAGCATTTCAAATGTAAATGGACATGATGACACATCATTTAAAAAAAAAAAAGAAATCATCTTTTCAAATTCTAGCAATAAATTTCGGTAAAGAAACAGTCCGGTGACTGAGATTCTGAATTCTTGCAAAGAAATGTCTCTGAATTCTCTGCATGATGAATTCTGATAATGGATTCAGCTAAAAAAACAGGGCCATAATGAGTTAACAAACAAAACAGCCAGAAAGAGATAGAAGAAAGTAGAGCATCAACATGTAGTGTTTCTTCTTGCCATGGAACTTAATTGTGTTTAGCTTTTATTGTTCTTTATTAATCAAATGACAGGACAACTACGAACATGGCCTTTGGTCATCCTCATGAATCATAAGACTTGTACTATGATGCATGTGGCAAGAGCATTAAAAAAATGTATGTTTGGAATGTGATCCATCATTGACCAGCTCCTGGCCGTTGACAGCCTTATTTGGTGGGCCACCATTCAGACAAACCAAAACCCAAGATATTAACTTGTTGAAATTGTAGCAGACATGTGATAAGTGCCTGCAAACGGTTGTTACAATGATTGGACTTCCTCTCCAATCACCGTAATTCTTGGGATATGGCAAATCCACTTTGGAGCATGGTTTGATTGAACATCAAAACGAATAACCCAAGTCCTTATCTAGTGTCGGCCAGGTTCAGTTGCCTCAGTCAAAGAAGAAGACCCTGCAAGTTGGGTGGCAAAGGACCAAGTTGGACCAGAATGGACAGGTAAAGAATGAACAAGTGATATATATATATATATATATATATATATATATATATATATATATATATGAGTTGAAGTCTAACCATTGTTCAATCCATTCTTAAAGATGGATCAAATTGTTTCAATCTGCACCAGTTGTGGGTTAACTTGACCCAACCCTACATAACCTACATTTAATGCAGGTCAACCTGTTTAACCCGAGCCAACATGTAGAAGTGTGGCCAATCCATTTCAAATATTACAGCCTCGATGAATTAAGTTGCAGGCTAAAGAAGAGCGAAACCTCAATGGCCTGTTTGGATGTCTACAGAATAAAATATTTATAGATTTAAATACTGCAAGAATAAAATACTATAGAATACAATGATACAATATTATAATAGTATAAAATTTTTACTGTTTATTGTAAGAATAAAATCATATAATATTATAATGAGCAAGGTTCTTCTAAACTGCAGCTTAGTTTATCCTAAGTTGGAATAGTGCTGGTCCCACAAACCAAATTTGATTATATCCGTTTTTTGCATAATGGAACTGGAAAATCCAGTTTTGATTGAATTTATCTTGATTTTAGAGACAGTCATCATGCAAAAAATAACGATAATCGATTTTAATTTGTGGGACCAACACTATTCCAACTTAGGATAAGCTAAGTTTCAGCTTAGGAGAGCTGACATCTATTATAATAGTATAATATTTTTACTGTTTGTCAGTTTTTGAAGAATATCACAGATTTTAAATTGAGATGTTTGGAATGTGCTATGATTAAAGTAAATTATATTATTAAAATATTTTTTTTATTAAATATTTTAATTTATATGTAATTTATCACATCTGGATAAAAAAGTAATGTAGTAAAGTAAAGTTTAACTTTAATGTTTTTACCATAAGTTACTTTTCTTTTATCACATAGAACCATGATAAAGTATAGTAAAATAAAGTCAATAAAAAAAACTACTTTATAACTTTCTCTCCCACTTTGCTTTATCACATACTTCATCGGACCTTACTTTACCTCACTTTTTATCATGATATGACAACAATCTTTATTTTACTTTACTAAACCCGCAAACAAGTCACTTAATTCTTATTTACCATATAAAACTATGATAAAATGTGATAAAGTAAAGTAAAAAAAAAGAAACTACTTTACCATTCCTTCCCACTTTACTTCACCATGTACTTTATCCCACATTTACCATCCTATGAGATTTACTTTTACTTTACTTTACCTTATATGTAAATATACACATCATGATGGATATGGTGAACTAAAGTCAATACTTTACTCTACTACTTTGTAATTAATCGTTATTTTGAAAAATTCTTACCTTGTAGAAAGTTTTCTACATGGAAGAGCTGTAGGAGATAATATTGAGTTTTTTGAAAGAAAATAATATTTTTCTCAAATTTTTCTTGAGTTACCAAATGTACAAGATTTTCTTATTTGAAAAATGAAATATTATATTCTATAAAATATTATTTTCTTCTTCTTTCTTGTTCATCCAAACAAGCCATAAGCTTATAGCTTATTCATTCCTTATAGAAAAAGAATTTTAAGTACCAAAATGTTAATTCATCAAATATTTGAATGGATTTACTTATGTAAGTCAGTCCTATATGAGCCTATTTAAATGGTTTAGGTGGGTTATGCGAATTGACTATAGTTAAGCCAGTTTAAATGTGGAGTACAAGTCCTTTAGACCCATGACCGACCTGTATATATATTGTTGGTCGGATTTGGATCAAATTAGATTTTATCACTCCTAACCATGGTTTAAAATCTCGACCGATATGAACCGGTATCAACCCATACCGCGATGATATTTTTCCGCGATACCAAGTCGGGCAAAATATCCCTAAAATATCAACCAATTTCAGCCAATATGGTCAAAATATCGGTTTAACCGATATCTCGGCCGATATTACCGATATCCTTGCTGATAGTTTGAAAATATCGACCGAGATGAAGTAATGGTCAAAAACCATAATTTTTTGTAACTTTTTCCCTATTTTCCCATTTTCTTCTACTCTCCCCTCATTTCTTTAGAGCAACCATGTCTCCATAGCTCATTCTCTTATATATTTCCAAATCCCAACACTATTTCTTGAAGAAATCATTTTATTTAGTAAGAGAAAATCAACTTAACTCCCTTATTTTTACTATTATTTGTTTTTTATTTTTTTACTTTTAGATAAAGCATAGAAATGAATGAAAAGATCATTGCCATGTCATTTTTGTGTTTGTGTTGTGTTCTTCACTTAGATCTACACACTTTCATGCTAGATCTACTTATAAATATGATTTTGGGTGTAGAAAAATGGTTTTTTATTTTAAATCTTCTTCTTTAAATAAAAAATTATTGGAGTATTTATGATACTAAATAATAAATACTAATAGCTTATTAATAGTGTATAGATAATTATTATGTTATCTTTATTTTCTTATATTTTACACTAATAAATTGATCATGAGACAAAATAATAGTTGCATTATATGAAATACTAGAGAAGACAACGAACTGCGACACAGACAGGATTCATAACTTAAGGTGGCCAATATTTTGATTTATTGTTGTTACTAACGAAAAAGAAAACATTGTTTTCTAGCATTTTCTAATATTCTAGATTTTTTTTGAATATTTTTGTGAATTTTTTTGGATTAGAAAAAATTCACACCGCGACAGACTGATAGCTGCGACCGATACCGATATCATATCGGTTTTTGTCCCAGCCGATACCGCGACCGAAACAGCGATTTTAAACCATGCTCCTAACTGTTGGCTAACTCAGTTACCTTAGTCAGTACAAAGTTAGCTTGACCCTAATTAATCTTTCTGTAGTCTTGCAAGTCTCCCAAAAAAAAACAAGAAAAAATCATAAAGTATAATTATTGAACATATACACATTACATTGTACTCGGTGAGTAGATAGAGAATTCCTACATGAGTCACCTCGTTTTCTCACTCAAAGTAATGTGAAACATAGAACTTGCAAACTCCAAAACTTCTCAAGTTAAATCCTAGTGTGTTACAAAATATGACAGCCATAGTCTTAGTATAACACAAAAAAAACTTTTCTTCGTGAGGAGTACTGAAACCAAGGCTTCATGGGCTGGCCATAATTAAGCTCGTTTGCCAAGTTCACCAAATAAATCAAATTTTACACTGCTCTAACCATTATCTAGCATTGTATATATTTTGTCACTAAAAATTGAACGGTTTATAGCCATTAAATTTTAGGGAGTTAAACCAATGGCTATGATCATTTAATTGGCCTGATTTATTATAGGAAAAATAATCAAGTGAGAACTGTTTTCACAGTTGAAATCGTGAGAACTATGGTTGGGGCCCATCTATCACCCAATCCAAATCTTGTGATGGACAGGGACCCCCTTAATAGTCACACGCCTCAAGGTTTGACACCAATGAGAATGAGTTGGACCATTGGAACGGCTATATATCCATATGAATGGATTGAGCTTGTCAGCTATGGATGAAGGGGTTAGGAGCATGAGATTGGGGCCAAACTTGATATTCGGGATGGTCCAATATAGATCTTTCAATCCCTACCGATTCCATCCCAAAATAAGACCTCCGGTGGGCCCCACAAAAAAGTTCCTCGTGGAGTCTCTGTGAGAACAGTTCTCACTGGATCAAATCCCTTTATGATATTCCCCTTATCTGCCTTGTCAAAATCGTGACTTACGTAATTATCGTCTCTAGGTGTACGTTTTCCACTATAAGGAGCACTTTTTTTTCTTAGTGATTTATTATGAAAACCTATATATATATATATATATATTTCAAGAGTCTAAATACAACTTGACTCATGAGAAATTCTTGCTGCTCTTTGGTGGAGCCCGCTTATTAAAATATTAACCGCACAAAAAATGGCCCTCCTCTTGAATGACCCCTAGCCAGATCGATTACTCTCTAATAAGATCAAGTCCACTATAAGATCAATTAATATTTAAAACACATGAACTTCCCATAGTTCTTTACTCGGTATTTTATGCAATATCTTAGGAATTTTTTTTATGAGTTATAGAACTTGAGAAATGGTGGTCAAATGTGTATTTATTTTTCACAAAATGCCATTTTTCGTGTTACATAGGAAATGAATTCGTTTGTTGGTAGCAAAAAAAACATATGATACAGAAATTGATAAATCCCATGATATCATGGGAAATGACACAAAAAATTTTAAACAAAATGTTGACCAGAGTCAAACGACTCTGTTGACATTATTTGAATTTCGGTCATCAAATTGGCAAAAACATATTTAATGATGACTAATATGTCAAAAACCCAATTTTCAAATATCTTATAGTGATCAGTGCAGTGAAATCAATTCCTATTAAACTAAAATTTTATAAGATAAGAGAACGCACAAACTTCTTGCTAGTCAAAGCATCCAAGAACTCAGATTCCATGTTCTGCAATAGGAAGATGTGGTGATGAATGCACGCGTTTGGATCCATCCAAATCCCAAATGCCCATAACACCATTTTTTAGTTGTAACCAAAAGCCAATATTTTGGAAGGTGGCGGTGGAGAAACTATCACTTTCACTATCACTATCACTTGTAAATGGAAAGACCGACCATGCATGGTTTGATTCTCATTGTGTGAGACACGAATAGACCTGATGGATATCTGAAATGGCCAGTAGATTTTCAATATAGCATGAGAGGTGGCTGCTAAAGAAGAAGAAATGGGATTAGATTCCTTATACCAGTCAAATTTCCATACTCAAAAGATTGCAATATTTTCTGATAATGGGAGGCCGCTTAATAGGATAGTTGAAACAAGTCAGAAAAGGTGACAGTGAATACAAACGTTTCTGATAAAGGAGGAGCGGAAAAGTCATCAAAACGTGAATAACATTCATCATTCTAAATTAACTTTATAAGTAGTCCCAAAAAGCAGATTGGATGTTTTGAACAAGATCTTTTCTGATCTGTGCTAGATTAATTATGACTTAATAATGCAATTACTCTCCTAAACACAATAAAAATTTAAGAGTTCGAGCTGTCAGCCATCGTATCTATATGATTGTAATAATGAGATTGATAGTAGGAGTTCTGATTAATTTGTTGAAGTTAAGAGGCCTACCAACTGTAATTAGCTCATCCTTAAGGAGGAATCAGAGGGGGATCATGCAGAAATACAAGAAGGCCCAAGTGATAAGGGCATCTCACTCTCACCTAAAGTGCGAGGAATCAATCCTTAGCACTTACGAAGCACGTAAGCAAAAGTTCTTAAATTTCTTTAACTAGTCATTCCTACCAAAATCTCAAGGCGTTAGTAGAGACACTTTAACACTCCCCTCAGGTGGAACCCGATCAACGCACTTTTGGCAACATGGTTTTTTTTTTATTTTACCTAGTCGTTTCTTATGGGATTTGAACTCTCCGGTTGCCTGTGATACTATCTTAAATTTACTCAGTTAACTATTCATACTAAAACCTCGAGGCTTTAGTAGATGCAGCGAAAATACTTTTCAATATTCACTCTCTGGTGGAGCCCACTCCCCAATAGTATACGACAGCGGAGCATGGATGAAAGGGCACACTTGGCCCCAAGGATGATCCTTGTGAGATGGATTATAATAGTTTACCATTCCTCCCTTGCCGTGGATTGCTCATAGACAAAACCAAAGACAAAGAGTTCAAGGTGTCAGCCATCGTACTATATGATAGTAATGAGATTGATAGTAGGAGTTCTAATCCTTTTAGAATGGGTTTGCTCTTCAAATTAATTAATTGAAATTAAGAGGCCTGCCAACTGTAAGCTCATCCAATTGGAGGGTTAAGCTGATCATCAAGAACATGAGCCAATTGGAGGATCTTTTCTAATCCTTTTGGATGATCATTGTGATGATGGACTAGGATAGTTTAGGGGGGGTTGGGGTTTTACCTTTTCTTATCATGCTTACACACTAATCTAATGAAGTTCATGGATCCCAACGTACAATTATACATGTCATAAAATCACTATCACCGTAAGTTTCATTAAATGAAAAGATTTACATTTATAATCAAATATTGAACTAACCTTATCCTAAAGATAATGATAATCTATTAACATCCTAACAACACAACACTAACATCCTAACAAATTTATATATAATTTCTAACATCCCCCTTAATCACATGATACTTTCATATATCTTGCCTAATGGTCCAAAAGTCTTCCCCACCATAAAATATTTAAGTGGGGTATATTTGGTGTTGCACCTTCCAAAGACATTCTTCTTAGACCAAGTCCTACAGAAATACTTCTCCAATTGTTTAATTAGCTAGCTTTCATATCAGGCTACCCACATTAATACCTTCAACCTTTTTTTCATGCTTCATTTAAACTCATCATCTGTCTGTATGATGGGTGAATCACGACCGTCCATCGAGTGGGGCATCTGTGAATGACAAATAATATATAATCAGCCCTATTAAATGGCTCTGTTGTCTGATAGTACTGCTACCTGAAAAGTAATGAGGGTGAAGTATGGCAAGGCCCACAGCTCTGAAAAGAGAAGACATCCAACCACAAGAAGATAGAATGGTCGGTGCATGCACTTTTTTACCTGAGCCATTGACTCATAGTGCCACCACATGATGGACGGCTCTAATACAACGACAGCATGACCCACCTAAAATACAAAGGTCTTTTTACATGGCAACTTTTTTGATGTCATAGTTATGAAGAAAATCCATTATTCTCTCTTTCTATGGGTCCAATTGATCAGCATTCACACACACGTCTTTTGGACTTTGAATGCAAAGCCATTAATCAAAGAAGAGGATTAATGGTCTTCAGGGGTCAAACAAAAATGGCATCTGGGTGAGCTAAAATTTGTGTTTATCTTTTTTTATAATGTCAAATTTTCATGTGTTCAAGTGAATATGTCATAATGACTTAAGAATAGATTTCTTGGAGAGATCGATGATTAAATCAGCTTTCTATTAAGCTTAATTATGCGATTTTGACTATGTATTAAGGAAGTTATGACCACCTTTTTTTTGAAATAAGATGAAAAGAATTGTGTTAACATTAATTAGTTCTTATGATTTTACTTGTTCAAAGAGTTGTAATGAGTACCACAGAGAGATTTTGTGGGAATAAGGTTTTTTTTTTTTTTTTTTGGAGTCTTCTTAAATGGGGGCATAATTGCAGGTTTTGCAAAAACCTACATGTTTGGTAGCACATTAGGAATCTATGAGAAATCTGCAGATTTATGGATTTCATTGCCCTTGGAACAGGAATCCTCATTAAGGATTTGTATAGGTGAGTATTATGGAAGTATATATATATATATATATATATATATATATATATATATATATATGCAGCTGAGAGAAATTGTTATTGGTATATAAATTTGCAAAAGTGGTCATTTTTAAATCTTATGAATGGGGGTCTTACGTGAATATAGTGGACAATGAGGATTCCCATGGGCCTAAATCCCCAAGGGCATGCTTGGATGATGTCCTTCCAGAGGAGTCCTCTCTAGTTTCTTGATTCCGAAGAAAACCTACATTTGGATGAAGAGAGAAAAAGTGAGAGGATTTCTCAAATCCTCCAAACCCATAAAAAAATCATCTTTTCCACCGATTCCTTGGTCTCTCAACTTCCCCCATCGGATTTCGCAAATCCACAAAGACAAAGAAGTGCTTGGGTTATAAAAAATGACACCTCCGTGGTGTTTTTTAAACCTGGAATGCAATGATTCCTTCCATTAAGAATCCTTGAAGAGGATAGTATGATTCCAGGGGAATGAAGGAATCCTCTAGAATTTCTCTCTATTTACCAAATGTGCCCCAAGGAACTTTTCTAATAGAAATCTCTTTTAGACTCGAAATTTCTAACAACAATGTTAGTTGTTATCCCCTCAATATTAGGAATTCCCTTTTCTTTTTCCCTATTCCCTTATTATTATTATTATTTTGCTTGTTTGAATGGTGAGATACCAAAACCCAAAAACAAAAAAATAAAAAATAATAATAAAGAACAATGGAATTGCACCTTCTTCTATAGACTACTCCAAATTTTAATTTTCCAAATACATAGTATTTGAGTATTTGTGAAGTTAGATGGTGGGGAATTAAAGACAAAACTATTGATAATGACGACATCATGGACCCACTTAGCAATTAATGATGTGAGCAATATGGTGGAAAATCTCTGAGAAGTATCCAACACAGGCATATTGATGTTGATCCAAATTGAACAGCTACTGAGTATCAGAGTATATCTTATAGATGAGTCAGAGACTCGCAGCCCACAAGTCTTGACCATTGTTTGAGCACAACACCACTCCCATAGCCTGGGTTAGATACCCTGGACAATGTCAGCAATGGACATGGACGTCCAACAGACTGACTTGGATTTTCAATCCTAGAAATCTATCATGATCAAGATACAGAGCATGCAAAACCAACGGTCAAACTTCAGCAAAAGAAAAATAGGACTCCAACACTCACCCACCTACTAAGGCACCATGTCCGGACCAGCTGATCTACACAGCATGGGACCAAAACCATCTATCTCATATCTAACAAGTGGCATGGGAACAGTTTGTACAGTGCCCAAATTGGATCAAGAGGCACATTTGGGGGCTTCTTAGGGTAATTTAAAGAGACAAGAAATGAAGATGTAACTCATCCATGAGTACAAAATTTCAAAATCTTGATATCATTTTTTTGCATGTGAAAGAAGATTTCTTTTTGCCTTTTAGTGGATGAAGAATCGACTTGTTTTACTTTTAAAAAGAAAAGAGGGGGCTTTAGAAATTTTATATTTTTTTATGAGACCCATCTTTTTTTGTTGTCATTAAAGTAATCCTCAACTTGAATTCACTTTAGAAGTGAATTACCAAAATGGGTGCATGCATATTTCCGTTTTCGCGATAGGAAGAAGAAGTCCTGCTTTCCAACCTACCTTTTACATAGAAAATTAAAACCATTTTTACGAAAAAAAATCAGTTTATATTTTTTCTTTTCCATGAGGAAAATTCATCGTACCAAATGATCAATAAAGAGGCTGCACACTATAAGAAACATTAAACAGGTTGGTCCACCATGGGTCAGTTTGTGTTCAACAGAAATTCTGTCGTTCTGGGGGTTGAGGGGGACAGTACCCATTCAATAAATGGTGTCGACGAGAACTAGTACAAATTCCATGTTTCCTTATCTTTTCTCCCAACTACCTTTCCCTTTAGGACGGCCAAAAAACGTGGATATGCCATGACTCCAAAGATCAAGGCCTTAGGTGATCGATCTAAATGCCATCATGACTTGTTTGGATGTCTCAAATTACGTATTGAATTGGCAAGACCAATTGTCCCATATGAGACTAGTCAAAGTTCAAATTCTAAGCTAAAAGAATTAGGATAAATGCTATTATTCGGTTCTGAGTTTAAAACTGTTTAGGAAGGGTAAATTAATATATACTATTTTCATATTTTGAGTCTAAAATTATTTAGCAAGCACAAGTGTTAGATATTGAGTATTCTTTAGCTTAGGAACTAAGTGTTAACTTCAATATTTGAGCCTGAAATTGTTTTCTTAGATAATAACATGAAATCAAATTTTTATTTAGACCAACACGCTCATGCTCATGGTTGAGTGAAGGTGACGCCTTAATTTGTTTCACGCATTTGCTGGCTACTTAAGTAAAAAGTATCATTCTCGACCTGTAGTCCAATTTAGTGAAAATTAAAAAACTTTCACTTCAGATTTTGCCCTGATTTTTACTTTTCAGATTCAGGAATCATTATGTAAAATTTCAAGTCACCCCTTTTTGTTTCTTCCATAAATCAATCCCAACATATGATGATATATAGTATCATAACCACCTTTTGCTTTCGTGGATTGAGAAAGACTTAGAACTAGTACATGTCCCAATTCATTATAATTGAATGATAATATCCATAATCAAACGGGCCATGAATCACTCAATCAATTCCATGATGAAGAAAGACAAAACGAAGTCTAAAACAATGACAACATCCCACATCAACACCATCATACATACAAACAAACAAACAAACACTTATATATACCAATATATGAGGATAAATGCATGTGCACTTTTACAATTCCCAACTATGCAGTATATATTAAAAAATAAATAAAAGACAAGCCCCCCCACCCCCAAAAAAAAAAGTATAAAATCATTGAAAAAATCAAATCAAGAAATCTAGATGAAACCAGACATGGGTCATCTAGTGGCCATCTCCTGGGCTTGGAACAGACCCTAGATTCCTATCAATCTTCTTCACATGCATTCCAAAGAGCTCTTCTCCAAGGACCTCCGAGTTGACCCTCTTGCTAGGACCAGAAGGTGGGATGTTGCCCTTTGGTAGTGCGTTTAGAACGAAATTTGGCTCCAGCGAAGGGACCCTCTCCACACCCATCACAGACCCTTCTTCCCTTTTCACACCCAAAGGCCTTGCCGCGTCCAAAGAGGGTGTGAAGATAATGAACATGCAAAGAATAAGGACTAGTTTGAAAGAAGTAGCCATGGAAGAAATTGAGAGAGAGAGAGAGAGAGAGAGAGATTTTGGGAGGTGGGTTTGTTTTGCAGAGAAGATTGGAGATGGGATTTGGTGATTTTGAGAGGAATAGGTATGAGTGGGGTTTTATAGAGGCTTTGAGGGGAGGAGAAGGAAAATAGAGAGGGTTTTCTTTGAAATTTCATCAAGGTATGAGTGGGGTTTTATAGAGGCTTTGAGGGGAGGAGAAGGAAAATAGAGAGGGTTTTCTTTGAAATTTCATCATCCACACTACCTGTCAAAACGACTTCTTTTTCGTCTCGTCTTCTACTTCCACTAAAAAGAGAAGAAGCCCTCGATCTCTACAAAGACGACACGTGGCATGCTCGTGGGTCCCATCTGGTTGAAAAATAGAAAGGAAATATAAAGAGTAACAGAAACCGCGACTTGGTGGGAACTTGAAAACTGATGAAGGCATGGAAAGGAATAAGAAAAAAAAGGGTAAGCACAGGATTAAGAGAAAAGGCCAAGCTGGAGAAGGGATGAACTTGTCCAGTGTTGGGACCTAGAAGGGTTTTAGGTGGGTAGAGTTTGAAGGATAAAAATAGCAGTTGTGTAGTGGGTGTAACGGTTAATGACCAAAACGCTATATAGTTGTTGAGGCAATATATAGAACGTAGTGATATGAATTTTACAAATATTAAAATTCAATGAATCTTGTGTAACAACCAGTTTTGTATTATTTATTTTTTTAGTGATTTAAAGCTATATAAGGGTGGAAACAACCATACGAAAGGTTATTGACGAGGAGAAATAGAAAAAAAAATAGTATTTTAAATTAAAAGTACTTGCCTCTATTAGGTTTTAAACTGAAGCACTGCTATTTTGAAAATAGCGTAGCGTCCTCAACCACTATGGCCGTTATTTTAAACCATGGATAGAAACGATGCTTAATTTGATTAGGTGATCAATGGGTTTTTCATTTTCAATTTGAATTATATTTCCTTTAATATAAGCACTGTCAAATTAGTTATGAAAAATATGAGTAAGGGCCTGTTTGTTTAAATTATATTTCCTTTTAAGACATTTATTTCTATTAGAATTTGAAACTTATCTAGGAGAGGTTAAGACTTAAACTCAGAAAACCCATTCATCAAATTATCTTTAATTTGAGCTCGAATATTATCTCATGTCGGTCCATCTTTAAGATGCCAAATTTTTTTTTTTTTTTTTAAGGCAACAGTTGGTAGTTCATGCTAGAACTATCATCTTTAATTAGGGGATATATAGCACTTGAACCAAAATAAGAAGGGCAAGGAGGTCATGAATTCCTTTACAAGGGACTTACGTACACAATCCTCCCTCTTATGCCCAAGCTTAGAGACAGCTATAGAGAGAGAATCCTTTGATTAGTGTCAACTTAATGTGCTTTCCTCAAGGCCTAGCTAATCAAAGAACTTGGAACTCCTGTAGACCTATTGGACCACTTTTGCATTAATCAATATAGTAATATGATTTGTTCCTTCTGTATAACTAACCATATAAGAATGTTAGGTTGAAAAAAAATAAAATTTAAAGGCTGAGTGATTTAGGATAATGATCTGAATGGTTGGGATTCATTACACCAAACTTCGTGGATCATACCTTTCCACCCCAACTACGCAAGATTTGCGTCACTCAGTCACCAACCATGAAAAGATAAAAAAGTTGCAGTGGAGAGACCAAAGAAAGTCAATTAAGTTGTGCTACTATAGCCAAAAAGAATCAAGGTGTGCCATGCAGAGTATGTAGACATCTCCAAAAGAATGTGGAATTTTCATTTATTGTCTTCGATCAAGCAATTTGAAGCCCCTAATTAATGGCTTGGACCATAAATCAAGATTATCTTCAGGTCTGAATCCCATGTTCAATGGGAACAATCCAAGTTTAGTCAAAATACTATCTTAATTTATAGAAGCATGGAGACCAAGCATTTACTCATAGGACTCAACTAACAAAATTATGGCTCCAATCACATCCTTTAGAGTGATGACTATCCTTTAGAGTGAAGACTATCCTTCTCCAATGCTACCAAAAAGTTCAGATTGTCGACTACTTTTGTTTTGTTTTGTTGACTCTGTTGCATGGTGATGTGCTATGTATGCTGTTGTTATATATATGAAAAGCATCTTTTAGGTTGAATATCTTATTAGTGTAAAATTATGCAAATGACAGTTCAATTAACTTAATTAGGTTGACTTGAGTTGAGGGTACAGTCACCTGTTAGAGTTCCACGTTGATGCATGATGATCAGAGTCAATGAATGTGGTCCAAGATTATATGTAGGGTTTGTTGGGAATTGTGTGGCCTATCATGCCACTAGACCATCTTTGGTTATTAACTTAATTAAATAAGTAAAATCTCACAATCAAAGTCTTAATCCTGATTTTAAAAAGTTGGTGGCTGAGTATCCCAATCCCCTAATCAAAGATGTAAAGTGTCTAGTATAGAGGTGGACAACAACAAAGGGGATTTTGGGATTGCTATTTAAGTGAGATGGGAACCCTAGTTTGAATCATCCATGAGGTGCACTGTGCTCCTAGGAGAAGAATCAGTGGTGACCCATGTGACTTAGCATGATTCGGATGCCGTATTTTTTTTTTAGCTCATTTGACGATGAATTCTTATATATTCAATTCCATTTTAACACAAAGACTGCTTAAAATGCATAGTCTTTTGTCTTTCAACCAACTAAAAGTCGATCTATATTTAAGAATTCAAGTTGACCATTTTAACTTTTAATATGGGTTGACATTTATATTTTCAGCCAGATTAAGATTTAAGTTCAGGTTGAGCCTACAAATGTTACTCGCAATGCTTAATTTAAGAGGAAACAAAAAAGGAAAAGATGAAAAGTTGCAATTGACATGTACTTTACAATGTCTCTAAAATACAACTACAAGGAAGATTAGCCCAATCTTTTTAGTTCGGGTCCTTCGGCTATTCAGGTATTTGAGACATGTGTTCAAATTTTACGTGCCCACTATGATATATAGGGAAGTGCTAGGAAACTTCTTTCCTTTTTTTTTTTTTTTTAACGTGCTTTCCAATTGGGCTCACTTTGGTGTATGACAACCATGGAATACCACTTGATGGAATAATCTAAATGAGATCTATCTATGTGAAAATTTTCAACTCTATTAGATCATCATAACCCCTTGATCCATGACCCCAAAGTTTAATGGTTTTAGATGCATCACTTTCTTGTAACCTCAATCCAACGGTGAGCTAAAGTTGGATGAGTGTCCAGTTTGGATTCTATTACCAATTCACGGGGATAGTATGTGTGAAATGACTGGATTGGCTAGCTTAAGGTATACTCCACGCAGCACGCTCTAAAAACATAGGAGAGCTAAAGGGGGAGTTTTTAAAATAGGGAGATTTTGAGAATTCCTCTTATATAATGGCTTAACTTATGGCTTGATTGCTTAAAATGGATAACCCAGCCTGCAATATTTACAATAAGGTCATGGGTGAAAACGGATCAAGTTTAGATATGGTCCATATTTTGCTCAATGCATGCACCTAAATTCGCTTAGCTCTAGCCAACCTGAGTTCCATGTGGTAGGCTTGAGTCTAAGTGAAACTATCATGTGGGCTGGGCCATGCCGGCAAATTACCCAACCACAGCCCATTTAGTTACTGGACATAACATTACCACAGGACTGAAACATAGGCCCTGGCACAGCTCATTTACAAAACAATAAACCCATTGTGTCATATATAGGGATGTAAACGGGTCCCCGATTCTCCGATTATCCGGAGGTTCCGACCCCTTAAAATCCGGGTCTGGGTCCTTATTTAGGCATTGATAAGTAAATGGGTCTGGGTCCATTTCCACCTTGGCTCGGACCTGTGGACCTGAGACCCGACATATTACCTCAATTTTCGAAAATCTCTCATCCTAAAAAACCATATTTTTTTAATATCATTCTCTACCTAGACCCGGACCCAAATTCAGACCCGTCCTATATATGGTTCTGGTTCTGGTTCCGGTTTCGGAGCCAAGAAACTGGTTCCGAAATGGTTCCGGGTCCAGATCCGGTTCCACCTTCTCCTTAATGGTTCTTGTGCCGGACCGGAACCGACCCGTTTACAACCCTAATCATATATCTCTGGCCAGGCCCAACCTTTAAGCATTAATTTGGTCAGAAAATTAGGGCTGACTGTTGCCTAGAGGCTACAGGCCTAAAAATAGATCCCAAGTTCAGCCTAATGTGTCCCCATGAGCCCCCTACGGCCCTTCTCAAATTACCAGGCCCTGGCAATATTACAAAACTCTGAGTCCTGACCCGAGCCTAAGCCCCAATTCCAGCCCCTTTTTGGAGTGAGAGAGGACAGGTTTCTCACATCAAGTTTGTGTGTGTGTGTGTAGAGTCATTTGTTATTTTTTACCCATGGTGGTTTCGACACCCTGGATGTTATTAGGATCTCATATTTAGGTCCTAGTCCATGTGACAAATAAACCACCTTGTGAGCTGTTCCTTTTGAGTCAGGCTTTTCTTAATATCTTTCAATGGGCCTTCTTTGGAATGGATTGGGTTTCCTTTGAAATGGGTCGATCCACATTGAGCACTATGAGGAGGCCACCTTATTGAAAAACCGAGCCGCTAAAATCAAACATTCTCCCAATGTGTTGAGTATCTCCCATAGGAGTTGGTCTCATCGTAAGATTGACTATTTTATAAAAAAATAATTAAATAATTTATATATTATTCATCAAGCACTTTTTTTTATCAAGCCTTCAATCATACAGTGAAACCAACTTTTTTGGATCCCAATACAAACTCATATATTGAATAAATGGGCCCCATCATGAATTCTATTCCTCCACCATAGGATTTTCATATGTCAAAGCCTCCAAGGGCAAGACTCAAAACCATAGTAGACCTGAGAGTCTGGATCCTCTGATGCTTTGACTTGGGAAAATCCTAAGTTAAGTGAGTGAAACTCCACAGTGGGGCCATCAGTTGAAATCAAACTACTCAAAATAAAACATCAATTAACCCAATAACCCGTGCTCACCATGGTATCTCCCTGCACTACAAATTTTTATTTTTTTTATTTTTATTTTTTTGCAATAAGGATAATTTCATTTAAGAAAAGAGAGCAGAAACAGAGGAAGGGAAAGAAAAATAGGTCTCTGGAAGACCCCCAAAAACAAAGACACAAAAGCAAAAAAAGAAACCAAAGAAGGGAAGGGGAGTTTCATAAGGTTGTGGCTGCTAAACGAACCAAAATAGCGGCGAAGGCCAACTGCAATAGAAGACTGCCCAAAATCAGATCACCCTACTGGAAGTCTGAGGAAGAGGAGAAGTGATCTTAGTTGATTACTGCAGAAGGGCTTTGAAATTTTCCCCAAGGTGATAGAGAGGTAATCCTGGAGTTGCTGCTGAATAGAGGAGAGGGGGATCTTCCAAGCTTCAAAAGTAGCTTTGTTCATCGCCTTCCATAGGAAATAGATTACATAAATGAAGATAGTTGCCATATGTCTTTTGCCAGCCGAGTCATTCCTTCTAGAGAGAGCTTCCCAGATTAAATAATCACATATCAAGAAAAATTACCTATTTCCATAAGACAAGTTTGATAAAATAAAAATAGAGAAATTGGAGCAAAAAGGGTATAGTCACATAAGACCTACTGAAACATGAGTGGTTTGATAGAAAAGTGAGTGGGTAATTGCATGTGTAGTTACATAACCGTCGGTTAAAATTATAACCAACGGTCAAAATTGAAGACAAAACCTTCTAGCTTAATATATTATAATTAAATATATGGAGAATCACCAAATTTTACATCACTCGGAGTTGGTTCCACTACTCAATTTACCGTTTGACAAAAAAAGTGATAATGAATATGATTAAAATTATGTTAATCACGTTTAAAATCAAATTGTCAATCTTCCGGTAAGATCGACTCTGATTTAGGTCACCGGTTCGGATTTCAATTGCTAAGACCCACTGTAGAGTTCCACTCCTTAAACTCAAAATTTTTTCAAAACTTTTTTAGAGGAGAACGGCTACAATGATGCCAGGTGTCTTAATTTAGGTTAGTAGTTACTACTTACTTTACAGGAGTTGAGGCCCAAACCCAAACCTGACCCAAATTTGATTCGGGCTTCTAATTGAGGGTCAAGCCCATGCCCAGTCTCAATTAAATTGAATTTCATGTGGGCCAAAGCATGCAGGCTCAAGTGTGGGCCCACCTAAAGTTGCACCCTGAATCAATTTGGCATGACTCCTATAAAGTGCATAAATGGCATTGACCGACAAAAGTTGCCCCACCAAGGAGACATGCATGCCACACTCTGCTTTCATCAGTAGGGCCTAAGTACTATAATTCGATTTGAATTCTTTAAGTCCATCCCTCTGATTTCACCAGTAGGGGCTAAGTATAAAATCTGAACAGTTTAAAATTACTATTTCCTTTTGTATTAGTTTTGACCCAAATTTAACTCCAATAGGATTTGGGCCACTGTCAATTTGATCATGGATAAAACAAGTGATTTGAACCCTAACGATCATCGGCCCAACTCAGATTATAGTCAAATTTCAGTCAAAGCTAAATAAGAGGTTTTTAAGTGATCAACATTAACAAAGGCAAGGCCATTGTATTGAAGTCTGGACTATGAAACAATGTTAGGGCACATTCCATCCAAGATTTTAGAAAAGAAACTGATGATGAACAATGTTTTCTTTTCTTTTCTTTGGAAAATTGATTAGGGCATATGCTATGCGTCTCTATTTGCAATAAGACTAAAGGTATATAAATGATCTAAGTGCATCCAGCTGCACAACTTGCTGGCTTTTGATTTAAAAATTTTCACTGTGTGACCCACCTTTAAAGAACAATCTCTAGATCTCAACCTCCAACCTTGAAATGTTATGGTTTCCAACTCTACATTCACTTTGATACTCACCTTTGGATGGACCAATCAAGTGTGGGACTATCACAATGCATTTTCCAACCATGCCTCCTAGTTATAATTCCATGCAAAGGTGATTGTGACCAATACGAAGATGATATTGGATCCACCCTATAGGGAAAAAAATAGTTTGATCCCCCGTGTGGTACTGCAGTTTTTTGGATTTTTTTTTTTTTTTAACTTTTCTTCCTTTGATTGAATTGGAGAACTGCTGATCAAGTCGACTTGATCAGCAGTTCTCCAATTCAAACAAAGGAAGAAAAGTATTTGAAAGAAAAAACAATGGGAAGAAAGATTTTAGCTGAAGTCTTTTACTCAATTTGAAGAAATCAATCAGGGAGCCTTTTGTGGCCAGAAATGAGGCAACAAAGGGAACATGAGGAATGATTTTGGTGGGGTTCTGCAGCGCATGCTGGCTGCTTCTTTTTATTTGGATTCCAACATTGACAGAAACAGAAAATGATAACAGTGAGTAAGACCAAACCCTGCTTCAAAAAGATGACAGACAAAACAACCGCCAACAACGCTCAAATAAAAACAAAAGCAACAAAGCTAATAAAGAGGTAAAAAAGTTCATCATGCCTTCAAGCTCTATAATACAATGGTTGAAATGGCAAAAAAAGCAGCAGCAGCAGCAGCAGAAGAAGAAGAAAACATCACTACTCCAGTAATAAAACTTTTCTTTTTCAAAAGAAAAAAAAAAAAAAAAACCTGGGGGCATTAATGTCCGGGTCAAACCGGGCCGAGCCATATCCAGTCCGACATAATTTTACAAATATCCACCCATGTCTAGTTCAAGCCCGACATAGAACATAAGTGCTTGGCCCGAGCTCAACGTGAATAAAAAACGTAAGGCCCAAACCCACACATTTAGTTAATTAGGCCGAAATCGGATTGAAGCCCAATTAACACTAATAATAAAAACTGACATAGAGATCTTACATTCAAATACAACTATATAAATAACAGTAAAACAAACAAAATATATTGTCATGTCTAGTACAAGGAATATTTAAATTTGGGCCGAGCATGGCTTCTACTTTCTATCACTTGATTCAAACCCGCACAAATACTAAATGGGCCCAAATTTTAGATCCATGCGTGGCCGAATACTAACGCCTAAGACCCAAACCCGCCCAAAGCGGTCTCGGTCGGGCTGGCTGGGCCCATGGGCACTCAAAAAATGCCCATATACCCACGTCCTCCACAACATCCAAACTCCTTCCTAACTGCTCTCTCTCTCTCTCTCTCTCTCTCTCTCTCACACACACACACAAAATTTCAAAACTCACCATTTCCATTTCCAATTGCCCAGAATAGAGAGAGGGCCACAGAGAAGGAAAATCTCACCAAGAGGAGAAAGAAAGAGAGAGAGAGAGAGAGAGAGAGAGAGAGAGAGAGAGAGAGAGAGAGAGAGAGAGAGAGAGAGAAGTATGAAATGGGGAAGAAAGAAATCACCAGGACTCTCACCACTCCCTCAAATCTTCCCCATTTCTTGGCTGTCAATGCTCAAGCAAAAGAGCACCACCCCAAGAACCAATTCCCGACCTTCAAAACCCAAGCAAAACAACAACAAACAAGAATCACCCAAGAGTTCTTCTTCCATACCTGTTTGCTTCAGACCTTCTCGACTCTCCGATGGAGGTAGCATAGCCAGAGAAATTAATGTCTGTTCCGTACCTGAGACTCCAGGGAAGAGCAGTGAGAACTTGACCGCTTTCGTAGTGCGAGAAGACGATTTCTGGAAGTTCTCTTTTGAGAAGCATACCAGTGAAAGTAAGGATGGTGGAGGCTCTTTGGAAGATGATGAAATTGAGTTTCAGTTCTCCAGTCGCGACAGCAGCAGACCAAGAACACCCAAGAAACATTGCGAGCTTATCGCTCCAAATTCAAGAAAGTCAGATCAAAGGATTGCTAAAGAGAACACAGTTTCATTGAATTCAGAGCGAAAATTACACACGAGTGAGGATGAACAGAGAGACATTGAGTCAGAAAAATCTCCACGTCCAAACAGAGGATTACATAAAAAGAAAACTAGACACCGCCTGAGAACAGGAGAGCGTTCGCCGCGAGCAGGTTTGAGAATGGAGATGTGCAAGATAAGAGCTGTTGAGGACCTAAAGAAGGCAGACAAGAAGAGGAAGAAGCAGAAGAAGAGGAAGAAGAGGATGAAGCATAAGGGAAGATCTTTTGAGAGTTTTGCAGTGGTGAAGTGCTCATTCAATCCACATGAAGATTTCAGAGAGTCCATGATGGAGATGATCTGCGCGAATCGCATTGGAGAAGAAGAGATGGAGAATTTGCTGGCTTGCTATCTGTCTTTGAACTCTGATGAACACCATGGTATCATTCTGGAGGTGTTTAGGCAGGTATGGTTTGATTTAATACAAGATTCTTCTGATTCTGAGTTTGAACAGGGAATTTCTTATAGTAAGTATTAGTACAGGACTACTTCTATATGTACTTTTATCAATCTGCATTCTGGGTTCCAGATATCTGAATTGTGGGTCAGTTCTCTATCAGTCACAATGTCAAACAATTTACTTGATCTTATTATACTTTCAATTTGTCAATTTGGATTAGAATCTCTGGTCCTCTTAATTTGTGATTATTTCGACTGCAGTCGTATCAAAAGTGAGAGATCCAAAAAATACTAAATGAACACAACCATGAATTGTGTAAATCATGAATTGCAATTCAGGGCTTAACGGAATTTACTATTAATGTCGTAAACAGGTACATTGCTTAGTTTTAGTTTGGTTAGATTATGCTGTTATGTGAACAGTGATTATCTTCTCTAAAAGTATATTCTCTCTCTCTCTCTCTCTCTCTTTCTCATGCTATTGTTAGATATTGATGAAGGGGGCATCAAACCATGTCATTGGATGAAAATCTAGATCCTACTCTGTATCTGAAATTCTGAATGGACTAATTTGATTGGCCCACACCATTAATTTGAGACAACAGGGACGTGTTTGGATGTCTCACCTCATCTGCAGGAGATCCTGGCATTGATAATTAACAATCTAATATGAAAACTCAAGCCCAGACCCAGCTCATGGACCAACTAGAAGACAGCATGATTCCAACCCAAGGTAGATGCAATCTGCATTGACTTGGGCAATTAAGGCCACCTCAGTTGATCTGAAAGTTCAGTTTGATGGTTCCATGTCCCACTTTGGATTGCCACGGTATGCAAAATCCCACTGTTTATTGGATTAATCTGTATCTAAAATGGCCATTGGATCGACACGGAGCATTCTTAAGTTTTAAGCCTCAGTGCCTACAATTTTGAAGGTTTTGGTTGGAGTTGGATGTATGTACCCCATATCCTCATTCTGATGAGTTCTGCTGAGTTAATTGACATATGTGGGCTCATTTGGATGAAGTCATGGTGGTCCATATCTAAACCATCAACAGGGATATTCACTATCAAGTTGGGATCCATGACTTCATCAAAAGGGAGCCACATATCCCTGTTCAATGTCCAAGCGCACGTTTATTCAAATTGTAAAACCATGGCCCTTACTCTAAAAACTGAACAGGGGCCTTGTTCAGGACAAGGTCTGGCCGTTAAAAGTCTGGAATCATCCAGTTCTGTGGGTCACCTGAGAGCCTAACAATCATGAGGGTTGTAGAAGTTTTAAAGGACTCTCAATGATCTACCTATGTGGAAAAGTTGGGGAGTCTTGCAATCAAGAGAGTTGGTATTTTGAGTTCTTCAAAGTTGTCTACATCCTAAATATAGGATAAAGTTGGATGGGAGCCAAAATTTGCATGATCAATTGACCTGCGTAATTCAGATGAGTGTCAAACTTAAGCCAGCATGGTCAAATCTAGTGCAAATTCTCCCATGAAGAAGGTAGGAAGTTTGACAATAATATACATGGGAGGCATGTTTGCGTGGCAACATCTCCACGGAAAAATCAAGTTTTTTACAAATATTGATAATCCAATGTCTACTCTGTGAGAATTTTTCCAATGATGAGGATTAGGAGGAGAGTAAATACTTGTGAGCTTTCACAAAATATGTCTGCACTCTTGCTGCCACAAAAGAAAAAAGAAAATTGCAGATTTTATGCACATGTGAAATCACATCCCAAGAATTCCATGGAAGAAATACCAACTAATCCACATACTGTGAATCCATGGCTGTTTCCTAATGTGCCCCAAAAGTAAATCCAAAATGAGAAATAATTTATTGGTCATTCCGGTGGATCATACTCCATCCTTCATCTTCTGATTTTCATCTCCCACAAAACCAACCCAACTACGTTGAGGTCAGCTCTATAAATTTTGTTTCTCCAATCCAATTTTCTCATAATTCATATTGGAGTTGCGACAAAGTTTTACCGGTCAACTGTCAACCTACCTGTGGTAACCCTCCTCCTTTATCCACTTTTCTATTGTTTGAGAACATAAAACGTCCCTTAAAGAGTGCAATGAAAGCTCAAACAAATACATGATTTACATTAAGAATTGCTTGAGACCTTTCACGATAGCATGGCTCGAGGGAAATGAAGGAATCCTTTTGATAGAGAATTCCTCTTTATTTACCAACTTCACAAAAAGGGGAAATATGAGTCATAATCATCTGGTCTTCGTTTCACATATCATGCTTGTAATGGTAATTGGAGGATTGTAAACAGTATTGTGCTCGCAAAGATATATAGAGGAATGATAAATTTGCATGTGCGTCAAGTCTTTCAGCCACCCAATATTCCTCCATCAATTCACTGATTAGTGGAAAGGTTGAAGTCTTTAGATTTTTATTTATATTTTTTTTTACTTACGAGGTTGTAAGGCCTCTTGACTATTTCCCCGGGCACGTGAAATCTATAGAATAGAGGCGGGCGGTTCCAAAGATACCCGCCTTTCATTACATCTTTAATAATTAAGTAAAGAAATATACCCATTCTTCATAATTACTAGTACTATATTGAAGAGATAAATGCTTATATGGGAAATCCATCCTTCGGTTTGAGGTAGAAGTTTTTGACATTTTCATCATTAAGATTACAGGAATAGAAATCCAAGTTTCTTCAGTAAGAGCAATTCCAATAGCTCCTCTATTTTTCGAACTCAGCATGAATGTAATGTTCAACGGTAGCAAATGGCATGTGGGAAGCGCTCCAACAGAACCTGAATAACCAACATGGCAACAATTGATATATGCCTTGGTATGATAAATTTGGCATACCAAAAAGTAGCCTTCAAATAAATTTTTTAAATATAATAATACAAATGTATGCTGCAAATCAGCATATGGGATGGAACATTTGGTCAGTGGTTCAACGGGATGGAACATTTGCATCAGCTGAGATATTGCATTTGAAGTGTCTACCTAATGATATTATGGTCAGTCAGTGAACGTTAAACGGCTAGATTTATAGACGTTGTATTTTTATTTTTTATTTTTACTTTTTTTAATTTTAATGGGTAATTATAAATTGTGATAATTTGAGAAACTCTTGGAGCTTGGATATCTATAAATTATGAGTGTTTGAAGTCCTTTTTTAACTCATTCACACTATAGATTCTCAATTCTCTCAATTTCCTAATTCTTCTACCCAATATTCACAATATTTCGGTGAGGCATCCGAACTCCCTACTGATGATACCCTAGAGAAAAAGGCTATTGGTCAAGGTGTCGGCTTCAATATAGAAGAAGACTGTCTTCTCATCGGTTCGTGGTTGAACACCAATCTCAATGCTGTGCATGGAAACAAGCAGAAACTTAGGGCTTTTTTTGAACGAGTGGGAAGATACTATCACAACAATAAGCAATTTCCTAGTGGAGCGTGCGTTTGGAGTGCTACAGGCACGTTTTGCAATTGTTCGTGGGCCTGCTCGTTTCTAGGATCGTCAAACACTTCAGCATATAATGAAGGTATGCATCATAATGCATAACATGATTGTTAAAAATTAACGCGATAAAAGTCTTGACCTTGCTATGTCATGTGACCACACTGCAGAATTTCAGGATTTCATTCAAAACCACTTGTGTATTCGTGACTAGAGAACACATTCTCAACTCCAAGCTGATCTGATGGAGCACCTGTGGCATTTCCAAGGTCAATATGAAGAAGCTTGTGATTGACTATAATATTATGTAATTTGATTTTACCTTTTCAATGAAAAATGGGTTTCAAGTACAATTTGTGCATTTTTTATTTTTTAATCATTTATTACTTTAATAACATTTAAATTGTACCAAATCCCATTTAAATTGTACCAAATCCCATTAAATATAAGTAAGATATATGTAATAAAGCAAATGAGGATTAAATGAAAAAAGAATAAAATAATAATTTAACATCTCTCTTGGAGTTGCTCAAGTGAGATGCCAAATTTACTTATGCCTTTTTTGCCACATAAGCCTTTATTTTGAAAAAGGCATATGAGAATTTGAAGCGTCTCTCGGAGATCCTCTAAGATGATATGATTTCATACCATCTGTAGAGGAATCTAACCATATCACCAGATAACAATATTGGATTGTCAAGGACAAAGCATATGGGTTTAAGTTCTTCCAAGGACATGCTCTGACATATCCAAACTGTTTACTTGATAGGCCTTATTGTCCCCATGGCAAGAAACTTCCTAGAATTATCAGAGTACTAGCTTAACTTTCAATCTGGGGCCTCAAAATGGGCTATTAAGTTGACAATACAGCAGCAGCCCAGAAGAAAATGATAGAAGTGCAACTGTAAGAAAATGATAGAAGTGCAACTGTAAGATCTTGCAGTCAAATGATTTTTCATTTTTTTGTAGGGACAATTACCATATGAATGGTCATAAACCTGACAATAACCCCAGAACAGCCAAAAAATACATATTTACCGCAGAACTATTCGATCCATAGGATATCGCAGACTGCGATATCCTAGAAATGTAGGATATCCCACCATCAGAAGCGGGAAGACTTGAATTGTCCATTTTTTGTTCTTTTTTTTTTTTGCTTGACTGTTGGACCACCAAACCACCATCCAAACCGTTGGATAACTATGCTAGTGTAAGGGCTAATATCGCACCAAATTTGAACCGTTGATCTATCACGGTTATCCAGAAACTTACACTCATACAGCTATCCAACGGTTTGGATGGTGGTTTGGTGGTCCCACAGTAATGGAAAAAAAAATACACATACTGTTCAAGTGATTGTGGGATATCCTACATCCATAGGATATCGCAAGACGGTACTTATCCCTTTTGTATATATATTTGGGCATTCTCCTCTATAGTAGGACTGATCATGGCAAAAAATCACAGCTCCCTGAAATGAATTCATACTCGTGATCAAAATCTGCACTCTAAGCCTACTTGTGTCTGAGATAGATTGCTGGGTCAAAACCACCCCATTCAGTAGTGAAAGCCCAAGTATCACTCATGAGAGTTGCATTTAGTGGGACATTGAAGGTGGCTGTCTTCGCATGATCTTACATTTTATCTTGAGATGAGGAGCAAATCAATCAAAAGGAGACTCTTTTTGTTAGGAAAATTGTGTGGCCCGACTGCCATTGGGCCCATGCCAAATCAAGCCCGGCTGTGTACCACGGATGAACTCCCAACAAGTTTTGATCTGGTTGAGTCAGATAAGGATCAAACTTTTGGTCACAGAGTTTGGATCAAGTTCAGATTCCCAGTTTGGCATATATCCCACACTGGACAGGAGATGTGAAATTCCAGGAGGGGTAGAGTCCGGATAGAGTTGTAACTTTTAGAGATTGCAATATATAAGTGAAATGGGAACCCTTAGTTGAGCATCCAGAAGATCTGAAAACATTCGCAGCGACTTCGGAGGTCTACCTCACACCAAAATGCACAAGGTTCTTGGCAAGTTCTTTCACTTTTAACTTCTAGGCCATACACAATTCATGGCAGAGGTGGCGTGCTTCAATCCAGTGAGATCTACCCTGACAAAAAGTGAGCCCCAGAAGGTGTATTTTTTATCACTAGTTATGGCATTATAAATAATAGTTCCTCACATTCAAATAGTATAATATGGAGTTGTTTATGCAACTTTATGCAAACCAGCCATAACATGCATCAAAAGTATAATGTTAGATTCTATTGCAAATGCCATGACAATGTCAAGGCATTAAGACATGATATTATTTTAAAAATCTGAACAGGCCACAAAACCATTGACACAAACACAGTAAGCAAAATTTTGAATTTACTGATCTAAACTGTTTCAGAAGCTCAATTTCTGTGACTGCGAAAGAAGCAATAATGCAGCTACCATCTCAAAAGCTCACCTGTATAAAGTAGCTGCCTTCTCTGTAATCATAGGGTTGATATCTATTTATGTAGATAATCAACAATCACACGATAATGGCTTGAATATGATTCAAAATTGGAGGAAATTCTATGTTTTTTTTTTTTATGGTTTTGTAAGATCAAACAGGGACCACAAAACTGTAACCTTGTGGTTTTCCTTGGATAGAGCTGTGTGAGATCCATATCATAGTGCAATGCAAGGGGATCTCTTTTTTTATTTTTGGATGCATTCCTGCAAGAAAGAAAGTCATTATCATTGATTCTCATGGACCACATACCAGAAATGGTCTCAAACCCAGGAAATGAATTAACAGGCAGCAACCTTCACCTACTCCAAGCAAATTAAAATGTAGTCCAAAGGATGGCTGACTGTTGTGACTTGTGAAGAGTATGAAAACTACAAGAGGAAGTAAACGAAACCGGAGAGGGGACCACAAACTGACTTTGATTCAACTGTACAAGAGGTAAGAAACAATAATTAACAAGTGTACATTAATAATACGAGATTATACAGTAGCCAAATGAGTTGACCAAACGTCATCAGCATCATATTAAATGTTACATACTATTACGAAGATAAACTACTTTAGCTCAACTATGTATGGTGAGTATTTAAACTCTATGAAAGGAAGGCTACCCAACAAGCACCATCTGAGGACAAAAGAAACAACAGCAAAAACTAGTGAGACTAATCAGCATAGCCTCATCTAAAGGTAAGACTAATCAATAAAAATGAATTGTACAATCCTAAATCAAGGAATGGATGCAAGAGCGTCAAAAGATTCTAGAAATTAAACTACATATGATTTCGAATGTGACAGCCAAACCAGCAACTTGCATCCACAGAGACTTGTACTGAATTCAAATGAAGTGTTGCAACCATCCCTTATGTTGCCTGAGTTTGTGCCAATTCAGAAGCAGAGAACATTCTTCTTAGGAATTCTACCAGTGGAATTAAAACCCTGGAAACTTGGAGAATTTTACATGCTCCCAAGACAGGAAGGAGCCAAGTATAATTTTTATATTAGAGTAAAAGACTCAGTAGGATGTCTCACTAATGTACCCTATCAGAACTATAAGCTAAAACAGATTAGAGGTAGCAATTGTATGTATCAAATAACAGTAAAAATGACCCTTACTTTTACTGTATAAACAATAGTTTCCAGCAACCGAGTCAACTAGGCCCAGTACCTAACTGGGTGACTGAGTCAGGTATCCGAGTTTGGCCCCTAACCCAGTCCAACCAATCGGATGAACTTCGACCCAGCCTTTTTTAAACAAGTAGGGCCAAGTCAACTCAAGTAAAATTTAAGTGAAAAGTTTAAATAAATCCCTTCTTTTTTAAGAACCTAGCCCATCAGAAACTTCCCATTTTCGCTACTTACCACTGAAAAACCTCTCATAGCCCTTCTCCAATCTCAATGGACCTTTCAGAAGTGGAATTTAACCAAAGATCTCCTTTTTTCAGATTTTTTTTTCTTTGTTTTCTTTTTCCCTTTTTTAATTAATGGGCTACTGAAGCTATACAGTCTCTCTCTTAAACAATCATTACATTATTTTTCATGTTTTATGTCACCCTGTGCTTGCGAATTGCAATCCTTATGATGCTTGACATATAAAAGGATTTATTTACTCTCTCAAACTTCAACTCATTTTGTAATATTTCACTTATAAAATCAAAGCTCTAACCAAGCTACATGATCGTTGCCCACATGCAACTGACTTCTATTTTATAAATTTCAGCCAAGAGACTGAATGGTATAGTTGAACCTCAATATATTCAACAATTTAGTTCAACAAGTCAAACTTCTATATAGGAATCCCACAACAGTAAGGATCAGCTCAAACGAATATACTACCAGACTGCAAATAAACATCAAAATCCAACATTTCCAAATATTTCAAAACTATTGAATTTGAGATAGTTTTGTCTCTAAATATTTTGCTACGATAACAAATAAACATCGCCAGTGATCATCATCAATACACATCATTTTCTGGACCGGCCAATACGACTTTTTTTTTTGGAATGGTTCCGGCCATTACAGCTTCTGCACTAATATTTCGAAGCATGGACAACTTATCATTTGAATCCAAGACCTGAAATTGCAGTGTTAGGATTGCAAAAGACCAACAGAGAATAACACCTGTTGCCAGTTGATTAATAATCAGGGAAACAAAGAATAAGCTTATACATGTTGCAAACAACAAGTATCCCGCATCTCCAGATCAGCAGGATTATCAGGACTTGTTGGTTGACAGAGTTCACCATACAGCTTTCGTCGCTAATTTTTTTCAAGTCACTTTGGCCCTTGAAGGTCTTGGTCATAAGGATGGTATATTTGTGATCACTGCATGATCATAGCTGAAATCCACAACATTTGTAGACTCACATACCTCACAGGTAAAGAAAATCTCACCTCAACAATCAATCTTGCTCCAGTCTGCTGCTTTCGAAAAATCAGCTGTTCCAAGACTCAAGTCATTAGACATAACCTCAAGGAACACCATCATTGGAGATGGCAAATAGCTTATACAAGTTTAAAATATTATAGATTTTCACAATGATGAGAACCACCCTATCACCACCAATGCTGATGCAAGGTATCAACTAGTAAGTGTCTGGATGCACTTATCACACAATTTCTTTTAGTATAATGACTGATTAAATCCTAATTATCAATTTACTGCCCTTGTTCATTCTCTGTGAGTCATGACATTAATTCCTCAGCAACTCAACTTGGATGGAAATTAGATGATATGGCAATCAATTAGGTGACATCTAGTCAAATTACATTTTAAATTCCCATTCCAAGTACTGTGATTTTTTCAAGAAGGGTGGAAACTATCCAATCAGACATGCTGCAACTACATTCACCACTTCATCATGTGGGATAACCGTTGACAATCTTTGCGGGCCTTTTTGGTGGAGGTCTAGAGTTGTGCAATATGGTGGTGTTCTGTTGGTACTTAGGTACTTTAGCTTACCAGCCAGGCGGGGTAAAAAACCGATGACACAACAATTAGGTGTTTCTCCAGAACAACAGTGTCCACATGCACATTGGCCACTCTTCCCTTGATCTCCCCCCAACATCAATCCCCCACCCCCCCAAAACCCACAATGAGAAGTTAATTCATTTAATATATGTGCAAATCATCATCACTCTCTTGGTTTTCTACTTGAGGCAATGAATTAGGCTTTCTTGTTAATAACATATTAGGTAAAGTGCCTATAAAATCATGCTGCATCCCACCGCTGCCCTAGACATTCATAACTTGTAGTCGGCAGAAAAGTGTGCTTGCTGTTGGAAAGGCAAAGTTTATTACAAGCATTTCAATAACAAGTTAGCGTTAATGTTCACAGATAAAGCAAACCTGCACTGTATATAGGTGTGTGTGACTTCCAAATTGCATCCCTGCATAAGTTATAGAAGTATTGCTGTTGCATCTGCATGGAACTCAAGTGATTGTACATTAAGTCAATTGATACAGCTAACGATCAGGCCATTTGCATCCTAATTGTTAGAAATTAATAAAAACCCTCAAGTTCTTTATGCAGAGTCACGAAGGAATCAACTCAGTTGTTAAAACCATCAACAAAACTCTAGGGATCATCCAGCAACATATGACTTGATCTTTTTCTGACACGCAAAATTTACTTTTCTCAGCAGGTACTATGCAATTACAATAGTCTTTTTGACGCTATGTGAAAGGTTCACTACGCAGGTATTGTATTTGATCTTACTAATTCGTTGGACAAACCCCAATTATCTAATAATTCAAGGACCAAATCCCTTCCTTTAAAACAGGGCACCAGAAGGAAAAATATCGAAATGAATCAAAATCTGAGTTAACAGATCAAAGGAGTTAAAAATGCTTTAAAAAGTATTCAGACAAGCCTAAGCTAATGACTGTATATCCACAAAGGAAAACTATTACAGCATCAAACTTATTCCATTTACAAGAAATGCTCAGAGGGGAAAAAAGATTAGCTGAAAACATACAACTAAATGATACAGGATCCTGAAAATACCTCTCTGCCAAGCCGCATGCTACAAAACAAATAAACCATCTCAGAAGTTGTAAAGAAACCAAACAACATTAGGTACTTTCAGCTGGAGTAAGCTGCCCCATCTGTTCTGTAAGGTGATCTACATTCTTCCTGTTCCACCAAAAATTCCCATGGTCTGCCGGCTTGTTTTCACTCCTTCTACCATCAGCGTCCTGCCCTTCCAATTGGACCTCCGCATCCAATGAACCAGGATGCTCAGTTAGGAACTGTTCCCAGAAAATATCGTTAACACCCATCACTGCAGCATGAGGTACATTGACATGTTCCTTTGATGACTGAACCTCAGTAGCAGGAGGCTTGGTATTAACATCTATCCGAGATGCTTTGGGCAGAATGTCCCCATGAACTTGGATAGGAGAAGAAGAAGGGCTGTCCAAATAACTCGTAGATTCTGTCAACGCTGGAGATGAATGGCTATCTCTTGAGGGAGGAGAAGATGAACGCAATTTAGGTGATGGTGGCTGCAAGTTTATTCCTGGATCACCTGAAGATACATCCATTTCAGTAAGAACAACTGCTGACAGCTGGCACGGCATACCACCACTGTACATCTCTTCACCTGAAGCACGACTAACCCCACGAAAGAAGTTCTCCCAGGAATTTATGGATGATTCCATCTTTTCAAATGGCTCCATGTTTACTACCCGCACAGAAATGACATCTGTTTTCTCTCTTGCTGCTGTATGAGAAGCCATGATTCGGTTATTTTCTGCATCAGCTTCATCATAGAAATAATCAGGTTTTGGCAATCTTCTCTTTTTACTATAAGTTTCTGATTGTTCCATAAGGTTAGAAAGAAATCCAGGCTTCTGCGCAATTCGTTTCAAGAAGGCCATCATCTGACGCTGACGGAGTTCCATGCGATGCAACCGCTCCTCCAAAGATTGCATTTGCAGATCCATTCCGTGCTGCTGCTGTGTGTGCTGCTGCATTTCCAAAAGGAGCACATTCCTGTCTTGTTTCAACTTCTCAATCTCATCCTCAAGTTCCTGTTTCTCTGCTACAGATAACGCTCCCGAACTACTGCCTTGTGCTTGGTTATGTTGCTGGGAATGGCTGTGTATTGGCTTGCGTCTGTAGATATTTTTCAACAGATGTCTCTGGCCTCTTAAAAACTCATCATTGGCAAATTCCCACTGATCGGGATCTATTTTCCGGAAACCCTATATAAAAAAGAAAAAAAAAAGGAAATGCATTGAGAATTTTGCAAAGGGAATGTGCAAATGCATAAAAAAAAAAAAAAAGAATAGGGTAAACAGCAGTGAGAGGAAGACAGTGCTTCTTTGAAAGGATTATGGCTATAAAAACAGATATTTCAATCAAAGGAAATGACCTCATTGTAAAGGTATCAGGTACAGCCGCACAGGAAAGAGTGTTGAAATCCCACCACAAATATGGATTGTCACACTCAGCGTTTCTACCTCTCGACGAAAAAGAGAAATAGGGTGAAATGAGCAAGAGGAAATTACTTCAACAAATGGACTTTTCGCGTTGAAATTCACCTACTTTCCAAGTAATAAAGAGAGGTACATTTCCATGGAAACACAAGTATCCAAATGCAGCCTAAGTGTTAAAAAGAAGAAAGAAATGCAAGCATCCTGAGTTTTTAAAAAAATTAAAAGTAAAATTAACACCCCTTTCTATAATTGGAGTTATGACAGGTCAATGTAATGAGGCATATATGGTAGGGTAGGAACCCCACAAAAAGGTCCCAATCCAGACATGTTTAGCTCCAACATATGTCTTGTGTGAGAACAAGGGGTTGCCCAGTTGGTTGGGAAACCCAGTTCTCACCCTAGGGCCCATTTGGCATCATTTCTCTGTTTTTCTCAATTCTGTGCCAAGATTGGGTTGTGCTGAGATTGCATTGCGCTGAGTGCTGTATAGAAATTATTTGGCATTGTTTCCATTGTTGTAGCTCAAATGGTTAGGGACTTGACTGTGTAAGTATAGTGCTTGAGTTTGAATCCCCGGTATAGGCAAAAAACAAAAAGAGAGGAAAAAGACACATATGACTCAACTAGTGGAGCTCCAACACGCACAAGAGGGAATCAAGTCTTTCAACTTTAAAAACAGCTTTGGTCCCTCAATAATTTCTCGTGCTCACTTGTTCCCACGAGCGTTATTTTCAGAATGCTTTGCAGAAGAATATTTTTGAATGTCCAACCAAACGCGTTCCATAGTTTCGCATCCCGTGGAAATGCAAGAACATTCAAATGGAATGATGCCAAATAGGCCCTTAGTATCTAGGGATTGAGCCCTGGGTACCCAGCGCAGCAGCTTACCTCCAAAGACGGAGTTTCTTACCGTTAGAGCGGATATTATCTCCCAGGTATGGGAAAAGAAGTCACACCACCACGAAAAAAAACAAAGAACATGCGTCTTGTGCATTAAGTCAACTATGCTAATTATAGGAAGAAATAATTGCTAATTTATTATAATTAGGCATATCTAATTTCATGGATATTAACATTATTGATTGTAATTAGGATTTGAATCCCCTCGATTATAGTTGATTGGATTCCAACGAATCCCTATATATAATACCCAAGTCGATCGATACAAGAGGGTACGTGTTATTTCTCCCAAACAACTGTCTATATTGTCCCCTCCCATTTACTTATGTCTTAGGGGATGCTTGGATAAATTCGTGACATAATATCAACAAATTTGAATATTGTAAGATTTTATTAGCACAGAACAAAATAGCGTCATACTACAATATTGGGTCACCTATAGTGTTTGACAACTTCTACAAATATCTATATACCCTTAAATGAAGTGTTCAGCAATTAATAAAAATTTCACTAGGTGATATACTGATATACCAAAACAAGAAATGGAGAGAGAAAAGGGGATGTTGACCCAATGCAAGACCTACTAATTAGTAAACATAATGGAGTGATTTAAAATTGGTAATTAAGATGGAAGTCATCTAATATAAAACATATCTATATAACCCGTCTTTTTTATGGAAACTTCAATGGGAGAAACCCTATGTTAGTAATCATAATAGGATACATCTAAGGTTTTCAGTTGTTTAAGATTTGAAATCACAACGAATATGAGAAAAGTCTCTAATCACAGTGGATTCTACATAGAGTTTGTACCAATGATAAGATTCATCTTGTGTTGGCAATCATGCTAGGGCCCATCTAATGATAGAAAATCATTTGATCAAATGTTAAAAACAATGAGATCCAAGCAATGGTCTACCAAATGTTGGTAACCACAGTGTAATATGTTTATGGTGATTAACACAAAGGGCCAATCTAGTTTTCACATCATAGAGGAACTCATCTATGAGAAACCATTGTGGGGCCCATTTGATTGGTAGTCATATTAACCGAGCAAATAATAGTAATCACTAAAGGAGCCATAATGATGGTAAACTGATAATTACAGCCACATGATCAAATCTTGGTAATTAATATGAGACCCACCTAATGCTGGTAATCAGGGTGGAAGCCACCTAGTGTGACATTTGTAGGACCCACATAATATTAGTAATCAACAAGGGGACTATGTAACATAGTCTATGATGCACGAATACTCCAAAATGGGCAATATATCATATCGTATCGTATCTGATACTTCACTTTTTATGTGTAAAATTTGTGTCCCTTGCGCGTCTACGACGTGTTCTTGCCGTATCCATGACGTATCTGTGCATCATAGAACATAGTTATGAAATTCGTTTCATTTCGGACAAATTTTTTGAATTATTTCAGTTCGTTCATTAAAACAAGCTGAATACCACCCCTCAAAAAACTCACCCAAAAATTCATTCCAGTTGAAACGAATTTTCCTAATTCAATCCGAAATGGATGAATTTTCTGAATTACTGCCCAATGGTCACTGCTAGGCTGTTGTGGTGACAACATTATTATATATGCTATATTGATAGGCCATAATGATGACAGTAATTTGTTATGTTGACAACATTAATATTTGTTTAATTATTTATGTCATACATACCACAGTATGAGTTGATTTAGTAGAATAAACTAAATGTATCTAATCATATTTTTTAGATATCTAATCATATTTTTTAGATTTTAATATTCATCTTATATTGTTATATTTTTTATATTTTCTGAAATGTAACTCTGAAACATCTCGCTGAAATTCTGATTCGGCCCAACCATTTCAGTTTGGAGGCCAAACTGAAACGGGGTCTAAAATGAATTTCTCAATTATGCTATGTAAACATAGATAACAGGACTACATCACCCACAAAATTTATAGACACTGCTGTGACTTGTGAGGCCAATCTACTATTGGGAGTCATAGTAAAACCTATTTATTGCCTATAATCACTATAAGAACTATCAATATTAAAAATCATAGTGGGCCACTATCATAAATGGTTGCTCGTGAACTCTCTACCCATGTTTGCTAAAACTCTCTACCGGCGTTTTTATTTATTTATTTATTTTATTTTATTATGAAAGATTATTTTATATGGCACATCCTTGAATAATTTAATATTGAGGTTTTCGTAAGAAAGTGGCATATTGTAGGATACATTCTAAGTTAGCTAAACACCTATTTAGCTGTGTAGATTATATTCTAAACTAGTAACTAATATAACAGAATCTTTAGAAATATATTGTCCCCCCACCCCCACTCCCCTCTCTCTCTTATGTGATATGGCATCAGAGCAATATCAAAGCTCTGTGAGTTTGAAGACAGCGAGAGACATCTGAAGGGTTTCTCAGTACTGTTTTTTTTTTTTTTCAATAAACCTCTGCAATCAGAAAATTCTGTTCCATTTGCCAAAGGATTTCTAAATCCTTCAGTCGCCTTCCCTAATGTGATTCGACCCTAATCTACAAGGAATTACAAAATCCAGCATGTGGACTGGGACCCTTTCGTGGGGTCCCTACAATCTCTACATATAATAGGGTTCAAAATTCTCAAGTTACCTTTCTATATAAGAGCATACAATTGATTTGCAAAAGCTAAAACAAGATTTATTGCATTTCAATGTAACCAGACATATAATATGGCTCATAATTTTTTGTTAGTTATCCTTTCCATAAAAAATCTTTCAATTGATTTGAGGAAGGTAAATTACAGGCTACACAAAAAATCTTTCCACCAATTTATAAAAATACATAACCAAAATCAAGAAGTGTCACACACTAACTTACACATAAGACTCATGAAAAACACCTCACATTTCCTATCAAAATTACACAGTATTCGTCCCCATTGTGTTTCATTACAGAAGCAGGAAAAGACTCCACAAATTTTGGGGAGCTTCCATTCAATGTAACTAATGTTCGACATTTCCAGCTTAATAACATCCTTCCAATAAGGAAAAATATACCCCATCAAGTGGAAATCTGTCCTACAGCAGCCGCCACATACGCGCGGGGGGGGGGGGGGGGGGGGGGGGAGGGGGAGGGGGAGGGAAGGATTTATAGTGCTGCACTTGGGAACAGTCAAGAAAGCACTTATTTCGGCCAAAAATCCCTCACTAGCTCAGTAAAGAAAATCCTCATTAGCAGGGAGACATATTAACCTTTTGGAATGTTAAGAACTAGAATATGCATTACAGATCTTTGACTGCAATTTAGGATGATTGTGAAAAAATACATTAAACACATGATGCTCTTCAATGTGACTGATATCACAGTTTATTTAAAAGAGATGTTTCTACCCTAGAAATAATATCAGCATTGGCGCCGATAATGAATAGAGGAACCCCAAAAACCACACTGAAACAGATAACAAATCATCCTGCCCAAATACTCTGATCACTTGGCATATGAGACATGAAAAACTGGAAACTTCCAACCAATAATTAAAAACTCTGCCAATCAAAATCATGCAAAAAGGCAATTCTGTAACTTACATATGTATTGAGCTGGCGTACAAAGCTGGAGAAATTGCTGTGCTTGAAGTACTTGGGCAGCAAATCTCTCGAGAATTCCATTTGATTCCACACAATAAAACTATTGTTGTTTCGACTCCACGACACCACAGAATTCGTAGATGAATCATCCACCATTTCATATGTCTTTGTAAGAAAAGGCGCCGGTCCCGCACTGCTCGGTGATCCATCCATACTTGAAAAGCATATACCTTTAAAAAGAAATCTCACCCTCCAAAACCCAAACAAAACCTCTTATATCTACTTAAACCCCACCAAACCCCAAACCCAATTCTCTGCTTCAAAAAAGATCTCAACTTTAGATGAGAATCTTCTCTGGTTGCCCTCAGAAAATAGAATCCGCCTGAAATTCAAATCCAAAACCAAGTAAATGCAATATACAAACCTAAAACCCTTGGTTTCTTGCCATAAGAAGCTACAAGTTTTAAATTTTAGAACAGAAAAAACACAAAGAAAGAAAGAACATTAAAAACCCAATCAAAAACAGAGGAGAGATCAATCAAAATGATAACTTTGACATTCTCCTACATGTATCAACCAAAAAGCCAGCACCCCATTAGGGTTTTAGAGCTTACCTTGAGGATTATTCGAGTAAAAAGACGTTTCTACAGAAAACCCAACAGGTTGAAATGGGTCTTCTTCCTCTGTTTTTCCTCGCTTCTTCTGTAGAAAGAGAGAAAGGTAGAGATGTTCTAGAACAGATCTTTCTCAGTCCGTATCCGTGACATATGACTATACTTCTGGAAGATCGTTTTGGGTGTTTTATGGTCTCAAAGTCTCGACTTTCTCGACAGACAGATTCACGAAAAAGTAGGGTTTTGTAGATTTTTTTCAATTCCAGATATAGAGGGAGAGAAAGGGAGACAAAATCTCTTCCCTCTCACGAGCTTCTCTTGCGGAAAGATTGCTTCTTTTTACTCTACTTTCCACCAGCTTTCTCCTCCCAACGATCTCGGAATTGCATTGGGGAAAATTAAGAATTGATTTTCCTCCTTCTTATAATGAGTCCTGACCGGGTCCTCTACGGAGAGAGAGAGACGCAGAGAATCAGGTGTGGATGTACATTTTCCATGCTGCCGTGTCCATCTGATAAGGTGGGGCCCACTGTAGATGGAGATGATTAGGACCATTAAAGATGTATGGGGTTATTGGCCTGGTTTTTATGGAATCTGGGGTCTCTGTTTGGGAACATCTTTTCACTGGGATTTTCTTACTTTACATAGAATCTTGGGGTAAGAGGTTGGTGTGATACATTGCTCCAAGTTTTCAAAAAAGGAAAAGTTTGGAATATGTATATCCATTTTTTTTGTATAGATTCTGTGGGATGGTTGTATGTTTTTTGGTAAATCTTTGGGGTGGTTGTTTTGCATTGGGATGGAGGTTTTTGTGCGGAGAGGATCTCAAAATCTGTGGAAAATCAGATTTTGCTGGTGTTTATATATAGAAATCCTCAGTGGCTGAACAGCTGGCATTGAGAAATATGTTTTCGTTGAATTCAAAGGTGAATATGAATATGGCATTTCAGTGTAGTTTGTGTTATTTGAACTTGTAGGATGCTTGAAATGGAGGAGTTCCTGTTCCATGCTCTGCCTTGAGTAGTGATGGTGATTATATAAATGGAGCACAAGTTGATTGTACAATAAAGATGATTAGATTAACTAGCAATGTTGGACTCTAGTTTCTTTTATATATTATAATCTGGTTTCTGGCCACCCTCCATCTTACTATTGCATTATCACAAATGTAGATGGCTATTAGTTGACAATCTCTAACGATAATTGCCAACAAGAATTTTCCAGTGTTAAGAGTTCTCATCAACTTCCATAGTAAAGGGTGGTTGAATTTTCCACATTTGACGATCTCTAGAATTTCATGCTGTTAAAATTATCTTAGGACACCTTTTAAAATGTGTTTGTGCAACTCAACTACTACAAAATAAAGAACACGCAGACCGTCGTTTCTCTTCCCTATTGATTCCCTATTGATTCATCAATGCATTCAAGCAACAGGTTTCAACACTGAAAAGTGAAAAAAAAAAATGTCTTCTTTTTTCTTTACAATTGATGATTTAGATTTCCAACCTAGGTAGCCGAGTTCCCTTTTTATCGACACCTGTACAAACGCATCTTAAGGTCAGTAGTCTTACCATTTTGGCAATGGTAAATAATGATGTTTACAAGCCAACAATCTACCGCAATGAATTTTTTTCCCTACCTATAATATCTGACATAAAAATGATTTTGTTTATTGTCTAAATGTGTTTTCTTTATTGTGACCCAGCAAAGGGGGTCAGTAAAGGGGGCTAAGACCCAAGAAAGAGCCCCCACACACACGGCAAAAAAGGTTGTACAAACCAAAAAGAAGTAGCACAGGTGGAGAAAGTGGCCTACCTAAGGTTCAAATCCAAAACAGCCAAGTGCCAACAAGTGGCCTTTCTTGTATGAATGTGTTGCTATTATGATATTGACCTCTACCAAAGAGTTGGAAGACAATTAAAGGCATGCAGTTATTAGCCGAAAATCATATTGAAAATGTACCTTGTTTTTGTGTACTTGAATACATGCATTTCCCTGAACAATATTGCAGCCGGCACCCTCATTTTGTTTTGTAGTTCTGTTGAGGTCCTGTTTCTGAGTTTTCTAAAGTGAGTTTCATATGCCAATTCACCAGATCAGAGAAAGCCATATCCATTTAAGTTTTAGAAACAAACAGCTGTAGAAGGTTTAATAACTACTGCTTATAAAAGTAAAACAGGTGGAGACAATTGAATTCATAGAACCATCATTCAATCATTCATTCATTGAATCTAATCTTTTCTGATTAAGGCCAAAAGCTGTGATTTGCAAAGCGTGGACCCCACCTTGAATGTCATGGGACCCTTCCTACTTTGCCCTTCTATTTAAGCAATCAATGGTCCTCACAAAGCAACTGAAAGATAGTTTTATTCTAAGGTCTGGAATTCTAGTTGAAGAGAAAGTAATAACCAAATGACATATTTCTGAACTAACATCAACCAATTCCCTTATTTGCAGTTGCAGTTGCAGTTGCAGATATTCTTCTCTCTATAATAAAATGCCCAAAATAACTCACGTTTCTATAAAGTAAGATTGGCAGAAAGAACAGACAAACAAAATGAGAAATAGCTCAACTGTAGTATCATTTCTTGTTGGAAAAACTCAGCAGAACATAGAAGACTTCACTTATACTATAACCCAAAAACAGATATGAGAATTTTCCAGAAATTCCATTGGTAAAAATAAAATATAGCCACTATTCATAATTAATCTACAAAGAAATTTCACCCTAATGTGGTTGGGATCTATTTTTATAGTTGAAACCAGAGTTGAAGTTTTTAGTCGAGGACATTCATTTGCATCTATCCCTCACCATAGGGTGAGGGACATTTACATGGCTTTCCCTCTTTGCACATGAACATTCTTTTTCTACATATGACCATATATAGCTTTTCTTCTTTTGCACATGAATATTTCCAATTATGTGTCTCTCACCCTATGGTGAGGGATTGATATTCTCCGTTATTATATGTATAAAAGTATTAGTGTTTGTGTGGGTTTAGTGGGCTTTACACGTAGGAATAATCATGTTGGATCAAAGACATCAAGGATACTCACATTTTAAAAAAAAGTTACTATGAAAGTATCGGTGAAAGAGAATTTCTCAAAAGAGAAATGCTAGAGTTTTTTGTTGAAGCAAATTAGGAGAACAAAAAAAAAAAAAAGTTGCCAAAATAAAAATAATTTCCTACCAAGCTTTGCATTTTCACACCTTTTCACAAGGGTTGCAATTGGAAATCCGATTACCTGAGAGTATATGAAGCCTCTGATGCCAAATAAAACTGAGAATAGGGACAAGAAAGAAATTTGGATATGGAACACTAGGATTCAAAACCAAAGCGTGTATATTTTGACCCAAGGATGTGGATCCAAAATTACTATATTCACTTGCTGAAAATACATATAGGTTTTAAGGGCCTACATCGCTTGAGCTATATTCACCGAGAGTCAACATATATCATTTAATAACTCTACTTATATATTTAGAAAAGAAAATTGAAGCTCTTTTATCCAATTATACTAAGACACTCTACAGGAGATTTATCTCTCTAAAAAGGATCAAAATTCACCTCGTACACATACAAACACTATATCAGAACCAACAAAAATCCCACTTGAGATAGAGATCTATATACTTTTAGATAGACCATTTATAGAAAACATGAATATATTATTTTTCACACTTTTTTTGGTAAAATATATATATTTTTATACTTGATCATAATAACAGGCCTGCTGTCACTTTGACAGAATTGAATTTTGGGTCAGTGCTAAAACATAAAAGCAAATGGTATGGGGGATTCAGAAATCTGATTTTAGTTGCCATAAAATTCTCTATTCTAAAAATCTTGTAAGGGTTTTTCTTTTCTTCATTTTTTCTTTTGATGCCCCAGCCAAGAGCGCTAGGACCTACGAGACCACCCGTGCACACCCACATTACATTGGGAGGAGCTACCTACACACATGGAAAGCGGGCGCTCCCAGTAATTGATCTCTGGACAGCTAGATAGGAAGTGGGTTATTACTCATCCAAGTGGGCAATCCCTTGTTCTTAATCAATGTGAGAGTTAATAAACTAATCTTCCTAGCTAGAAAGATATAAAAGAAGGAACCAAACAAATGAGAATAAATTGTTTGAAAATAAACAGCTCACAAGAGCAAAAGCTAAATGGAAGAAATTACGAAGTGCAGAAAAATGGTTGGTAAATCTCACTTTGTATGTCAAAGTGGGGCATGTGATTTAGTGATCATGATTGGTTTCCATTGACATGTTGGGCCCCACTTTGAATGGTGAATATATCCTGGAAGTCTTCCACGCTGGAAGACAATTTCCATTCAAACTTTTGCTCCTTCCTTCCCCAATAGGATTTAGACCATGTCCATATTTTCTTAGCCATCTATTTACATGAATGCCACAAGAGAAAGGGTTGGACTTCCTCATCAGAAAATTTCCTTTTGGTGGAGCCCATCATATCTGCAGACTGAATTGCCGGATTGTGGGCCCACTTGCATACTATCAGCCAATAAAAGTCAAACAATTTCCTCTGGATGATCTAGTTCAGAATTTTTTTAAATTATCCTCTTACCAAAGACCCTTGACTCACCCTCTTGTGTACCTTAATTAAATAAACAAATCAAATTAGCATATGAGATATAATAATCAATGAAGTACAGCTGGTAATTATAACTATGACTATAATTCAACTTACCTTGTTTGACCTACTTCCCTACCATATACGACAATAACAGTGTGCATGAGTGGTATATAGACCAAAAAAAAAAAAAAAAACATCAATTCATTGGGTGATCATGACAGAAGGACTTAAAAAGTTAGTGATTGCAATAATTAAATCAAGATGTTGGTGTTTTTTCCTCATGCTCTTGATCCGCATGCATTTAACATTTTTTTCATTTTGATTTAAAGATTTATTTGGTTGCAAGAATTCTCCGTGGGGAGATTTGTTCTCCTTCAACTTGATTGATAAATGTTCAAAGTACCAAATCATTTTGAGAATGAGTCTGGATCTCCAATTTCAACGAATCAGAGAGCACCAACTATATAGAGATATATAGAGTTGGCTTTCTCTTCTTAAGGGCTCGTCCGACTTTTTTATATATTATTTATTGCTATATCATATAGGTGGCGCTCTCTAATTCGTTGAAACAATGTTCTCCTATTTCGTTGAAAGAGGGATCCAGACTCTTTAATAATACACGAATGGCCATGCGGTTGGATATCTTGTTTTCACTTAGTTGGTTATGATTCGAAGAGAAATTTGTGTGTTCAATTTCTACTACGCTCATATCCATGCATTTATATATTTAAAAGCTTTTGAACATTAAATTTAACGTAATCCTAACACAAATGGCGTGGATTTAGTATCACGTACCAGTGACCCACCACGGGGTCCCATTGAGTCAGTGACCCTGAGGAAAGAGTTAAAATTCAATTCAAAGGTGTATATGGTCATAGCAATAATGCATGGGCAGCCAAATTTGACGTGGCTCACACGTAGCAAGGAATATATACCCTATAAAATCCAAGTTGCATATCAAGTATCCAATGATAGGCTTTGTGTGTGAGAGTCAAGAGTCAAAGAGTCTCCAGTCCAACATTTTTTGGTGCCACCAAGTCAACACCGGCTTGCAGAGGAGACAATGAAGGATCCCACCCATGGTCAGAATTTACAAACATCGTTATGGAGAGATTATGGTTACGAAAAGTATATTGTGGAGTGGGCTCTACCGAAATAGAACTGAGTATTTAAAATTATTTATATTGTCTCTACTATTGTCTGGATTTTTTTTATAAAAATAATTAGGTGAAGAATTTTAATATAGTTTTGGAGCAATCCGTCGTGAGTTCGATTTCCAAGAGGAACGACTCAACGTTGAAAAAACACATGCTACCAAAAGTGCACCGATCAAATTCTACCTGATGGGGGTATTGAGGAGTGGGCTCCACCCAAAAGGAAAAGATTTTTTCTCGGGGTATTATTGAAAAAATATCGATGAAAATAAACTAGTTTTTTGAATAATTAAAATAAAAAAATATGAAAATAATCTTTTTCTTTCTTTCCTTCTAGTCGCAATCTTTTCTTTCTATTTTCAATTTTGGGTGATATCTGAAAGGAAGATAACATTTGAAAAAATATCAGCAGATATCAAAATGATAATTTTCAGAATATTAGCAAATACTTGAGACAATTGTCCCACCATGGCCGTATTAAAGAACTCCATTCTATACAAAGACTCATCCAATGGTAGATTTAGGGGTTTTTTCCCCAAAATTGGAGGGTGTTCCAACTCTTTGAATTAGACTAATTTTTTCGGGCCGAGGAACATGGTATATATATTTCAAGTAGCTTAGTGTGGTAGTGCAGTTTCAAACCCTTAAATTTCGGGAGCAAGTCTTGATGATAGGGAGAAGTGGTAATTAAGAATGGTAGATCTTGTTCTAGACTTGAGTATGACCCTTGGATCCCACTCGATGGACCACCATCAAGAAATTTCTTCTTTTGTTTTTGTTTTCTTTTTTTTTCTCTCCATCTACTTCTCTTCGTACATCTTATTGGAATTTGTATAGAGCCATAAAGATAAACCACAGAACTGCATTTTGTACACATGTCAACTCAAGGGAGTCTTTTCCGAGGACTGACATTTACCGGTACCACATTCCTTTTGACCGTCAAAATAAGGGAGTCCGCATGCGCACAAACCTGACGGAGAAAATTTGATGTCAATTCAAATTTCAAAGTCTACATCCATCAAGAGTATTTTTTGGGTTTTTATGAAAGAATTAAACTTAAATATTTAGTAAACCATTTCATGATAAAAAAAAATAATGAAATAATAGTAGAGTTGTTTTTCTATTTTCTTTTATAAAAATATTTTAATTGATGACATTGTCGAGCATTAATGATGATGATATCGTTATTCTCCTGCAATTTTTCTTCTTCTACCATGATTTTAGGTTTTGATCTTTTTGCGGGTTGTTCCCTCCCCACTCAATGCTGAATAAGATTGAAGAAAACTTACTTATATTTTCTAACTAAGTATCTATCCCCACTTTTAGGTCAAAATCTTGTCTTTTCTTCTCTTTCATACTCTTTTTTATACTATATCTCATTTTCCTCATCTTCTTTAAATTCCACAAATGATTTTTCCTTTTTAAATCTCTCATCCAAATGTCACTGAAAAGCATTTTGAGAGAGACAATCACGTCCTCATTTGGAAAACATCAATATGTATCGGCCCAAAATAACATTCTAACATCAACTATATCTACACAAAATTCTATCACATTCTATAATATAAATAGTAACAATACCTACATTCCCTATGCCCCAAAAAACCTTGATATGATGAAAACAACCCATTAAAGCAAATCGATCAAAGTATGAGTCAACTAACAAAGAAGAAGGAGCACAAGAAATTACAAGAAGTTGAAAGATATCATCGACTGACTTAATGATTTCGTCAACTAAATTGATGATATTGTTAATTTGAGTATTTTCATTAAATGAAAAATGTATGAACAACTCTGTTGTCATTTCAATCGTTTTTCTTCATAAAGCAGTTTTATTAGAGTTTATACTTATATTTTATAAAAATCCCTTTTTTTCTTTCTAAAGCCCTCTACGACAGATTTTTTTATTTATTCTCATTCTCGAATTGTTAAAGGGCTTAACTAGTCGAGCCCGTTTAGATATATGACAATTAAAGGATTCCACATGATTGAAAATCATGAACATAAATGGTAAAAATTTGATATATCATTTCAATGAAATGATCATAACTCTTGGTTTTACGTCCCTTTTAGAGATCAATGGTTGTACAAAATGCCTCCTTTTTATGATGAATCCTAATGGTGAATAGTGTTTGGTGTGCAGAGTTCGGGCCTCTGCCAATTCAATAGGTGGTAGCATGGGTGAAAGGATTGAATTGAATGAGGCAAGCGCCCCAGTCTAGAAATTGGGTTTGTAAAATGGGCATTTCAAAAATGCTCATTTTGTAAAATTTCACAAAGTTAAATGATTGACTAACTACAAAGACAAGTTACCCTAACTTATGAGCTAACATATCTTTGACTTTTATATTTATATATATATATATATATGAAAAATATTTAAGTGAGGGATTTCCTCACCACACATGGTGAGAGACTCCCTTTTTAGGGAGGTTTCAAGTACAAAAGGGTGTACTCCTTTCAAATACAAAAGCCATTTTATATTTGAAACCTCTCCAAAAAGGAGAGTCTCTCACCACACATGGTGAGGAAGTCTCTCACTTGAATACCCCTATATATATTGACTTCAAATTTGATATCTAGTTTGCCCGTATTCGGATATTTCGATCTCCCCTCGTTCCATGTTTTATGGGGTTTCAAGTAAACCCCACTAAATGGATTGTACCCAGGAGAATTATATAAATGGTAAGGAGAGTTTCCCACATATGCAGGCTCTCTCAAGGGGCACCAAATTTTTTTTTAAAAAAATCTAATTTATTTTCTTATGTAAAATTTGATTTAATACATTAAATAAATAATGCTATGAAGTTGTTCAAAGGATGCAAAAGGGCATAGTTGTACATCATAAAAATTGTGCATTTACTTTTTCTTTTTCTTTTTTCAGTTTTCTTAGAAAAAATATCAACCCACCTATGACGAGCTTATGTTTGTGTTCAGTATTACCTCCAAAGGGAATATTACCCTCATCTCTGTTTTTTTGTATTTTTTTTAGAGAATTGGAAGATGGTAAGATGTAGTAGGATCAAGAGGATCACTCCTAATGACTATATTCTCACAGGTAAAAATGGTTTAAAATACCTGTAGGCTGCAGTGGATCTCATAATTGACATTGTTTTCCTAGTTGTTTGACCAAAGGACCCTATTTGGATATGAGTAACTCTGAAGTGGGATTAACCCAGCATATGCATTAAAAAAATTGAGGGTTCATGTGGTCAACCCATTTAGTTCTTAATTATACTGTAAAACCATTCCATGACTATGTGGTCAACAACCCTATTTCAAGCCTCCTAAAAGCCCTAAACCTCTTTTTCTCCTCTCTTAAATGATTGGTGGTTGGAATAGCTTTTTCTTCGTTTATGACTTCCGTTGACTGCTGCTTTTAGAAGGTTGTGTTGGGCTTTTCATGATCCAAGCTATATAGAAAATCTTCAAGAAAAAGAAGGGATATCGAATATTATAATAGTCGATATCGACTATTTAGCTTAAACTTAAAAAACACAGTCATAGTCGATATCGACTATTTAGCTGAAACATAAAAAAAAAATACAGTCATAGTCGATATCGACTATTATAATAGTCGATATTGACTATTTAGCTAAAACATAATAGTCGATATCGACTATTTAGCTAAAACATAAAAAACACAATTATAGTCGATATCGACTATTTACCTGAAACATAAAAAACACAGTCATAGTCGATATCGACTATTTAGCTGAAATATAAAAAAACACAGTCATAGTCGATATTGACTATGTTATAATACTATAACTTACTAAATGTAGTTTTAGATGGGGTTAACTAATCATTTTCAATAATAAAAGTGGAAAAAATAAAAACATCAATAACGGGACAATACAAACAACCATTATATTTTCATAGATAAGTTCTCGACAACATATAACCCCAAAAAAAGCCGATCGTTACAAAAGGGAAAAGCATGTTTGACACTTGTGTCATTCCAAAAAATGCTTCAACAAAATGTGCAAGCTCATCACGGCTACATCTTCTATCAGTCACATTAACACCAAATATTAACACCAATCAAAATGGACATGATGGCATTAACACGTGCATCCCCCTTCCAAAAAATCTCTTCCATGTGGAGATTACATTGTCCAGACGACTGCATCTTCTATCAGATTAACACCAAATATTAGCACCAACCAAAGAGGAGTTCACATTAACTCTTGCATCCCCCTTCCAAAAAATGCTTCAGTTGACTGTACACTGTCCAGAATGGCTGCATCTTCTATCACATTAACACCAACCAAAAAGGAGTTCACATTGACTCTTGCATCACCCTTCCAAAAAATGCTTCAGTAGACGTTGTACACTGTCCAGACGGCTGCATCTTCTATCACATTAACACTAAATATTAACACCAACCAAAGAGGAGTTCACATTAACTCTTGCATCTCCCTTCCAAAAAATGCTTCCACCGATTCAACCAATACCAATTTCATCCTTGGACGTCATAGTAGAGAGTTTTGGTGGGGAAGGTTTCAGCCATTCACTAAGACATTTCAAAAGCTCAAGAGTTCGGACATCTCAAACACATTTCAAATATCACAAATAGAGGGAAACCATTCACAACATTACAAGTTCATTGTGTCTTGACCTTACATTTCAAAAAATATATAAATGAAATCTGTTTGAAAATTACAAAAATCAATTAATGAAAACCCCACCAAGATTCTCTAATTCCTCTTCTCCAATATCTCCTAGTGAGCAAAATCAAGGAATGACAAACCCCACAACAGCAGCAGACTTCTTTCTCATGAGTGAGCGTGAAATTTCCTTCTCATTTCTCTTCGTCATTTCATCGAACACCTTATGCAAACTACCCCAACACAGATTTGTGGCTCATTGCTTCTCCAAATTTCTTATAAGATTCCATTGTATTTCTCTTCTAGGTCTTCTCCAAATTTCTTACTTCTCTCTCTCTCTCTCTCTCTCTCTCTCTCTCTCTCTCTCTCTCTCGGGCTTTATTTGAAAACACCTCCAGCTTGATATGGATACAATTAAATGATCGGTTTAAGGACTCCGAACTTGCATTCCATTCCGCGTGGAGATGGAGATGGAGATGAAGAAGAGATGATGATGGGCTGCGTGGAGATAAGGGAGATGCATGAGGGCTACGGATAGGGTGAGATGGAGGTTGATGGGAGGGAGATGGAAAGGATGAAGGAGCGGTGGGTTGGTTGGCCGGAGAGGACAAAGGAGAAGGAGGGAGAGGTCTGTCGTCTGCATCCTGGGATGGTGAAGATGAGATGAAGGAGATGAGCCGTGATGGGCCACCACACACCCACCTGCATACCCCCACCGAGATGGCTCTCCTCCTTTTTCATTTCTTTCTTTCTTTCTTTCTTCCTTCCCTCTCTCCCCCTCTTCTTCTCCTTTCTCCCTGCACTACCCTTTGCCACCCACTGCACTCCACGTCAGTGCACACACCCTTTCTTTCTTCCTTCCTTCTCCCTCTCTTTCCTTTTTTTTTTCTCTTTCTTTCCTCCTCTTCTTTTCTCGTTTTCCCCTCCTTCACTGCTGCACTCCGCCCTCACAGCCCCTGCGCACACCTCCATCTCCATGCATCTCATTTGCACACACCTACCAGCTTTCTCTTTCCTTCTTCCTCCTTCTCAAAGATTGTGATTTGAGATCAGTTGTAGAGAGCAAGAGAGAACAAGGGAGAGAGGAGGAGATGAACGAAGGTTCGGGCGAGAGCGTCAATATCGACTATAGCGCTAAAAGACAAAAAAAAAAAAAGAAACATCAATTTAGGGCCCATTCTGTTTGGCCTTTTCTATTGGGGTCAAATTCATTAATAGCCTGTTTAAGAGGGTTTTTCCCGTTAAATCCCCTCTTTTTTATACTATATCTCATTTTCCTCATCTTCTTTAAATTCCACAAATGATTTTTCCTTTTTAAATCTCTCATCCAAATGTCTCTGAAAAGCATTTTGAGAGAGACAACCACGTCCTCATTTGGAAAACATCAATATGTATCAGCCCAAAATAACATTCAAACATCAGCTATATCTACACAAAATTCTATCACATTCTATAATATAAATAATAACAATACCTACATTCCCCGTGCCCCAAAAAACCTTGATCTGATGAAAACAACCCATTAAAGCAAATCGATCAAAGTGTGGGTCAACTAACAAAGAAGAAGGAGCATAAGAAATTACAAGAAGTTGAAAGATATCATCGACTGACTTAATGATATCGTCAACTAAGTTGATGATATTGTTAATTTGAGTATTTTCATTAAAAGAAAAATGTATGAACAACTCTGTTGTCATTTCAATCGTTTTTCTTCATAAAGCAGTTTTATTAGAGTTTATACTTATATTTTGTAAAAATCCCTTTTTTTCTTTCTAAAGCCCTCTACGACAGATTTTATTTATTTATTCTGACTCTTGAATTGTTAAAGGGCTTAACTAGTCGATCCCGTTTAGATATATGACAATTAAAGGATTCCACATGATTGAAAATCATGAACATAAATGGTAAAAATTTGATATACCATTTCAATGAAATGATCATAACTCTTGGTTTTACGTCCCTTTTAGAGATCAATGGTTGTACAAAATGCCTCCTTTTTATGATGAATCCTAATGGTGAATAGTGTTTGGTGTGCAGAGTTTGGGCCTCTGCCAATTCAGTAGGTGGTAGCATGGGTGAAAGGATTGAATTGAATGAGGCAAGCGCCCCCAGCCTAGAAATTGGGTTTGTAAAATGGGCATTTAAAAAATGCTCATTTTGTAAAATTTCACATAGTTAAATGATTAACTAACTACAAAGACAAGTTACCCTAACTTATGAGCTAACATATCTTTGACTTATATATATATATATATATATATATATATATATATATATATGAAAAATATTTAAGTGATGGATTCCCTCATCACACAAATATTTAAGTGAGAGATTCCCTCATCACACATGGCGAGGGACTCTCTTTTTAGGGATATTTTAAGTACAAAAGGGTGTGCTCCCTTCAAGTACAAAAGTCATTTTGTATTTGAAACCTCTCCAAAAAGGGGAGTCCCTCACCACACATGGTGAGGGAGGGAATCCTTCACTTGAATACCTTTATATATATATATATATATATATTGACTTCAAATTTGATATCTAGTTTGCCAGTATTTGGACATTTCAATCTTCACTCGTTCCATGTTTTATGGGGTTCCAAGTAAACCCCACTAAATGGATTGTACCTAGGAGCATTATATAAATGGTAAGGAGAGTTTCCCACATATGCAGGCTCTCTCAAGGGGCACCAAATTTTTTTTAAAAAAAATCTAATTTATTTTCTTATGTAAAATTTGATTTAATACATTAAATAAATAATGCTATGAAGTTGTTCAAAGGATGCAAAAGGGCATAGTTGTACATCATAAAAATTGTGCATTTACTTTTTTTTTTTTCAGTTTTCTTAGAAAAAATATCAACCCACCTATGACGAGCTTATGTTTGTGTTCAATATTATCTCCAAAAGGAATATTACCCTCATCTCTGTTTTTTTTGTTTTTTAGTTTAGAGAATTGGAAGATGGTAAGATGTAGTAGGATCAAGAGGATCACTCCTAATGACTATATTCTCACAGGTAAAAATGGTTTAAAATACCTGTAGGCTGCAGTGGATCTCATAATTGACATTGTTTACCTAGTTGTTTGACCAAAGGACCCTGTTTGGATATGAGTAACTCTGAAGTGGGATTAACCCAGCATATGCATTAAAAAAATTGAGGGTTCACGTGGTCAACCCATTTAGTTCTTAATTATACTGTAAAACCATTCCATGACTATGTGGTCAACAACCCTATTTCAAACCTCCAAAGAGCCCTAACCCTCTTTATCTCCTCTCTTAAATGATTGGTGGTTGGAATAGCTTTTTCTTCGTTTATGACTTCCGTTGACTGCTGCTTTTAGAAGGTTGTGTTGGGCTTTTCATGATCCAAGCTATGTATAAAATCTTTAAGAAAGGAAGGGATATCGACTATTATAATAGTTGATATCGACTATTTAGCTGAAACATAAAAAACACAGTCATAGTCGATATTGACTATTATAATAGACACTCAGTGGATACCAAAACTATCACCGGTGAGTCCTGACTGAGCATGGTTTGGGTTAGCCTAGATCCAGTCCAAGCAACAATTATGGTTTGACTGTTGTTATATATTGTGCAGGAGCACAGGCATCTCTGGGCTTGTGGCCATGTGAGTGTGACAGGCTCGCCAAATATTAAAAATGGTAAAAAGGTGATTTTATTTTGGATTTCTTTTGGGACCAAATGGACTTGAAAACCCGAATAGAGCTCAAATAATGATACCATTAAGGAAGGAGTATATTTGAGCCATTATGTAGGAATCAGGATCCTTGGAGTGTGTCCACGCACGGTGACCCTGAGTGGACCACTAAGAGTCTTCCACGTCACCTAGCCCTTGTCTAGATGCATTGCAGGCCACCTGCGTGGTGGGGTTCTTTTTCTGTATGTAGTGTTGTCAGATTCTTTCAATGTTATTAACCAGGCACGAGGAGCTTTAGCTCTAGAGGTTGCCTTCAATTGTGAAAGAATTGGTTGAACGCTCCTCAAACGTTTCTTTGCATCCTAGGAAAAGATTGGAATGAATTAGATTACAGGGCAAGGATGGAATATTGAGATTAGTGATATGAAATATAATATATCTTCTCCTCATCATCATCAAAGCCTTGTTCCAACTATGCTATAAACGGTTACATGAATTCTGTTTCTCCATTCAGACTTATTCTGAGCGAAATCCTCAAATAAGTTGCAAGACTTCCTATCTATTTTTACTACAGGGCCTACCCATTCCCTTTAGTGGTCTATCAACCTACATGCCCAAAGTTTTTCATCCTGTGTTGTTGCAGGCTTGCATTGAATATGCTCAAATCATCTCAAAGGGATTTTTTCTGTTTTATCACTTATTAATGCTATTCCTAAATGCTCTCCAAAGGAAATATCATATATTAGTAAAGTGAAAGTTCTTCTCATTGATAAATTGGAGTTCACTGACTTCTTACCCAAGGATCGGATGATCCCTAGAAAGCTGTGTAAGATGAGGCCCCCTTGCCACTGGAGTGTCTCGGAGTTTATTGCCTTCTTCTACATATCTTACTTAAAGGGCAAAAGTTAAAACGAAAAACGAAAAACGAAAAAAACCCTTTGCTTCTCCATATATATAAAATGAAAGAGCCTCTTATAAAGAGCAGAGTCTGATTGGGTACTTTTCTATACCCCGTTTCATACAAGAAATATTATGAAGTTTCAGGGTCAGAATTTTAATGTTTTAAGCCTACCACAACCGAGTCTCAATATAAACCTAAAAAAGATGGTGTGTACAGTATTTGACCTCTGCTTAAGTTGTTGTTATTATTGTTATTTTTTGGTAAGAACTGCTTAAGTTATTAACAGCATAAGTTTCAGATGGAAGCCAAAAAATGATGCTCTACTTACAAATCTGTTTACATTGGAGAGCCTGGATCCCATAAGTGGTCTATTACATGCTTCCCGTGAGTAGGATGTGTGTAACTCACCGTGGAGCCCACCAAGTGATGATTTGAATGGTTTGAATTGAATATCATTCCCTCCAGTAGCATATCCTCAAATTTTACTTTGATGATAATGTGATTAATGCATAAAATTAATAATGCATGATATTGTGCTAATCACGTTATCAATCATCTTTACAATCTTACGGTGGGACTAAAACCCATCGAAACAAAAATTGAAGATAAGCTAACCGGAGGGGATGGCATTCAATCTTAACAGTTTGGATAATCAGTAGGTGGGCTCCATGGTAAGTTACACCCACTCATGGGAAGTGTGTAATAGACCACCAATCAGGGGATCCGGACTCTTCATTGGACTACAAAAAGAAACCAACATATTATTGGTCCTACAACTCCTACTCCTACCATCCAGTGTCCGTTTACAGAAACCCCCAACCATACTTCCAGCCACCAGAGATACCATTTTCTTTTTTTCTTTTTCCTTCTAAGGGTTTAAAAAAAAAAAAAAAACACTCAATTGACAGAATCTTTTGGTCCTTTCCACACCCCCCAGAAATAACCAATAAGCTCTCACCAATTTCTCATTCATGTGTTTGGAAAATTTTAGATTTTTTGTTCTTTTGTGTAATATTTCAGTTCACCACACAACACTAAACATTCTGTTAAAGTCATGCAATGCAAAAGAGATGCAAGCAGTGGCACGTCTATAAAGGAAGATGAAAACAGTCACTTAGCCCTTTTTGCTTACTTATACTGAATTCCTAGGAATTGACTGTAAAGGAATTTTTTTTTTTAATCAATGGAGTACTAAAAAGGTGGAGTGAATGAAGGGTCTACGGTGGACATATAGATCGCACCGAACCTCTCCGGATTTAATTTGCTAGGATGATGGATGAGTGATCATTTTTAGATCGCACAGAACCTCCCTGTATTTAATTTGCTAGGATGATGGATGGGTGATCATTTCCTACTGAAAGTAAGATGATTCGATACCGGATTTAATTTGCTAGGATGATGGATGGGTGATCATTTCCTACTGAAAGTAAGATGATTCGATACCTCTTGTCCATCTTCTCTTTTGATCCTTCTAAAGGCTTTGCTTAAAAACTCTAGAAATCCAGTTCCAAATTAAACAAACAGACCTTAAGCATAGGATAAGTCCATCATCCAGCAGAAGAGTCCCACTTCAATTAGTGTGTTAATTATTTATTTATCTATGTTGGTGGTTTTGCAATGAACTGAAACTCGCATGATTTTGGCATGTTTACAAGTCTATACAGCAAAATATACACTAATTATTAGCTATAACTTTGTAAAGTTCTCCATGAGAAATGAAAAATAAGTTTTGTTTATAATGAATAATCTCCAGTGTATTTTTCTGCCCTGTACAATTCTGAACCAGTTATACTTTACACAAACAAAGAATAGAGATTGTTGCAACGAAAAGCCGCATATCTACAAGCAGTAAAGGTTGCGTGCAGTACCTTCCCTGGCAGTTCTTAAATGAAGCTAGACCTTAAATTGAACACCCCAATCAATTCTCAAGCTTTTGGAATAGATCTGACAGAGAATTGTATAGAACAGCAGCAGCAGGTGGCCTAGGCAATAATCCTAGAAGAATATCCGTTGTGTTGATTGATGAACTACCATAGAAACGAGAATTTACTGATGTGCGGGTAGTAACTAGAGCCCCTTCAAGTGAACAGCCCACAAAAGCACCTGCAAAACAATCACATGGCAGACCAGAAGAAACGATCACATAAAATTTAGTGATGAAAAAAAGGACAAGAATTTTGGGGGGGACACATTATATTTTCATCATTACATATATTACGTAGGCATTATATGTTCATCATTATTGATATTAGAATCAGAAGGCAACAAGAAATGGTGTTACTTTTAATATAATGGCGTTACTTTCATCAGAAAATTTCCTCAAATATGGGTTAAAAAAAAAAACAGTCTACCTTTACTGCAGCTATATGTATAGCAAGCTGTATAACCCCCATCACCTGCACGGACATCAGCTTCAGCAGTCCGACCAACAATGCCAACAGCTGCACTGCAACCTGCCCCAATTGAGAAATGCACATTCCCACTAAATGTCTTAACAGAATCCTTTGTCCTCAACACAATTATAAAATCTGTCAACTCCCCTCCACCCTGTAGACAATTGAAACATTAATAAGTAACAAAATAATCACAATAGTTTCAACAAAAGTATAACACGGATGGACACGAGGAGATGCCAATTGGCAACCAGAAGAAAAATTTATGAATCTTTTAAGAGTATCAGTATCATGGCCCTATCATCAATGCCAGCAAATCAAATCCATTGAGGCACCTCAAATCAAGAGAATGTGTATCACTTTGAAAATCAACGCAGCTGGTGATCAATGATTAAAAAAAAAAAAGGAGAAACATTTTAAACCGAAAAAAATGAATCCTAAGGGAAGCAAGCAGCGTATTATTCCGGCAATTTTATGAGAGATCTGAACAATCAAAAAAGAGTGGAGCCATCCACTCATTTATTTATTTTACTAGTTCATTTTTTGACAACTAAGAAAATTTCAATGTCTTCAAAATAAATAATTTCATCATTACAATTAAAACCAAGATATTGTTCCAACCAATTTTTCCATCCACTTCATAAAATTAGGATTGGTAAATTACTCAGGCCATTTTCCTAAAATCTATTTGAATATTTAAATTTTGGAAAAGAAATTTGAGTTTCTTTTTTTTTTTTTAACAGTAACAAAAACTTCATTAAAAGAGACACAAAATACAAAGCTTAAAACCAGAAAAGAAATAGGAGAAGGGAAAAGGTACAAGAGCATTGTACTACCCCCTACCCCACTTACATCCAAGAAGGGAAAAGGTACCAGAAAAGAAAATCCAAGTTTCGATTTTTAACTTGGATTCTGAGAGAACCAAATTATTAGAATTTACAACTCAGTCGATTTTTGTAAAAACCAGTGGAACCAAGTTAACTTCATTTGGCGAGTTTTAAGACATTCCAATAAATTCAAACAGGGATTCCATGATCCATACTCCTGCATCCAACATCCTGCAAGACACATGTTAAGATATAAATACCAAACAGGATGCCAGGCAAATGAAATGCTTTACCTGAGGTCCCCATCCAAGACCAAAAGAAGATATGGCAGAAGGTGCAGACCATGAACCATCGTCTCTGCGAGCAACAACAAGTCCTGTTCCAATATTATACGTAGCTACCAATCCAACCTTCACCACAGAAAGAATTGCAAGGCCTTTTGCTTGTCTTAGAATTACATCTGGAATTGACTTTTCAGGTCTCATCAAACCCACCTGAACAAATGTTTATGGAGGCCGTAAGACTCTTGACAAGGACAATAATCAAGCTTTCCAAGATATTATTTTGTATGACAGATAAAAAAATAAATAAAAGAACAATTCCAACTAAATTTATCTTAAGGTGAATATCCCCTATTTCCAAGGAAAAGATGGACGTGCCAGCATAACAAATCAATTATGCTGATGGCTTGAGAAATATCAAGGTAACAACAACTGCTACTTTGCCATCTAAATTTTATGGGAATATGCAAGTGAAAAAAAAAAAAAATAAGTCCTATGTATTACTACTATCAGTTAAGACTTTAGCATAATGTAGTAGATAAAAATACATTGCCTGCATTTAAAGGTAGTAGTCAAAACATCCCAATTAAAAAGCTGCCAGCAACTTAACATATACTATCTTTCCAAAAAAAAAAAAAACCTTAACATATACTATTCATCATGATCACAACATCACCAATATATCGCCCCCTCCACCACCAACACCAATGCCTTATCCCATCACCGAGGGGTCAGTCAGCCTTTTGATTTCTACTTTCCTACTTATCATATACTGTTACTGAAAAGAAAATAATAATCCAGAAGACCCTTTAATTTTTGTTGAGACTTCACATGAAAGGGTAGGAAAGTGTTGTTCTTTAGTGTTCTATTTTGTTTGGAAGAAAAGCCTGCTTTAGATATTTTACACATACAGAGGCATTTTAATTTTTCATCAAGGCTTTCAAAAAGCGGTAGATCAGGAAGTGTCCCTGGCCATAGCGTTTACACCAATAGCACAGGTAGAGTAACAAAGTGTTCGAATGATGATTTAATAGTTTCCATTATTAAGATCTAATAAACTGGCATCTATGGTTAGACACGCACCAATAATTCAGGAAGCTACATTTTTTTTTTCAATTGCTAGATTTTTAAATAGATTTACCTTTTAATGACTGACTCATTCTGCAGCATGCTCAAAAATCCGAACAGAATCATTTACTCAGCATCTCACCTTTTTCACAGGTATCGACTCAGCATCTTTTACCATATCACACTTCAAAAGATATAAAAGTTTTCGGGAGTACAGCCTTGGTCTAAATCACAGTTATTGAAACAAAAACAATAGTGCAAAGCGCAATGCATTCTGATACAGTGTTTAACACCACGCAGAAAACTCAATTCTTAACATGCATGTCCATGAGCATGAGCGCACACACAAACATGAATATGCCTCGACAGAAAAGCATAAATACTCGAATAATGAGTCTTATGCACAGGAAGAGTACCTTATTATAATCTCGAATTGTGTTTGTGGCCTTGTATATCTCATATTCCATAGACTGACCCCATGGGAAATTTAGCCACGATCTCAAGGTGCTGAGGTCTGTCAGATCATGGGTAGGAAGTTGTGCTGCACGACTTACTTGATTCATTAAGTATGGTTGAACAGACTCAAGCCGGACACAGCAAACATCACAGACCCGCTGTGGATCTACTGCACGGAACTTCACTGGTAACAAGCTTTTCCCTTTAGAACACTCACTGCAAAATATGCCACCACAAAATCGACAATGATGCCTGGAACACATGATCGGATGGAACCGCACGCCACACAGCATGCAAGAAGAAGCAACACTGTCAGCCAACCATTTTGGTGGTTCTGCTTCAAGAATTTCCCTTGTACTACCAATATTCACCTCAGTGAGGGTCTGGGCCATTTCTGCCCACGCTTGCTCAAGGAGATAAGTTGATATCCATGACATTCTACATTTTTGTAGCTCGCCAGAAGCAAAAGAACTCATTTTCCCACGGGCTGCAAGCAACATCTCAACTACCACATCCCACATGGTGAGTTCCTTTTCTTCTCCACTGTACTGGCTCCAACCTGAATCCTCTTCCGGGAAGTAGCCACCATTGGAACCAAAACCCTTTCTCCATTCTTCATGATCGCTTTCTGACATTGGTGGGACGGAAACAGGTATCCAGATGCCAGTTTCCTCCTGAAGGGGAGTGCCATAATAAAAGAACCTACCTCGATTCTGATTACCTGCATCTCTCTGACTCCCAATCTCAGTGGTATCCAGATGCATATTGGCATTACATCCTTCCACTGAAGTACCTTCTCTACTCAATGAGTCATTAATCACTGTGGAATGACCATCCTCATTCTGTTTCTCCACACAAAACACCAGTTACATTTTAGCAAAGCCATTCACAATTTTAACGTAAAAAACCAGGCAAAAAAATTCTAAAAACGAGACATATGGTTAATTGTAACGTCCCATTCAATATTTCAACTTTCCAGGGTAAAAAAGATCGATCACCACCCAAATCTCCATCCAAAACCTAATCTTTGCCAAGCTCACAATTTAGGGTATATAAATTCACCCTTTCCTGCTGCCCCATCCATTAGGGCAAGAAGCAAATATGGGCCTTTCACAGTTTTCTTTCCAATCACAGTGAAACAAAATCCCATCTTGTACAATTTCATATAACATTCCATGTGAATTACACAATAAAAACATTAGCTTCTCTTCATTCTTCCCTTATAAAGAACAAACACAATTCAAGCACATCAACTATTACTCTTCATCTCACCAATTAACATAAAATCACAGCAAAGTGCAACCCTTTCCACAAGAACAAAAAGCGAACAAGCTAGAACCGAATTCTATAACCTAAACCGACACATGAACATGAAAACAACAAAAAAACAGAATCAGAAACATCAACCCTAACATCAAGCCCTAGAATCCAAACAACAAATGACAAATCGCAATTTCAAAACAAAACCACCGAATTCCCAAAACTACCTGCGAGGGATGAGATGTGTCTGCATCGAGATATCCTTCGAGGATCTGATCTGAAACCCTAGATTGCGAAAGATCGTGTTCTTTATCGAGATCAATTGGAGGAGAGAGCTCGTGTTCTTCCATTGAGATCGGATCGATGAGATCAGATGAGAAGAATCTCCATGGAAAATTTGAAAAGGGAGCGATCGAAGAAGCTTTCGAGATTCGTGTCGGGAGAAGAGAAAGAGAAAGAGAAGAGGCGAAGTTGAGATGAAGACGCGCTACGTTACGTGTCTGTAACAAAGTAAGATAGATGGCGAGGAAGGTATTATAAGGTCGTAGTTCAGTTCTGGGTGGGTTATTACCTTATACCAACCTGGTAGAGTTTGGGTCCTGTGGGTTGTAATTGGGCCGAGCTAGGATGAACTGGAATTCTTGATAAAGGGATTGAGGTTGGGGGTCCTCCTGATCGACAGCTAGAACTCCCAAGTTGAGCCAGGGGTTGGGGTTGGGGTTGGGGTTGGGGTTGGCTTTTGATTGTAGTTAAATTTGAGTTGAAGATGGGGCTTTAATCGAGTCAAGCTCGAGACGATTCCGGCCGTTCACGGTTAGGGTTGGCAAAATCTGACCCAACTTGTAGAATTGATCTGCACTTGACCCATATAACTTGGAGAATTCTATTTACACCACGAAAATAACTGAGCACACCCACTTTTTTTTAAAAAAAAAAAAAAAAACTTATTAACAAAATACCTATGACGAAAATACTCATAAATTCCGGACATATCTCATGTGCACGGATTTTCACGGCCGTGCACCCCTTTATGTGCACGGGGCCTGGAACTTCGTGCACCCCACCAATGAGCAATACATGCGAAGAAAGAGGAAAAGATGGTCGCCGGTGATGGTGGGGCAGAGAGGGGAGCTTGCCGGTGATGATGCGGTAGTTGGGGTTCAGTTGCAACAGGTGGGAGGGGAAGATAAGAGTAGAAGAGTTTAGAAGAAGAGGAGACGAAATCACTTAGCTCACCGGAGGGAGAAGAGAGGGGAGCTCGCCGGTGATGGTGGGGAAGATAATGGAGCTCACTCGAGGGAGAGATGGATGCCGGTGATGAGGCAGCTGTTAGGGTTAAGTCGCAGCAAGGGGTTAAGTCGCAGCAAGTGGGAGGGGGAGTTAAAAGAAGAGAAGAGAAGAGGGAAATAGGAGAGGAGACAAGAGGGAAGAAGGTGTTTTGGATTTTATTGAAAAAGTGGGTGGCGTCAACAAAATATGTGGGTACAAATAGGATTTTTCTATAAACTGACATGTACCCTACATGGGTCCGTCGATTTGGGGGTCGGCTAAATCTGACCTATAGTATAAAAAGGGTGAATATAGGATTGATGCATAACCAGTCACACATCCTGTACGGGTCGGTCACTTGGTTAGGTAAAACTGACTGCAGTAAAATGGGTAGAGTTAGAGTTGACGTGTATAAGTGATTTTAATGGGTCGCGTTAGATTCCACCACCCATGTTTCTAAACTGATTTAAATAGTATGGTAGCTTTATAATTTTTTTTAAATTTGGGCTCTTTTGGGCCAACTACTAAACTTAAATATAAACTTTAACACTTGAAACGGATTAGTCTTGTGCCAAACTTATAGAAGTTTGATAAAGTTGGTTCGAGTTTAATTTGTTGACCTATGCTGGATATGGGCTGTGTATGTTTGTTCGGGCTGAGCACTATTAGATGTGGGTTGGGTTATTTGACTTGTTTCGAAAAATGGGTTGGATACAAGTTCACCTGTATAATCAGGGTCAATCCGACCTATTTTGGCCCAACTCAACCTATGTGCCACCCTTACATAGGCCTATCAATCTGCCCTTAGACGAAGGGGCCCAGCTTGGGACTAAAAAACTCCCTTAAAACGAGGGTAGGGAAAGGACTAACCCGGTCCCAGCCCAGTCCAGCCCTTCCCTTTGACAGACCTACCCCAACATAGGCATAAATTGATGATGCAGATGACTTGTATGGGTGGCCGTGATTTTGCAGTCTCCTTCGGATGGTTCATCATCATTACAGTCTTGTCTCAACTATGTTGGGGTCGGATACACGAATTCTGTTTCTCCATTTCAGTCTATTTTATACCAAATCTTTAGATAAGTTACATGAATTCTGGATCTTTCGGATGGTTCTCGTGTCTAAATTGTTAAAATTGGCAATTGATCAAGTTGGGCTGACAGCAGAGGTAATGAGTTGGGCCCATCCAATACCAATACATTTATCAATTGGGCTTGAAGCCTTAGATTGGTTTATTAACCCATGATCTGTAATCTGAATCAGATCTAGACCACAGGTCAGTTCATTTTGAGTTCCAATGTGATATTGATTATGGTCAGATCCACTATATTGATCGTTTGAGCCCTGATTGATTCTATTGGATGTGAGTCAAATCTCCAAGAATAAGAGGTCCAGATTTAGGATAGATCAGGATCAAACAAGGTCCTGTCATATCAATGACTTGAAATTTTAGATTTAAAATTTGGCACTACTTATAATTAGGAAGAGGTATTTAGCTGAGCTATAAAAAATGTGCATTATTTCTTCCCTTGCCAATATGGATCACTAACACAGTGCAAATCACAACCCACAAGACTGAAGTCATGAATTGTGATTAGAAGGGGGAAAATTCTCATGAATTGTCATCCAACAGTATGAGAGGGGAAGGATATGAACTGAAAATGTAAATGCAACCTTACCTTTTCAAGAATTTGAATTACCATGGTTGTGTCCAGGCATTCATTTCCCAACTACCATTGACTCATCTTCTATGTGGAGATAATTTGATGGTTATTTTTGAAAAGTTACATTTATTTCTTCTATTTTAATCGGTTTTAGATTTAGAAGTCTTATAGTTCCTATGTATTTTATTGCATGACACAAACAGGTCTTGGTTAGTCAGTTATTTATCAAAATATAAGCGACACAAAGCTTGGTAGAAAGGCCAGCATGACCCGGCCCAAGTACTTAATGGATGGGCTTGGGCCAGAAATATAGACTGCCCATGTTGGGTATTGCCAAATACAAGCATGTGTTTCTAAAGTCGGATCGAGCATGGATATTTGTTCATATGGTCGAACTCAGGACACGAACACCAGCAAATTTCAATACAAGCAGGAATTTTTATCCCCGCCTTTAATGAAAATCCTTGCTTAGTCGAGACAATTTAAAATGTGAAAATTGATATGAAGTGGAGGCCACATTAATCAATATGATTAAAAAATTCCCCATCTTCAATCAGAGATGGGGCACACCAAATGCAAATGAGCCTCAATTGATCCACAAAAACAGAACATAAGACACATGAACAAAAAGAGTCCAGCACAACGACCAGGTGCCAGACAAATCCAACAACCAGGATGGGGCAGTGATGGAAGCTGGCCCACTTATCCAACAAAGATCAAGATATTTTATTACCCAGATATTTCCTCATTCTGCTGGACACCTGGCATTATCTTGATCACCCAACACAAGATTTTTCATTCAGAACCCTCCAAAACATCCTGTTACCTTTTCCTCCCAGGGAAGAAAAATATCCCCATTTTTGTCATGTTTCCCTTCAGCAGCAGTTGATTGCCTTCTTATTCTCACCAGCTCTTACCATTTTGGAGGGCAAATCCTCAAACCCTTGTGCCTTCCTTTCTACTCTATCCATTGACAGAAGAGAGGTTTTAGAGATGGAGAGTGAGGCCATGGAGAGAAGGATGAGCATGATCTTCAGTCACTTGGCTGGTGGAAATGAGGAATCAGTGGCCAATCACATCTTCCCTATGGTAATTTCACTTAGCTGATGCATTTCCCACATTAAATGCATTTTGGGCTTGCAATTGGTGTTGGGGGTATTGCTAATTCTGTTGAATTTCTACAATATTAAAGTGGGTGCTTTGCATTAAGTTGGTTTATTTGATTTGGGTGTGTTTGAATGCTTTTGTTTCAGTATCTTCATCTGGGTGTTGTTATTTTATTGAGTTTCTTGTATTACATTATAGCTGTAGTTTGGTTGTGTCGTAAATGACTTCAAACTTCTATCTTTAGAGTAAATGTGAAAGAGACCATTTTAGTGTTTCTTTTTCCCCCTTTTGGGGAGAGTGAATTAACAGAATTGTCACTTATAATTGGATATCCTCAAGTCCAAAATGTGGGCTTTGCTCAGAACCCATATATAATAGCATAGCTTATGCCAATTGATATTTATGTGAATGTTGGTTGAAACTTGTACAGTGCTGAGAAAACTCTTAAGATTAGAACCAGTTCTTTTGTTTTATAGAAGGCAAGCAATGAAATTAGTTTTGAGTTGTGGGAAGATATTTACTTAATCAGAAAATCAAGTTTATATTTGCATGTCAGCCATGTAGCAAACCTATTGAGAATTGTGGTAGAATTTGTGGAATGCATGAGGTAATTGCATTGTATGTGTAAACTATTGTATCTAGCATTTATTTTACAAGAACTTCTCACAGAGTTATTTACTATTCTCATGCTATCTGTAGGAAATATTTATGTACCACTGTCATTTAATGGAAATGATGCGGTGAAATTAGCCTCATGACAGTGAGTGAGTCTAATCACCTATTTTAAGAGGACCACCTCTAGATTGTCAATGGGTGTACCTCATTGGGGATTGCTATTTCTGGAAAAAAAAAGAAAAAAAACTCTAGTCAGATAACAATAAGCATCCACCTTGTAACTCTCACTAGATAAAAGTGCACTGTTACTCAATACTATAGGTGTCACTTGCAGGAAAACAGTTGGAAGGTGCTCACAGCCTCACAACCACAAATAAGAGGGTTCAAGTCGTTACCATTCACACACACAAACAGAGAGAGAGAGAGAGAGAGAGAGAGAGAGAGAGAGAGAGAGAGAGAGAGAGAGAGAGAGAGAGAGAGAGAGAGGGAGAAAAGAAGAAAATTGATGCTAGGATTTTCCTAGCTATTTCATTTGGTTTATTGCTTTGATGATTGTGTCCAATGGATGAATGATCTAATTTTAGGCCGGCCTCTAGAGAGAGGGCGAAAAGAAGAAAATTGATGCTAGGATCTTCCTAGCTATTTCATTTGGTTTATTGCTTTGATGATTGTGTCCAATGGATGAATGATCTAATTTTAGGCCGGCCTCTTGAGACACACTAATCACAAGTATATTTTTTGTTCTTGTTTATTTTTATTTTTTTTCCCTTTTATCATGAGACTGCCATTGCTGATTGAATTATATTGCTATCATATTTAATAGAGTTATGTGCCATACTACAATATGTTAATAGTAAAATAATGCAGTTTCTATTTATATAGTTATTATAATGAATAATAAATTTATAGGTGTGAAGAGGGAACATCTGTTCTCAAAACCTAAGGGAGCACTCTTTTAGTGTGTAAACTCAGAGCATAACACTGTAAATTTTGTGTTCTAAGGGAACATATGTTCCTTCTTCACTATTGGCAGTTGCTCTGTGGTAACCTTTAACATTTTGTTGCTCGTTATTTCCATTTATATGCAATTTATCTTCAGATGAAGTTTGTGCTACTTTACCTTTTTATTGCAGTTTTCTATCTTTTTGCAATTTCTTCTCTTTGATCTTTCTCGTGCCTGTATACTCTTTTGATGGCTTCTCTTACTTTCTTCAGAATTGCAGCAGCAGTCTAAATTTTGTGATCCCACGGTATGATAATAGGATACTTTTTGCACGTCAAAGCTCTCTTTCTCAGGGTTGCTTTATGCGGCAGGTTTCAGTCACACAGGTGCATACATATGTTTGTTAAATTTCTCATAAACAGCATTCTAAGGGAGTGTTTGGTTGTTTCAAACATTGCCTGGTTTCAGTATTTTGCAATAATGAATGGCTACTTGTCCCACTGTGTACATAAACATCTGTGCTCGGGAATTCCATCAATTGAGGTACTGTTTAAATGACTTACCCTCAGATCAACAATGAGATTCAGTGCTGCTAATGCTTTGGCACAGGTGGAGAAACAATGTCCAACCTTTGTAGCTTTGATTTCGTTATGCCTTAAAAAATGCACTGCAGGATGGTGTAACTGTTGTACAAACCACTTGCAATACAGGGTATAGCCAAACACACCATGAATGATGAATCATCCAAGGGTTGACTTTTCTGTTGCTTGCTTTGTGTTTTCAGAATTACAAGGAGGGTGCCTTGGTTCGGGAGGATTTACCTCTCAATTGCTCTAGTTCTGAAAAATCATCTTGTATGACATCTGAAGGACCCATGTTCTCTAGACCAGTTCAAACAGATTCAAAGTTATTGAACAGCAGAGAATATCAACCTCTGAAGCAGGAACGTGAGTCTGATTTGTCTGAGCCTCCTAACTTTGCCAGGCCAAATAAAGGAATACCTGGACGAAAACAACCATTCTTCAAGAAGATTCATACGGCCTGTTTAAGTGGTACATAATATTCTGTAACTCATATCCTGTCATGAAGTCAATATGCTTCCAAGTTCTTACTTTTGTTATTTACATTTTGTTGGGTTTGTAACTTAGTAGTAAGTGGGCAGTGTGAAGATTACTGCTTATAATTCTACTCAATCGTGCATGTCCGATAGTACAATCAACAAATTACAGAACTGTCAAAAGTTGTTATCCATGCAAGTTCATATGTTTTATTAGTTAGAAGCCCCAAATCAACTTGCACCTGGCCATAAGAATACTGGGTTCAACTCAGCTGAGCTTTAGAGGAACTCTAGTGCTCAGATCATTTGAAAATATGGGTTGAACTTGAATTACTTTCAGCCTTAAGTCTATTTATTTCAGCTGTTTAGTTAGCGGGCTGCATCTTGGGGCATTACTGATCCTAATCGCCACCAATAGGCCTAGGTGAAATTGCCCCACCAAATTATCCTAATAATTTGAAAGATTAACTTGAACGTGAACATTTGTGCTTTTTTCCATTTATTTTGTAGAGTGAACCAGGTGTATAGGTTTTTTTTTTTTTCCTTTAATTTTTGTCTATATATTTTAAATACACAAATTACAACTATTGAATGAGTCAGTTATCAACTTGATTTCATTTCTTTCTTTCTTTTTTCTTTTCTTTCCTTTTTTTTTTTTTGGTTAAAACAGAACAACTATGAGGAAAAATGGTGAAATTGATGAGAAAGTTTAAAAGAATGCAATATATATTTCACTTTTACAGTTGGTCGAGGAAGCCAATTGAGCTGAGTTTTTCTCTCTCAGTTATAAGTTATGAAATTTTATATCAACTACGTGCTCAAGACCAAGAAAAACCAAATAACTTGGTTGAATACTCATTGTTTTGTTTATTATCTCTAGAGACCAACATTCATCAGAGAAAATAAGCAATGATCATGTGCTTTTGGATATCATGGGGTTAAGGCAGCTATTTTGGTTTTAATGGTTTCCTATTATGCAATGATTTAGTGAAGAAATTGAAATGTAGGTCCCGAATGGTCACCACGAATGGATATTGCAGAATTTAGCCTCAATTATGTTGTGACAGTAGAACTTCCTGGTATTGGCATTAATGATACTCGAGTGGAGGTGGACGACTGCAAGTAAGATTTGTTCCGGACAATCTACTTATAAAACAAGCTCTTTTTACCAATACGTAATCTTTTACCATTATTTTTCTGCTTATTTGATAACCTGTGTTATTTGTTCACAGCCTGGTAGTGACAGGTAAACGCTCAACTCAGAGGTGGAGTGTGAAGAATGTTTCAGAAGATTCAAACCCAAAATATCTGAGGAGGGAGATAATGCAAGGGCCATACCAGGTTGTTTGGCCACTTCCCAATAATGTGAACAGAGATGGTGTTTCAGCTGAGTTTATGTAAGTTGTCTCTCTCTCTCTCTCTCATCATGTTAATTCCTTTTTTATTCCATATGGTGCTCTATTAGATATAGTATCTTCTCACTATTCCAACTGTGGATTGTGTCCTATGTTGTGACCTACATACATACGCATATGTACTTTCATTTGCCATGTCATACATATGTTTCTACACGTCAGTATATGCAAGACTTGAATTTACATTTTCATATAAAAAAAGTGTCACATTCCTGCAGTTATCATGTAATAACATGTAATAGATTGCCAAGTATTTGGATGCATGTGATGAGTAATTTTTAAATTATTTGTACTAATTCAGTTTGCATTATAATATTTGTTGTAATATATTAGTATGTCATTATAGTGTTAATGATTTGGGTTATTCAAGTTTGACTTGTATGGTACCTAGAGCTATATCCATTTTAAAAAGATCCTGGTTATCAGAGAAAAGAGTTAATCCTAATTTGTCTCTCTACACATGCTCCTGGAAGACTGCCAAATGCTTCTCTTGACCAAGTTGCTAAATTGTGCGCCATGCTCTTCGAACCACATATAGATAGGGTATAAACTGATTGATGATTCATTACAACTCGGCCCCTTTTTTTTCATGATTATTGTTGTGCGTGTGCGTGCGGAAGCGCGAAACCTGCGATTGAACAATCATGCCACACAAGAGGGAGATGAGGATTTTACGTGGTTTGGTAAATCCGCCTACGTCCACGGCAAGAGAGCAATGACTCACATCTTCACTCTCTTCCGAGTCTAGGATTTCAGATTACATCATATATATAATCTCTGCTTTCTTGGCCCCCAAGAAAGTCCCGGTACAATGACCAAAATACCCTTGACCCTAAACCGGTCTATGGCTAACCTAATGAACCACCTTGGTAAATCCGAAATACAAGACATAAACCTAACAATCTCCACCTTGGCTTGAATTTCTTAAAACTCGAGCCACCAGGAAATAACTGGCAATGTCTTCTCGTACCTCACTGACAGGTATGCACTCTGTAGTCTCTTCAACACTTTGACATGTTGAACCAGTGTTCTCGTCAAAATTCTCCACCTCAAGCTTTGATGTTCCATTAACGACATGATGAGTGTTTTCAGTATCACTCACTCTACAATCATCAATCTGCTCAAATCTTTGCACCACATTGTAAATCTTGTCACCAAGAGCATGTAGGATCAAACAGATTTGAAATCCGATTTCAGATGGCAAAGATGTCACATAAATAAGTTTCTGCCTTCTGATTGGTCAAACTCATTTTACAGCTAATCTCATTTTACAATTGCGTAGATTTGCTCGCAACGAGTCCGTGGGCACAAACGGATCTCAGACCAGACATTGGATGGTTAAGATATCTTGAGAACATGTTTCTACCGGGTTTGACCGTACTAATGGCGTGGTGTTGACGTCAGTTCTGTTGGGCTTAGGGCAATCTGGTCAGGCCCGGCCCGACCCGAGCTGGAGCTGAACTAACTCGGGCCTGAACTAGTCATCTTTTTCTCCAGAAGAACCGGCAACTGAGAAACGCTGCCTTTTTCTTCTTTTCCGGTGGAATGTGTTTCTGACAGCAGCGCAACATCGTAAACCCTTATCTGCAACAGTCTTTGCGCCTACTTGCTCCAACAAAACTTATCCACCATGGGGCCCACCTTGAGAAGTTGTCCGATCTCCTCTCTTCTTTCGTTATTCCAAGAAACCAAGAGACGGATCCCCTTTTTTCTTATTTCTCTGATGTTTTCCAATCACCGGCAATGGACACAAAGCCGATCCTCCTCGGCAATGATGATGATCGAGATCCTCCGTAACTTGGGCAACAGGGCAAATCAAGCCGTCTTCTTCCTCAAACGATGGTGCACTACAAATCAAGTTCCATGAACTTCCTCTGTTCTCTTCAATCGGGTAGCAAGTCAAATACCTTTTTTTTCTTCAAATCCTCCACCTTCGATCTGATCCAATTGAACCGAGAAGTTTAGAGACAACTTCTCTCATCTCTCTACCTGCAACAACCGAAAACCTTGGGCAAGGATTTTTCCTCTTTGCGTTTTGGATCTTTTCACGCGATTGCGTGACTCCAAAGATCCAATGACAATTATGGAACTTGATCTGTGGTGCGCCATCGTCTGAGGAAGAAGACGAAGAAAAGGGCTCGATTTGCCTCGTGGCCCCAGTTGCAGAGGATCTTGATCATCGTCACTGCCAAGGAGGATCCACTTTGTGTCCATTGTCGGTGATTGGAGAAGATCGGAGAAACAAGAGAAAAAGGAGTCCCTCTCTTGTTTTCGTTGTTGGGTTTATGTCTTGTATTTCGGGTTTACCGAAGTGGTTCATTGGGTTAGCCATGGACCGATTCATGATCAAGGGTATTTTGGTTGTTGTACCGGAGCTTTCTTGGGATGGCCAAGAAAGCGGAAATTATATATATATGATGTAATATTTAATCCTAGACTCAGAAGAGAGTGAAGATGTGAGTCATTGCTCTCTTGTTATCGACGTAGGCGGATTTGCTGAACAACGTAAAGTCGTCGTCTCTCTCGTATGGCATGATTGTTCGATCGTAGGTTTTGCGCTTTCGCATGCACACCCACAATAAGTGGTATCAGACTAGGTTACGCTGTGCGATTGATGGTTTTGTCATTGGATCTTTGGAATCACGCAATCGTGTGAAAAGATCGAGAACGCAAAGAGGAAAATCCTTATCCTGGGTTTTTGGTTATTGCACGGTAGAGGGAGGAGACAAGTCATCCTTGACTTCTAGGTTCGATCGGATTTGGATTGAAGGTAGAGGATTTGAAGAAAAAAAGGGCTTTGCCCTTATTGCCAGGTTGTAGAAAACAGAGGAAGTTCATCAAACTTGCTTTGTGGTGCACCATCGTCTCAGAAAAAAGATGAAGAAGAGGATTAGTTACAACTTACAAGAGGATCGGAATTCTGGTTTCTCTGGTACAGATTGTCGGAGAAGGTGCTTTGTTTAGATTGCCACCGGAACTGGAGAAGAAAGTAAAGAGCAGGGCTCTTGCTTAGGACTTGGAATCAGACAAATGGATTCTCTTGTTCTTGTTGGTGTCGGAGAGGACTTACAGAAAGAGAGATCGATAAGATCTCTTGGGTTTTCTGTTTGGATTGAAAATGTCAGAGGTTTTGTGATTTGAGGATTGCAGAGGAAAAGTGCTGCCGGATTACTTGCCACTACCTAAGAAGGTGTCGAGGACAGATCCAGATTTCTCAGCCAGAGTGGAGAACAACAGTGGAAAACGATCAGAACCTTGTGCTGCTTGTTGCTGGAGAAAGTTCAGACGCTCCGAAACTTGCTGCATGTCTTCGTCAGTGCCACACCTTGCTAGACAAGAGGAAGGCAACAAAGTTGTTATCTCTTGCAAAAACAAAAGGGAGACGAAGACTAGTTTAGGGTCGGTCCAGGGCCAGTTTCAGTTGCACTTCAGGTTAGGTTCAACCTAACCCATCCGTGCAGAGAAGCTCAGTAGCAGCTGGGCCGACGTCACGCTAAAGTCAGTGGTACGATCAGCAGGAGTTGCTGGGATCGGACGGTGGAAACTTCTTTTCGCGATATCTTCATCATCCAGAGTCTGATTGGAGATCCGTTTGAACCTACGAACTCGTTGCTAGCAAATCTATGCAGGTGTAGAAGGAGATTGGCTGTCCGATGGTCAACAATGAAGTTTGACGGACTCGATGGCAGAAAATTATTTGTGATATCGGAGCCATTTGGAATTGGATTTGAGATCCGTTTGATCCTGCGTGCTCTTGGTGACGAGATTGATAGTGGTGCAGAAATTTGGGCAGATTGATGGCTGTAGATTGAGTGATCTTGAGAACACTCACTATGTCGTCAATGGAACGTTAGAGTTCGAGGTGGAGAATTTTGACAAAAATGCTAGTTCAACATGTATAAGTGTTGAAGAGATTGCGTACTAGTTAGCAAGGTGCGGGAAGACACTGTCGATTATTTTCTTGTGGCTCGAGTTGTATGGAATTCAAGCCAAGGTAATGATTGTTCGGTTATGACTTATGTTGTTGGTTCAACATGTCAAAGTGTTGAAGAGACTGCGTACCTTTCAGTGAGGTATGGGAAGACATTGTCGGTTATATTTCCTGGTGGCTTGAGCTGTACGGGATTCAAGCCAAGGTGGAGATTGTTGGGTTATGTCTTGTATTGTTGGTTCAACATGTCATAGTGTTGATGAGACTACGTACCTATCAGCGAGATACAAGAAGATATTGCCAGTTATATTTCCTGGTGGCTTGAGTTGTACAGAATTCAAGCCAAGGTGGAGATTGTTGGGTTTATGTCATGTAGTATGGGTTTACCAGATTGGTCCATTAGACCGGGTTCAGGGTCAAGGGTATTTTGGTCAATGTATCGGGGTATTTTTAGGGGGTTAAGAAAGCGGAGATTATATATATGATGTAATCTGTAACCCCAGACTCCGAAGAGAGTCAAGATGTGAGTCATTGCTCTCTTGTCTTGGACGTAGGTGATTTTGCTGAACCACGTAAAATTGTCGCCTCTCTCTTGTGGCATGATTGAACGATCGTAAGTTTCACGCTTCCGCTCGCATATGCACAACCATTATGGTTTGCACCATAAATCATAGACCTTTATTCAGATTAGGAGCCGATGCTCCATGGAATGGAATATAACAGAAGTCCGTTATGCTCTGTTACAATGTTTGGTAAGCCTAAATGCCCATGTGCTTACATGTACATGTGCCCCATATGGGCCAGCTTTAAGACGCTTATTTGAGGCCCACCTTGTACATTCCCTGGCCTGAAGCTCAGGCCAGATAACTTATCAGGTCAGATGCAAATTTATGTTGTATTTTACTTGTGGATAATTTGGTCTGATCTTTTTCTATTGTTCATTCTTTGGGTCCATGTGACCCACTTGTTCCGTGACTGATCTACTAAAAGGGAAAATAATTTAATTTCACCGTTGAGTGGATTGGATCTTGCACATGTGCAAGCTTGAGAAGGCATGAAGGTCATCTTAGGACATGCTTATTTCATCTAATTGAATGCCTAGGAATTCTAAGACTTAAGTGGTAAATAATGAAGAATCAAAGGTAAACATAAAAAAAGACCATCAAATGACCTCCCCTTAAATGGAAACTGAATCAAGGGAGGTGGGAAATGAATACCAGCCATCACCCCAGTAATTCAAATCTTAGGAAAGTCAAGATCTCATCTTGAACTCCACTTCATATCCTTCACCTTTCTTCTCTTTAATAATCCTTCGGTGGAGCTCATTTGACCATAAATTCCTATGTATTCTATACAAACAATTAAGCCTTTGGATAAAATGTTACAAGTTTGTATTTCCAATTTGTTAGTGTTTTACCCTACTCTGGCCTTAACTATTTTCCACCGCTAGAATTATATAAAAAACATAAATGTGGTGGCCCACCGCCTACCACCCTTGCCTTCAAATTGAAAATTCCACCTTGCTTTGGTGGTCTACCACCTTGCTGCCTTCTTTTCCTGCCAATCTTTAGCATATCCAAGGATTGTGATGCCCATATTTTATGCTACATAAATATGATGTATTCTCAGTTATAAATATATTATATATTTTATGACATACATACATATACATACATTAAAGAATACAGTCATGAGTTAGCTAGTTATGCGCTCTACATTGTGCGGCAATCTCATGTTCTGCTGTTTGACTAAAATTCATTTTCTATCTTTCTTTCCCACGCTATGCACACTTGCCATGATGTTATTCTGCTTTGCCGGTGATCATCAGTTGTTTTCTTATATTTGTTGCTAAATGAGCATATTGAGGTGTTAGGATTTCATCTTATGCACATGAGAGTTAGGCTTTCTTCTCAAGTGTTGTACCGAAAAAGAAAAATTCCATTGGATTGGAACTAAAAGTAGCTCGGGATCGGAACATCTCTTAAGCATTTCTATCCATGCATTTCTAACACTGTTGCTTGCATGACATTGGCGTAGGCATAGTGCATCTGCTAATATTAATAAAAGTTTTGCAGTTGTCCAGCCTTTGCTATGGTTTTTTTTTTTTTTTTTTACTTGATTTAAGATATTGCCCAACCACATGGATATGGTGCTAATATAAACTCTGTATAACTGTCAAGCTGCCATACATTTCTACTGGTGTTACTGAATTGTTTTTGGAAGGTGTCTGCAACTGGTTCACTGAACTTAGTTGTGTTCATTTGTGCAGCGATGGATTTCTACAAGTTACTCTTCCCAAACTCTGAGGATTAGAAGGGTGCTGAATGATTATTAAATATCCAAGAATCTACTGGTATTCACCTTATATGCTACTATTGTATTTACTAAATATCGAAGCATTTATGCTACTAGTGTATTAAAGGTACGAGCGTGCATGTGAAAGGCACCTTAGTAGGGCCTCTTCTATAACTACATGGGATCTTTGAAATTGGACTGGGGAGATAACTCTGTTTATGAAGGAGAATGTTACTATGATTGGCATGTAGTAATAAGGGGGTTGGTTAGAGCCTTTTTCTTCAGGGTGGAAAAACTTGATGAATCTTTTCTTCAGCTTATGATGATGTTTTAAGCTACTGAAAGAGAGTGTAAAAATCTGATGAATCTTTTTCTTCAGCTTATGATGATGTTTTAAGCTACTGAAAGGAGGAGTGGAAAAATCTAATGAATCTTTTTCTGCAGCTTATGATGATGTTTTAAGCTACTGAAAGAAAGAGTGGAAAAATCTAATGAATCTTTTTCTTCAGCCAATGATGATGTTCTAAGCTACAGAAGGAAAAAAATAAATACATGTTTGGTCATGTTTGGATTGTGACAAAAGCTTCCACTCGGTGGCTATCAACCTATGTAAAGCAATCCTCCTCATTTATGGGCTTGGAATGGACAATAAAAACTAGCGGATTTATAACAAAATAAAATAAAAATAAAAATAAAATAGTTTTCTATAGTACAAATTGGTACTTTTAAATGGTATTTGGAGATATTGGCGCCTCATGATCATGGGTTTAAAACTCGGCCAAAGTTGAGTGTTTTTTTTTTTTTTTTTTTTTGAGAGACCAAAGTTGAGATAAATCTTCAAATTTTCTATGGGTTGCCCAAGCTTCAAACTGAGATTTGCAGTTTTTTTGTCTAAAATATTTTCATTTTTTTTTACTAAAATTGGGTAAAACAGATCACAAATTCAGTGCATGGCCTATATATCAGCCAATGGATAAATGTTATTGACTTTGACTGGTAGTGTTCAAAACCATATTTTAAACTAATAAAGAAAGGATGGAGCAGCCCCAGACCATCATCAACTTTCAGACTTTTGACTATATGAACATGTGAATTGTGAGATATATGAGAAATCAACTCTTTTATCCTTTTTTTTTTCCATTTTTCCATGTGAGCCATGCAGGCAACCCCTGTTGAGATTGGGCTGCTGGGAATTAGTCTGTCTTCTATATGCAAGTTTCAGGAATGTGTTCATGACCATCATTAACCAAATAAGTTGGGATTCTCATGACCACATCATCATTCCTATTATCTTCTAACTCAATACCCATTTTGACCTTGCCCAAGTCAAATTAATTGCTGATTTGAGTGTTGCCTAACCTTTGATTGATCATGCAAAAAAAGCGCGTAAATGGTCACGTTAGCTACTGATTAGTAAAGTAAGTATGCAATTTGGAGATCCTTTCAATAACCATCAAATGGAATCCTCACATGGGACCAGGCCCATGAAATTCAACAAGACCTTGTCTCTGCCAAGTTACATTCTGCCAGCTCCCCATTTAAGACCTTGTCTCTGCCAAGTTACATTCTGCCAGCTCCCCATTCTAGCTTTATTTTAGAAGTGTGGGGTTGGGGTCTGCCAAGTTACATTCTGCCAGCTCCCCATTTAGGACCTTGTCTCTGCCAAGTTACATTCTGCCAGCTCCCCATTCTAGCTTTATTTTAGAAGTGTGGGGTTGGGGTTGGGTTAAAAATAATGTGAACGCGTTTGATAGCAAAGGAGTAAACAGAAATATACTCATAGGGGTTTCCGTGTAATCATTATTTAATTATCATTGTGGGCTATGATCTAATGGAATGAATCAAACTTTTTTTTTTTTTTTTTTTTTAACTCTAGCCCACTTTACCCTAGCCAAGTGGGTTGGGATCCAAAAGAGAGCCTCCATACACACAAGAAGGTCGGCCACTCAATTGGAAAGGAGGCCCACACAAGCGGGAAGAAAGCCGACACAAGTGAGAAAGGAGCCTGCACAAAAGGAAATATGTGACGTACCTTGCGTTTGAGCCCCGGATAGCCAGGTAAGGAGCCATTCGTGGAATGAATCAAACTAAAGCAAGAAGAGGTGACATCAAAACTAAATAATGGAATTGACATTCCCACCTTAGGATTGGACTGCTAGTTAAGGGTCTGTCTTTTATATCCAGTTAAGGGTTTGTTTAATCCTGGATTGAGTGACCCTCTAAACAATTATTAATCTCTCTCTCTCTCTCCTTTTAAACACAGCAGATCAAAATCTTCAATCACGGCAGATCAAAATCTTCTATCCCCATCACTCATGCTTTTTTTTCCAACCAACCCCCAAGTAGTGGTTCATGAGGGCCCACTAAAAAAGTCTACAAGACCTTACTCTGCAGATTAACAAGACACCAGCTACCATTCTCTATTTTTTCTTCCCTCTCTATTTAGGTTTTTTCGATTGGAGGAGTGTTGTCTGGGTGGGTGTAATGTTGAAAAGCTTCAGTGCAATGTTTTTCTATGAAAAAAAAGAGAAAAAAAATTAAATTATTTTTTTCTAAGGCTGTTTGTTTGAAGGTATTTCTAATAAAAGTTTCACGTGTTTGAACATTTGACATGCATTTTCTATCATTCGTTTGAGCATCCAAATGCTATGTATGATCGCTAAAATCTGAATATCAACCCACATGAAATTTTTTTATTTGGTGTTCATTTTTTTAAATTCACCTTTTATCTTCATTTGTATTTATTCCTATATATTTTAATGCAAACAAGTATTAACTTTAAAAGACGGTATTAAAAAAATCTCCCCATAAGGATTCTCAAAATTTCAAACAAACATGCTTAAAAAAAAAATCCCTTCTCTAAACTGTAGCATCTGATTCAAAACGCGTCAAAAGATTCACCTTTTGTATTACTTTCCTTTCATGGGCAGCAGTCATCGATGTTGACCAAGCAACTAATTTTCTAAAGCAACTGATTTTCTCCCATTCTTCACTCCTTGATGTCTGGACGACTCGTGAACATGTGAAAATGGGTGGTATTGCAATTTGTCAAGGCCTTCACATCTTTCTTATGTAAGTATAGCGTTTGACTGACGTAGCAATGCATTAAAACAGCGTAACTGAACTGGAGAGAGAAGCTGCATTGACTTGGAACAGCATGTCATGTTTATCCACACTTCCAATTTAATGCATGGAAGATGATACATGCAGGTACTAATGTCTGTTTCAGGCTATCAGCTGTTATGTAGCTACATTAAAATGGTCCTGCAGGGATTTCTCTTTTCTTTTTTGGGCTATTGCCTCACTCCCATGTCCCAAGAGTAATGCAAAGGAATTGATGAGTTTAGTTTGGATTGTAAATGTGAAAATGATGTTGATATGCATTGTCATGTAGTTTACTAAAGGCTCAAGTTTTTACTGTAACTAGTCAGTAATATGTAACTAGTCATTAATATGGTATGAGAGGTAGTGGTCATGAGTTCGAATTGTCCGGTTTGTTCAATTCCGTCTATCCGTTGAGTTTTGGGTTTCGAGGGAGGTGTTGATATACATTGTTGTGTCGTTTAGTAACAATTTGAGCTTTTTATGTTTCTAGTTATTAACATGGTATCAGAGATATGAGTCATGAGTCTGTCTACTCTATCTTGTTTTATCAGTATGTTGGGTTTCGAATTTGAATGACTTTACTTTTAAGTTTGTATGTTGGGGCCTTTATTATTGGGATCACAAGTTAGTAGTATAGGGCCCATGATTTTGTACTAATTTAAATGTATACAAGATAGAGGATCATTCATTGTAAATTATAACTCAAAAGAGTCAGAAACATATTCCGGTTGACTCAACCAGATTTATTGAGTCTCTTAACAAAAACCCAAATCTTGTATATGTCTTGGTCAGGGATCCATCAAGACTCTGTCAACTCAGCCTAAACTCGGTCAAGACTTGGCCAAAATTTAGCAAATAAAGAAGTTTATATTGAGCTTTTACTTGCACAACTTGATAATCAATTCAAGACTCAGTAGTCGCTAAACTGATTCTAGCATGTTTAAAATGATATTCACTAAGATGGATTCCAGTATTCTATTCTTAAAAGGGAGAAGTTATCCAATTGATTGGATACCTTTATTTTTATAGGGTTTAATCCATGTGTCCCTCTTCGTGCATTAGCGGAGTAGCGGGTTTCTTTCTACATGACTGGGTTCTCTCGTGTGTCCCAACCCTCAAGGTTGTGTGCCAAAAATATTTAAATAAAAAATGTCTTATATGTCCTTTTTTTTCTCTCTAATAATGATTATATTAGAAACAGAAGAAGACAGTTAGCTAGTACAAGTATAAAAACAACCAACATGGGAAGTTTCAAGTTCATCTATCCCTTTCCTTTTTGCACATGAAGACAAGGAAGTGTACCTCACCCTATGTATTTGACAAGTAACTTTTATACTTGAAAATTTTCAATTATGAAAGTGTCCCTCACCCTATAGTAAACAACAAAGTCCATTGAAGGGGGGGGGGGGGGGGGGGGGGGGGACGGCGGCGGCGGGGGTGGTTTGGGGGAGCCATCAAGAGGGTTCATCACATCAAATCAAACAAGGTGTCCATGTATTGAAATCTAAGAAAAATATTGTACATTTATTACAAGGAGTCTATAGGGTTCCTCACCCTATAGTAAGAGATAGATGCACTTGAAACTTCGCCCAATATAAAAGAGGTATCAAAACAAAACACTAAACAACAAAGTCCATTGAAATGGGGGGTTTGGGGGAGCCATCAAGAGGGTTCATCACATCAAATCAAACAACGAGTCCATGTACTGAAATCTAAGAAAAATATTGTACATTTATTAAGGTGAAAGTCCATTGAAATGGGGGGTTTGGGGGAGCCATCAACAGGGTTCATCACATCAAATCAAACAAGGTGTCCATGTACTGAAATCTAAGAAAAATATTGTACATTTATTACAAGGAGTCCATATGGTTCCTCACCCTATAGTAAGGGATAGATGCACTTGAAACTTCGCCCAACATAAAAGAGGTATCAAAACAAAGCACTAAACAACAAAGTCCATTGAAACGGGGGGTTTGGGGGAGCCATCAAGAAGGTTCATCACATCAAATCAAACAACGAGTCCATGTACTGAAATCTAAGAAAAATATTGTACATTTATTAAGGTGAAAGTCCATTGGAATGGGGGGTTTAGGGGAGCCATCAACAGGGTTCATCACATCAAATCAAATAAGGAGTCCATGTACTGAAATATAATATAATATAATATAAAGATAAAGAAATTCCTTGAAAGAGTATGCAAGTGATCAGTTTAGTTCGTATATATATTGAAAATAAGCTTATTGACCAAGTAAACTAATTAAATTAGAAGGATATTGCAGAAAAGGATGGGAAATAATATATATATATATAACTGCCTGGCCTCTTTCGTCAGTGGTAAGTCACCAAACAGAATTATAGGAATTGAGGAATTAGTCATAAGGAATCTCATCAGCTTCCAATGCAAAATTATTGGAGATCTTTTTCTTCAAAGTCTGGGGATTTATTATCTTAAATAATAGATTGAAACTAAAATATTCTTGAACATAGAATGAAATTTAAAAATTGAAGAGTAAAATCTTTTGAAAATATCACAGCACACTAAAGAGATGGTCAATGGTGTGTAGAATTTTTAGAATGTAATGTGCAAAGAACAAGCAGCATACTTTCATATTAATCAAAGATAGGACTGTCAATAGACCAAGCTGATTTGTCAGAACCTGGCCCTTTTCATACCAGGTTTGGATCATCCTTAGGCCTGACCATTCATGAGCCAGCATCAGGATTCAGGCCTAAAACCATCCCATTTAAGGATAGGGTTCAGCCAAATTGTTATATATTATTGTGGAAGTCTTTCCATTCAATTTTGACAAATATGAAATTCACCATTATTATTATTATTATTATTATTATTATTATTATTTGATGACGGCGGTATCCTTGTAGTATTTGACCAAATTTGATGAAGATAAAAAAAAAAAAAAAAAAATCCGAAAATGTGATTGGGCCCCACTTAATGATTTTCATGGTTTTTAGAATAACATTTAGAAGTAAAATTCTAAATTGATTTTAAACAATTGTCATTCCTTCTCCTAGCCACAAGGGGTTCTAATTTGAAATTAACCACTTAAAGTGTTTTTCTACCTGTTCTTGATCTTAGCAAGCCTGCTTTAGTAGTGCTAATTAAAGCCCACAAATACCATGAATGGGCATATGAGCTTCGAACTATAGAATTTGGTTGGGACTCCCTTCTCTAATACAGCTGCTGAAAATCACCCTCATCTTTGTTCCCACATTTAAATTGATCATGCGTTTACATGTGATTAAAGTATAAAATCAAATGGGGTGAATCATGTGATTTTACAGCAGATGAATTTGACAAGAAGCTCTACTATTGAATGAGAAATCTTGCCCTTCTATGCATAAAGAAAGATAATAAAAAAATCTTGCCAATGGTAAAAAAAAAAGGCCAAAGATTTATTTACAGGGTTTTCAATGATAGAACTTACTCCCTGACTTCTTTTTTCCACTTTAATCTCGAGCAACCCTCGTGCGATTAGAATTTCATCATCATTATCATCATAACCTTATCTCATCTAATCGAATTCTGCATGAAAACACCTGCATCATAAATGCGGCCTTGTTTATTATTGCCATATATCTGTTTACCCTTGGTAGATGATCATGATCATTGGTAGTTTCCACTTTGAACTCTGGTTTAGTATGAACTAGTCCACAAATCATATGAGTACGGATTGATGACAAACATGTGACGTATGGAAAAGAATGGTAGAGCTACTATAAATATCCCCTGCAACCATGCATTTTCTTTTCATCTGCATTTTCGGTGGGTTGTTGAAAGCTGAGAGCAAAAGCTTTCAATGCACTAAAGCCTTTGAATCCTTTTTACCAAAAAAAAAAAAGGCCTTTCAATCCTTCTGATTAACATCTCTCTATATTTATATCATCTCCCTCTATCCATCTCTCTGTAGAAAAGAATAGTAGAGAGGAAGAAAGGAAGGGCACTGTAGTCAAAGGAAATCTTCCAAGTTCATCAGATAGTTGATCTTTGTTTGTATTAGTTTTTGGGGTTGTGTCAGTGAGTTTGGAAGAAGCTCAAGAAGAATTCTTTCTGGGTTTTCTTTAATTGTCTCTGATTTGAACTTTACTCAGAGAAAGTCCTCTCCTCTTTCTTTGCTTTTCTCTAGTTTGAACAACCATGGCTGAGATTGCTCCCGAAAATGGATGGCATGAAAGATCATTGGAGGAAGGAGTTGTTGGAAATGCAAAAGATGGTGGGCAAGTTCATGTGGAAAATGAGAATCCAATTGTTGCTGAAAGTACCAGAAAATCAACCTGTCTGCTCTCTGTACCATTTTTGCAGAAGGTAGTTTCTCCTTCTTTCCTTGAAAAAAAAAAAAATACTATGATTTGAATTCTATGCTTTCTAAGCTTTGAATTGTTTTGCTATGAAATCAACTGCAATTATTTCTGTTTTGTATTCTTTATGGTGATGGTTTTGCTTTGTGTATCTTATCAGCTGATTGCAGAAGCATTTGGAACATATTTTGTAATATTTGCGGGTTGTGCCTCGGTGACGGTGAATCTGACTAAAGGAACTATTACATTTCCTGGTGTTTGTGTTGTGTGGGGGTTCGCCGTTATGGTCATGATTTACTCAGTTGGTCACATCTCCGGCGCCCATTTCAATCCGGCCGTAACCATCGCCTTCGCAACCTGTAAAAGGTTTCCATGGATACAGGTAATTTTATTACAGATGAGTAGTTATGATTGAAGCTTGGTGAATACATGATACTTTCGTTGTTTGAAGTTATGACGCGGCTATAATTTCTTCATATACAATGGAGGGACTAACTGAAATCAAAATTATATGCAGTTGGTCTCATTTGAAGGGTTGTAAAATCACCTTTCTAAATTAGCACAAGATTCATAAATAAAGACTTACAGCAAAAATTCAAGAGATGAGATATGGGTTGTTTCAAGTTTTTATCTTTCTAGTATTTTAAAGTACTTAAATAAGTTTCTTTTCTTTTAGAATTATCCTTGGATTTGAAGTTTATTGTTTGAAAAATTAGCTTTAAAATTTTTTAATTTATTTTTTGTTAGTTAAAAAATGACACTTTTTTGAAGTAGAAAGTAAAGAATCTTTGGAGATCTTTTTGTGAACATAAATGTTTAAACAGAATTATGAATTTAGACTGGCTCTAAAATGAATCACTGAAACTCTCTCTCTCTCTCTCTCTCTCTCTCTCTCTACTATAATACTTTTCTTTCTTGTCTCTACTATAAAACTTTTCTTTCTTGTCAATCATGATTATGATATGATGGACCCGATAACCCAGACTTAATTTACCAAGTAACTCGATGACTTGGGTTGTGTACTAGGACTTGGTGTAAACACGTGCACCCAGTATAGACCCAATTGTCAAATAAATAGACCTGTTTTGAAAAAATTAGTGATGAAATCACGAGGCAATTTAAGATAGTTGACGGTACACAATTGGAGGATCGAGACACCTAAAGACAATTGATTTGGTCAGATACAAGGTGGAGTCAAAACCCAAATTTCTCTCTTACGGAAACTTCCTGGGCCTTTAATCACCTAAAAGGGTCTTGATTGAGGCAATTTTTAATGGAAAGTTTTTTTTTTTTTTTTTTGAAAGTCAAAAAGTTTTGGAAAGGTAAAGAATACAGGTATGAAAATCTCCTCTTATAGAAAGATTCTAATGTCTGATAGAGAATTAAGGCATTTCTTCCCATCCAAATCATAAAGTGAAGGCTCTGTTTTTATCCATGACAATACTCCCTTTGTTCATCTGCCCTTTCTCTAGATTGTAGTATTATTTCCTTCTTATCCATCTATCCAGGGCTAATGAATCCTAATGGGTGTTACAGATTACCATCTAAATATAGGGGTCACTCTTTTGGTCTTGGGCATTAGATTACATGGCATAGGACCTGATAATTAGTCTCCATTAATGGGTATATCTGCCAAGCTAAAAAGATTTTCAATGTATGTTACTGTTAGTCCAGTGTGTAGCAGTAACTTTTCTAGCTGTACAGTATTATGACCATATAACCATTTAATAGATCCATTGAACTATGTTTGGGTTGTTGGTTCTCTCCCTTTCTGAGACATATAATCAATTCTTTCTGATTGTTCTACAGGTACCAGCTTATCTGTCAGCTCAAATGTTGGGTGCAACCCTTGCAAGTGGAACGCTTCGCTTGTTATTCGATGGAAAGCATGAGCATTTCCCAGGAACCATTCCTTCTGGATCAAACCTGCAATCCCTGGTGCTTGAGTTCATCATCACTTTCTATCTCATGTTTGTAATCTCTGGCGTTGCCACCGATAACAGAGCGGTAAGTCCATTTTGAAGCAGAATCTTTAGAGTTTTTATTATCGCTAAAATAGGCCATTGGTGCTCAAAATGATCAATCTCCTGGGTTAGATGACCAGATTACAATCAGTGCCGACTAATCGATAAGATATAAATTCTCTTTACCATTCAGTCCAATAGATGGATACAAATGTGAATCTTCATTAAGTCAGCTGGCCTCTTGGATGGGGATACACCTAATTTTGCACCAACTTGAATGTCACTATAACTGATCAGTTAAAAGCTTTACTTCTCAGCATCTCAAAAAAGTTACTAGGAAAGATCTATTAACTGTTTCAATTATAAGGGTCAAAATATGTAACAAATTTCTAGGATTACTTTTAGGACTTTTGGGGTGCATTTGGCTAAAGAGAGGATTCCGTAATAGAGATAAAAATTGTTTTGATTTTCTGTGCGACCCATTATTCTGTTGTTTTATGCGACATATTTTCAATGCGGAAAAGGGAGAAAATTGAACTGATTTTCCTCGATAGAAGAGGATTTTGATTTTTCCATGGGAGGGATAGGAATGAAGAGCTCCTCTCTTGTTGCAACTACTAAGAAACTTTCTTTTGTTCCCTTTTGATGGCAATTGCAGATAGGAGAACTTGCTGGTCTTGCAGTTGGAGCTACAATCTTATTGAACGTGCTTCTGTCAGGGTATTATTCCCCTCAACTCCCTATGACTTCAACAAATTATTTATAGATGAAGCCTCTAACTGATAAGAGATTCATCTAGCAACACTAAACTATATGCTTCAATCAATCTTGTGTTTAAAGAAAAAGATTAAAGGTCATTTAGAGACATCCATTTTCATTTGATACTCAACATGGATCCTCATAACCCCATACATTTGTCTTTTGACAGTCCAATATCTGGGGCGTCGATGAATCCAGCGAGGAGCTTGGGGCCCGCGATCGTGGCCAACCGTTATGAGAGCATATGGGTGTACGTTGTGGGGCCTATATGTGGGGCGGTGTCGGGCGCATGGGCCTACAACCTCATCAGGTTCACCAACAAGCCCTTGCGTGAAATCACCAAGAGTGGTTCTTTCTTGAAAAGCATAAGGAGTGGCTCACAGTTGAATTAAATTTAAGAATGGCTCCTATTCTATCATGTCCATGGTAGCTAAAAGAATAGATTGCTAGAATACTGCATCAATCAATAGTGCAATTTGCTGATCTTAGGCTGTTTATCTAGAAGTTGATCATAGAGAACAACCCTTGTGAACTGATCATTTGTGTGCAAATGGATGTAGCTTGTACATTTGAAAAGAAATTCTAGCAATAATATATGGCCATTACTCTATCATTAAGGAGAAATTGTCTTTAAATTGAATGGATGAAATTGTTCAATGGTGGTTGCGACCAAAGTGAGCAGGTCTGCACTGTGAAATATACTTTGCAAGTTACCTCTTTTATTGCATTCTTTTTTTCTTTATCATGCATAATAAAGCAAGTGGGAGCTTTAGATATGATGCATGGAATAACACCATCAAATGTGGGAAGATGCAAAGGCGATTTAGGCTCACTTCACACTTTGCCAAAAATGTATTGAGGGGGGCCTTCTTATTATAACTAGTGGCCCTACATTTAAGTCGAATCAAACTGGTTGTTATCTTGGCCATAGTGTGTGACCCCTAATCAGTGACCATTGTGGCTCATGTCCTTTCGGTTCAATCCAACCAAAGCCTTAGCCTCTAGTCCGTTGAACAAAGCCTAATTCTATGTGTTTATGATACCTGAATACTTGTACGAGTTGACCAATATAATACTTGTATTGGTATTTGGTACTCCACCGATGTTTCTAAGAAACAAGTTTAACATCTCTTACTTATAAAGTCATTTATTTCATATAGTTCTTTTAATAGTTTTACTTTTCACCATATAAAAAAACTAGAAAAGGACGAAAACAATAATAGTTTCATTGATTCAAAAGTGACACCTGTATCTATATCCGTATCCTAAATTTCAAAAGTGAGGGGTTGTATTCATGATCCCCGTATTAGTGTGTGTATCCATATCCGTATTTGGGCATCATAGGTATGAATAGTTTACCTAGAAGGAACCATAGCAGCCTGAAAAATAAAAATATTACTTAAGGTGCAGTTTGAAAACTCTGCAACTACGGAAGGGTGCTAAGTAAATACAGAAATCCTGTTGCGAAAAAAAAAGAAAAAAAGGGCTGTTTTTGGAATTGAATTAACTAGGCCTTAATTGACACCATTATGGTCGCCCATAAGGCTAACTTTAACCAAAATAAAATGTTTCAAGAAAAATGTGTTAGTATTTTTATTGGCTAATTCATGGGTTGGACAAAACTCTGGGTCCATTGAGTTGTATTTTATAATTTATTTTAGAATGGACTGTGGATGTGTCGCCGGAAGAGCTGAAGTGAAGAATAGAAGAAAAAAGAAGACTGGGCGAAATCCCTCAGGCCCGATCGATCAGAGCCTCAGACCGATCGATCGATCAGAAAAGGCATCCAGTTATTTGGATGGTCCGATCGATCGGAAGCACAGTCCGATTGATCGGACAGCGTGCGCAGAGTTCGGGAAAGTCTCCTATTTTGATACGAAGTTGTTTCCTTTTGAGACTCTGTTTCCAGTTTGAGTCCTACTTGTGCATTAAGTCTAAGGCACGAATTTTGGGCTATTTATAGGGTGTTTCTCTCAACCTTAGAAAAACACACTCACAACTCTCATTGATTTGAGTCAGAGATATCTTAGAAAGAGTTTATTCTCTAGAGCCATTGAGAGACTATTCTGAAGGGCTGCTCTAGAAGGTTGTTGCTGCTTCTACTTTTCTTGTAGAAGATTGATCATCTTGGTTGACAAGGTGCGAGGAGATCAAGTAAGGAGAACGGGGCGCGGTGGATGTCGTGTCAGTGGATTCTTTGCAAGAATAACTACAGTCCTTAGGTCGAGGTACAGACTGAGGTAAAGGAGCTTGTGAGTATATCTTGTAACTGTTCGTGAACTCTTGATTTCTGGTTCGTGGTTTTTCTCCCTGGATAGGGTTTCCACGTTAAATATTGTGTCTGCCTTCTTGTGGTGTGTGATTGGTAGATAGCTAGTTCTATATTGTCTGATTGGTTTATTTCCGATGCATTGATTGATTAAATAGAACTAGTAATCCATTCTGGTAGCCCCCATAGAATTTTCAATTGGTATCAGAGCGGGTTGCACTATTTTATTGTGTTGATCCATATTTTGCTAGAATGGATACCTATCGTGAATGCACTTCAACCAATAAGCCTCCTCTACTGGATGGTTCTAATTATGCTTATTGGAAAGCCAGAATGGTTGCCTTTGTAAAAGCCATAGATCTGAAAGTCTGGAAATCTATGAGAAAGGCTATTCCTTGCCCACTGTTACTACTGATGGGAAAACCAGTTTTAAATCTGAAGAACAGTGGACAAAGGATGAAGAATTGGCAGCCACTTGAAACTCTAGGGCTTTGAATGCTATTTATAATGGAGTTAGCATATCTGAATTTCGTAGAATTTCTACATGCACTACTGCAAAAGAAGCGTGGGATATTCTGCAGACTGTGCATGAAGGGACTGACACTGTCAAACAGCCGAAACTTCAGAAATTGTATACAGCCTTTGAAACCATAAAGATGGAAGATGATGAAACTTTTGATGAGTTTAATTCAAAGCTGAATACAATTGTGAATGATACCTTTACTTTGGGAGAGTCAATTCCTGAAAATAGAATTGTGAAGAAGATTTTGCGGTCTCTTCCAGAAAGGTTTGATGCAAAGGTTGTGGCCATAGAAGAGAATAAAAATCTGAATATTCTCAAAGTTGAGGAATTAGGTGGCAACCTTTAGACTTTTGAAGCAAACCTAAGAACTAATGGAAAATCAAAATCCAAAGGTGTTGCTTTGAGAGCCTCCAAAGAATCATACAAGAAAATTGCTAGTGATTCTGAGTCTGATTCTGAGGAGATTCATCCCCGAGTTGCTGTTGAGTTTATGAAGCAATTTCAAGCTTTTATGAAGGGGAAGAAAAGTGATTTGAAAGTCCCTAAAAATTTTGTAAAGAAGAAAACTTCTAAAGGGATTAAATGTTTTGAGTGTCATGGTTATGGATACATTGCTAGTGATTGTACTAACAAGAAACCAAAGAAGAAGGCTTTCAATCTGACTTGGGATGATGATACTTCTGAGGAAGATGATAAAAAATCTGAGTCTGAGAAGCCTGATGCTAGCAAAGAAAAATTCATGGCAACTTCTGTTTCTGCTACTCCAATAGTTTCTGATGAAGGGACTGATCAAGATGTTAGTGAGTCAGAGACAGAACATGATTGGCAAGCTGAATATCATATATTGTTTGCAAAGACCATGAAGATGCTCAAGATGAATGAAAAAGTGGCTACAAGCTGGAAAGAATCTGAAGAGCAGAATACTTCTTTAAAAGCTGAATTATCTGAAGCTCTTACAAAAGTGAGTCACTTAGAGGCTGAAAATAACAAATTGGCAGATATGCTGACTGCTGAAGCATAGAAGTGTGACTTGATAAATCATGATATGGAGACCTTGAAAGCTGAAAATACCGACTTGCAAGGAAGAGTCAAGATAGTTCTTTCTGAGTTGGATACAAGCAAGGCTTCACTAAACAGGATGAATGCTGGGTCTAAAAAACTTGATAACATCCTGTGTAGTCAAAAGGCAAAGAATAACATGCATGACATTGGCTACGCTGACGGAGCATGTACATCAAAAGCCAAAGGTAATAATTGTTTTGTTCAAAACTCAGTTGTTACTAATTCTGTTGGTCATGTTACAAATACAGATGCTAAGAAGAAGAATGTGCCACGTCCTGAACGTATACCCACTTGTCATCACTGTGGAATTAAAGGACACATTCGACCCCATTGCAATAAGCTGGGAAAGTCTCCAAACCAAAAGCAATAGAAAAAGCAGAAGGAAGTGTCACATATGAAAACCAAAGCTGTCTGGGTCAAGAAAGAAGACATTCCATCTGTATTGGTACACACTATGCTGAACTATCTGAAAATGCAAGTGTGTGTGCCAAAGCCTCATCACCCCTGATCTACAAGATCAAACCCCCACCCCAGTGCTGATACGAAGATCATCTTGAGGGGGAGTCTATGTAGGGGGAGCTGCAGAATCCAGATTGACAGAAGCTGCTTGAAAAAAATTATTTGTCAATTGTGGACAAAAAGGGGGAGAATACTGAAGCCAGGGGGAGAAACAAGCAAAGATCTACAGATGCTGCTGTTTTTTGACAATTCAATGTATTTTGGGTTTTTCTCTTGGGTAGATCATTTGTATTGTTCTAGGGAGTTTTGTCCATGAATTGCCAAAGGGGGAGATTGTTAATATTTTTATTGGCTAATTCATGGGTTGGACAAAACTCTGGGTCCATTGAGTTGTATTTTATAATTTATTTTAGAATGGACTGTGGATGTGTCGCCGGAAGAGCTGAAGTGAAGAATAGAAGAAAAAAGAAGACCGGGCGAAATCCCTCAGGCCAGATCGATCGGAGCCTCAGACCGATCGATCGGTCAGAAAAGGCATCCAATTATTTGGATGGTCCGATCGTTCGGAAGCACAGTCCGATTGATCGGACAGCGTGCGCAGAGTTCGGGAAAGTCTCATATTTTGATACGAAGTTGTTTCCTTTTGAGACTCTGTTTCCAGTTTGAGTCCTACTTGTGCACTAAGTCTAAGGCACGAATTTTGGGCTATTTATAGGGTGTTTCTCTCAACCCTAGAAAAACACACTCACAACTCTCATTGATTTGAGTCAGAGATATCTTAGAGAGAGTTTATTCTCTAGAGCCATTGAGAGACTATTCTGAAGGGCTGCTCTAGAAGGTTGTTGCTGCTTCTACTTTTCTTGTATAAGATTGATCATCTACAGTCCTTAGGTCGAGGTACAGACTGAGGTAAAGGAGCTTGTGAGTATATCTTGTAACTGTTCGTGAACTCTTGATTTCTGGTTCATGGTTTTTCTCCCTGGATAGGGTTTCCACGTTAAATATTGTGTCTGCCTTCTTGTGGTGTGTGATTGGTAGATAGCTAGTTCTATATTGTCTGATTGGTTTATTTCCGCTGCATTGATTGGTTAAATAGAACTAGTAATCCATTCTGGTAGCCCCCATAGAATTTTCAAAATGCAAGGTGTGTGGGCCCACATGTAACACCCAATACAAGTCTGGTTTTCCTGATTTGGAGCTTCTTCTCAATGAGTCATTATATTTATTTAGCAATACTAATCATAGTATGATTAGAGAAAATCTTTCTAAAATCATTTAGAAAAGTTTCTTTAGAAGCTTATGGACTTTGAAGCACTATGTAGAACTGTTGTGTATGTGTGAGCAGTACTGCGGCTTGTCTTGTTTTAGCCTTTTATTCATTAAGGATTCTGTAATGCAGAAAACAGTCCTTGAGGGCTGTATTATTATGGATTTAATCTGAGTTTATTGATAATATAGCTTGGATTCTTTTCTTGTGGGTGATTAACCTTGCTGGATTTTCCTTTATTTGTCATTTTTTGGCATCATTTTGGAAGTAATGAGGTTGAGAAACAGGTGCTAAGCCATGATAGTGTCACTTAAAACCACTTTCAAATCACTGCAGCAATGTTGCATTTTGCAAAGACGACTGGCCAAGGCTTATCCATGTGCAGCCCATTTATTGATTCAATCTGATACAGGTCCCATTAAAATGAAATAGGGCGCTATTGATGCTAGACCATGATAATATTCAAGGCAATCCATTGGGCTTGAAATTAGGGCTGAGAACAGCATATTAGTCCAGCACCAGACCATGGCTTTAAAACCCAGCCAAAACCAAGTCCTCTCACCATGGCCATGGGCGTGTTACCAATTTTGCATTCAGCCTGAAACTTAAAATGTGTATTGAAACTCCATCTTTGCATTCTATTCTCTTAGATATTTACATCAAAAAGGATATCCTATTCTAGAGCCATGTCCAACTTCATGGCTGTGTGAGGTGTTTTCCTAAGAATAGGATTAAGTTAGTCTCGGTAGCGGTACAAGCTCAGCCCGTCTCGATCTCGGTATCCATGTTCGGCCACAGCCCCAAGATCCATCTAGCTTGGTAACGGTACCAGTCAGACATCTCATCTCAGCTCGGCAAACAGTGTCAGCTTACGCCAAGCTTGAGCCAGTCTCGGTAAGGGTATCGACTGGGATCATCTCGGTCTCGGTATAAGGTACCTCGACAGTAGTGCCAGGATGTATCCGAGCCTGGCCTCAATGCCATCCTCGGCTTGGTCCGTCCACAGGGATGGGTACTAGGCCATCATTATACTTCCATGAAGTTACTGCTACGTACTGACAGACAAGATAGGCGCCGGATAAGTGGTCAGGTGTCTCCTTGATCGATCACATCCACGTTAATTCCAGGGGTCATCTATTGATTCGACTTGATGGTTTCTCCACCTATCCCCAGCAAGGGTGTTCCAGGTGAAATCTCTATATATAGAGGGATTCCAATTCCTTCTCAGGTACGCCAAGCCTTAATACGCCATATTACACATTGCATAACGCGTTACAAAACGCTATGCAAAAGAGTATACTTGCCTCTCTTCTCCATCCTTTGTTCTGTGATAGCACTAACTCAGGCATCAAAGAGCATTCGGTTGATGGCAGCTAGGGTCTCTGATCTCTATTTCTCCTTTCCTTTTAGGTCCTAAGGCGATCTATCTTCCCCAAAGAAGCTTACACAGCAAATCATAAGTCTTTCACTAACCTAATTTGAGTCCTTAACTTTTAGGCACTCACAATTGGCGCCGTCTATGGGAAAATGATCGAAAAAGTCGTGGCTCTAGCAGCGGCAAAGGACCTGCAAAGCTTGGCCACCATCATCGACAACCCCCTGTCGAACTAGTTCCACGGGAAGTCTGATGCGACAAGCATGGAACGACCTATAACTCAGATAGGTTCATCGGTAAAAGGGGTGACAACACCTCCTCAGCAAAGCGCTCCTCTACCAGAACACACCCAACAGAGTGCTGTCCTGCTGGAGACTCCCCTGCGGAGCGAAAGTCCCAGCAACAACCGGGTCTTGTCATTTCTTCCACCAAATGGATCGCAACAGCGATAATGATGAAGATCCATCCCTTGTTGGTACCAGGGCCCACAGCCGCGACCCTTACATCTTTCAGAGCAAGCTTCTCTGCTAGCCGGCAAGCTTCGAAAGAACCTCCTCCGGATCCCCTTAGTCACTGTGAAAGCACTGATCGACAGGGCGAACCAAGACAAAGCTCGAGCTCAAGCTCACAAGAACTTTAAATCCCTGGCGGGACCCCTCCCCCAGAAAAGAGAATGGAGGTCACGGAAACGGTTCCTTAACTCGCCATACCAATCTTCATCCTCAAGTCCTAGTTCGGTGATAGCGCCAGCCACAACTCGGACAACTCCAACCGCGACAGCTTCGGCAGTGGCCTATGCAATATCACCAGCCATGACTCAGGTAGAAGTGTAACCCAGCAGAAGTTTCAGCTATGGCTTCTGTGACAGCACTGAACCACTGTTCAGCTCCTTCAGCTGCTAGTTCCAGCAGCGGCCTTGGTGATAACACCAACTGCTGCTCGGACAATCTCGACCTTGACAGCTTCAACAACGGCCTCGGTGATGGCACCAGCCTTAGCTCGGACGATTCCGGTCTTCAGAGCTCCAGCAGTAGCCTCGGTGATAACACCGGCCTCTGCTACGCAACTTTAACGTCGGGCCTCAGTGACAACACTAACATCGACTTACAGAGCTCCGACAATGGCCCCGGTGTAAGACCCCGACCCGAGTGAACCCGATTAGTGCTAATTAAGTTGCGTGTTAGTGCTAAGCTTGATTAGTATTTTTGGCTAAGTTGGGTTTGGAGTAGCTTTTGATATAGTTTTGGGGATTTTGATTTGCTTTGTGTTAGCAGGGCCCTTTGGGGGTTCCTTTTTATGACATTGCATATGTTTGAGGATTTATCGGAGGTTTTTACATTCATGATTTTAATCCCGTTTTATTCGTTTTGATGATCCCTGCAACTTTCATGTTGATCCCGATTCCGTTTGAGATCCCGAAACCCGATTTCATAGCCTTGAGGGCAAAACAGTCATTGCACACAAAATCTGTACCAAAAACTTGATATTCCCAAAACCCGCGAAACATATACTTTTTGGAAACTAGATATTTCGACGAACATTTCTTCCTTCTTCGTCGAATTCATCCGAGGACCCGAGAGAGATGATTTTAGCCAAACTAGTTCCTTAAGTTGTGGGACCCAACCTCTCAATTGTTAACAAAGGAGACCCTTCCCCTTCCTTTTCCATTTTCATTTTCCAGCACAAGAGGAGAGTCTAGGGTTTTCTTGCTTTCTCTTCTTCTTTTTGCTTCTCCATCTCAAATCCTCACCAATCTTGCACCAAACTCGAAATGGAGATCACCAACCTCTTCCTCATCTAGCAAGGTTCACTTTGATACCTTTTGTAGAAGAATCCATCAACTTTGAGACTCCCTTTGAGATAACTCTCTTCATTTGAAGGTCATCCAAGTAAGTAATCCTCCCCATCTCCTAGATTAGTGTTCCTCTAGCCCTTGAGAAGCTACATTTGCATTATTGTAAGTTCTTTCATTCTCATTCTTTGTGTAACCCATTTTAGGGTTTGTTTTGGGGATTTTGTTATAGCTTGGACCTTTGGCTTGAAAGAGTATAGGAGTTTGATTTCTTGAATTGAAGACACAAGGCAAGTGGATGTTTTGACTTTTATAAGCTTTCAATGATTTTGGAAATTTCCACTCATGCCTATTTATTACATTAGTTTGAAATAAATGCCATGATAGAGCTTTGGTAGTGCATTTATGTCTTTTAAAGTGTATTGGTGAATGTCATTTAATTTCTTCTTGCTTATATCAAAGGTACCCTATTGTGAAATGGTTTCCTTCTTTCTTTAATTTCATTGGATTTGATGTTGATGGATGAGGTGATGGAATGAACCCATATTAGAGTTTTGGAGAAGTGTAGATAGAGGCATTGGAGGAGCTCTTAGCTCAATATTATTACAGGGGCTAAGTGGAAGTGGAGAGAATGGTTTTGAGGAGGAGAAGGGCTCAAATCTGAACACAGTGGGTGTTTCCCGCACCTGGCGGTCAGCCTGCAGTCACCCAGCGGCTAGCCGCCTGTAACCGCCAGATAGCCGAAAAGTCACGGTTGCTTTTCCAGAGAGCACACTTCTCCACCTGAAAACTAGGTCAGCTCGCTGGCTAACCGCCGAACACATTGGCGGCTAACCGCCATATAACCGCACTTGGCGATCAGCTTTCTAGTAAGCTGCATTTCTGCAGCCCAGCCGCGGTCAGCCAGCGGCTAGCCGCCTGTCCCAGCGGCGGCTAACCGACAGCTGACCGCCAGGTAACCGAAATTCCCTAGGTTTCGAAAAGCTCCTCGCTCGAGCATGCAAGCATTAACATCAAATATCAAAACTGTATCAGAATGAGCAATGATCTATAGCATGTTTCCCAAAAGTTGTTAAAATTAGACAAAATATCATTTAGTTACATTCCCCAAAAATTAGAGGCCAACAAAGGCCAATATTACAAAATAATAACCCAAAAGAATGGTTAATAAGTTCTCCCCAAAATGTTACGCCTCTTGTAGCAACCCGATGTCTACATGACATCGTCAGCACGCCACTCAACTAGAGGTTGCGGCTCACCTACTGCCTCCTCCGGCTCCTCCTCAAGGAAACCGGCAACGGGACCTGAGTACCAAAGCAAAGGATCAGACACGACGGTCTGGCAAGAGAGTGAGAAGATACAACAACATATAATAGGTGAAATATATCGAAAAGCAAGGAAATCTGTTTAAGCAAGAACTCTCACAAAATAGATAAATCATTTGCTAGAAAACATGTAAACAAGATAAAACATATGAGGTAACCAAGGGGATCGGGAACTCACAAGATGACAATCACATAAAGCTAAGTCCTCTGTCACTAAAGTGACAACAGTATCACGAGACGTTGATCTCAGTCACACGAGGTGAGGAGATTCAACGCAATCATATATACAATATAAATATACGGGACGGGACCACGGTAGCGAACCGGGTATCGGGACGGGACCAAGGTAATGACCGGGTATCGGGATCCAAACTGCAGCTGGCGGGACGAGAGAGAGATTTCCAAGTCGGTGGATCAAACCGACAAGGTATCCAAGCTTAGTGATGCCGACACATAGGTTAAATAACACATCGATACATATGCAAGTAAATCAAGTACAAGTAAATCAATGAACGGGCAAGAATATTCAATTGTGTAACCTTCATTTCATATCGGGCAATGCACTTCGGGACAAGTCAATGTTACTAGTGTAACTCTCATGCTTTCGGGAAAACAAATCATTTAAGTAGACCTGGGAAAATGAAGAAATATAATGAACTATACCATTTCGGGAAAACTAATGATTTCGAGATCTATTTAAGTGGATAGGGGTCCCGTATGTCGCTTATTGAAATGACTTGGTACTCCTTTTGAAGACATCCCGGGCTCCTTATACACTTTGGATTTTCAAAACTTCGAATGACATCCTTGTGATATGGTTTCTTTCTCGAATGGCCTCATACAATGCCTAGTGAATCTCCTTTGATCGACAAAGCTCAGCGCTCGAACGAACCGGAGAGTTCGTTCGAGCGAGGAACTTTTCGAAACCTGGGGAATTTCGGTTACCTGGCGGTCAGCTGGCGGTTAGCCGCCGCTGGGACGGACGGCTAGCCGCTGGCTGACCGCGGCTGGGCTGCAGAAATGCAGCTTACTGGAAAGCTGACCGCCAAGTGCGGTTAGATGACGGTTAGCCGCCGATGTGTTCGGCGGTTAGCCGCTGGCTAACCGTGGAGCTGACCTAGTTTTCAAGTGGAGAAGTGTGCTCTCTGGAAAAGCAACTGTGACTTTTCGGCTAGCTGGCGGTTAGCCACCAGTCACCAGGCGGCTAGCCGCTGGGTGACCGCAGGCTGACCGCCAGGTGCGGGAAACACCCACTGTGTTCAGATTTGAGCCCTTCTCCTCCTCAAAACCATTCTCTCCACTTCCACTTAGTCCCTGTAATAATGTTGAGCTAAGAGCTCCTCCAATGCCTCTATCTACACTTCTCCAAAACTCCAATATGGGTTCATTCCATCACCTCATCCATCAACATCAAATCCAATGAAATTAAAGAAAGAAGGAAACCATTTCACAATAGGGTACCTTTGATATAAGCAAGAAGAAATTAAGTGACATTCACCAATACACTTTAAAAGACATAAATGCACTACCAAAGCTCTATCATGGCATTTATTTCAAACTAATGTAATAAATAGGCATGAGTGGAAATTTCCAAAATCATCGAAAGCTTATAAAAGTCAAAACATCCACTTGCCTTGTGTCTTCAATTCAAGAAATCAAACTCCTATACTCTTCCAAGCCAAAGGTCCAAGCTATAATAAAATCCCCAAAACAAACCCTAAAATGGGTTACACAAAGAATGAGAATGAAAGAACTTACAATAATGCAAATGTAGCTTCTCAAGGGCTAGAGGAACACTAATCTAGGAGATGGGGAGGATTACTTACTTGGATGACCTTCAAATGAAGAGAGCTATCTCAAAGGGAGTCTCAAAGTTGATGGATTCTTCTACAAAAGGTATCAAAGTGAACCTTGCTAGATGAGGAAGAGGTTGGTGATCTCCATTTCGAGTTTGGTGAGGATTGGAGAAGGAGAAGCAAGAAGGAGAAGAAGTTGCAAGAAAAGCCCTAGGCTCAATAGTTGTGCTCGAATAATGGAGAGTGAGTGGAAATGGGGATGGGTTCTCCCTTCGTTAACAAAGGAGAGGTTGGGTCCCACAACTTAAGGAACTAATTTGGCTGAAATCATCTCTCTCGGGTCCTCGGATGAATTCGACGAAGAAGGAAGAAATGATCGTCGAAATATCTAGTTTCCAAAAAGTATATGTTTCGTGGGTTTTGGGAATATCAAGTTTTGGGTACAGATTTTGTGTGCAATGACTGTTTTGCCCTCAATGCTATGAAATCGGGTTTCGGGATCTCAAACGGGGATGGGATCAACATGAAAGTTGTAGGGATCATCAAAACGAGTAAAACGGGATTAACATTATGTATGTAAAAACGTCCGATAAATCCTCAAACATATGCAATGTCATGAAAGGGAACCCCCAAAGGGCCCTACTAACACAAAGCAAATCAAAACCCCCAAAACTATAACAAAGGCTAATTCAAACCCAACTTAGCCAAGAACACTAATCAAGCTTAGCACTAACACGCAACTTAATTAGCACTAATCGGGTTCACTCGGGTCGGGGTCTTACAATTTGCTACACGCTTCCGCACTCAAAAGAAATATTCATGCAAGGTTGCGATATCCTCACCGCGGACACCTGTGGGAGATTAAATAAGTTGAATATGGTTGTGGTTTTATGACACTAATGCCCCGACTCCGGATCGGTCCTACGGGATTTCCGGTCCGGGGTCACGACACCCGGTGATAGCACCAGCCATAACCCGGACAGTTTCACTTACAACAAGTATGTTCCGTCACCGCAGTTATGGAACTCGGCAAAGGTCTCAGCTCGGTGACAGCACCAGCATGGAAGAGACCAACAACTCGGTTACAGAAACAACTGTAATACGCCGCACTTATGGAACTCGGCAAAGGCCTCAGCTCGGTGATAGCACCGGTATGAAAGATGGTTCGGTTACAGAACCAGCTGCAAAGCGCCGCAGTTATGGAACTCGACAAAGGTCTCATCTCGGTAACAGCACCAGCATAGAAGAGACCACAGCTCGGTTACAGAACCAGCTGCAAAGCGCCGCAGTTATGGAACTCGGCAAAGGTTTCAGCTCGGTGATAGCACCAGAATGGAAGAGACCACCGCTAGGTTACGGAACCAGTTGCATAGCGCCCAGTTATGGAACTCAGCCGAAATCTTGGCTCGATTACGGGACCAGTGGACTTGGTCACGAGACCAAACAAGCAACACGCCAAGTTATGGAACTTGACGACTATCCTAGTTCGGTTATGGAACCAGCTATGCAGCTGAAGGACCTGATCGCCTCCTCTGAGAATCTAGTTCGGTTGCGGAACCAGTTATGAGTTTTCTACCCCCAAAGGTACAGATACCTCTCAAAGTTATTTAAACTTCAGCGCAATTTGAATTCCGATTATTGAACCGAGTTCGACTAGCCTACATTACTTCTGGTTGAAAGAACCAAAGTTATTCTTGCCCAATAGTCGCTCAGTTCCGGTTACAAAACCGAACTCAACTACTTGGTTAGAATTCGGGCGTTCGTGCTAAGAGCCCAGTTATGGAACGAAAGTGAAGCACACACATTGTTATCAGAAGAAAAGAGAGGCATGTATGATTGTAAAAATTCTTTTCATTAATAAAAGAATCATTACAAGACCAGTTCTTTACATGAGAAAGAAAAAAAAGTACAAAACTTCAAGATTCAGTAGCCTCAACGTTGACGTCAAAAGGCTTGGTCCTGGTGGCTTGGGGAGCATCCTCAGGCGGAACAACTTCTGCAGCGGCTTCTGTAGTGGAGGCAGAACTCGGCTCAGTCCCGGGGCGAGTGAACTTTGACAGGTCCTGATAAACAGGATGATCATCTAGGATCCATGAGAGAGAAATGAGAACAACAGAGTTCAAAGTCAGCAGTTCATGAACAACGTTTCCAAAACACCAAACAGAAAACATTAAGAAAGTTTCCAAAGTATCAGCCAGCAAACAACAAAATATCAGAAAAAACATGTAATGGAAGAGTCAGCAACAACAACAAGGTCCTTCACTGTTGTCCTGGTCCCAATCTACCCAAAATCTCAGCTAGTGCAGCACCAACATTTTATTCTTGATCCCCTTTATAAGCTATTGGTGCAGCAGGTAAATGAGCAGTGGATTGAGCTAGAGTGCGAGAGTTTATCGAATTCTTGATCTTTATTGTCAACTCATTTTTCCGCACAGGTATCTGTTTGAATGCTAAGAATTCTGTGACCAGAACACCAAAAGGCAGAAGAGAGTTTCTTTTGGCAGTGAGGGTTTTGACAAATACATTCATGATCACTTGGGGGATGTTCACTCTCTTGTCAGTCCCAATGCAGTAGAGTAGATATCCATTCTTTTGGGCAACGCCCGATGTATGGCCCCTGGGCTCCAAGTTATGGCAGACAAACTGGTTGAGAAACCGGTATTCATCAGTGAGATTACCATGTATAATGATACCCCTTGGCCAATGTGTCTCAACACCACAGATAGTAGTGGCCACCATGTCATAATCGATGGGTGCTGGAAGTTCATCGGGAATTGGGTAATTTGCATTTTCTTCTTCGGGGATGTCAATGAAGTCAGCAATATCTGATACCGAAATAGTTATCCATTTTCCCCGCACATATGTCTTAACGGAACGAGATTCCAACACTTCCAAATTGCAGTAAAACTCTCTCACCAAATCCACATGAATCTTTTTTGAATTAAACTTCATCAATGGGAACGAGTTCCTATTAGCCAAACTTCTGCATACAGCCTTTCCATGTAGTTCTTTTGCAACCTCTTTTTTTTATTCGATATTCTGAGAGACAAATTGTTCAAAAAACTGATTGGATTTTCCCAAAGAAGGGAATCGAGTATGATAAAAAGAAGAGGATGAAGAAGTCTCAGCATGAGTTCTCTTCTTTGGAGCCATAATAGAAAATCTGTAATAGACCATTTCAGAAAAATGTCTAAATCAGCAAGCACATTGAAATCATTCCCTGCAAAAAGAAATTGGGTATATGCACCAATCACCAATCATTCACAAAATCACTTCAATATCACATCATCTTCTATATTCAATCTCCAATGCACAAACCCATCTCCTCATAACAGTAAAACAACAGAAAACTCCACATTCACATCCTCCACCAAACACAGAAATGCCCAAACATCAAATCTCCATTCCCAACCAATCTTCTCATCTCATTAATCATTAAGCAAAAGTCTCATTCACAAATCTTCTCCATACATAGTAACTCCTCATCATCAAATCTCCATTCATACTCAACCATCTCAAATTTTTATTCAATCATCCATAAAAAGAAAACACACCTCCATCAATCATAGACACTTTTGAGAAGATGAAATTGAGTATTTTTTAAATTTATTTCTATGATAATCCAAAGACAGCCAGAAAAAAATTTCAAAAAGAATCTCCTAATAGTCCAATTCAGTGAATGAAGAGTATGCATGAAAATGAGTAACAATAAACAAATATAATGAGCTAAACAATGCATGAAGAAAGATGTGATGAAAATTTGTATGGAGATGAAGAACATATTTATATTTAGGAAAAAAATGCATGAATAATGTGTAGGAAGGGAAATAATAAACAAAATGTAAAGATTTAATGAAGAAAAGCAAGTAAAATACCTCTAAAGTGGTGGAGATGATCTCGGGTATTAAAAAGGAAAAATGAGGAGCAGGGACGCTAGGGCTTGTAGCGAATGAAATGAGGAAGAAGAAGAGGAAAAGGAAGTCTCGAGCGATATAAATGCGCTGGGTTCGCTCGAGCGTCCATTCAAGTTCGCTTGAGCAAATTGCCAAGGGTTTCATACCTTGAGAGCAGCGCGACAAAAATTCTCCAACTACTAATTTTCGGTCAAAACGCTCCATGAACAGTGAAAACATGTCACTGTGAAAATTTCCACATGTTTAAGCACACAGTGAAGGAGTGAACAGTATGACCAAGTGAATAAAAATAAAAATAAAATAAAGTGTGGTCCACTCCCTTTAATAAAAATAATGTGTGGTCCACTCCCTTTAAATCTTCTTGAGATGAACAATTTATTGCATAGGGAGCACACCCATCAACAAAAAGTTGAGCAAAATAGTTTCCTTTTTTTTTTTTCTTTTAATGAACTCTTTTAGAGTGCACTTTTTTTTTTAATGAGGACGGTTAAACCATCATGGGTGACTTTCACACTAATGAACATGGTAGCCTTCTCCAAATGAAAATTACCAATCAAGTGGAAGCTTTCACACACATTCTTAGGTAGCCTTCTTCCTCCGGTTTAACCTAATTGCTACGACATCTCTCAAAAATAAAAATGGAGATAGAAGTGAGAGAATAAAAAATAGTTCGTGCAGTGCAAAAAAAAAATAAAAAAAATGGTCATGTGAAAATGTGAGTGTGCACTTAAATAAATGAAAATTTTATGGAGTGTAGGGAATACGAGAAATCCCCAAAGATTTTCGCAGAGATTCAAACCGTTGCATCCAAGGGTTTTGTGAAACTATCCGCAAGTTGAGCTTCAGTTGAAATATGAAGCAATGAGATTGTTCCTTCCTCCACAAGATCACGAATGAAATGATGCCTATATCTATATGTTTAGTGCGAGAGTGTTGGACTGGATTTTTGGAAATATCAATGGCGCTCTAGTTATCACAAAAGACAGTCATTATTTCTTGCTCAATTCCATAATCCTGTAGCATCTGTTTCATCCAAAGAAGTTGTGTACAACAATTTCCTGCAGCAATGTATTCAGCCTCAGCAGTCGACAAAGAAGTCGAAGTCTCCTTTTTACTATGCCATGCCCCCAGATTATTCCCAACAAAGAAACAACCACGAGTAGTACTTTTTCGATTATCAACACATTCAGCCCAAAATCTTTGAGGAATGTTTTTGCTATGTAGCATCATTCCTGCCATATCTTGTACCACACGATTTTTCCTTTCCACTACCCCATTCTGTTATGGTGTTTTAGGTGCAGAAAACTCATGTTTATTTCCATGCTTAGTGCAAAAGGTAGAGAAATCAGAATTTTGAAATTCGGTGCGATGATCTGATCGAATTCTGGAAACGCCTCCGAATTCTTGTCCTTTATCTGCAATGAGCAAAGACCACAAGTCATTAAAGACAATAAAAGTTTCTGATTTATCACGCAAGAAACGCACCCAAGTCAGTCTAGAAAAATCATCAACAATCAATAATATATATTTTTTTACCACCAATGCTTTCAACCTTTGTTGGTCCCATAAGATCCATATACAAGAGCTCTAAAGGTCTCTTAGTGGTAAGAGAGTCAACCTTTTTGTGCGGAGCTTTTATCTGTTTACCAATTTAGCAGGGACCACAAACATTATTCGGGGCTCTTTTGAGTTTGCGAAGCCCACGAACAAATTCATGAGTTGACAGTTTTTCCAGATCCTTGTAATTCACATGGCCCAGCCTTTGGTGCCATAATTCAATGTCATTTATCATTGCAGAATTGCAAGTCATTTCTTTGTCTGAGGAGACCATGTAGCAATTTTCAGAATTCCTTATTACATGGATCACAGTTTTCCCCTTCTTATCCACAATAATGCAATCTTTTGCAGAAAAATGCACCTCATGATTATTATCACATAATTGACTTATGCTCAAGAGATTTGTCTTCAACCCATCAACAAAATACACATCTTTTAAGTGTGACATACCTGGAATAGATATAATACCTTTCCCAATTACTTTAGCCTTACCTCCATCTCCAAAGCGAACAGATCCACCATTGTAGTTTTTAAGGGAGGTAAACAAGGCTTTGTTTCCTGTCATGTGTCTTGAACAGCCACTATCCAAGTACCACACATGTGAATCTGTAGCACTGAGTGCTGTAAGGACCGCATTACAACGTATATCAGATTTTCGGACCCAGATCGGTTTAGTCATAATCTGATAAGAAGAGGGTTTTAACTTTCTACGCTGATTTCTATTGTAATTTCTCAATTTGTTGCAGTGTGGTCGTATGTGTCCAGAAATTCCACAAAAGTGACATATGGGTACAAACTTTGGTTTAGACACATTATTCGAATGGTAATTCTTTGAATATGTGGCATTTGAATAGACAGGAGGCAAAGTCGTCATACTCTGTCCTTTAACAAAAATAGTCTTACCTTTGTCCTTCGATGTGGAAGCTCCTTGAATAAATCCAAGTCCGGTTTTTTATGAAGGAGGTAGTTGACTTTCCAGGATTTGATTCAACTTCACAGATCCACTATTCATCCGGTTAATTGAAGCTTTCGCAAATTCTAATTCAGCAAGAACCATCCTTAATTTTCCAGCGACATTATCTTTTTCAGATTTGCAGATATTCAACTCTTTTCGCAAGTTCTCCAATTCAGACTCAGTCCTTTGATATTTCTGTTGAAGCTGATCGTTTTCTTCACCTGCAATAATCAATTTATTAGACAAGATTGCTCGTTGTTCTTCCAATTGTCTTACCCTTGACTGAGAATCTATTAAAGTTGCTTGCAAAGATGAGTTCTTTTCTTCCATTGCTTTCAATCTCAAAGTCCTTTTTTCACTAAATTTTGACATTCTGAGTGATTCTTATAGCAACTTTTGATAGTTTTCATCCCCCTCCTGTTCTTCATCAGAAATATCGTTAATATCTAAATCATCTTCGGATTTGAATTCTTGTACAGAAGAGACATTAGACAAAGCCACGAAAGCAACATATTTTCCTGACTCACTCAAAGGTGAATCAGGTTCTGATACATCCTCATCAGATTCATCATCACAGGCAACGTTTAAAGCCTTGCCTTTGTTCTTTTCCCTTCGATTGTCAGACTTTGAAGTTGTGTGTCAGTATCCTTGACACTCAAAACATTTAATTTTCTTAGTTGTACCCTTCGATCGATTTTGTTCAGTTTTAGGTACAAATTTTCCTTTAGAATGTGCCTTGGGATTTGATGTATCCTTCTTGTTAAAGGCCTTTCTATTCTTGCAGATCTTTTTGAGTTTTCTTGCAAGATATGCCTCAAACTTTTCATCATCTGTATCACTGCCAAGATCACTAGTTTCAGGATCCTCGGCTAAATTTGAGGACACTAATGCAACATTCTTCCCATTTTTCTGCGGACAGTGATTTGCCTCAAAAGTTTGTAAATTATTAAAGAGTTCTTCAACAAATATTGAATTCAGATCCTGGTGCTCCTCAATGGCAACTACTTTTGGACGAAATCTTTCTGGGAGAGACCTCAAAATCTTTTTGACAACTTTAGATTAAGGAACAGGTTCTCCCAAGGTATGGCATGAATTGACAATCTTGGACAGTTTTGTATTAAATTCATCGAAGGTTTCAGAATCTTTCATGCGTATCGTCTCAAAAGCAGTTGTCAAATTCTGAAGTCTTGTTTGCTTAACTATTTATGTTCCTTCATGAACAGTTTGAAGCAAATCCCAAGCAGCTTTTGCAGTAGAACAAACAGAAACCCTATGAAATTCAGTGGAAGTAACTCCATTATAAATAGCATGAATGGCCTTATTATTGCAATTTGATTTGGTCCTTTCATCAGCAGTCCATTGTGCTTTGGGTTTCGGTATGGTTTGCTCATCAACAACAATGGTGGGTTCTGTATATCCTTCAACCACAATATCCCAAACCTGGCCATCAATAACCTTTAGGAAAGCTATCATTCTTGCTTTCCAATAGGAATAATTGGATCCATCTAGAAGGGGGGGGGGGGGGGGGGGCGCTTCTTGGTAGATATTCCTTCTCTATTGATATCCATTAGAGATCAGTAAATTGATCACACGGTAATTAGTGCAACCTGCTCTAATACCAATTGAAAATATTTAAACTTGCCTTAACACAGGTAGAGGTCTCAATAACTAGATCTCAATTGAATATCAAATAAACGTGATTAAACTAGTGATTAACCCTAATCCAGATTAAGCAATCAATCAAACTACAAGAGAGAAGGACACGTAATTTTTACTTGGAAAACCCTGCTCGGGAAAAACCACGGGCCTTACCATCGAGGCCAACAGACAACCAAGCACTATATGAAAATTGAAGATTACAAGAACATTTACAACCCTTTCCCAGTTGTTGACTCAGCCTAAGGACTGCTTCAGATCTTGTTGACAGCTCGCCACGAATCTTCACCGTGCTTGAGCAAAGCCGTCTTCAAGAAGAACGATGGAATCAAACCAAGACTTGACCTTCAGCGTTGCAGAACTAGAAGCCTTAGGGGAATGATGGATCTCTCAAACTCTTTCTCACAAAGATATATTCTTCTTTAGTGGTGCCTTGAGAGGAGAGACATAGAGCCTTTAAATAGATCTTATTTCGTGTCTCAAGGACTTCATAAATAGTAAACTTCAAAGAATTTAGCAAGTGGAGTTCGTCCAATTTTAGAATTCTAGGGTTCTCTTGAGCATTCGCTCGAGCTCTCTGCTCTCTGCTTGCAAACTTTCAGCGCTTGAAATCCTTGGCTCGAGCGATCATTAAATTGCGCTTGAGCGATCAAGTTTCTGTGAGGGGTTCACTCGAGCGGTGATTGGGTTCGCTCGAGCCTGCATTCTGTCTTCAAAGTTTCAATCCAGAACGTGGATGGGTCGAGCGCACAAGATGTTGGGTCGAGCGAACAGGGTTCTATGAAGGGTTCGCTCGAGCAACCTCTGTAAGATTTCAGAATCCGGACTTTTTAGAATTCTTTCTATTTGAAACTCTGAGCAGTTCTTTTCTAAACGCAATACATCATTAAAGAATCCTTGTTTTGTCTAATAACCTATGAATTAGCCAACTAATATCTTTACAGTGTTTCTTGAATCCAAGCACAAAGATGATCTCACCGAAAACAGAAGTTGATCTCTATTCTCCACCATTACTTTATGTAGTTCAATGTTACAATTCCTCATCAAGTCTTCAGATTAAGAACTTGTCACAAGTCTTCAGATTAAGAAAGGAATAAATCACATTCTTACATAGTTGCATCACCTAGCATGACAAGGGGAGCACGATGTTTTGAATTGAAGATTCAAGCTTGAAAAGGGATGGAGTAGAATATGAAATGAGAAAAATAAAGGATTTATCAAATACCTCATTTGCTCCTCCATGCAGTGGCCCATACAATGCTCCAACAGCTCCAGCAAGAGCAGTGTAGACATCCACACCACTGTAAATTAACATCAGAAACATGAGATTATTTTCTAGTCGGTTTTAGGTTCTGGAGCAGAAAAAGATGCACACCTAGAAGCAAGATGTCTTGCAGCAGCTGTTGAATAGTTCATCTCATGTTCAGCATGGAGTATGAAAAGAGCATCCAAAATGCGAGCTAATCAAGGATTGGGTTGGTAGGACCTGTTGCTCCTGCAGTTTAAAAAGGAAAAGGAACGATTACAACTGAATCACAGTGAAATCAAATTCTTATGGGTAAAAAATATTCATAGCGCATGAATCATATAAACATCAGTTCCTTATCCCTTTAGCTCTTTCACTCAGTGTTTAATGAATGAAATTCTGAGGATGGCTGAGGAATTCCAACTAATTGCAACCCTAAGACTTGGGGAACATCAATATCGAGCCCATGAGGTTTTAATTGCTACATACTACTGACCATTAATAACAACAAAATAATGAGTGTTCTAGCTTCACAACCTCGCCCCCCCCCATGTATGTGCACAACTCCCAAAACTAACCCCAAACTAGAATGTCAGTTGGCATAATTTTATGAAAACGGCAAGAACTTTCAAATGTATATAAAAAAAATCACTGTCAATTCAAAATTGACAGAGCTCCAATATTAAAAAATAATGAATATGCATCATATATATAGGGGATATTCAAGTGAGGGATTCCCTCACCACAGGGTGAGGGACACTTCCCTTTTTTGGAAGTTTTAAGTACAAAAGCACTTTTGTACTTTTTGAAAAGAGTCTCTTTTGTACTTAAAACTTTCAAAAAAGGGGAATGTCCCTCACCCTGTGGTGAGGGAATCCCTCACTTGAATATTACCCTATATATATATATAGAGAGAGAGAGAATAATAAATGAAGAAAAGGTTTTCTTGCAAACTTGCAATAGCATTACTAACAATGAATCCAACATATACAAGAAGTTCTCTGAATAAGAAAGTTTGTCTGAGGGAAGAACTGGGGGCCTTCCAGCCAGCCTCAAATAGGCGGCAGCTGCATGTTAAGCAATCAAGATCTCAGATTTGATCTTCAAAGATAAAATCTTTGACCCACTTCAGTAAACTCAGCAAAACCGTGTCATACAATTCAGCATGATCATGTCATATATTTCCCTCCCATACTTAGTGGAGATCGGATCCATATCAGATTTTATGCTTGTACCCTTAGCTGTACTTACTATTCTCTCTCAAAGTGTACAGACAATGAAGTCTATAAATGTAATTATACAAACTAGAATATACATTCAATTCAGACTATATTCTATTGTCTTTCATGGTATCAGAGCCCGAACCATCTGCAAAACTTTGATTTTATTCTCTTTTCTTCCTCTCGTCCGATGGCTTCCCTCAACTCATCCTCACTTCTTCCTATTATCCCCAACATTACCCAAGTTGCTATCAAACTTGACCGAGCTAATTATCTTTTATGGAAGAGTCAACTTCTTCCTATTCTCTATGGAACTGATATGCTGTCCCTGGTTGATGGTACCATGGATGTTCCTGTTGTGACCATCACTTCTGATTCTAAGTTGGTTCCAAATCCAGCCTATTTGGAATGGAAGAAGAAGGATAAGATCCTTCTTAGTTATCTTCATGTAACTTTGACGCTGCTAGTTTTTGCGCAAGTTATCAACTGCAAGACGGCACGTGAAATTTGGGATGCACTTGAACGTGCTTACACATCCCAATCTCATGCTCGGTATTACCAAATCAAGCATGAACTGTCCAATATTCGAAAAGGCTCCATGACTATTACAGAGTACATGGATAAAATCAAGATGCTTGCTGATGAGCTTTCCTTGATTCAATAACCCTTGTCTGATACGGATCTTATTGGATATGTTCTTGATGGGTTGAATCTTGATTATGATGTTGTCGTTAACAACGTCCAAACCATGGTTAATCCTCCTGCCTTTGAGGACCTCTATCACCTACTACTCAACCGTGAGAAACGACTGGAGGTCTATCATAAGATGAGCTCTCCTGGATCCACTGCTCTCTTCACTACCAATAATCGTGGTCGTGGTCATAGCAATTGTGGGCGAGGCCGTGGATCTACTTCTCAACGAGGTGGAAATAGTGGATCGAATCGAGGATCTAATTCCAACATATCCGGTTCACACTCAAACAACGAAATTAGAAATGATCCACCTATTATTTGTCAGATTTTGCAATAAATCTGGCCATAGTGCTCTCAAATGTCGTCAACGACACAATTTCTCCTATCAACCTGATGATCTTCCTGCAACATTTTTAGCAATGAATTTCTCCTATCCATATGTTGGGTTTGCAAGTCGACACCCACTGCCCATGTGTCTTCAAGCAGTTGTCACTGGTAAAGATGAAGAACCCACTTGCTATAGCACTGCTTTCAAATCCTCTCATTGGAGAAAAGTAATGCTAAATGAATTTAATGCATTACTTAAGCAACGGACATGGTCTCTTGTTCCTGCTTCAGTAGCCCCTAATGTTGTAGGCTGCAAATGGGTATTTAAAGTTAAACGGAGGGCACAGTTGAACGTCACTAAGCTCTCGTTTGGTTGCTAAGAGTTTTAATCAGCGTTTTGGTTTGGACTTTGATGAAACATTTAGTCTAGTATTCAAGCCACCAACAATAAGATTGGTCCTCTCAATTGCTATAAGCTTTAATTGGCCAATTCGCTAGTTAGATGTTAAAAATGCTTTTCTACATGGAATTCTTAAGGAGGTTGTCTACATGAAGCAACCACTGGGATTTGTGGATCCAAACTTTCCAATTCGTCAAGCTCCTGGGTTTAGTGATGCTTTACTAGAGCTAGGCTTTATTCGCAGTCAATGTGACACATCTATGTTCCTACATCGTGCCTCTCATGGCCTCACCATATTATTACTTTATGTGGATGATATCATTACCACAGGTGCCGACCATTCCTTCATCAACAAACTCCTTGATCATCTAAAGGCTAAGTTTGAAATAAAGGACTTGGGCCCACTTCATTTCTTTTTGGGCATTGAGGTGCATCGAGATCCAAATGGAATATATCTATGTCATACAAAACATGTGTTGGATCTGCTACATAAATCCAATATGCTTCAAGAAAAGCCATATTCATCTCCAGTCACTACAAGTGCCAAACTTTGAAAAGATGATGGAGATCCATTGACCGATGCTACCTTTTATAGAAGCTTAGTAGGTACTTTACAATACCTGACTATGACTCGCCCGGACATTGCTTATGTAGTCAATCAGGTGTGCCAATTTATGCATAAACCGTGTCAATTTCATCTAATTGTAGCAAAGCGCATTCTTCACTATATAAAAGCTACTCCAGATTTTGGACTCCGTCTTATCAAGACCAAGAATGAGCATCTTTATGGCTTCTCCGATCCTAACTGGGCTGGTTGCCCAGATGATAGGCGGTCTACTATCGGACTTTGTATCTATCTTGGGCTAAACTTGCTAACTTGGGTATCCAAAAAGCAACCAACTGTCTCGCGTACCAATGTGGAGGCTGAATATAGTGCTTTAGCATACACCACAACAGATATACAATGGTTCCTTTTCCTCCTACGAGAACTAGGCATATTTCTTCGTCAACCTCCTCTCTTACATTGCGACAATGTCAGTGCTACTTATCTCACATCAAATCCAGTTCTACATGCCCGCACAAAACACATTGAGGTGGACTATCATTTTCCAGCGAGAACGGGTGTTACGTGGTGATCTTAAAATTATGTTTGTCTCATCCACAGACTAGACTACAGATCTTTTTACCAAATGGTTAAGCTCTATTCATTTCAAGTTTTTACGTGACAAGTTGATGGTTTTTCCCTACCCTCCCATCAACTTGAAGGGGAGTGTTAAGCAATCAAGATCTCAGATTTTATCTTCAAAGATAAAATCGTTCACCCACTTCAGTAAACTCAGCAAAACCGTGTCATCCAATTGAGCATGATCATGTCAAATATTTCCTTCCCATATTTAGTGGAGATCAGATCCATAATAGATTTTATGTTTGTACCCTTAGCTGTACTTACTATTCTCTTTCAAAGTGTACAGACAATGAAGTCTATAAATGTAATTATACAAACCAGAATATACAATCAATTCAGACTTTATTGTATTGTCTTTCACTGTAATTGTTGTAACCAAAAAATATAAAATCCTAATCATTATTACAAGTCATGAAGTAAATTGGCACTTCCAAGTAGTTCTGTTGCTGCAATCATGAATGAATCCAGCTGGTCATAATGCAATCTTTGCATGGTTAACGTAGAACAAGACAAACTTAAGCGTGCATAAGAATTAAGTGTTTTAAGCATTAAAAAAATATAGTATACACCCTGCATAGGTGAAATGGTTGGTGACATGGCACTCCCTCCTATCAGAATGTCACATAGGAACTGACAAGTCATTAACTTTTTTAATTCAGTAAATCTGCACTATAGATATGAAAAAAATTCCATTGCCACTTTTAAGTTGTTGTTTAATGCTTAGGTTCACAAATATCTTTTTCAAAGTTTACCTTTATCTTCCTAATAGCTTCTCTTTCTAATCCCATTTACACCTCTCTCTAATCCTAACTAATATTGTCACATAACAACTTCTCCTTCTAATCCTATTTGCACCTCTTTCTAATCCTATACAATGACATCTCCTAAATTCTAACTCCTAATCCAAGTTATGCCTATTTCAAATCCTATACGATAAAACCACCTAAATTCTAATACCCCATTTATAATCCCATCAAATCCATAACATCAATATAGCATATGGGTCTCCCTAGATCTTAAATAAATGAAAAAAATGCATATATCCACATCTCTTTTATCATTCAATATTCCTACACATTCATGTCTTTCCAAAGATGAATGCTCAACATACATATCGATCTAACGTTAAAGATGCAAAGAAAACCATAAGTTGATTCATAGTTGAATCTGTCAGATTCTATGTGGCGTGTTTTCCTAAGAGTAGGGTTACGCTAGTCTCGGTAGCAGTACTAGCTCAGCTCATCCTGATCTCAGTATCCAAGTTCGGCCAAAGTGTCAAGATTCATCTATCTCGGTAACGGTACCAGCTAGACATCTCATCTCAGCTCGGCAAACAGTGTCAGCTTGCGCCAAGCTTGAGCCAGCCTCGATAAGAATACCGACTGGGGTCATCTCGGTCTCGGTATAAGACACCTTGGCAATAGTGCCAGGATGCATCCGAATCTGGTCTCAGTATCATCTTCAGCTCGGTCCGTCCACAGAGATGAGTACTAAACCATGATTATACTTCCACAAAGTTACGACTACGTTACAGAACATGTTGACAGACAAGACAAGCGCCGGATAATGATCAGGTGTCGTCTTGATCAATCACATCCACATTAATATGAGAGGTCATCTCTTGATTCTACCAGACAATATCTCCACCTACCCCCACTAAGGGAGCGCCAAGTGAAAACCTCGACATATACAAAGGTAAGAATCCCTTCGGAGGTATGTTTCTGACAACATCATGCAATACTAGCATACTTGCCTCTCATCTCCATCATTTGTTCAGTGATAGCACTAACTCAGGCATCGGAGAGCCTTCGGCTGACGGCAGCCAGGGTCTCTGACTTCTATTTCTCCTTTCCTTTTAGGTTCTTAGGCGATCTATCTCCCTCAAAGAAGCTTAAATAACAAATCACGAATCTCACACTCACCTAGTCTGAGTCCATAACTTTTAGGCACTCACAATTGGCGCCGTCTGTGGAAAAAATGATAAAAAAACCATGCCTTTAACAGCGGCAAAGGATCTGCAAAGCCCAGCCACCATCATCAACGACCCCCTGTCGAACGAGATCCAGGGAAAGTCTGATGCGGTAGGCATGGGACGACCTGTAATTCAGACATGTTCATCAGCAAAGGGGGTGACAACACCTCCCCAGTAAAGCGCTCCTCCACCGGAGCACCCCCATCAGAGTGTTGTCCTATTGGAGACTCCCCCGCGGAGCAAAAGTTCCAGCAGCAACCGGGTCTCGTCATTTCCTCCACCAAGTGGATCGTAACAGCGATAATGATGAAGATTCGTCCCTTGTTGATACCAGGGCCCGCACCCGCGGCCCTCGCATCCTTCAAATAGACTCTGCTGCTAGGTAGCGAGCTTCAAAGAGACCTCTTTCGGTTCCCCATGGTTGTGGTGAAATCACTGATTGCCAGGGCGAACAAAGACGAAACTCGAGCTCGAGCTCACGAGAGCTTCAATCTTTGTTGGGAAAAGTTCCCCTAGAAAAGAAATGATAGTCTCAGAAATAATTCCTTGACTAGCCATGTAGTCTTCATCCTCAAGTCCCGGTTCGGAGATAGCGACAACTCCAGCAGCGGCCTCGACGATATCACCAGCCACGACTCGGGTAGAAGCATAACCCAGCAGGAGTTTAAGTTGCGGCCTCGGTGACAGCACCGACCACAGCTTAGCTTCTTCAGTTGAAAGGCTCCAGTAGTAGCCTCGGTGATAGCACCAGCTGCTGCTTCGACAATCACGATCTTGACAGCTTCAACAACGGCTTCGGTGATAGAACCGGCGACAGCTCAGACAGTTCCAATCTTCATAGCTTCGGCTGCGGCCTCGGTGACAGCACCAGCCTTAGCCCAGCTTCTTCGAACATGAAATAAAGTTTCGGCAGTGGCCTAAGTGATAGCACCGGCCATGACCCGGACAACTTCACTTACAACAACTCTGATCCTCACCAAATTACAGAGCTCGGCAGCGGTCACAGTTCGGCTACAGAACTAGCTGCACAAAGTGCCGCAGTTATGCAACTTGGCAGAAGTCTAGGCTCGGTAACAGAACCAGCAAAGAAGAGACTATAGCTCGGTTACAGAACCAGCTGCAAAGTGTCGTAGTTATGAAACTCGGCAGCAGTCTCAGCTCGATGACAACACCAGTATAGAAGAGACAACAGCTTGGTTACAGAACCAGCTGCAAAGTGGGGCAGTTATGGAACTCGATAGCAGTCTCAGCTCGGTGACAGCACTAGCACAGAAGAGACGACAACTCGGTTACAGAACCAGCTGCAAAGTGCCACAGTTATGGAACTTAGCAACAGTCTCAGCTCAGTGACAGCACCAACATGGAAGAGACTACAGCTCGGTTGCGGAACCAGCTGCAAAGGACCGCAGCTATGGAACTCGGCCAAAATCTCGGCTCGGTTATAAAACCAGCCAACCTGGTCAAGGGACCAAACGAGCAACACGCCAGGTTATGGAACTCGGTGACTATCCTAGTTCAGTTATGAAACCAACTATGCAGTTGAAGGACCTGATGGCTTCCTATGAGAATCAAGTTCGGTTGCGGAACCAGCTATGACTTTTCTATATCTAACGGTGCAGGTACTTCTTAAAGTTATTTAAACTTCAGCGCAATTAGAATTCCGGTTATTAAACCAAGTTCGATTTGCCTAAGTCACTTCTGGTTAAGGAACCAAAGTTATTATTGTCCAATAATCACTCAGTTTCGGTTACTGAACCAAACTCAACTACTTGGTCAAAAGTTAGGTGTTTATGCTAAGAGCCAAGTTGTGGAACAAAAGTCAAGCACACACATATTGTTATCAGAAGAAATAAGGAGGTAAGTGTGGATGTAAAATTCTCTTCATTGATGAAAGAATGGTTACAGAGTTCTTTACATAAGAAAGAAAAAGAAAAAAATACAAAAGTGCTTCAAGAGTCAGTAGCCTTAACGTTGACGTCAAAAGGCTCAGTCATGGTGGCTTGGGGAGCAACCTCAGGCTGAGTCGGAACAGCTTCTGCGACAGCGTTAGCAGTGGGGGTAGGACTCGGCTCAGGCTCGGGGCGAGTAAACTTGGGTAGGTCCAGATAGACGAGATGATCCTCTGGGACCCCAGCCTTCTTCAGTACAACTCGGCACCCGAGCTCGAACAGCGCCGAGCTGATGTTCTCGACTTGGGCCTCATACTCTTTTGTAATCGCATCCACCCCGTCCTGGAAAGATGTCTCAACCTCAGCTTGGAGTGAGGCTTGAAGATTGGCTTTCTCCTTGTGCGCCATTTCGAGCTCTGCATCCCGTTTTACCAGCTCGGCCTCAAGTGCGAGAATCCGCTTAGCCTTGACTGCAACTATACCTTTCAGCTCATGGGTCTCAACCTTCACATTACTGAGCTCGTTGAGTGAAAACTCGAGCTCTGCCCCCTGACTATTTATCTTCTCCTCCACCGCCTTCATTTCCTGGTTACTCCCCTCCAAGGCCGCAGTAAGTTTCCTCTTCTCTGCTCCCAGCTTTTCGACCTTGGAGCCACTTTCACGGGCCCTCTCCAGGACCACCTAAACCCTCTGCGCAGTCTGAGAAAGAAGACAAGTATCAGAGGAAAGCTAACAGGAGCAAATGATACTCGAAGATCTGCGTTGGACACTTACCGAGAAGAGATGAGGACAGCGGATCTTCAGATGAGGACATTGTAATTTATTCCTAAGACTGGAGTGCAATTGCATTTATATAGTGGAGTTATTTGCAATTAACAGTGGGCCCGGGTTGCACATGAGATGTGGGGTCGTGTGTCCCAGTTGGAGCCAGCTTTCTAAGGAATCCCTAGTGGTCCCTACGCTAGCCCAATATATTAGAAAGATACTAATTATAGTATAACTCTAAAAGGAAATAGAAAGTTACTATTTCTATTTGAAGTGAGACTTCTAATAGTGGTAATAGTAAGTTACTAATTATTAATGGAAGTAGGACTTCTATTTTAATTAGTAAAAGAGGAAGTTACTAATCATATTTGAAGTAAGACTTCTAATTGTGATTTAGTAAGCAACTAATTGTAGTGGAAGTAAGACTTCTATTTTAATTAGTAAGAGGAGGTGGCTTCAATGCTATAAAAGGAGAAGAGGAGAGCCCTTGGACGTCCCTTATGCAATTCCATCATTGGAATTCACGCCCAAGCCTTAGGTTTTGTGCAAGTGTTGCACACCTCTCTCTCTTCTAGTTTCTCTTCTGTTAGGGATTTTGTAGATTGCAATTTGATGGATGCATTTTCATTCTAGCATCATTTGATTTACACATATGCATTGATTTAGATAAACTTGAAATCTTGTTTTATACATGCATTGTTTTTAAGAATTGTTAAAGTTTTGATTATGCATGTTTTGTTTTTAATCTTGGATGCATTTGTTTTAGAAAAGAGTTTTATCAAATCAAGTTAGCCTTTGGTTTTAAAATGTCGAATCATTTTTAGGCTTTTTGTGTTTCATGTTTTTAAACATCTTGGTTTGGTTTAAAACATGTTATTCAGCTTGGTTTAGTGGCCCAAGAGTTCCCCAAAGAAATACTTTGAAAATATGATTTTTTGGGAATTTTGGTCCCAGGGGGTCGACCAGCAGTGTGGCCGGTCGACCGACCCAGAGGACCCGGTCGACCGGCCACACTGCAGGTCGACTGGGTCACTGTACACCAACAGCCAGAAATATGACCGTTGTATGTACCCGGTCGACCGGGCCCTGTCATGGGGTCGACTGGGTGGCTAGCCGTTGGGAATTTTTTCTATAAATATGAGTTCTTTCCTTTGCCAAAAGTTGGAAATTTTAAGGCCCTCCTTGAGGGGTTTTTAAGGCATATCAAAGGGAAATGAACTAAGGGATGAAGGGGGTCATTTAGGAAAGCTAAAGCTTGGATTAATGAAGTTAAATCACCAAGTAGACTTTACTTTCCTTAATCATATGTTTTCATGCTTTGTTTTATTTTTGGTAAATCATTTGTAGCATGATAAACTATGTTGTGTTGTGTCCTTAACATGTTTTATGTTTTGAATTGATTTATTGTTTTGGATACATCACCATTGATTCAATCCAAGTAGTACTTTATCTTTGGTAAATCTAAGTAGATCATGTTAATGGAAACATCTTTGAAATTAGATGTAACATGATCCATATACTTGGTTGAATCTTTGGTTGTTGTTTTCCATCATAAGAAAATCACTTTCAAAACTATCTTATGTTTTGGATTCAACTTCTTTACAAATCATAAGTTTTCATGTTTTGTTTTATCTTTGATAAATCTTTAGTAGCATGTTAACCTATAATGTGTTGTATCCTTAGCATGTTTTATATTTTGAATTGATCTATTGTTTTGGATGCATCACCATTGATTCAATCCAAGTAGTACTTTATTTAGTAAATCTAAGTAGATCATGTTAATGAAAGAATCTTTGAAATTATATGTAACATGATTCATATACTTGGTTGAATCTTTGGGTGTTGTTTTTCATCATAAGAAAGTCTCTTTCAAAATATATCTTATGTTGTGGATTCAACATCTTTACAAATCATATAGACTTTTGTTTTAAAGTTTCACAACTTGCATTACTTTGATAGGTATATCTTTATCAAGTTGTTTTTATAAGTTCATATGATTTGTCCCCTAATCTCAATCAAATCTATTTTTATGTTTTATGAGCTACATTGTTGATTTGATTGACATCCCTATGCTTCACATGTTTTGGTCTTTGATTTTTCACAACTTGTTTAGGATACAAATGTATATCTTTTACAAGTTAGTTTTAACATGTGATTAACATTTCCTCAATCAAAAATGTTTTATGAACTAAAACTTTCAAAAGCCTTAGGCATACTTTTATGAGCTTTCATTTTCAAAATGATTGAGGACATCACACACACACATCATGTATTTTCATCTTTGCATTCATAGTGTGTGTGTGTATTAGATTTTCATTTTCATATCCACCTATTTTAGGGGCAATTGTAATGAGCTAAATTTGTATCTCCATCAAGTGTATGTTAGACACTACTTAGAGAGATAACCAACCTTGTGGTTGAAGAGGTTATTGTTTAGCCTATAAAAGCATAATGTATAGGTTGATGTTAAGCCTTGAAAAACATCATTGTAAAGGTTATTGCTTAGCCTTGAAAAGCATATTGTAAAGCATAAATAGTGGAAATCCGGTGGGGTGTTGGATCACAAGCCGGTAGTGGATGTAGGCATTCAGGCCGAACCACTATAAATCCTTGTGTGATGGTGCTTGCTCTGTGGTGATTGTTTTTATTAAGTTTCCGCATTTAGTTTGATAATCATCACTTGTGACTAGTTTAATTTAAAGAAGTTAAATTTGTCTTAAAATTGGTCATAACTGAAGCTCACCCTATTCACCCCCCCTCTAGGGTTCGGATCCCCGGACTTTACATCTTCTAGTTCCCTTTAGGTTTTCTCTTGGAGATTCCACCATCTTTTTGAGAAAGGAGAATCTGATACGGGTCATAGCGTGGAAGATCAAAGGGTATTGGAAATTCTGATTTGATTAGTGAAGGTGTTCATCATCAAAGAAAGAATTCAAATTCTCCATTAGAGCACAACAAAACTCCAAAGGTATATCTACATCCTTGTATGCTGTAGATTTCGTAGTTGCATGTTTATGTGCTATTTTCTATCTTCTAGATAAGTTATGCTGATGTACATAGTTTATGAGTTTGAGGGATTACATCCTGGATTGTGTTTGTTGCCTTCTAGATAGTTGATCCCTGCATCAAGTGGGTCAAAAGTTTTTGAAACTTATCCAAATGACCCACCTATTTTCCAACAATTGGTATCAGAGCCATACCTCATCTCTAATCATATTAGATCAACAAGCTTGCTCCAATCTTTACATGAGATGAGAAGAAGATGAAGCAAGGGCTATGTAAGGATCAGTTTTGATGAATTTACTTGGTTTGATAGTAGATTCATGTTTGGATAGTCACAAAAGGGTTTACTATTGATGGAAGGATGGTAGGATGCCATTGAGAGCCTTCAAAAGTGTTTTGGAGGTGTTTGGACTCGAATTAAAAAAACCCAATTTTCTGCCTTCGTCAGGCGGGTCGACCTGGCCTCGTACTCGGTCGACCGGGTGCCTGTAGGGTCGGTCGACCGGGAACACAGCTCGACCACCGCTGGGGGACACCCCCGGACCCCTTCTGCAAAGTGCATGTATTAAAAGGGTGGTTATTTTTGGCATCTTGTTTTTCCATTATGGTTTGGTAACTTGGTTTTGTGAGATGCTTGGTTGTATGAGATACTAACTTGCAGATGATCATGTCCTCTCCATATGGCCCACAAGTCTTTTGCTTTCTATTTATAGTTAATGGTTTGTTTAAAGCTAAATGTAAAGGGCATCATGGTTTCCTTGGTTTCCCGTAAAAGGGCAAGGCATGATGAATTTCCCTATAGCCCTTTTATTTCCATGTTTAGATTACCATGTAAGTCTCATAATTGAGGCATAGGAATTTATGTAATTTTTCTAAATTTGTAAATTCTGGCGATGTCCGAGACAAAGAAGGAAAGCGATGTTGGACTCTTAATCAAAGAGTTTGAAGATTACCAAAAGTGTTTTGGAGTTGCCCAAAGAGTTTGATGAACTCCAGAAGTTTTGGAAAGTCTAGAAGTCCAAGAAGTATATTCCGCTAGGGCCATGTGGAGGAGAGGACTAGTTTCTATCTTTTGCAATTTCTATTTATGGATGCATGCTTAATTTAGAATATTTCCAAATCTGATCCAAACATAGCAAGTTACTAAAATTGGTCAAATCAAATTAAGTTTTGGAAAGAGTTCTAATTAGTGTTGATTTCCCATCAGATGGACACATTGGTAACACTAATTTAGAAACTGGACTTTCCTTAAAATAACTTGACTTGGAACCAATCTTTGATCATATCATGAGATGATTTGATGTTCATATCTATATATGTGGGCCCTAATACCTTATAAGGAAATCCTCAATTATAAAATATTAAGTGGGAGCGGGGCATTTATATTTAGAAATCCCCATGGTTTTCCACCATAGGTCCATTGTAAGGAAAGTATTAGCCTCACGCCATCTTGAGAATGGCTGTTCCCCACGGAGGGCTTTTACTTGTCTGGTTACTAGATATGGATCTCCTATGGATAGTGTTGGTGAGACGGGGCGGGGGCCCACTCCCCAAGGAGGAGCTGCTCGCAACGGTTGTCATACAATGCTAGTTGGTGGGTCACACTTAACTAAAATAGTGATGTAGTATCCCCAAGGATTTGCCTCATTTATTTTAGAAACCGAAACTAATCGGGAGTCATTGATTATTTGATATGAGATACCTAGATAATAATGAATGAAGGAGATCATGGAAAGTTAGTCTTAATCCTAATTTTGACCAACTTTGATCCGCACCAATCTAGGTGGTATTCGCACTCCCCAAGGAGGCATACCACGGGGATTGGGATTCCGATGTATTCTGAATTTAGTGGTTATGAGGATTCCACATAAATTTGGTAGAATACTAAACCCTAATGTCATTTATATTCATTAATTGAATGTATGGTTATGTACTACAATTTTTTCAAAGCATGAATTCAAATACTTTCAATCCACTTGCGACCATCCTCAACCAGAATAAGTTGATGGAATCCAACTTTATAGACTGGAAAAGGACCCTGGATATTATCCTGACAGCTTCAGGATGCAGATATGTTCTTACCATGCCCTCCCTTCCTGAGCCTGAGCTTCATGCACCTCAGTATGAAAAGGACCTTTACACCAAATGGACAAAAGACAATGAGATAGCCAGATGTTTTATACAGGCATCCATGTCTAGTGTTTTACAATGCCAACATCAATCCTATAAGTCAGCATACGATATTATATTGAACTTAAAGGAGATGTTTGCGGATCAGGTTAGATCTACTAGGCAAGTTGCTATGAAGGTGTTGATAAACACTAAGATGGCTGAGGGAACCCTAGTACAAAAACATTTGTTGAAGATGAGTCTCGCACTAAATGAGTTAGATGTACTGGGTGTTACGATTGATAAAGAATCGCAGATCGACATGATCCTTCAATCACTACCGGATTCTTTCAATCATTTCGAGATCAATTATAATAAATTGGAAATGACCATAGCTGAGTTGTCTCGCCAGCTGGTAGTGACTGAGGAAATCATGAAGAAAGAGGAAGATTCCCTCATGACAGAAAAGTCATTTGCTAGGACCAAGCCGAAAGGCAAAGACCGAGATAGCAAGAAGAAATCAGTCAGCATGGGTCCTAAGGTGGAGAATGGTTTTACTTGTAGTATGGCCAAGGCTAAGGGCACGGGAGTAAAAGGAAAGTGTTTCTATTGTGGTAAGACTGGACATTGGAAAAGGAATTGTCCAGAATATCTGTCTAAGAAGAAGACCTCAGGTATGATTGAGTCACTTATTTCTGAAGTTAGTTTTACAACTGGTACTTCAGAATCTTGGTGTATGGACTCCAGGGAAACTGATCACATATGTAATTCGTTGCAGGGGTTCAGGGAAACCAGGAGGTTCAGTGATGGAGAAATCATTGTCAACCTAGGATCTGATGCTAAGGCAGAGGTTGTTTCAGTGGGAGTTATTACATTATGTTTTTCAAATGATAAATTGGTTTTGTCAGACACGTTATATGTACCATCTTTACGGCGGAATTCAATTTCAGTTTCTAGTATGGTGAATAAGAGTTATTCTATTACTCTTGGTACTGAAATTGTCATAAAGAGAAACGATATTTTGATGTATTCTGACAAGGTAATCAATGAAATTTATTTGTTAATCCCACAATGTATGAGATACATGATATTGAAACAACTAATAGACCATCATTAAAGAGGAAATCACCTTCATCTGATCCAACAAAACTTTGGCACTTGAGGCTAGGTCATATAAACCTAAACAGGATTGACAGGCTAGTGAAAGATGGTATCTTGCCTTCATTGGTTGTAGAACCAATGCCTGTCTGTGAGTCCTATCTGGAAGGTAAAAAGACCAAAAAGGCCATTTTCATCAAAGGGCAATAGGGCCAAAGATTTATTGGAATTAGTGCATACTGATGTGTGTGGACCCATTAATGTCAGGGCCAGAGGAGGATATCTCTTCGCTGATTTTATGGGATACTTATCAGAAAATGGGATTTTATCCCAGTTGTCTGCTCCTGGTATACCTCAACAGAACGGAGTAGCAGAAAGAAGGAACCAGACTCTTTTAGATATGATCAGGTCTATACTGAGTTTCTCAGGATTACCTATATCCTTTTAGGGATGCGCCTTGGATACTGCGATGTACATACTAAACCTCGTACCATCTAAGTCTATACCTAAGACTCCCCGGGAGTTGTGGATCGGGCGAAGGCCTAGTCTACAACATTTACACATTTGGGGTTGTCCGGCATATGTGCTAAAGGTTAAGACGGATCAGTTGGAAGCGAAGTCGGAAGGATGCACGTTTGTAGGATATCCTAAATGAACTAAAGGTTGGTTATTCTATAATCCCAGAGAGCAGAAAGTGATGGTGAGCACTAATGCGGTTTTTCTGGAGGAAGATTATATGATAGACCAGAAACCTTTAGAAAAAGGTGATCTTGGAAGAAATTCAAAAGCAAACAATTCCAAATCCTAGTATGACCGGACCTAAGGAAGAAGCGCCCTGACCTAACCCAGTAATTACACCAGTGCCTTGTCATAGTGGGAGCATAGTCAGGCCCCCTGACAGGTTCTTGTTCTTGGGAGAGTCTTACGAGGCAGTCCCGGAAGAACCGGAACAAGATCCCTGTAACTATGATGAAGCAATTAATGACATAGATTCGGGACATTAGCAAGATGCTATGAAAGCTGAGATGGAGTCTATGTACTCTAATCAGGTCAGGACACTTGTGGACTTGCCTGCCAATATCAAACTTATTGGGTGCAAGTGAGTCTACAAGAGAAACAGATGACCAGATGGAAGAGTTGAGACCTTTAAAGGTCAGGCTTGTTGCGAAAGGATATACTCAGAAAGAAGATATCGATTATGAGGAAACCTTCTCGCCAGTAGCCATGTTCAAGTCCATCCGAATACTCTTATCCATAGCGGCTCATCTCGATTACGAGATTTAGCAAATGGATGTCAAGATGGCGTTTCTGAACGGCTATCTTGAGGAAGACATCTATATGATACAGCCAGACGGTTTTATAGCGAGTAACCAAAAGCAAAGAGTTTGCAAGCTGCAGAAGTCCATTTATGGACTGAAGCAGGCATCCTGAAGCTGGAACATTCGTTTTGACTAAGGAATCAATTCAATTGATTTTTGTCAAAACCCGGATGAGTCATGAGTGTACATGAAAAGTAAAGGAGGCAGGGAATTTTTCCTAGTCGACGACATCCTTCTCCTAGAGAGTGGTATATGGATGTTGTCAACAGTAAAATGTTTAGTTGGCTAAGACTTTTGATATGAAGGACTTGGGAGAAGCTAGTCGCATCCTAGGGATCAAACTCCATTGAGACCGGATAAATAGGATGATAGGCTTATCCCAATATGCATACATAGATAAGGTACTGGTACGGTATGCTATGCAGGACTCCAAGAAGGGTATCACACCTTTCAGGCATGGAGTGCACCTTTCCAAGGATCAGTGTCCCAAGACCCCGGAGGAAAAGGAGCAAATGAGAGCAATCCCATATGCTTCGGGTATTGGTAGCCTTATGTATGCTATGCTATGTACTAGACCGGATATCCGTCATGCAGTGGGCTTAGTCAGCAGATATCAGTCTAACCCAAGTTTTAACCATTGGACCGCTGTAAGATGTGTTCTCAAATCCTTGAGAAGGACTAAATATCACATGTTGGTTTACGGCAGTAATGAGTCGGTTACATAGATACTGACTTCCAGTCAAATAAGGATTCCAAGAAATCAACTTCTGGGTATGTGTACATGCTGTAGCTGCTTAAGAAGCAGCTAAAGAAGTAGATTGACTCAATAGATTCCTTATGGAACTTGGAGTGGTGCTTTTGGCAGGACAGCCGCTCACAGTTTACTGTGATAACAGCAGGGCAGTCGATAAGTCCAAGGAACCCAGGAGCCAAAAGCATGTACAGAGGTTATAACAAATGGTCAGAGAGATTGGACAGATAGGTGATACTGCTATCACCTAGATAGACTCTGCAGACAATCTGGGAGATCCCTTTACTAAGCCTTTGACTACCAAAGTCTTTGAACAACATGTAGATGGGATGGGCATGGTCTCAATCCATCAGTTGATGTAATACATTGATTAATTTCTTTATTTATCAATATAATCATGCTTTCCTTTTCATGAGATGAATGGTGATTTATTACTTAATGCACATGACCAATACATATGACATAATGGTTCATGAGATGAACTGGGTCCCATTAGTATATTAGATGTGATATATGTATATAGATGAGATCCACATACGGGAGATATGTGTCACAAATCTTATACTTAAAATATCTTCACAACCAGTGATTAGATTGTGCATCTCATCTGACAAGGTTGCAGCACTTTGATCACTATGAGATAGTGTGATTTGTCTCGATCATCAGAATGTAAGATTCTAGATCATAGTGCTGGTACATTGGATGTATTGAAGGACCATGAGAAGCACCTTATGAAATACTATCTCGATTTAAGGACTGCTCTCATAATTCCCTAGCAATAGGCTCTCAATCCTGAGACATTGATGAACTCAAGTTTCTGTCTATTCATTTGCTTTGAGTCACCAATGAGTGAGGCCAACTGTAGGTCAACACCTCGGTGTCTTGGGTACGTGATAGTAGGACTGTGGGAACATGCAATGATCAAGATGGAATCTATCTACATTATCCCATTGTGCCAATTAATGGATTTATCATTGGTAAGTGCGCACCCATTCCAATTAAGAGTTAATTGGAGCGGTACCAAATGATCACTATAATTAATTGGGGCTCAAGGATAATAAGATGTGGATCTAAGATTGGATGAGACAGATTTATTCCAATTGATCCATGGATAATGATAGAGGGACCTACTTGTGGTAATTGAGAAGTTTAGGGTATTCATTGTAATTTATTCCTAAGACTGGAGTGCAATTGTATTTATATAGTGGAGTTATTTGCAATTAACTGTGAGCCCGGATTGCACATGAGATGTGGGGTCGCGTGTCCCAGTTGGAGCCAGCTTTCTAAGGAATCCCTAGTGGTCCCCACGCTAGCCCAATATATTAGAAAGATATTAATTATAGTAGAACTCTAAAAGGAAATAGAAAGTTACTATTTCTATTTGAAGTGAGACTTCTAATAGTGGTAATAGTAAGTTACTAATTATTAATGGAAGTAGGACTTCTATTTTAATTAGTAAAAGAGGAAGTTACTAATCATATTTGAAGTAAGACTTCTAATTGTGATTTAGTAAGCAACTAATTGTAGTGGAAGTAAGACTTCTATTTCAATTAGTAAGAGGAGGTGGCTTCAATGCTATAAAAGGAGAAGAGGAGAGCCCTTGGACGTCCCTTATGCAATTCCATCATTGGAATTCACGCCCAAGCCTTAGGTTTTGTGCAAGTGTTGCACACCTCTCTCTCTTCTAATTTCTCTTCTAGTTCCCTTTAGGTTTCTCTTGGAGATTCCACCATCTTCTTGAGAAAGGAGAATCTGATACGGGTCATAGCGTGGAAGATCAAAGGGTATTGGGGATTCTGATTTGATTAGTGAAGGTGTTCATCATCAAAGAAAGAATTCAAATTCTCCATTAGAGCACAACAAAGCTCCAAAGGTATATCTACATCCTTGTATGCTGTAGATTTCGTAGTTGCATGTTTATGTGCTATTTTCTATCTTCTAGATAAGTTATGTTGCTGTACATGGTTTATGAGTTTGAGGGATTACATCCTGAATTGGGTTTGTTGCCTTCTAGATAGTTGATCCCTGCATCAAGTGGGTCGAAAGTTTTTGAAACCTATCTGAATGGCCCACCTATTTTCCAACGACTACAACTGCAACCTACCACAAGTACTACCACAACCTAATAATAATAATAATAATAATAAAACAAATGCTTGAAAAATAAATTTCTCCAAATAGGAGCTTCAATGATATAAAGAAAATGTAAGGTTAAAGCATATTCCGGTAGTACTATTTATCATCATCATCAAAGTCTTGTCCCAATTACGTTGGGTTAGTTACATGAAATCTTTTTCCCATGCGAAATCCTCAGATATGTCACACTTCTTCATATCTATCCTTGATAATTTTATCCATGTCTTCCTCAACAGGCCTACCCCTTTAATTTCCTTGAGGGGCAATCAGTACTACTATTTATGCCCACTGTAGACATATCGAAAAAATAGAGTATCAAGATAGATATATGATTCAGGAGCAGGCTAGCAAGGAATATATATGCACCTAAATGAAAAATGCAAAAAGATTATAATGAAACTTAAAAATATATTTTAAAAATATATATAAAATAAGTCTAATCTGCACTCCCAAAGTCTATTCTACGTAGTACAAGACCTGCGCAAGAAATAAAATAAGCGGTCAAACCCTCGTCCATAGCTAACCAGCACATTGATAGCACACTGAAGCTCAGTCAAGTTTTTTTTAAACTATGATTTCAATTTTTTTTTCCCTAGTTTGGAACGGTGGTCTAGTTTGGAACGGGGATCCCTGGACAGCTACATGAAGATGCAATGCCTCTTCCACTGAGCTATGAGGCAAGTCTCAATTCTGATTTCAATTATTTCTTTAACATGCATGCTAGCATATTAGAATTGAGTGCTGTAAGCATAAAAAGAAGGAATCTATAATTTTCAGTAAGTAGTATAACAATGTAAGACATACCTTTCCAAGTATGCGCACTATTTGTTTGTCTCTTACTTTCTTTGAATTGGAACAGCATGTCATGTTTATCCACACTTCCCATTTAATGCATGGAAGATGATACATGATGGTACTAATGTCTGTGTATCATGCTATCAGCTGTTATGTAGGTACATGAAAATGGCCCTGCAGGAATTTCTCTTTTCTTTTTTGGGCTATTGCCTCGCTCCCATATTCCAAGAGTAATGCAAAGGATTTGATGAGTTTAATTAGTTTGGATTGTACATGTGAAAATGATGTTGATATACATTGTCATATAGTTCACTAACGGCTCGAGTTTTTAGTGGAACTAGTCATTAATATGGTATGAGAGTTAGTGGTCACGAGTTCAAATTGTCCGGTTTGTTCAGTTCCGTCTATCTATTGGGTTTTGGATTCGAACGGCCTCCCGTTCGACGCCGTTCGAGGGAGGTGTTGATATACATTGTTGTGCCGTTTAATAACAGTGCGAGCTTTTTATGTTTCTAGTTATTAATATGGTATTAGAGATAGGAGTCATGAGTTTGTCTAGTATGTCTTGTTCCATCTCTCTATTGAGTTTCGAATTTGAACGACTTTCCATTTGAGTTTGCATGTTGGGGCCTTTAATATTGCCATCACAAGTTAGTAGTATGCGGGCCCATGATTTTGTACTAATTTAAATGTACACAAGATAGAGGATCATTCATTGTAAATTACAACTCAAAAGAGTCGGAAACATAATCCGGTTGACTCAACTTAACCAGATTTATTGAGTCTCTTAACAAAAACCCAAATCTTGTATATGTCTTGGTCAAGGATCCATCAAGACTCTGTCAACTCAGCCTAAACTTGGTCAAAACTTGGCCAAAATTTAGCAAATAAAGAAGTTTATATCGAGCTTTTACTTGCACAACTTGATAATCAATTCAAGACTCAGTAGTCGCTAAACTGATATATCCTAGCATGTGTAAAATGATATTCAAGTCAAGACTCAGTAATCACTAAGATGGATTCCAGTATTCCATTCTTAAAAGGTTTAACGTACGTCTTATAGGAGAAGTTATTCAATTGATTGCATACCTCTATTTTTATAAGGTTTAATCCCTGTATCCCTCTTCGTATATTAGCAGAGTAGTGGGTTTCTTTCTACATCGGTTCTCTCCTGTGTCCCAACCCTCAAGGTTGTGTACCAAAAATATTAAAATAAAAAAATTCTTATATATCCTCTTTTTTTTTTTCTAATAATGATTATATTTAGAAACAGAAGAAGAAGGTAAGCTGGTACAAGTATAAAAACAACATAAAAGAGAGGTATCAAAACAAAACAGTAAACAACAAAGTACATTGAAATGGGGGTTTGGGAGGGCCATCAACAGGGTTCATCACATCAAATCAAACAAGGAATCCATGTACTGAAATCTAAGAAAAATATTGTACATTTATTAAGGGCACGTTTGTGTAGATGTAATTTCCGTGGAAATTGGAAATTGCCACATCAGCAAAATCCATGGGTTTCAAATTCTTTGGAAAAGCTTTTCCGCGGAAGTCAAAGTTTTATGTTTGGTGCAAAAAGGTTTTCCTCGATGAATTAGTGCTAATGTTGTTTGGTGCAGCTATGGATTTCTTTAGTGAAAACCATTTTTTAGTGAAAACTATTGGGTGAGTGGGTTGGTATGTGTGTGGGGTGGGTGGGGTTGGGAGGGGAAGAGGAAGAAAGAGGGTGGTTGGGTGGAGTGAGGGTGAGAGAGAGGAAATTGGGGGGTCGGTTTTCCGTGGAAATGGACTTCCCATACCCCCCCATAGGAAGTCCATTTCCATGGTTAGGAAGGAAAAAGCTGACGTGGCGAAAAAGCATTTCCACGGAAAACTGCCGCACCAAACACATGAAAAAGAAGTTTTCCGCAGAAAACTACAACCTTTTCCGCGGAAATAGGCTACACAAACATGCCCTAAGGTGTGTCCCTACCTGTGAAAGAGAAAAATAAGGTCTTATTCATCCCCAGTTGGGTTGGGTGAAATACTGAAATCACTTGTCAAGTGCCCAAAAGGTTGCACTTTGTCACAGCTGGCATCTGGACTCTTGAGTATGAAACAAGTGTCTGAAATGTTCCTCATCATCTTTATCATACTCATATATATATATATATATATATATATATAAAATATAATATTATATAAAGTTAAAGAAATTCCTTGAAAGAGTATGCAAGTGAGTTTAGTTTGTATATATATTGAAAATAAGCTCATTGACCAAGTAAACTAATTAAATTAGAAGGCTATTGAAGAAAACGATGGAAAATAATATATAACTGCTTGGCCTTTTTCTTCAGTGGTAATTCACCAAACAGAAGTATAGGAATTGAGGAATTAGTCATAACGAATCTCATCACCTTCCAATGCAAAATTATTGGAGATCTTTTTCGTCAAAGTCTGGGGATTTATTATCTTAGATAATAGATTGAAACTAAAATATTCTTGAACATAGAATGAATATTTAAAAAATTATGAATAAAATCTTATGAAAATATCACAGCACACTAAAGAGATGGTCAATGGTGTGTAGAATTTTTAGAATGTAATGTGCAAAGAACAAGCAGCATACTTTCATATTAATCAAAGATAGGACTGTCAATAGACCAAGCTGTTCTGTCAGAAACTGGCCCTTTTCATACCAGGTTTGGATCATCCTTAGGCCTGACCATTCATGAGCCAGCATCAGGCCTAAAATCATCCCATTTAAGAATAGGGTTCATCCAAATTGTTTTGTATTATTGTGGAACTCTTTCCATTCAATTTTGACAAATATGAAATTCACAATTATTATTATTATTATTATTTGATGACAACGGTATCCTTGTAGTATTTGACCAAATTTGATGAAGAAAAAAAACTAAAAAATATCCGAAAATGTGATTGGGCCGCACTTAATGATTTTCATGGCTTTTAGAATAACATTTAGAAGTAAATTTCTAAATTGATTTCAAACAATTGTCATTCCTTCTCCTAGCCACAGGTGGTTCTAATTTGAAATTAACCACTTATGTGTTTTTCTACCTGTTCTTGATCTTAGCAAGCCTGCTTTAGTAGTGCTAATAATTAAAGCCCACGAATACCATGAATGGGCATATGGGCTTCGAACTGTAGAATTTGGTTGAGCCTCCCTTTTCTAATAGAGCTGCTGAAAATCACCCTCATCTTTGTTCCCACATTTAAATTGATCATGCGTTTACATGTGATTCAAGTATAAAATCAAATGGGGTGAATCATGTGATTTTACAGCAGATGAATTTGACAAGAAGCTCTACTATTGAATGAGAAATCTCGCCCTTCTATGCATAAAGAAAGATAATAAAAAAATCTAGCCAATGTTAAAAAAAAAAAAAAGGCCGAAGATTTATTTACAGGGTTTTCAATGATAGAAGGTGGAACTTATTCCATGACTTCTTTTTTTCACTTTAATCTCAAGAAACCCACGTGCGATTAGAATTTCATCATCATTATCATCATAGCCTTATCTCATCTAATCTAAATATGCATGAGAACACCTGTATCATAAATTAAATGTGGCCTTGTTTATTATTGGCCATCTATCTGTTTACCCTTGGTAGGTGATTTTGATCATTAGTAGTTTCCACTTTGAGCTATGGTTTACTATGAAGTAGTCCACATATCATATGAGTATGGATTGATGACATACATGTGACATACATTTTCTATTCATCTGCATTTGCGGTGGGTTGTCGAAAGCTGAGAGCAAAAACTTTAAATGCTCTAAAGCCTTTGAATCCTTTTTACCAAAAAAAAAAAAAAAAAAAGGCCTTTCAATCCTTCTCATTAACAAGTCTCTATATTTTATATCATCTCCTTCTATCCATCTCTCTGTAGAAAAGAACAGAAGAGAGGGAAGGGCACTGTAGTCAAAGGAAATCTTCGAAGTTCATCAGATAGTTGATCAGTGAGTTTGGAAGAAGCTCAAGAAGAATTCTTTCTGGGTTTTCTTTAATTGTCTTTGATTTGAACTTTACTCAGAGAAAGTCCTCTCCATTTTCTTTGCTTTTCTCTAGTTTGAACAACCATGGCTGAGATTGCTAGGGAAAATGGATGGCATGAAAGATCATTGGAGGAAGGAGTTGTTGGTAATGCAAAAGATGGTGAGCAAGTTCATGTGGAACATGAGAATCCAAGTGTTGCTGAAAGTACGAGAGAATCAACCTGTCTGCTCTCTGTACCATTTTTGCAGAAGGTAGTTTCTCCTTCTTTCCTTCGAAAGAAAAAATTACTATGATTTGAATTCTATGCTTTCTAAGCTTTGAATTGTTTTGCTATGAAATCAACTGCAATTATTTCTGTTTTGTATTCTTTATGGTGATGGTTTTGCTTTGTGTATCTTATCAGCTGATTGCAGAAGCATTTGGAACATATTTTGTAATATTTGCGGGTTGTGCCTCAGTGACGGTGAATCTGATTAAAGGAACTATTACATTTCCTGGTGTTTGTGTTGTGTGGGGGCTCGTCGTTATGGTCATGGTTTACTCAGTTGGCCACATCTCCGGTGCCCATTTCAATCCAGCCGTAACCATCGCCTTCGCAACCTGTAAAAGGTTTCCATGGAGACAGGTAATTTTATTACAGATGAGTAGTTATGATTGAAGCTTGGTGAATACATGATACTTTCGTTGGTTGAAGTTATAATTTCTTCATATACAATGGAGGGACTAACCGAAATCAAAATTATATGCAGTTGGTCTCATTTGAAGGGTTGTAAAATCACCTTTCTAATTAGCACAAGATCGATAAATAAAGACTTACAGCAAAAATTCAAGAGATGAGCTATGGGTTGTTTCAAGTTTTTATCTTTCTAGTATTTTAAAGTACTTAAATAAGTTTCTTTTCTTTTAGAATTACCCTTGGATTTGAAGTTTATTGTTTGAAAAATTAGCTTTAAAATTGTTTAATTTATTTTTTGTTAGTTAAAAAATGACACTTTTTTGAAGTAGAAAGTAAAGAATCTTTGGAGATCTTTTTGTGAACATAAATGTTTAAACAGAATTATGAATTTAGACTGGCTCTAAAATGAAGCACTGAAACTCTCTCTCTCTCTCTCTCTCTCTCTCTCTCTCTCTCTCTCTCTCTCTCTCTCTCTCTCTCTCTCTCTACTATAGTACTTTTCTTTCTTGTCAATCATGATTATGATATTATGGACCCCATAACCCAGACTTAATTTACCAAGTAACGATGACCTGGGTTGTGTACTAGAACTTGGTGTAAACAATTGCACCCAGTATAGACCCAATTGTCAAATAAATGGACCTGTTTTGAAAAAATTAGTGATGAAATCAAGAGGCTTAAGACTGTTGACGGTACACAATTGGAGGATTGAGACACCTAAAGACCATTGATTTGGTCAGATACAAGGTGGAGTCAAACCCAAATTTCTCTCTTATGGAAACTTCCTGGGCCTTTAATCACCTAAAAGGGTCTTGATTGAGGCATTTTTCAATGGAAAGGTTTTTTTTTTTTTTTTTTTTTTGAAAGTTAAAAAGTTTTGGAAAGGTAAAGAATACAGGTATGAAAATCTCCTCTTACAGAAAGATTCTAATGTCTTATAGAGAATTAGTGCATTTCTTCCTATCCAAATCATAAAGTGAAGGCTCTGTTTTTATCCATGACACTACTCCCTTTGTTCATCTGCCCTTTCTCCATATTGTAGTATTATTTCCTTCTTATCCATCTATCCTGGGCTAATGAATCCTAATGGGTGTTACAGATTACCATCTAAATATAGGGGTCACTCTTTTGGGCTTGGGCATTATATTACATGGCATAGGACCTGATAATTAGTCTCCATTAATGGGTATATCTGCCAAGTGTTATCAATATATGGACAGCTAAAAAGATTTTCAATGTATGTTAGTCCAGTGTGTAGCAGTAACTTTTCTAGCTGTACAGTATTATGACCATATAACCATTTAATAGATCCATTGAACTATGTTTGGGTTGTTGGTTCTCTTCCTTTCTGAGACATGTAATCAATTCTTTCTGATTGTTCTACAGGTACCCGCTTATCTCTCAGCTCAGAAGTTGGGTGCAACCCTTGCAAGTGGAACGCTTCGCTTGTTATTCGATGGAAAGCATGAGCATTTCCCAGGAACCATTCCTTCTGGATCAAACCTGCAATCCCTGGTGCTTGAGTTCATTATCACTTTCTATCTCATGTTTGTAATCTCTGGCGTTGCCACCGATAACAGAGCGGTAAGTCCATTTTGAAGCAGAATCTTTAGAGTTTTTAATATCGCTAAAATAGGCCATTGGTGCTCAAAATGATCAAGCTCCTGGGTAAGATGACCAGATTACAATCAGTGCGAACTGATCAATAGTATATAAATTCTCTTTACCATTCAGTCCAGTAGATGGATACAAATGTGAATCTTCATTAAGTCAGCTGGCCTCTTGGATGGGGATACACCTAACTTTGCACCAACTTGAATGTCACTATAACTGATCAGTTAATAGATTTACTTCTCAACATCTCAAAAAAGTTGCTAGGAAAGATCATTTAACTGTTTTTGTTATAAGGGTCAAAATATGTACCAAATTTCTAGGATTATTTTTAGGACTTTTGGGGTGCATTTGGCCAAAGAGAGGATTCCGCAGTAGAGAGTAAAATTGTTCTTATTTTTTGTGCAACCCATTATATATTCCTTGTTTTATGCGACATATTTTCAATGCGGAAAAGGGAGAAAATTGAACAGATTTTCCTCCATAGAAGAGGATTTTGATTTTCCCATGGGAGGGATAGGAATGGAGAGCTCCTCTCTTGTTGCAACTACTAAGAAACTTTGTTTTGTTCCCTTTTTATGGCAATTGCAGATAGGAGAACTTGCTGGTCTTGCAGTTGGAGCTACAATCTTATTGAACGTGCTTCTGGCAGGGTATTATTCCCCTCAACTCCCTATAACTTCATCAACAAATTATCTATAGATGAAGCCTCTAACTGATAAGAGATTCATCTAGCAATACTAAACTACATAATTCAATCAATCTTGTGTTTAAAGAAAAAGAAAAAAGGTCATTTAGAGACTCCCATTTTCATTTGATACTCAACATGGATCCTCATAACCCCATACATTTGTCTTTTGACAGTCCAATATCTGGGGCGTCGATGAATCCAGCAAGGAGCTTGGGGCCCGCGATCGTGGCCAGCCGTTATGAGAGCATATGGGTGTACGTTGTGGGGCCTATATGTGGGGCGGTGTCGGGCGCATGGGCCTACAACCTCATCAGGTTCACCAACAAGCCCTTGCGTGAAATCACCAAGACTGGTTCTTTCTTGAAAAGCATAAAGAGTGGCTCACAGTTGAATTAAATTTAAGAATGGCTCCTATTCTATTATGTCCATGGTAGCTAAAAGAAGAGATTGTTAGAATACTGCATCAATCAACAGTGCAATTTGCTGATCTTAGGCTGTTTATCTAGAAGTTGATCATAGAGGGATGAAGCTACCATGGATGTTGCTTGTACATTTGAAAAGAAATTATAGCAAGAACATATGGCCATTACTCTATCATTAAGGAGAAATTGTCTTTAAATTGAATGGATGAAATTGGTCGATGGTGGTTGCGACCAAAGTGAGCAGGTCTGCACTGTGAAATATACTTTGCAAGTTAACCTCTTTTATTGCATTCTTTTTTCTTTATTATGCATAGTAAAGCAGTGTGGGAGCATTAGATATGATGCATGGAATAACATCATCAAATGTGGGAAGATGCCATGGCGCTTATAAAGTTGTAATTAGTACCTGATATGACACTTGTATTGGTACCTGATACTTCACTGATACTTTTAGGGAATAAGGTTAACATATCCTACTCTTATAAAGTCCTTTATTTCATATAGTTCTTTAAAAAAAAAGCTAGAAAGAGACAAAAACAATCATAATTTCATTAATTCAAAATTGATCTGAAGAAAAAATCAGGACACCCATATCCATATCCTTGTCCTAAATTTCAAAAGTGATGAATTGTATTCCTAATCCCCATATTAATGTCTGTATCCATATCCGTATTTGGGCATCATAGGTGTGAATAGCTCATATAGGCAGAAGGAACCATAACAGCCATGGAAAATAAAAATATTACTTAAAGGCGATGTTCGAAACTCCGCCTATGTTGGGGTATCCTTGACATAGCCGGTCCCAAGCCCGGACAAAGGAGGAGGGTTATGCGTTAGGTAGCCGACACCCAGCACAATACTCAGTCGGATTTCTTTATGGATTTGAGACCTAATGAGATTTCGTGGGGGCGTCTCCTACTTAGCGACGCGCTGTATGGTCCGAGTACAGTGATAACTGAGCAAGGACCGCTGCATTGACGCCCGGGTACAGTGCTAAATAGGCAAGGGTCCTCACACTTGGGATGAGTGTGGGGGGTAAGGAAGCTAATCCAAAATAGAAGGCTGAGATTAGGTACTTGGAACATTGGGAGCCTAACTAGGAAATTTATGGAAGTGGTGGATACAATGGAAAGGAGACGAATCGCAATTGCCTGCTTGCAAGAGACAAGGTGGGTGGGACAGAAAGCTAAAGAGATTGAGAGGACTGGGTATAAGTTATGGTATACGGGACTTAATAGATCAAGGAATGGGGTCGGCATAGTGGTAAGCAAGGACTTAAAGGAAGATATAGTTAGTGTAAAGCGATGTGGAGATAGGATTATTGCAATTAAGTTAGTGTTAGGAGAAGAGATAGTGAACATAATTAGTGCTTATGCCCCCCAGGTGGGCTTAGGAGATGGACATAAGGAAAAGTTTTGGGAAGACTTGGAAGGAGTGCTACTAGAGATAACCCAAGGCGAGATGGTCTTCATAGGAGGACATTTGAACGGTCATGTAGGACGCGACGTAGATGGATATATAGGAGTACACGAGGGACATGGATATGGTAATAGAAATTAAGAAGGGAAGGATATTTTGGAGTTTTCAGTGGCTTATGATCTCATGGTAACTAACACCTTTTTTAGAAAGAAAGATGAACATTTGGTGACTTATAAGAGTGGCTCCTCAAGGACACAGATTGACTTCTTCTTAACTAAGAAAAGAGACTGCTTAGCTTGTAATGATTGTAATGTTATACTGGGGGAGAGCTTGACTTCCCAACATAGGTTGTTGATCATAGATGTGCAGCTACAAAGGTGGACTAGAAAAAAAGAAGTTGTATAGATGCTCTAGGACTAAATGGTGGAACTTGAGAGGTGATAAGCAACTATCATTAAGGGAAAAAGTACTAGAAGAAGACGTTTGGGCGGTAAATGAGAGTGCAAATAATATGTGGGATAAGGTAGCAGAGTGTATTAGGAGGGTAAGGAAAGAAGTCTTAGGAGAATCCAAAGGGAGTGCTCCGACACAGAAAGAGGCATGGTGGTGGAGCGATGCCGTTCAAAACAAGATAAGAGTTAAAAGAGAGTGCTTTAAAACTTGGCAAAATGATCGAAATGAAGCGAACTTGGAGAGGTATAAAGAAGCAAAAAGAGAAACCAAAAAGGCAGTTAGTGAAGCAAAGGCAAAGGCTTTTGAGGAGTTATATAGGCGACACGATAGTAAGGAAGGCGAAAGAGAGATATTCAAGCTTGCCAAAGCCAGAGATAGGCGGACCAAGGACTTAAACCAAGTTAAATGCATTAAGGATGAGGATGAAAAGGTATTAGTAAAGGATGAGGAGATAAAGGAGCGTTGGAAGAACTACTTCCACAAGTTGTTTAACGATGGCAGTAGTAGTGACATACAATTGGGGCAACTTACCATTTCTAGGGAAGAATCGAATCATATGTTCTATAGGAGAATCAGTAGGGAAGAAGTTAAAGAAGTATTGAAAAGGATGAAGAATGGGAAAGCGGTTAGACCATATGGTATCCCTATTGAGGTTTGGTGGTGCTTGGGGGAGGATGGCGTAAGTTGGTTGACAAAGCTTTTTAATGTAGTGCTAAAGAGCAAGAAGATGCCTGATGCATGGAGGAAAAGTATTCTTATACCCATATACAAGAACAAATGAGATATTCAGAACTGTGCGAACTACCGCGGGATTAAATTGATGAGCCATACAATGAAATTATGGGAGAGATTTATTGAGAGAATACTAAGAAGAACAACAAACATTTCAGAGAATCAATTTGGCTTCATGCCTGGGAGGTCAACCATGGAGGCTATCTTTCTCCTGAGAAGGTTAATGGAATAGTATAGAGAAGGTCCGAGAGATTTACATATGGTGTTCATTGACTTAGAGAAGGCCTATGACCGAGTTCCTAGGAGATTCTATGGAGAGTACTGGAAAAGAAAAGAGTGTGTGTCGCATATATTGAGGCGATAAAGGATATGTATAATAGAGCTGTGACATCTATAAGAACGACTGGCGGATAGACTAAAGAGTTTCCTATCACGATTGGTCTACACCAAGGCTCAGCGTTAAGCCTATACTTGTTTGCCCTAGTTATGGATGAGATTACAAGACATTCAGGATGAGGTGCCGTGGTGTATGCTATTTGCAGATGACATTGTTTTAGTAGATGAGACGAGAGAATGAGTGAATGCTAAGCTAGAATTGTGGAGGAAAATGTTAGAGACAAAAGAGTTTAGGCTAAGTCGATGCAAGACGGAATTTATGGAATGCAAGTTTAGTCAAAGTAGGACACCTGACAACTTAGAAGTAAGTTTGGGCACACAAAAGATTGTAGAGAAAGAAAACTTTAGGTACCTTGGATCTATGATGCAACAGGATGGAGAGATTGATACTGATGTAAGTCACAAGATTCAGGCCGGGTGGACCAAATGGAGGAGTGCTTCGTAGGTCTTGTGCGATCGGAAAGTCCCCCTCAAGGTTAAAGGAAAGTATTATAACACTATAAGAAATTTGGAGTTTAAGGACAACACAAATTTGTCCCAAAATGTACGTATTTCGTCACGAAAACTAATTGTGACGAAAAAATTTTGTCACCTGTTTCGTTGCCAAAGCCTTGTTGCTAAAAGGTATTGGTGACGGAAAAAAAATTCGTCATTGAAAAAGATAAATTTGTGACGATTTTTTTTGTCTCCAATACACTCTGTTGGAAACATGTAATTTTTTTTCGTCTCCAATACACTATATTGGAAACATACTTATAAGTAATTAGTGACAAAATATTTTGTCATTAAAGGAAGAAATTAGAGACAAAAATATTTTGTTATAAATATAAGAAATAGAGACGAAAAAATTTTGTCGCATTTACCCCGCCCAACTCAAGGACTTCCCAAGAGGTCACCCATTGCTCCCGCCCGAGCACGCTTAACTTCGGAGTTCTTACGATTTTTGGAGCCGCACGATTTTAGAAGACTTCATGCTAAGTTAATACGGGGTTTGACTTATAAGCCATGGTCAAGACTTGGATATTTCCGATGGGGTTAACGAAGACTCATCGTTTGAAGCCGGTGGTTGACACGCTACGCCCCGTGATTAATAGTACCGCCCGGACCAAGATCTCACATTCTCCCCCAGTAGAAATAGAGCCATCCTCGGCTCTGATACCAACTGTCACAACCCCGCCCAACTTAGCATGAAATTGTCCGCTTTGGCCCACGTGTACGTATGAGGACTTCCTAGGAGGTCTCCCCCACTAGAAATAGAGTCATCCTCGGCTCTGATACCAACTGTCACAGCCCCGCCCAACTTAGCATGAAATTGTCCGCTTTGGCCCACGTGTACGGGTGAGGACTTCCTAGGAGGTCACCCATCCTAGTACTGCTCCCGCCCGAGCACGCTTAACTTCGGAGTTCTTACGATTTCCGGGGCCGCACGATTTTAAAAAGCCTCATGCTAAGTTAATACGGGGTTTAACTTATAAGCCCATGGTCAGGACTTGGATATTTCCAATGCGGGCTATCGTAGACTTGCCGTTTGAAGCCCGTGATTGACACGCTACGCCCAGTTGTTAAGGGTACCGCCCGGACCAAGATCTCACAATCTCCCCCACTAGAAATAGAGTCGTCCTCGGCTCTGATACCAATTGTCACAGCCCCGCCTAACTCAGCATGAAATTGTCTGCTTTGGCCCACGTGCACGCGCGAGGACTTCCTAGGAGGTCACCCATCCTAATACTGCTCCTGCCCGAGCACGCTTAACTTCGAAGTTCTTACGATTTCCGGGGACGCATGGTTTTAAAAAGCCTCATGCTAAGTGAATACAGGGTTTGACTTATAAGCCCAAGGTCAGGACTTGGATATTTCTGATGCGGGCTAATGGAGACTCACCGTTTGAAGCCCGTTGTTAACATGTTACTCCCCGTGGTTAAGGGTACTGCCCGGACCAAGTTCTCACAGTAGCAGAGATTGAGAGAGGTAGGTGTACCTGGCGGTGGCGAACTCCTGGATGGAGGATGATGGGCACAGATGATGGTGATTGGTGATGGTGGCTGCGTCTGGGAGTTCTAGGCGAGAGAGACTGAGAGAAATAGAGATGAGAGGGATCACTGATCAGGGATGGGTCTGCACTGCGTGTGTTGATGGAGGGTGATGATGATTGATGGGGGCCAATAATGGGCCATGGGGTTGCTGCTTGAGACGATGGGTGGGAGATGTTGGAAAAGGATTTTGGAAAATGGGGAAAAGGGTTCTTCTCTCCTCTTCTGGAAAAGGGTTTTGGAAAAGGGGGAAAAGGGTTTTGGAAAAGAGAGACCGGGATAGATGGAGGGACAAAGGGGGAAATGGGTTTCAGAAAAGGAGCGTTGGATTGGGGTGGCGGGGGGGGGGGGGGAGATGGACGTTAGGGCCTTGGGGGGCCATTTTAGTCATTTTAAAGGCTTTTCCAAAGCAATACTTATAAGAGAGGAATAGGCTCAAGTGCGAACGAAATTGGTGCCACTGCAAATGAAATTGGCGCCTTATTTTGTTGACCAAATATTTTCGTTTTCCATAACTTATCCTTAATAGTGACGAATTATGTTTGTCACAAAAACAAATTATATTTTGTGACAAATTTTTTTGTCTCCAATGAGCTAAAATAATTCGCGCCAAAGCAAATGAAATTGGCGTCTTATTTTGGTGACGAAATATGTTCGTTGTCTATAACTTATCCTTATTGGTGAAGAATTACGTTCGTCGCAAAAACAAATTATATTTTGTGACAAAAATTTTCGTCTCCTATGAGCTAAAATAATTCGCGCCCGCAAATGAAATTGGCACCTTATTCTAGTGACGAAATATTTTCGTCTTCAATAACTTATCCTTATTAGTGACAAATTAAGTTCGTCACAAAAATAAATTATATTTTGTGACAAAAATGTTCGTCTCCAATGAGCTAAAATAATCCGCGCCAAAGCAAATGAAATTGGCGCCTTATTTTGGTGACAAAATATGTTCGTCTCCATAACTTATCCTTATTGGTGATAAATTACGTTCGTCGCAAAAAAAAAATATTTTGTGACAACAATTTTCGTCTCTAATGAGCTAAAATAATTGGCGCCAACACAAAATAAGTTGGCACCATATTTTTGTAGACGAAATTTTTTTTTCGTCTCCTATACTTTTGAAAAAAATGAAAATAGACGACAAAATTTATATTTCGTCCCCTTTGGGTGTTCTTTTAAGACAAAAAAAAATTCGTCATCAGATTTCGTCGCAACAGCCTAAATTTCTTGTAGTGTAAGGTGGTGGTACGTCCAGCGTTGTTATATGGATCAGAGTGTTGGGCAGTAAAGCATAATCATGTTAAGAAAATGGAAGTTGCGGATATGAGAATGCTAAGATGAATGTGCGGGATCACAAGAAGAGATAGGATTAGGAATGAGGAGATTAGGTGCAAAGTAGGAATAGCACCAATTAAAGATAAAATGTGAGAAAATCGACTGAGATGGTTCGGTCATGTTAGAAGGCGCCCAACAGAGGCACCTGTTAAAAGGTGTGAAAGCATAGAGATTGCCTGGAATAGGAGAGGGAGAGGGAGACCCAAGAGAAATTGGAAAGAAACTATTAAACATGACTTTGCCTACATGGAGCTAACAGAGGACATAGCCCTAAACAGATTTGATTGGTGTCATCAAATCCATATAGCTGACCCCACCTAGTGGGAAAAGGCTTGGTTTGGTTTGGTTTGATTTACTTAAAGGCGATGTTCGAAAACTCTGCAACTATACATAAGGGTGTGTTGTGTAAATAAAGAAATCATGTTGCAGAAAAATACAACAAACAGGCTGTTTTGGGGATTGAATTGACTGGGCCTTAATTGTACCATTATGGTTGCCCATAAGCCTAACTTCAACCAAAATAAAATAAAATGTTTCAAGAAAAATGCGAGGGGTGTGAGTCCACAATCCACATGTGACGCCCAATACAAGTCTGGTTTTCCTGATTTGGAGCTTCTTTTCAATGAGTCATTATATTTATTTAGCAAAACTAATCATAGTATAATTAGAGAAAATCTTTCTAAAATCATTTAGAAAAGTTTCTAAAATCATTTAGAAAAGTTTCTTTAATCATTTAGAAAAGTTTCTTTAGAAGCTTATGGAGTTTGAAGCACTATGTAGAACTGTTGTGTATGTGTGAGCAGTATTGCGGCTTGTCTTGTTTTAGTCTTTCATAATCATTAAAGATTCTGTAATGTAGAAAACAGTCCTTGAGGGCTGTATTTTTATAGATTTAATCCAAGTTTATTGATAATATAGCTTGGATTCTTCTCTTGTGGGTGATTAAACTTGTTGGATTTTCCTTTATTTGTCATTTTTTGGGCATAATTTTGGAAGTAATGAGGCTGAGACACAGGTTCTAAGCCATGATAGTGTCACTTAAAACCACTTTCAAATCATTGCAGCAATGTTGCATTTTGCAAAGACGACTGGCCAAGGCTTATCCATGTGTAGCCCATTTATTGATTCAATCTGATACAGGTCCCATTAAAATGAAATAGGGCGCTATTGATGCTAGACCATGATAATATTCAAGGCAATCCATTGGGCCTGAAATTAGGGCTGAGAACAACATATTAGTCCGGCACTAGACCTCTCACCATGGCCATGGGCATGTTACCAATTTTGCATTCAGTCTGAAACTTAAAATGTGTATTGAAACTCCATCATCGCCATCTTTGCATTCTATTCTCTTAGATATTTACATCTAAAAGGAGATTATTAAAAAGGTTTTTTAAAAAATGAGATTTTCACATTCCATTTATTTTCTAGAATTTTTGTTCTGGTAGTAAGAAGGTTGACAAAAATCCTGTTCTAGAACCATGTCCAACTTCATGGCATATGAACTCAGCTCAAATCTAGCTCCAGGTGACTGGCCTGTAGTCTTCTCTGTCAAAGACCCCTTCAAAATTGCTAGTATTCTGAACTACATCCTTATGTTTTTTTATTTTTTCTGACCTCAATAAGCATTCATCTTTTACATTCAATCCTGGTATTGTGTTGCAGTAAGGAGCCCATTCAAAGGCAGCAATCCATCCTGTTAAAATTTAATTAATTTTATCTTCCCAATGTTCAGTTTTTACAACTTAAGTGGAAGAAGCAAATCCTTGAAATAGTAAATCCTTGAAATCGATATCTTAGACTCGTAGGATATCACACAGTTCGATATCCCATGCTCGTAGGATATTTCACTGTTACCTACTCCCATAGATAACTCATTTTTACACCACGAAGACCTCCGTTTCCACGAACTGAAGAGCTCCATCTCCATCTTCTTCATTTTGGCTTGTGGGTTCCAATAGGATATTACCATTCCATCTTCTTTCATCCGTACTTTATATATTTTATTCATCACATCAGGTATGTGGGACCATATAATTTCTGAATGCGTTAAAAAAAAACAGCCCATAAATGTAGTATTGATAAACCTTTTTTCTACTTTGATTCTTATGATGGAAACCGTAAATCACTTATTAAGATTTAGATCCCTCAATGAAATGCATTATTTTGTTCATCTTCTTGCATTTGATGTGGTTTTTTTTTTTATGATATACTGCTCCCTCATCTTGTATCTTTCACCATTAACCTATTTGATAGTCCATTGGTGAAGCCTTTTTTTTTTAATTTCTATGTTATAATAAAAATGTATGAAGTTATTACTCAATAGAAAATAAGGCATTCTGAGTCCTTTATAGGTACTAATATTGTGGCATTATATTGTTCCTATAAATCTCATAACAAAGGATTTGATAGTAAAATTCATCCTATGATTACTACATATTTCCAACCCATGCAATTTTTTTTAATAAAATATATTTTGTTTGTATTGTTTTCAGTAGGATGTCAAATGTTGATTTGTGTCTTATACTGCACTTTGACGGAGAGCTAGATGTGAATCGCTCACATCCAATATGAAACGGTGAAGAACAGAAGATTGTCTTTGTCTATAGCAACATAACTTACAATTCACTAATTGAAAAGGTTGGAGCATAAACCAATTGGGAGATGAGAAATGGGTACCCTTACATGCAATACATATATCATACAGGCCGGATCTTTACATTAGTAGGCCTAAGAGGTGATAACGATCACATGAGAATGTTCATATTATTTCGATATGGAGTTGATCCTATCTTTCTGTATATCCATAGAAGTGATGGTGTTGCCACAAACCATCAACCACCAAGTTTAAGGTATGGAATAAATCACATTACTGCTTGATATCTATTATTATAATTTTTATTACCTAAGTCAATTTGGATGCATAGTAGGTATACAATATTTCAATTAGACCAAGATGATGAGAAGGTAACGAGAAGTATTGGCGTAAGGAATGAAAGTCCTGGGATCCTAACCCTAGAGGGGGGGTGAATAGGGTGAGCTACAAAATGTGACCAATTATGACAAATTTTAACTTCTTAAAAATAAACTAGTTACAAGTGATGATAAACAAACAATATGCGGAAGCTAAAAAGAATCACCACAAGCAAACACCACCACACAAAGATTTATATTGGTTCGGCCTCAATGCCTACATCCACTATTGGCTTGTGATCCAATCACCCCACTGGATTTCCACTAATTATGCTTTTTACTAGGCTAAGAAATAACTTTTACAATGTTGTTTTTCTAGGCTCAACAACAACCTTTACACAATGCTTTTCTAGGGTAAGCAATAACCTTTACAAATGAAGGATTTCTCAAAGAAGGTGTCTTCACAAAAGAACACTCTAAGAGATACAATTTAAGCTCAATGGAATTGCCTCTTAAATAGGCTAATATGAAAGTGAAAAACAAACTTACACAAACACTATATGAATGCAAATGTGTATGCTCATGATGTGTGTGTGTGATAACTTCAATCAAGTTTAAAAAGAAGGCTCATTCAATATATGCTCAAAGCATTTAAAAGTTTAAGGCACATAAAAGATTTGATTGAAGTTTAATGCAAATCACATGTAAGAGTACAAACTTGTCAATGATATGAAAATCAAAGAATCACAAGTTGTATGAAATTTGTTAACTTAGAACATGTAATGCATGTGCAATGTTGTTTTCAAAACCAAATTAATTTGACTAAGGTTTAAAAGAATGAAAACAACAAATAGAGTTTCAACCAAGAAAATGAATCATGCTAAAAGAAATCAAAGATTTAGGCTAAGCATGATTAATGAAGACTTTAAAACAAAACTTGGTTTAAAAACAAAGTGAAGAATCCAATCTTAATTAGATCAAAGATTAAGAGAAGAATGGATTCAACACATCATAGTTATCATGCTAAAAATCATTTACCAATAATTTAAACAAACCATATAACATATGATTAAGAGAGGTAGAGCTTACTTAGAGATTTAACTTCATTAATCCAAGCTTTAGCTCTCCAAATGACTCTTTGGTCTCTCTTAGTTCATCCCCTTTTCTTTGTCTCAAAACACCTCAAAAGAGTCTTCAAAATCTCCACTTTTTGAAAAGGAATGAACTTCATTTTATACCCAAAAAGTGGGTTTCTGCGAGTGCCCGGTCGACCTGATACAGAGCCCGGTCGACCTGGCTTCAAACGGTCAGAAAAATGACCGTTGGAAGAGCCAACAACTCTTTGCCCCGGTCGACCGCGTAGTGTGGCCGGTGGACCGGGTCCCCTGGGCCGGTCGACCGGCCACACTACAGGTCGTTCCCCTGGGACCAAAATTCCCAAAAATGTGTTTTTCAAAGAGATTTCTTGTGGGAACTTTTGGGCCATAAAATCAAGCTTGAAAACATGTTTTAAATCATTCTAGTGGTTTTAAAACATGAAACATAAAAAGCCTAAAACATTTTGAAAGATTTGAAACTCATAGGCTAACTTGATTTCTAAAACTTCTTTCCAATTTAAAATTCATCCAAGTTTAAAAACAAATCATGCATAAATCAATATCTTAAAAACAATGCATGTGTAAAACAAGATTTCAAGTTTATCTAAATCAATTCATATGTGTGTAAATCAAATGATGCTTGAATGATAATGCATCCATCAAATTGCAATATACAAAATTCCTAACAAGGAAGAGATCGCTCATAAATGAAGCCAATATAAACCCATCAAGAGTTTTTGAGGATGAACAAGACGATGAGAAGGTAACGAGAAGTAATGGCATAAGAAAGAGATTATTTATGAATCAAGTTGATATAAACGCATCAATAGTTCTTGAAGATGAACAAGATAATGAGAAGGTAACGAGAAGTAATGGCGTAAAGAAGAGATTGTTCATTAATGAAGCTGATATAAACCCATCAATAGTCATTGAAGATGAAGTCAGTCTTTTCCAATTACTAAATCCAATAGGTTTGCACTAAAACTTTTGAAATTTAGTTTCTGAATATTTTTTCTATCAATGTGTTTATGATTGATCATCCACTATGCAGGTTTGATTTATCGGGCACTGAACCTATTCAGTTCGATTTAAACAGTCCCGTGGCATGTGCTACTCCCCCACCGTGTGAATCACAACATTTTGTTATGGTAGAAAACGGAGCATGTGTCACAGAAGTTAATGGAGAGAAATCTAATGCAATACAAGACAATAATATTGTTGACACTTTGATTCCTGATTTAGAGCACACTGATGATGAGCATGTAGAGAATGCTCAATATGACATGTGGAAGGGAAGACAATTTCTAGATCGTGATTCATTCAGAGAAACATTGGCAAAATTTACAATACACAAAAACTTTGCTATTAAGCCTTTGCAAACGAGTAAGAAAGAAGTCACTGTAAGATGTGTTGATCCTACTTGTCCATGGCGTATCCACACTTCGATTGTGGCTTCTAGACCACAATTTCAAGTGAGGACATATAACAGCAGTCACTGTTATTCAAAGCCAGTAATGGGGATGGGACATAGGCAAGCTACATCGATTTTAGTCGCTAAGTGGATCAAGGAGCAGCTTCGACACCATCCATCGTACACACCAAATGAAATTATTACTAACTTTCAATTGAAATTTGGTGTTTTACTTAGTTTCAAGAAGGCGTGGAAAGCAAAAGAAATTGCGATGCTTGATAAACGAGGTTCTTACGAGAAGTTTTTCAGTATTTTTCCCTACTATTGCCTTGAACTGGAGAGGACAAATCTTGGCAGTGTAACGATGCTGATTAAGAAAGATGATGATTCGTTCTTAAGATTTTTTTGGGCATTTGGGTCAAGCATACAATCATTTCGTTCATCCCTAAGATCATTAATTACTATCGATGGTTCCCATCTTTGCGGAAAATATCCTGGAGTCTTACTCACAGCCGAGACTTAAGATGGAGACCGCAAACTCTTTTCGCTCGCATTTGCCATAGCTGAAATTGAGCGACAAGATTCTTGGGAGTGGTTCCTTGCTACAATTTCTATTGCGTTTCACCCTACATAGAATTTGATCATTGTCTCTGATCGCAAAAAGGACTTGTGCAAGCTGTTTCCAATAGGTTCCCAATTGCATATCATTGTCATTGCGTACAACATGTTGCACAAAATATAGCCGAAAGATTCAGGGATAAAGCTACTGTAGCTAAGTTCTAGAGAGCGGAGAAAACGTACAGAGCATGCGAGTATGAGAAAGAGATGGCTGATATAAGAATTATTTTAGAGGAAGCATACAAGTACATTGACAACATCCCAAAAGAGCAGTGGGCAAATGCATTTGTAAGGGGCTGACGTTATGATATGCTCACTCATAACATTGCGGAATGTACGAATGCTTTGCGGAAGGAAGTGAAGGAGTTTCCTATAACGAAACAAGTTGAAGTGATACGTGCCAAACTGATGGAGTTTTCTAAAGATCGACGCTTGAAATCAAAATTGTGGGAAACAAGGATGACCCATTATGTTGAAAAGGTCATAAACATGGAGTTGGAACGTTCACATAAATTGGGAGTGCATCCAGCCAGTCAATTGGGATTTTAGGTTCATTCACCTGGTGAGTATGTAGATGTCCTTTTGCTTGACAAACATTCTTCTACTTGTCGGAAGTGGGATGTATTTGGGATCCCATGTTCTCATGCCTTAGCGGTGATCAAGGCCAAAGGTCTCGACCCAAACGACTTTTGTCAGCATTGGTTCTCCAGGGATACGTATCGGCAAACATACAGTTATGTTTTGCATGCAACACGAGATATAAGGCAATGGGAGGAAAGAAGCAACGTGCGGGTGTTACCACCCCATGCAAGAAGACAACCTGACCGACCCAAGAAGAATAGAATTCGTTCGGGACCCAAGAAGAATAGAATTCGTTCGGGACCAACAAAGGAATCTAGTCATGTGCACCCGTTGTCAAGGAAAGGGGCATAATCGACAAACATGTCTCAATCCACCGGCTCGAGAATAAATCCATTTCATTCGTACAGAAAGTTGGTAGTATTTGTTGATGATCATTGTTTATAATAACTACTTTTGTAATAAGAAAAAACAACTGAATTTTGGTTACCATGACCCACTGTTGATTGTTGTCTATAATTTTATTGTAACAGATGTTAATGCATTAGCAACTTTATTGGTTGCTTGATGTATATATGAGAAACAAGCATATGTGGGTCGTTTTTGTATTAGCCTTTCTGTAATAGATAAATTTGTGAAGCATCTGAACTAAATGAATCCAGCCTCTTTTGTGTGAAATTATAACACCTTTTTTTTTTTAATTATTGTTATTTTTTTGTGATGTTTTTGTTGGATTCTGTGGATTAGTTGTTTTGAGTGCAAATGTGCCAGTTAATTGAACATTGATACCTTAAGGGTGTTAGTAATCTAAAGCAGAGAAGGTTGGATATGTTAAGTCTGGAGTTCATTAGATAATTAGATATTAGTGTACAGAAGGTTAAACCAAAACATAAAACTACCATTCAGATTTTTTATACAGGTTCTACATAGTCATAGATAATGAAGAGAAAAGCATTAAAAAAATTCTGAAGGAGGCGCTTCATTGATGACGAAGTTGGTTGAACATTTCAGTCAACTGATTACGAATGTCAGAAAAACCGGTTGCCACCCTTTCCTCCAATTGTTCAATTTGGACAGACTGATCAAACACTGCATGTTCAATCGTAAGGACACAATTTTCAATGGAATTTGCCTCTACATCGTCAGCTTGGACTGGGGCTTGCTCCCCCTGAAGACGTCGATGTACATATGTATCAAACATTGCTTGGGTTCTGCCATCTATTTTCTATTTTTTAGCGACGGGCAATTCATGGGTGTATGCTTGGCAACCGGCCTTAATCATCAATTTGCAGATCATTGCACCAAACGGAAGAGTGAGTTTTCGTGGTTCATCATAAATTCGCAGCATTGATTCAAGTATCATCAGTGCAATGTCCACAGAGGTGCCAGTGCCTAAGGAGTAGAGAAGAAAAGCATGAGGATAGAGAAGATCAGATTTATGGCTTCTAGGCTCAATGTTATGGTAAACAAATGTGTTGAGCAAGTGGTAATTAGTGGTTAGACCGGATATCGTTAGAACAGGAGTATCACATACAATGGGTTCACCACAGAGAATGGTAGCCACCTCATTCGCTTGTATCATAATGTTATCCAGATCAGGGAATGGATAGGATCTGGGAGCAGGTCTCCGAAGATTGAGTAAAGTGGCAATCCTATTTGCATCCACAGACAGTGTCTTTCCCTGAACATAGGTCTTGAAACCACTACTTGTAACATCAAATATGTTGCAATAAAACTCCCGTACCCAATCCTCAAAGCATTCATCAATCAAGTTCATTAGAATCATGCAACGGTTAAGATGAAGCCAATGCAAAAACCTTGTAGTGGTGAGATTGGTCTGCACAACTATTCTCTCAAAGATGACTGTGCGATTGATGAATCTTGATTCAAAACGTACAGCACAGTCCGCATCCTTAAACCGTTCAGTATTGAAACGAGAGAATGACCCAGCTGGTCGCTTTCTTTTATAAGTTTTAGGATGCATGCTATACCATGGAGAGTCACAGAGACAAATAAATAAACACATAAGGTGCAAGATTTCTCCAAGCCAATTCAACAAACATTTAGTGTGCAGAAAAATCATAACCAACTTTCATCATAGATAAATGACTTCATATAATAAGAGTGAAACATCATACAGCACTTCGTCACAGAGCATATAACTAAGAGAAATCAACCGTTAAAATGGAGAACACCCAAACTAGAATCACATGCACTTCCACCCAACCTTCAATCAAATTCGAAAGTTTCTTTTTTTAGAGCAACAGGTTGTTGGGCCTTATGCCCTGAATAATGTTGTCAATGCACAATTAGTTTTAAAATGGATGGTTACCTCCGTCAGTAAACATCATCTTATTCCACATGACCCATGGTTACTGAGATGTGGTATATGGTACAAGTGGGGCATTTGATGCTGAAAAATGGAACTACAGAACGTGCATTTTTTAATTCGAAAACCTTTTTTTTTTGTTTTGCTTTTACCAGGCTTCAAAATATGTTCAAATCTGAGTGGATCTCAAGAGAACCCCTTCCTCATGCATATTGTAAAACAACTGCCAAATACATAAGTTTGGGATGAATCCAAGAACACAAGAAAACCGAAACAACACGAGTGCATGTAAGAGGAAAAAAATGATAATACCGATAAGAAGAACATAAGAGAATCATACCTGAGAAGATGAGAGAAGGAAATGGAAGAACAAGTGATGAGAGTAGGAGATGAGAGTAAGAGTGGGTAGGAAAAGTCAGAGAAGAGAGAGGAGAAAGGGATGAAAATACCCCTGGAAAAAGGGACGAAAATACCCTTAGTCGGCTGTGGGCTCGCTATAGCGAGAACAGCGAGACCTCCCTCTGGCACTCCTCTATGAGTCTCGCTATAGCGAAGCGAAACCACTCTCTGGTTGACCTGACTCCTGACGCCCTCCAATTATTCTCGCTATAGTGAGAAAAGGTGTCGCTATAGAGAGACCAGTCTCTGGAACTGTAGGGCAGAGGCCAGTGCTACTCCAGAAGAAGCAGAAATCATTCTTCCATTAAAATCATACATTATATTGTTTTTGGTCATGCTTTTATTGTGATAATTCAAATTCATTACTTTACAATATCATTGTAAGATTCTTTTCATTAAACTATTTTGATATTATGATAAAAAAAATTCTCTTTTGTCATATTTATCACACCACTGGTTAGACCCATAATTTCAAGATATCAATGGATATAGTACTAACCAATACATTTCAGTCACCTACCATATATGCCAATGTTGATTAAACAAAAACAAAATGGAACAAAAACACTCCAAAAACATGCATACTAAAAACATGTACACTCTTCTTTACTTTGCTGTAGGTTAAACAAAATAATGATTGACCTAAAAAATGACCTTGCCTGATCCTGGCCTTTGAAACCAAAATTGAACTGGCCAATCATATCATACTGAACCTATCATATACAAAAAATCCATACATACCTCTGACTACTCTCTCAGTATGGCTACCCTCCATCATTTGTCCCTCCATCATATGTCATAGATTCGAGAAAACCACTATTTTCCCATTGCTTGTAATATATGTCATGTACGATCTTTTGTTTGTAAAACCACATGTCACTCTGTGTGAACTACGTACATGGGTCGGCCAAGTAATAGATGCTCAGCATATGCCATCACAAATACTCCACAATCATCCGTGCACAAATTTTTGCATATGAGAACATGCATCCCATCATCCAATAATGCAAATATCCAACATTTGCAACTTAAACTCACTCATTATCTTTTGTTTAGGACATGCATGAGGTATAGTTGGCCAGTGTGCAGGATCGTCCCAACCAAGTTGGGAGAAACAACCGCTAATGAAAAAAAAATGCACACATGAGATTACATATGTCAATGTACAAGGACGTGAAACTCTAAAATATATAATAAATATATTTAAGTAGAGATACACTTACAAAATGATGAGTATATTTCCAGTCAACATCGTTATCCAAACTGTTATAAAACTCCCATTTTTCTCTTTTTGGATATCCAACTAGGAGGAAAAAATGTGATTGATGCCAAATTGGAAAAAACAGCATTTGATAATCACTATACTCTCTAAGTCCCTTTTCCCCAAATGCAATACAATAATAATCTATCAAATTTTTCTACTCCCAATGCTGCATGGTAAAGAAACAAGATGTTACTATGACCCACATCATAATACTATAAGTCATCAAGGACAAAAAATTTCCATACCGCCAGTGAAGATGGAAAGAAATGTGTTGTTAGGACCTTGGCCTCAAGAATTTCAAAACAGTAATCCATTATCTAAGACACATGCACCATAATCAACCCATCTGACACAATTTATTCATTTACATGGAAAAATAAATATTGAATACAATATTACTATCCATAATTGCGACATACATTGGTATCGATCCAATGTTTATGTAGGCACTGACGCAGACTCTTAGCAGAAACCCTTGAACAAATTTGATCTAATTCTGCTACCTTGCATATATAAGATCATTATATATTTGTATTGCCCAATCCAATAATGCACACTTTAAAAAATGCATTATACATACATACTTTTTATAATAATCGTTCCAAAACTTATCTAAGATCTTATCTTCTTCTGGTGTAAGAGAATATTGTGGGTTGGGTTGTGGGCGTTTGCTTCTTAGACTCAAGACATATGGAGAGAGCCTTGGAAGAATAATCCTTTTCCGAGGATTACCTTTCACTCAGCCAACCATTGAAGATATGACGTGTGTTGGACTTGGGATAACAATTGGAGGTGGATGGGGTGTGGGACTTTGGATTACAAAAAGGACTGCTTGGGGTGTTGGACTCCGAATCACAGATGGATCAGGTTGGGGTGTGGAGCTCGAGGGTACGAACGGGGATGGTTATGTTGTTGGACTTGGAATCACATATGGAGAAGGCTCGAGTGTGGAGCTGAAGGGTACGAACGGGCGTAGTTGTGGTGTTGGACTTGGAACCACAGATGGAGAAGGTTGGGGTGTGTGGACATCAGGTGGCACTTGTCTCATTTCTTCCTCTTGATTTTCCTGTTGAACAACATCGATATCCCACAATAATATTATATTCAACAACAGAGTTAAACAACCAATGGAATTCAATACAATTGTAGTATACAATGAAAGAATTGTTAATATATCAAAACAAACCTTATTGAAAATCTCATATGACCCGCTATTAATAAATTCCTCCAAGCTGAAATTTTCAAATTCAGTAGAGCAGGCAGCCGAGAATTTCAAAAATTGGTTTTGAATTGTTTGCATAATTTTATACAAGAAACATGAATCATATTTCTCATCCACGCTATCTACGGTAGCCACAACATGTTTAAGGAAGATTTCCATCTTATGATAGAATATATCAAGATTAGCTCCTAACAGAGTAATGTATCAATAACACAGAGTAACATGTTCTTTGAAAAAAAAAAAAAAAAAACAAAGTAATGTATCAATAACATAAATTTATTGCTTACGCAACTATTTCAGCTAATGTTGCAGCTACAATTACCTATTGGACTGCATGTTCATACTGTGGATTTCTCCTCCCTTGTGGTGGTTGCCCGACACGCATTCTTGTGATACGGTGGTACCAAGCAAAGTACTCATCAGAATGTCTACCTACCAAGTCATCGTTCTCCGCATCGATAACTACTGACACTCTATTTTTACATGCTTCTACTTGTTTCAGCTTAACTCTATAATCGATTGTAACATTCGAGTTTTCTTATCTGTCCAAGGAGTTGGATGGAGTGGTGGGGGTAGGATTTTTCTCCAGCCAAATTGCTTCATTACATGATCTGCATTGTGAGGTTCAACAATTGAGTAAAAGATCATTTCCGTGCATGCTATAAAAAGACACCTATCTGCTTCTGACACGTGTTCAATCAACTCTTTAGCAAATTGAAGGTAAGGCTGCCACTCAAACTGTACCCACTTTTTCCATTATTCCATAGTAAGAGAAAAAATGGATAAGAACACAGAGATAACTGAAAGAACTTACCTGATCAATGCCTTGCTGATCGAGTTGTTGACGAGCTTCTTCAACTGTAGTCAACCAAAAGTGATTTTTCAGTCTTTTTCCCACATTTTAAGAAGTGAGAACTCAAATTTGATAGAATCCATATTTTGTTTGATTGGACGTCCAATTTTCATTCGGGAATATGCCCATATCTGTAAAAATATAATCAATTCATAAACTCGGATTTTCAATATTTGTTGTAATCAAGCAATATCGTTGTAGTATTATTTACCTGAAGAAGTTAGAGGGCCCCACATATTGTTCTTATCCCATCCTTCACTCGGGTGGCCTTGGACAGTGTTCTGTATAAATTTGCAAGGCAAGAAGGAGCCCATGCATACACTTGGAAGGTTTCAAATAATTCAAGAAGGTAGGCAGGCCCCCTTGACCCTGACGTAAACCCACAAATTTGGGTTGAAACAAGGCAAACGAGATATGCCCTAGTATACCTATTGATATCCTCTTCAGACGCATTCTCTAGGGGCTCAACAAAGTTTTTATAAAACCATGTTAGTTTGAGTTGTCCACCCTCGATGTTCGTGGGTTTAGGCACCTTTCCTAAGAGTGAACTGCATACTTCCTCAATGATGGGTCTCTTCGTGTATGTACAGCCTATAACTGGTCAACCATCAATGGGTAGGCTATAAATATAAACCACATCTTCAAGTGTAATAATGGCCTCTCCGGACAAAAAATGAAAGGTATTTGTTTCTGGCCTCCACCTTTCAATTAATGCACTTATCAAAGCATGGTCGATTCGCATGTAGCAAATCTGTGATAGATGGTGGAGGCCAATCCTTTTCACAATGTCACATTGCCTATCATTTAATTTCCAAAATCCACTCTTAGGGTTAGCGGGAATACATCGGTAAACACCGGGTTCTTTGCCATTCCATATTGATGTGAATACGTGATTATTTTGTTCTGATAGTACAGATGCATCAATCGGACCGGCTTGAAATGGTTCCTTCTGTCAAGCATTACTTAAATTAGGTGGAAGTAACAACTGAGTAAAAATAGAATGCAATTTAACAGCCAATCTAACATCCAAAAAAATAATCTATCATAATCAACTCAAACATCATAATAGTATTACTATGACAGTCATTTTCATGTACTTATAATTACAAATAGTTGGATCTCTGTTTGTAGTTATTACATTATACATAATTTCAATGGTTGAAGCCACAATACACCATTTTTTTAAGAGTGGTCAGACAAAAAATCAATCAGGGAGCCATGCCATGGTGGTTTTTTTTTTTTTAGACATTAACCCCTCTGTGGGAGTGATAATCTGAAGATGGAAGGACACTCTGAGAACTTTCACCTCCTGCTAAAGGCCATTCTGTGGCGTTTTTGCAAACTTTTGGATATTTGCTTTTGCTCAAACTTGTCGCTTGTTTTTTTTTTGTTTTTGTTATGTTATATGCTTACTATCTATTGTGGTTGCTCAGCCACTGCTCTACAGTAAAGAGGATTCTGTGGATCCTCCTACAAACATTTTATTTATCTAACTCTTGAGCTCTTCAGAAAAAAAAAGTTTGTAAGAAATATAAAGTAGAGATCCAAATTAAATTTTAAATCTAGTCTTTACTTCTCAAACGATCTCATGGTAAATGAAGCCATCGTACTCATTTTGTTCTTTCATCATACATCGTCTCTTAACATGTGCTATGAAGTTTACCAGGAGTTGTTAACCAATTTATTAGACTAATTTTGAATGAAGTACCATTCAAACTACCTTGTAGTACTTGAAAATTTTTAATCAGCTGCTATACCATATTGTGAGTGTTCAACCTTTTAAGCCTGAAAGTAAAACATGGAGAGCAACAAATTTTTTCATGGAAAAAAGGTAAAATAAGAAAACAACAATATCACTACCAAATTTTTTTGCAAGGGATCTCCAATAATCAGAGAGTGGAAGAAAAATAAGATTCGTAGCAACATCATACGATGCAACCCCCAAATAACAATAAAACCCTAAATGCCCAGCCTTAAAACAAGCCCTAATCCAGAAAAAAGACTAAAACAAATGGAGAGATAAAGGAAAATCAATGCTTTTTCGCCATACCTTAAACCGCTGACGAGTGGATATATTTCCTGCATAAATCCCTACACAGTTGAAGATACACGACGTTGTAGCGACTGACGAAGGAGAATGGAGTGGAACGCTGTGTTCCTGCAATATCCATAGCAAGACGATAAGAAGAACATATAGGAAAAATCATTGGAGGATTAAAGAAGATGATCACAGTAAAAAGGGGTTTTTACCGAGTTATCTCCGTCCCTATTTTACCTAGGTTGAAAAGAGAATGGTGGAAATTTTATAGAGATATCCTCTATATGTAGGATATCGAACGATGCGATATCCTATGGGCCTGGGATATCGAATCCTGGGATATCCAACAAGCATGGGATATCGCATGATAAAGGGTAAAACTACCCAACTTTGAGTGTCCTTTTATGTACGATCTTTTATTAGGAAATTTGTTGTCTTTCATCTGGCCATGTGTAAATGTGGGGTTTTGGAACGTCCGTACGATAATTTTCCCAAGAGTTTTCTTCCTTCCTCTTTTAAGGAGGGGTAAATGTGCACATGGCCTTGTTAATTTAGAGTATCTTTCAATAAGAAATGGCATCTTCAAACGGCGTTGGGCGAGGGCCGGCGGTAGGTGAGAGGGAGAGGAAGAGAGAGGGAAAGGAGAGGAGAGGAGAGGAGGGTATTTAGGGTATTTTTAGGAATGTGGCTGGGCTTATCAAAATACGTGGGTGCGTTTAGAATTTCCCTTTGCAAAATTCATTTTTACTTAATTCTTGACCACGTGCACCTAACCTTTAAAATAATGCATTGATCGGATTGTGGTCTACATCCCATTTATTAAAAGTGACATCCAAAGTCACTTGAAAAGCCAACTTCTAGGCTTCAGAGACAGCCTCATCTACCAAGGCCAAAAGTAAATTACATTTATTACTTACTACACAGAAGTTATATGCCCGATCCTCCCAAACGACGCCTTTATGCATTTGAAATAGACATTTGACCAAGCTTGGCAGCCTCATGCATTACCGGCCTCTCTTTGAGTGGCTTATAGTGCCGAAGCCAAGCGCCAGTATACACCTAGAAGATCAAATGCAAGAATCAAGTACTGCATTTCAGGAAATGGATCAAAAAATTAAGTTTAGGAGGAAAGTTCAGTACCAAGAATTGCATTTCAGGAATGAATCTAAAATATTAAATTTAGAAGGGAAGTACCAATAGTATGTGATTGTCACACAGTAGGCCATGAGTTTGTACATCTGGCCCCAACTAGTACTAACCATGGCCTCACCCAGATCTAAGATCCTTGCCAGCAGTAATCAGTCATATCTTTACATTGAGTATGTTCTGTTGCATTCTTAACCATCCTCACCTTATGATAGTCCTCATGACTATGCAAATGCCTCCTTATCTCTCCCATGTAAAAGTCAACAATTGTGGCTACAATAATACAAATAATGCAGCCACATCAATACTGCATGCAACATCTACAGTAATGCAAATTATATCATCAACTGATAGAATACAAATGACATGTACATTTTATCTAGATATTGTACATACTTCAATACAGTAGAATCCGATGGTGGATTTCAAATGTAATTAAGTTCGTAATGTCTATAAGTAAGGATTGTGAGCCCTTGTCTCACACAACCCAAAATGGATGAACAACCTAAAATTTAGGAACATTCTTTTCTTTTAGCCTTCTGTTTTTCCCTTCCTTTTTAGTTTAGTATGGCGAGAGTCCTCTAGTTCGATCTCGGTCATGAATTTGGTATCAAGGCCACACCAGTCTTCTCTCCTTGTAAGATATTTTATTTATCAATGAAAAATAGTTTTCAATGCATTTGTAAGATTGCATGCATCATGTCGCCTTCTTTCGTTATTTATTTGTTTGTTGATTGCTTAGTTGAATCGAACCTATGTTAGTTAGATGCATCTTTGATCTATTAAGATTCAATAGAATTAATTAATTGTTGTTGCTAAAAGGAGTGGTTTGGGTCTGAGGCCTTTTGTCGCGTAGCCTTTATTCCCATTAGCCAAGAGAACGTTTAGGGCTTTTGTAGGCGTAAGATCATTGACAGGCCACTAATCATTCTGATTAGTGATAATTATTAATTAACAATATCTAGAATTTTTAGATCATTAAAAAGAAACTCATCTTCTAGCACCGTTTCTTTTTCTTCTTCTTCTTTTGCATCATCATCCATCATGCCAACTGTTAGGAATTTTGTGTTTTGCAATTTGATGAATGCATTATCATTTTAGCATCATTCGAATTTTTACACATGCATTGTTTTTGAAATACTTGAAATCTTAATTTACACATGCATTTCTAGACTTGTAGAAATATTGATTTATGCATGTTTTGATTTTAAACTTGGATGCATTTAGTTTTTCAAAAGAAGATTTTCGAATCAAGCTTGCCTATGGTTTTAAAAGTTAAAAATCATCTTAGGTATTTTTGGTTTCATGTTTTTAAAACTCTTAGAATGATTTAAAACATGTTTCCAAGCTTGTTTTAATGGCCTAGACCTCCAAGACCAAGTTTCCCTTTTTAAAATCATTTTTCTAGTCTTTAAAGAATCAGGGAAAGTTCGGTCAGTTGTCGGTCAGCTGTCGGTCAGCTGTTGGACATGTGTCGGTTCCAATTCCAGAATGGTCAAAACTAGCCGTTTTATGACCGTTGAGTTCGGTCGACTGAACCCCAAATGTCAGTTGACCGACAAGCTAGCCGTTGGACAACATTTTCTATAAATTGAAGTTCATTCTTTGGCCAAATTTGAGGATCCAAGGGATACTCCTTGAGGTGTTTTGAGGCCAAATAAAGGGGAATGAGCTAAGGGAGGCTAGTTGGTCAAAAAGGGAAGCTAAAGCTTGGAATCATAAGTAAATCTTCTATGTAAGCTTAGTTTTTCTTTTCATATGTTTTCATGCTTTGCTTAAATTATTAGTAAATCTTTTTAAGCATGTTAACTATGATTTGTTGTGTCCTTAACATGTGTATGTTTTGAATTGATTTATTATTTTGGATACATCACCTTGATTCAAACCAAGTAGTTCTCAAATGGGTATATCTAAGTAAATCATGTTAATGAAAACATCTTTGAAATTATATGTAACATGATTCCTAGACTTGATTGAATCTTTTGTTATTGTTTTTCATCATAAGAAAATCACTTTCAAATCTATCTTATGTTTTGGATTCAACAACTTCACAAATCACATGTATTTTGTTTTAAAGTTTCACACAACTTGCTTAGCATTGATATACATCTTTTTCAAGTTGGTTTTTAAATAACATGTGATTTGTTCATTCACTTCAATCAAATCTATTTTTGTGCTCTCCACTTTCAAATGCTTTTAGCATACATATATTGAGCTACATTGTTAATTTGATTGAAACTCTTATGCATCACATGTTTTGTTCTTAGAATTTCACAACTTGTTTAGAATACATAGGTATATCTTTTACAAGTTATTTTTAACATGTGATTAGCATTATTTCCTCAATCATAAATGTTTTTATGAGCTAAACTTTTAAAAGCCTTTGGCATACATTTATGAGCTTTCTTTTTCAAATTGATTGAGGACATCATACATACACATTGTGCATTCATCTTTGCATTCATAGTGTGTGTATGTGAATTAGATTTTCACTTTCATATCTGCCTAATCAAGAGGCATTGTAATTGAGTTTAAATTGTATCTCCATCAAGTGTATTCTAAACACTACTTAGAGAGAGATAACCAACCTTTTGGTTGAAAAGGTTAATGCTTAGCCTAAGAAAAGCATAGTGTAATAGGTTGATGTTAAGCCTTGAATAACATCATTGTTAAAGCTTATTGCTTAGCCTTGGAAAGCATATTGTAAAGGTTATTGCTTAGCCTATTGAAAAGCATAAATAGTGGAAATCCGGTGGGGTGTTGGATCACAAGCCGGTAGTGGATGTATGCATTGAGGCCGAACCACTATAAATCATTGTGTGATGGTGACTGCTTAGTGATGATTGTTTTTGTTAGTTTCCGCATTTAGTTTAATAATCATCACTAGTGACTAATTGAACTATAGAATTTAAAATTGGGCATAATTAGTCACTTATTTGAAGCTCACCATATTCACCCACCTCTAGGGTTCGGATCCCGGACTTTCACCAACAATAAATAAAATTTCAATTAGAAATTTAGAAGAAATAAGTTTTGATGATATAGAAAAATCAATCCAAGATTGGACAATTCCTAAAGTCTTTTTAACAGAAAACTATAAAGAATGAACTTTCAAAATAAAATCAGATTATGTAATCAAAACGGTTGAAGAAACTCTCAATACAGCAAAATGAAGAAAATCTACATTTAATTCCTTTAAAAAGAATTGACATGCATAAATCAAAATATAAATGCTTGCATATAGGACTAATTCATGTTACAATAAAGCCATTAACCAGAGTTGGTTTGAATACATCTTGTATCGCTTATGTTCGAGATAAAAGACATGAATCATTCAAAGATTCCCTAATAGGGATGGTAGAAGCCAGTCTTCATGATGGCCCTGCCTTTTTTAATTGCTTTCTTAATTTCACAGTATCACTTCATGATACAGATGCCTTTGAAGCTATCACTCTAGGTATCCACACAAAAGGATTCAATATAAAGCCTCAATTACAAAATGTTGCAATCGTATAGAATTTATTATAAAGTAATGAATACAATTGTCCCTAAAATTGCCTATTCATCACAAATCAAAGGAGTAACTACTTTATTCCTTACAAATTTCAAAAATAAAGTAACCACACCTAAATCCATAACGTCAAAAATAAATAAAAAAGGAACTATAATGACAATTAATAAATCCACACAATCTTAGGAAATAGAAAAACGTAAATTTGAATCGGTACACCATCCTTTCTCTACCATAAAATATAAAGAAATAAATGCTACTCCATTAAAAAAATGTTCAAATGAATCCAAACTCCAAACTCATTACTGTCGAACATTTATCCCATAGAATAGATTAAAACAATTTCACAAACCTTTATTTACAAACCATTGGATCACAAACACTAAGAATCGAAAATATAATCTCTCAACAAGAATCAAGTTCATCAACTCAATTCAAAATAACAAGAGAAGTTCCAACACTATGCTCAGACTTCATATCAAAATTAACATTAGACAAAAAAAAACCTTTAAAATTCCCTACTGATTTTAAAAATGAAATATTCTTAAGATCAGATACCCTTGATAAAGGAAAATCAATAAATATGGTTGTAGAAGGACCAATAATTCCTAATTCCTCCAAATCAAATACAGATGAATCTAATGACGAATTTGACAATCAATCTATCACTCATATTCCTCAAATCAATAAAATATTCTCTCCTAAAATTCATACTTCAAAGACAAAGAATTATTATAGTAGACCATCTCCAATGAATTTACAATATGAAGAAATCCAAGATATAGCAAATTACAAATATGACGGTAGTTCATTAGTGGAATGGAATATTGATGGACTCACTGAATATGGAATTCTTAATATTTTAAGAAACATGATTGTCTATACTAATGCAAGCCTAATTCATGGCAATTCACAAGCTGAAATGGTAACACCAATCACTATCAGATTTACCGGTCAACTTCATGGCTAGTGGAAATATTATCTTACACCAGTCCAAAGAACTAGCATACTAAATTTAGTCAAACTAAATGAAGAAGGAAAACATCTTCTTACTGTTAATGGTCAAACTATTTTTAATGCAGTTGAAACATTAATTCATATCATTCTTATCAATTTTATGGTAATGTTAGCAATCAAATACAAAAACACAAAGAACAATTAATTAATCTACGTTGCAGAACTTTATCTGATTTCAAATGGTATAAAGATGTTTTTCTCTCTCTTGTCTTTCAATTATTTAATTCTAATGAAGAATTTTGGAAAGAAAAATTTATTTCAGGACTTCCAATTCATTTTGCAGAAAAAGTAAAAAATGTTCTAAGAGAACAAAATAATGGAAGATTAAATTATGCCAACTATACATATGGAGATTTAATTCAAAAAATTTCTCGTGTTGGTATGTCGTTATGTTAAAATAGATTTACATAAACAAAAGAAAATTGGTAAACAAGAGTTACGGGATCTTTGCTATCAATTTGGCTATAAGCCCCTACAAAATCCATCCAATAGAATTCATAAAACAAATCATCACTCTAAAAATAAAAAGCATTTTAATAATGAAAAACCATATAAATCACATAAAAAATATTTTAAGAAAAGAAAAAAAAGAAAGAAGTGATTATAAGAAAAGAAAATCAAGCTCTTCTTCAAGACATAAAACTAATAAATCTGATTACACCTGTTATAAATGTGGAAAAGAATGATACTTTTCAAATAACTGTTTTGATAAAGATTCCAAAAAGAAAATAAATGAATTAGATTATCATTCTCATAATTCAGAAGATGGTGAAGATATATGTGTATGTTGCGAAAGCGATGAAAGTTCCTCTGATTCCTCATCCTCATCTTCATATTTCTCAATAAATGTATTAAATGCTCAAGATGAATCACTTCTAAAATTAATAGAAAATATTTCATTTGAAGAAGAAAAAAGAAAATATTATAGAAAAATGCTTGAAGATAAATCCTTAGAAAAACCTTCAAAGAAAAATAAAGATTTTAAACCAATTTCAATGAAAGATATTCTCTCTCAAAAATTAAACTCTTCAAAATCTTTAACCATTCAAGACCTTCAAAACGAAATAACTGAAACAAAACATGAAATTGCTCAATTAAAAGAAGAAGTAACTCAAGAAATTGCTAAATTAAGAACAAGAATTGAAATCCTTGAATTAGGAAAAGAAATAGATACAAACAATCAAGAAGACACCAATCTAGAAAAAGAATTTAATGATGAAATTCAAGAATTTATAAATTCCATCACTAAATATCATTACCATAAAATGGTATACAACCATAACTCTAAAAATTAAAGAATTTAATCTATCTGTTGATTGTTTAATTGACAGTGGAGCCGATGTAAATTGTATAAGAGAGAGGATTAATTCCTACAAAATATTTTTTTTAAATAAATAAATTACACAATTGGCACTGCAAATGGAAAAAAAATAATAGTCAATTATAAAATTCCAAATGCACATGTTTGCAAAAGAGGAAAATGCATTCAGACTTCATTCGCTATAACAAAAGTATTAACAAATGATGTCATCACAGGAACTCCCTTTTTATTAAAATTTCAGCCATTTCTCGTAGACACAAACGGAATTCATGAATTAATTGATGACAAACCAATAAATCTTGAATTCATAGAAAGCCCATGGCTTGGCAGAGTCAATGAAATTAATTTTTAATTGCATACATATTCAGATTTCAAAAGGCAATTTTATTACATCAATAAAGCTTTTCAATAAACATTTTAATTTCTCTTCCCATAGGGAAACATTACTGTCTGAGGATAAATGCAAACAGCCCATAAAGTCCAATAAAGCATCTGTCCTTATTAATGAAGAAACTTCGTTTCAAATTCCTTTCCCATCCTTCTATCCAATCCCCTTTACGGCTTCTCAAATTCTTATTGACAATATTTGGAGTGCATGTCTTTCTGGCTAATGCAATTACCTAATGCGAAAGCACCTATCTAATCTGGCCAATCATATCAAATATCTGGAAGCAAAAATTCATATGTTAGAACAACAATGTGCACCGTCATCTATCCCTCCAATTGAATACAGAACACAACTCTTGGAAAAGGTTAATACCCTTCTTCCGGATGATTTAGCTGCAAGAATTAGAAATGAAACTTTATCTTGTCAGATAATGGAGCGTTTAATGCATCAAGCATGATACCTCAGCTGGCCACTAATTTTCTAAAACTGTTATTGCCAGCGGAAGAGTTCGATATTTCTTATATTGAAAAGGGCCTAGTTCATCGATTTATTCTCGACAGAGATAATCTTGCAATAATGCGACAATTGCCTGCAATTGTCAAATATGCTCTCAGTTGCCTTGGCATCACCAAGCGAAATATTCTCATAACGATCTCTTCTACACTTGGAGAAAGAGATGAATTCAGATTCTATCAGCCATATCAATTATGGACCCTCATGAATTATGAAGATGGAGATTTGTTCTGTCAAAAATACAGTATTCCTATCAATGACTATGAACATCTTCCAGACAGAAACTGGAATCAAACAGAAAGCTTTGAATCTTCAGATGCTGCAACCATCAGCTACAGCTTGGAGTGTCTACAATTCTACAATATTCAAGCAGATCAAAATCAAAGGTTCATCAATTTAAAAGACATCTCGAGTTTGCCCTCACTTTTAAGAGAATCTGGAGCGATGGTCGTCGTGTTTTATGTCTATATGAAGACCTTGCAGACGACACTTTCGTATATTATGATCCCCTTCTATCAAGCCATACAGTTCTTGATGACATCCTCAAGAAATTCAAAGATGCATCGTCTCTTGATATTACTGAAAGAACACAGAGACAACTCATCTAGCTATTTCAAAAAGAAATTGATTATGATGTATGACCCCTAGTCCTCAAGATCCATATCAATACCTCATCAATGATTCCTAAAAAATCTAGCACAAACAGTTTGCCGACATACAATAATGCCATATGCATCTCTCGCTTAAATCCCAATGCAGAGTTATTTCGGCTATACAGATGTCTCGAATGCAAAATACCGTCAGTCAGCTAATCTCTCCTCAAGGTGCCAAGTGCCCCAAAGAAATGCCATGCCATGCATAAAAAATTGCTCACATCAATATCAATAAGTAGCCTTAAAAAATGAATTTGTATCACATAAGTCATACAAGCACATTTATGACCATGGGTCATGTCCTTGGTTTGTCTTAAATGCCTTTATAAAATAATCACCTTCATTCGTATGAATGAATTCCTAAATCATAAAAGAATGCAAAGATATCTCAGAAGTCAACAATGTAGGCTAATGGTGGCCCTCACCTTATGATAGTCCTCATGACTATGCAAATGCCTCCTCATCTCTCCCATGCAAAAGTCAATAATTGTGGCTACAGTAATACAAATATTGCAGCCACAACAATGCCGCATTTATTGCTGAATAAAAACTAAATTAATACCAGACTTTGAATCGGTTCGGTCTGCCCTCATGAACAGAGAACTTTTGCTAATCTTGATAATTGCTTTCAAGAAGTCCTTCGCGAAGAACTTCGTCTCACCTTAGAGCGTGTTATCCTTAAAGAACCAAAGGCCTTTCTCGCACCTCTTCCGGTTGACTCTGCTTTTCTAGCAACCCCCAATCCGAAGCTCACTCAATGCCAAAAATTACCGCAAGAAATTGATTTGCAGATACTGCAAACGCTCTGATCATCTTATTGATGACTGCAACAGCTTACAGCGAAGTAATGAGACACAACCAAAGAAGCCTCCCTCCAATCTGCCAAGACAGAATATTCCAACTGCATTCCAGGCTCAAGCACCATTATATAATACAGGAAGCACTTCATCTGGGGCTATATCCATGACCCCTGCTCAGATTCAAGAACTGATTCAAAACACAGTCACCTCAGCATATGCATCTATGGGTATTACTAGTGGTCAGTATCAAACTCATTCTCCTATAGCATTTCTTGCCTTCCATTCTTCAGCCTTTACTTCTTCTATCACTCCATTCACATGATTTTTAGATTCAGGAGCCTCAAATCACATGACATTTGTAGAACATAGCTTTACAGATTCCCACCCTTATCTTGGAAAAGAAAAAATAATCACTGCTAATGGAGATCAACTACTCATCTCTGGAGTTGGTGCCATTATTTATCTAGTGTCTCTGGCCAATCCATCATCCTTCACAATGTCTATTTTGTTCCAAAATTATCAGCCAGTTTACTTTCTGCAGGACAACTTATTGGTGATGGATATCTTGTTCATTTTTCTTCCTCTGGTTGTGTTATACAGGGGCGACAAACTAAGAAGGTGATTACGACGGGGAGTAAACATGGGCGTCTGTTTTTGTTGGACATTGGACATCATTCCTTCTTTGCTTATTCTTCTTATAATTTAAATAAATTGTGGATTGTTTGTCATAAACGTCTTGGTCATGTGAACAATGCTCATTTAATTTCCTTGTTTAAGATTGGTTGTTTGGACTCTACTTTTGATAATAAAATGATGTCTTCTTTCTCTCAATCAAAGTGTGAAACATGTTGCTTAAGTAAGAGTCATATTTTGCCCTTTTCTATTCATACTTGTGAATTGGAATCTTTTGACATTACTTACATTGATGTTTGAGGAATTGCTTTTGCCTTAAGTAGGACGGGATTCAAGTACTATGTGACCTTTATTGATGGTCATTCCCGTTATACTTGGATTTATTTCATGCGCTTGAAATCTGAAGTGCCGTTTATTTTTCAAAGATTTTATAACATGGTCCAAACCCAATTTCAGAGAGATATAAGGATTATTAGATCAGATTCTGGTGGAGAATACATATCTCATGATTTCACTGCCTTACTTTCTGATGAAGGCATTCTTCACCAAAAATCATGTCCGCATACTCCTCAACAAAATGAAATTGTAGAAAGAAAGAACATACACATTCTTGAAACTATTTGTACTCTTTTAATTACATAATTACTTTCTCCCAAATTTTGGTGTGATGCTGCACAAACCATTGTGTATCTTATCAATCATCTTCCTAGTACTGTTCTAGGAAAGACTACTCCTTACAGAGTTCTCTTTGGTCATACACCTCCATACTCTCGCTTGCGTGTTTGTGGCTTCTTGTGCTTTGTTCATCTTCTACCTACTAGCGCACTAAATTATCACCACGGGCTGCCAAATGCATCTTTCTGGGTTACAGTAATGAACACAAAGGGTTTTTGTGTTATGATCAATTTGAAAAAAGCATGCGAATATCTCGTAATGTGATTTTCTTGGAACAGATTCCCTTCTTTTCTTTATGTTTGAGTAGTCATCCTATTGATGTGTTCTATCTACCACAATTTCCGGAATCTGCTTCTCTATCAACTCTTCCCAAAGTCTATATCCGGCGGAACACAGTCCCTCCTATAGTGACTCCCACTCCTAATTATCTTCCAGTGCCACCTACTGAACCTTCAGGTAATAATGATTCTTCTGATAGCATCATCTCTCTACGATGCTCTAGTCGTCCTTCTGTTCCCCCTAACCACTATGGTTTTTCTGCTCTTTTTACTTCTTTGAATAGTGCTCCTAAACCCACCTCATATTCACAGGCTTTGAAGATCGCTTATTGGCAGGATGCTATGAATGAGGAATCGCTTGTTCTTGAAGCAAACCAAACATGGGAATTGGTACCGGCCCCTGAAGGAGCATCTGTGATTGGCAGTAAATTGATATATTCCGTCAAAGTTCACTCAGATGGGAGTCTTGATCGCTACAAAGCCAGATTGGTTGCGTAGGGTTATAAGCAGGAATATAGAATTGACTATGAGGAAACATTTTCCCCAATGGCTAAAATGACCACCTTTCGTACTCTTCTTTGTGCCGCGGCAGCCCGTAACTGGCCTCTGTGGCAAATGGATGTCAAAAATGCTTTTCTTCATGGGGACTTACGAGAGACTGTTTACTTAAAACCTCTTCCAATATATGCTTGTCCTCCGAAGTATGTCTGTAAATTGCAGAAAGCTCTTTATGGACTTAAACAAGCTCCAAGGGCATGGTTCGATAAATTCCGGGCAGCAATCCTTTAAGCCGGATTTCGTCAAAGTCACTCTGATAGTTCCTTATTTTTGTGATGGACACTGAAGGGCTACTCATTCCTCTTAGTCTATGTTGATGATATGATTATCAGAAAAAATGATATTGCCGGCATTACAGATCTCAAACACCACCTTACTCGCCACTTCAGAATGAAGGATCTTGGTCCTCTCACCTACTTTCTAGAGCTTGAGTTTGTGCGCAACAAATCAGGCATTAGGGTCCATCAACGCAAGTATGCTACAGTTTTGATTACTTCGGCCAGGCTTGATGATGCTCACACTTTTGATACGCCTATGGAATTGAATAGCAAAATCAGTATAGATGGTGGCCCTCCCCTAGATGATCCCCCTGTTTTCCGGCTGATAATTGGTAGTTTGCTCTACTTAACTATGAATCGGCCTAATATTTCTCATGCAGTTCATCTGGTTAGCCAGTTTTTTAGCAATCCCCACAAACCTCACATTGTTGCTGCCTTGCGCATACTCTGTTATTTTAAAGGAACTCTTCATCATGGTCTCTTCAACCCTTCTAGTACTTCTCTGCACTTATCGACTTATGCGGATGCTGACTGGGCTGGCTGTCCAGACTCTCGGAGGTCTACCACTGGCCGGTATATGTTTTTTGGGGAATCTCTGATTTCGTGGAAGTGCAAAACGCAAACCACTGTATCAAAATCTTCTGCTAGGCAGAATATCGGGCGATGTCATCCACCAGTGCTAAAGTCATTTAGCTACGCCGTCTTCTTTGTGAATTAGGTGTTCTTGTTGGTAGTTCTACACCTCTTCAAGAGGAAAATATCAGTGCTACCAGAATTGCCAATAATACAGTCTTTCATGAAAAAATAAAGCACATTGAGACTGACTGTCACTTCATCCGTCAACATGTTGTTATTGAGAAGATAATTCTGCCTTATTTCTCTTCTTTTAACAAAAGCACTTCCCAAAACACGTCATCATGATCTAACTAGCAAATTGATGTTTTCTACCTTACCACATCAATTTGAGGGGGAGTGTAGAAGATAACATGCCTTAAAATAGGCCCAGCCCATCAAGGCCCATGTATAAATCCCACACGTGGGATATGATCTAGATTTGTATCTAAGTTTGTATAGCTAATTTCTCTCTTCTTATTTCCTTGTATAGTCTATGATATATTCTTTCTATTCTTTCATTATTCTGATTTATACTCTTGACATATTTAGAGCCTTGATTAAGGCCTAATATATATGAATATAAATAGAACTGTCGATCATCTATGGATGCACGACCTTCTCTCCATTCTTCTTCTTCTTCTTATTCCATAGATTATGTGAGGCCCCACCCTTGGTGGGCCCTCATTTTGAATTTGAATATTATTAATTATAGTAATAGTAGTATAATTGTACTAATTAATAGGGATTAGTGATGGTAGATAATATTTTTCCTAAGTATTAGCCTATTTTCTAGGAATTAGGACTATTGTGTATTTTATAGAGTCTATAGTGTCTTTTATAATTTATATAGGGTTCTAGATGTTTGAGGCCCTTACTAGTAAATAGGGTTTTATAGGAGGGGTTTTCCACATTGAAAAGCTTCTATAATCTTAATAAAAGACCTTTTTTGCCCATGTCCTTATCCACATTCCTATGCAAACTAAAAGGCCCATTGGTAATTACACAATCCCTAGCCTATATAAGCTAAACTATTGCACTGGGAATGGAACCCGAAATCCACTCTCATTTATCTCATCTCTCATTTCCCAAAAACCCTAACTCTAGAAACCCTAATTCTAAAACCCTAGCTCAAACCCTAATCTAGAAGGGAGCCATCTTCTACTATTGCCACTGCATTTCCCTAAAGAATCCCCTTATTAATCTCTTCTTCTTCTACAAATCAAGGTAAGCCTCTTTCCTTAGTTCAATTTCCATGTGATTTTGTATGATTTCCTTTCTCTTTAGATTTCCTTTTCTAAGTAGCTATTTTCTTGTGGAATGGGCGTTAGGTTTGGTAGATTGGATTGGTTTGGGTGTGAGAAGGCCATTAGAGGTTTGGATAGCTTGGATTGCTTCTTTTTGCTCATTACATTTGCAAATTCGGATTTGAGGCAAGTGCAATATACTCACTTAGCATAGAATGCATGTTTACTATTTTTTATTCTAAAATTTTATTCATATTATGCTAGAAATGATTAGATCTACCTTCGAGGTTGTTTTCATGGAGTTTGGCCATTGATGGATGGGTTTTTGCTCATTTGGAAGATCAATGGCCCGGATTGATGATGGATGGATGGTGATAGAAGTGTTTCTATTGTTTTGAATGTTTATGTGATGAATGGGGAGAATGGAGGCTCATTTTCACAGGTTTAGCCTTGGAATGGCTTGGGGAAGAAGTTGCAAAAAGCCCAAATTTCGGGGTGACAATCAACTGTCAGATCGATCGGGCAGAGGACATGTCTCAGTTAGCTGCAATCTGACACTGTCCGATCGATACATATACTTTGGGCGCGTACAAATATTCAGGTATCATAAGCACATAGACTTGGGCTTTGGTTCAACGGACTAGAGGCTTAGGCTTTGGTTGGATTGAACCGAAAGGACATGTGCCACAATGGTCACTGATTAGGGGTCACACAATATGGCTAAGATAACAACCAGTTTGATTCGACTTAAATGTAGGGCCACTAGTTATAATAAGAAGGCCCCCCTCAATACACTTTTGGCAAAGTGCAAAGTGAGCCTAAAGCGCCATTGCATCTTCCCACATTTGATGATGTTATTCTATGCATCATATCTAAAGCTCCCACTTGCTTTATTATCCATGATAAAGAAGAAAAGAATGCAATAAAAGAGGTAACTTGCAAAGTATATTTCATAGTGCAGACCTGCTCTCTTTGGTCACAACCACCATTGGACAATTTCATCGATTCAATTTAAAGACGATTTCTCCTTAATGATAGAGTAATGGCCATATGTACTTGCTATAATTTCTTTTCAAATATGCAAGCTACATCCATTTGCACACAAATGATTAGTTCAAAGGGTTGTGTCACGTCCCCAAAATACAACCAATATATAATGTGAGAAATAAAAATAAACATTCATTTTCCTATGTTTAATGCAACACAAGCTCCCAAATTTAAACCCAAAAAATTTTGAAACATGGTGAGTCATAATAAACTCTTTGCGAAAGCATTAAATCAATTGGTATCAATATCCAAAATCCAAAATCCAAACCAACACAAAACCAACTAAATATTTAAGGTTAAAGTTTCCAAAATAACCTAAACAAAACAACTAAATAAAATTAGGTTCATTGTGAATAATTTGCTACTAAAATAGTCTCTATGATGAAAGTCACTCTCGTGCGGACTCAGACAACTCCGTAGCCATCTCCGGCTCTCCACTTGGGTTCAACAATTGGCTCCAACGCTTGAAACGTTTGAACCTCATCTGTATCCACGGCAAAGTAGGGATCGGTACCTATGCACCAATAAACAAGGTAAACAGCAAGCAAAAAAGCAAAATTTATAAATAAAATACAAGATCAAGGTAAGTAAATCAGGTAATCATCATAACAGAATAACACGATAATGACGAAAAGAACGTATAACCTATATCCGAATCTACACAATAGAGCAATACAATAAACACATAGAAGCAATGCTACTGTTTTGGGTAGTTAGCCTTAGTAAAGCGAGAAAATCCGTTCAAAGGCCGGCGGTCATAAACCGGTTCGTAATCGTAGGCCGGATAAACCGGTTCAAAATCAATTCGGATATTACAGTGTCCGCACACATCGGTGATCAGTCGTCCAATTACAACTGTAGTTGATCGAATATGACCCAATCGATGTACATATATATATACATATCATAGTAGAATAGACCTAGTGACCAGTAATACTCTGACACAGAAACCTAAGTTAAAGTGAAGGACTGGCTGCATAATAATCCACAATTGAATACCAATCAAATCATTCAAATAAACCTCTACATTATTTCAATCAATTGCCAAGCCACATCACGGTCCATATCCAATCAACATAGGGTATGCAACTAATAAATCAACATCAATCTCAGTCATGTATGCAAAGTGCAAACCCGAAGGTCAAAGAATAATCACAAGTCAAGCCTAAGGTCAAGCATAAGGTCTCGTACCCAACAACCACATGAATCTCTAAATAGATAAAAGATCAATGCATCCCTTCACAATCAATGGTACATAGACCCAATTGAGGGTTTTCCAATAAAGATGGGTTGAGCTCGAATCCACTAGGATTTCCCCGAGGTCATACCAGGTACTAAACCCCACATTGGTAAGATATCATGTGCCCAGACGGTATTTTCTCAGGTCCAATGATCCGATTAATAAGGTACACAAATATGATTTTAACACAATAAAAATCAAAGATACCATTCAAAATTAATTTGCAAATAATAATAAGAAATAACAATCTTAGTCTATAATTTTAGAAAAACTAAGGACTCCAACCAAAATATTTTTCCACCTTTATAATAAGTCAAATGGTCTAATTTGGGTTTATAAGACAACCAGGGTCTTTTTCCTAATTTCCAAAAACTCAAGGGGCATGGTAAGAAATTTAATAGAACTCTAAGTTCTATAACATAAGTGAGGTCCACACATTCCATACACCCTCAGGCGACTGATTCCACATTCCCTTCTTCCTGACAACGCATGTTACAGAACTTCTTCCAAAACTTGAGTTTCTCGCCTGATGTAGCAAGAGTGCTAGGATAGTGGGCCCCACTGATCATGACCTCCCACAATGGCCTGACAACCAAACAATTTTTCTTCCTCAAACACGCCCTCTCTCTGATCAAGGTGCTCGATGGGGAATAAATGGGGCCCACCTAACAGGTCCACGCCTGTAAGGTCGCCCATGGGTCCTCCTCCGGATCCACAGATCAATCGGTCATCGGGTGGCCCACCTAGGCCCCCACAGTCCAACACACGGGTACAATTCCTCACGGCTCCAAGTCCGGGAGCCTGTTACAAGATCCGGTCCTCCCTGGTTTTCAATGGGTAATCCATCTACCTTCATACACAAATCTACATAATCATATAAGTTGAAAAAGGATTTTGAAATCCAAACAAAAGTGTTGTGGGCAATAGCAGCTTGAAACAATGCAAAAGTAGTATCAATATGAGAAAATCGATTGAGTCATCCCCATGAAAGTCCGGCATCCTAACCCTAGAAGGGGGTGAATAGGGTGAGCTATAAGTTAGTGACCAATTAAGCCCAATTTTAATTTCTTTTAAATTAACTAGCCACTAGTGGTGATTATCAAATAAAATGCGGAAGCTTACAAAAGCAATCACCACAAGCATACACCATCACACAAAGATTTATAGTGGTTCGGCCTCAATTCCTACATCCACTATCGGCTTGTGAACCAACACCCCCACCGATTTTCACTATTTATGCTTTTCAAAAGGCTAAGCAATAACCTTATCAACGATGTTTTTCTAGGCTAAACAACAACCTATCAATGTGTTTTTCTAGGCTAAGCAATAACCTTTACAAGATGCTTTTCCAAGGCTAAGCAATAACCTCTACAGTGTGTTTTTCTTAGGCTAAGCAATAACCTATACAATAAAAAAGATTTCTCTCAAAGTAGTGTCTACACAAACACTCAAGGAGATACAATTTAAGCTCAATACATTTGCCTCTTAAATAGGCTGATATGAAAGTTTAAAACATGATACAAACATACACAAACAAATAGCTAAGGTGTGTGCTCAAAGTGTATGAATGTTTACTTCAATCAATTTCTAAAATGAAGCTCTTAAATGAATGCTTGATGCATTTGAAAATCTAAGTACAGAAATAGATGATTGAAGTGATAAGCTAATCACATGAAATATTCAAAACAACTTTGAAAGACATACTACACAAGTTGTATGAAGTTTAAAGATTAAAACACATGTGATTGAGACAAGAGTGTTTGCAAAACAATCTAATATGAATAAGTGGTTTGGTGATTGCAAAACAACTCAATTAAAGCTAGAAATCATGCAAGTATGAAGTTACAAAGAGTTAAACATGCATGGAATTTAAATGGAATGGAAATCAACTTTAACTTGAAAGATATACCTTTAAATCTCAAACATTTTAATTTCCAATAGCCCTCTAGCTTTCTCAGCTTATTCCTCTTTCTTAGGCTTCAATATGGTTCAAGAGTTTCACTAAACAAGCCTCTTGAAAGAAGGGAATGAAATGGACTTTTATAGAAAAAACAATCCAACAGCTAGTTGGCTCGGTCGAGCCCATGACCCTCAGGTCGAGCTGGCCCAACGGCTATATTGGCCCAATGGCTAGTTCCCCGGTCAACCTGGATAGGGCTCGGTCGACCGCGTATTCTGCCCAAGATGCCCAACGACTAGTTGGCTCGGTCAACCGGGTGCAAGGGTCAGCCGACCGAGTAAACTGGCCTGGGATGAGTTCCTGCAGAAATTGCAACTTTCCAAAGGTGAACCTTGAAAATCATGGCCAGTGTGATTTAAGCATAATAACAAAATTCTAAAAATGAGGAATGTATGCAAATCACTAACCTAGATATCTAACTCGATTTTCCAAAACTATGCACGAAGAACTAGGTTTTCAAAGGTGCATTTAAGTTCTAAAACATGCATGATTAAATCATTTGAAAATTAAATGCAAATGCAAGTTAGAAACTTAGATTCTAAAGTCAAACTAAGATGCATGAGTGTGTGATCATTTGACAGTGAAAGTGATCGTGAATCCATCAAATTAGCAACAAACAAAAACCTAACACCCCAAATCTCCGATTTCATTGCAAAACAAAATCGCATAACCACATTATCTAATGAAAAAGGGCATCAAAGGGTTTCTACATGCATCCACACATGAATCAATGAGGAACACAGACAGTCTAGAATTCCTATTGCCAAAACCCAAGTGATATCCCAGAGAAAAGTTGTAAGAGAGAAAGTTGTGTGTGAAAATAAAAGAGTGGTGGTGTTGTATAAATAGGGAATGAGAATCGGAGTTGTAATATGACTTAAATTATAAAAAGAATAGACTTTAGGTTCCAAATAGATAAGAGTCTTGGTTGGAGAAGAATTATACCAACTAAACTGGGCCCGGGTTAACTATGGGTCAAGACACCTATCCAACAAGCCTAACTCACGAAACCTAAGCCTAACGTGGGCCCCACTTGGACTAATCACGTATTTAACTAAAACACAATCAATTACATCATAATAATAATAATATAATTTATATATATAGGGTCAGCTCTCCTAAGCTGAAGCTTAGGATAAAGTAAGCTTAGGTAAGCTCAATTGTGTGGTGGGGCCCACCTGGGGACCCACATAGGGATGGGGATGGGGGGATTTTAAGGACTCCCTAGGACCCTCCTATTTGAAAAAAATCAGCCTCAATCGTGGTCTCTATAATCTCCATCTGGTCCTAAAAGTTTAATGGTTAACAGTCCATTTGGATTAGTACACAATCGATCCAACGGTCCAATAAATTCAAATCTGACCGAAAGTTGGTGGACATATGCAATTCAGGGGGATCGTGTGTATGGTTCATTTGGATGGATCAAGCATGGGCCTTACAAGCATGAGCTTATTGAATTTTATCTTAAGTTTAAGCTTAGGAGAGCCTTGCCCATATATATAAATATATATATGGGAGATGCTCCTATGAGAGCATCTCTCACCTTACTATGAGAGATAAGGTGAGGGGCACTCACATCCATATCCAATGCCAATAACCTAAATGTGAGGGCCCACACTCTTATCTCTTATAATAAGGTGAAAGATGCTCTCACAGATTCACCTCCCTATATATATATAATAATCAAAACGTCACAGGTTGTTAGTAGCTTCATCCCTCTATGATCAACTTCTAGATAAACAGCCAAAGATCAACAAATTGCACTGTTGATTGATGCAGTATTCTAACAATTAGGGGTGACTCGACCATTGGGAAAGAAAAGCCCTGGCTTTACGCCTCCCAAAAAATAAGGCCCCATAAAATCATTTTTTCAAATTCTAAAAAAGCATTCAAGCAACTGTCATAATTTTTTTTCTCCCAAGGCCCCATAATAGTAATTAGTATTCCATCCTATTAAAGCTATCTTTTCACATTTAAACAAAGCATTAAAACTAGTGTCATCATTCTTTTCCTCTATACAGTGTCTTTTTAAATCCCAATAAATCCCAACCCAACCTCCTTGCCACCTCACCAGTGAGGTTTTTCAAATGAACGTTTCTCCACCAACACTTTTCCATCTCACATACTCCTTACTCTCTCACCCTGTCTCTCTCATAGATTGTCTTTCTCTATAATTACTTTTTTTATTTCTAAAGCAATCTTCTTTAAAGATTTATTGATCTGGTTTTGTCTTCTTTTTAATAATATGTGGATATATTCTGATAATATATGTGAGTCTTTTTTATAACATATGTTAATCATAACCCACTAACTCAAATATAATCCATTTTTTTCATAATGAAAAGGCTGGATAAAATTTGAAATTCATCTACATCTACAATCTTTGTGGTCAATAATGATAAATCACTAAATCAGGTTCTATTATTTTATGATTTTAAGATTTTTTTTAATTCCATGCTCGTATTGTATGTTTATTATAGTTAGTGTTCGTTTGATTTATAAATATTATTAGTTATAATTTCTAAATGATAAATGTATATATTAGAAAATACGAATCCAGATACTCCAAACTTAAAAAAAAAAAAAAAAAAAAGAAAAAAAAAAAAAGATAATTTGAGGCCACATTTAAAATTGTTGCTTTAGGCCTCAAATTGTCTTGAACCGGCCTAGCTAACAATCTATCTTTTAGCTACCATGGACATGATAGAGTACGAGCCATTCTTAAGTTTAATTCAACTGTGAGCCACTTCTTATGCTTTTCAAGAAAGAACCAGTCTTGGTGATTTCACGCAAGGGCTTGTTGGTGAACCTGATGAGGTTGTAGGCCCATGCGCCCGACACCGCCCCACATATAGGCCCCGCAACATACACCCATATGCTCTCGTAACGGCTGGCCACGATCGCGGGCCCCAAGCTCCTTGCTGGATTCATCGACGCCCAGATATTGGACTGTCAAAAGACAAATGCATGTTGTTATGAGGATCCATGTTGAGAATCAAATGAAAAATGGAAGTCTCTAAATGACTTTTTTCTATTTCTTTAAACACAAGATTGATTGAAGTATATAGTTTAGTATTGCTAGATGAATCTCTTATCAGTTAGAGGCTTCATCTATAGATAATTTGTTGATGAAGTTATAGGGAGTTGAGGGGAATAATATCCAACCAGAAGCAAGTTCAATTCGATCGTAGCTCCAACTGCAACACCAGCAATTTCTCCTACCTGCAATTGCCATCAAAAGGGAACAAAACAAAGTTTCTTAGTAATTACAATAAGAGAGGAGCTCTACATTCCTATCCCTCCCATGGGAAAATCAAAATCATTTTCTATCGAGGAAAATCAGTTCAATTTTCTCCCTTTTCCTCATTGAAAATATGTCACATAAAACAACAAAATAATGGGTCGCACGGAAACCAGAAAAAAAAATTCTCTCTATGACATATTTGATGATACGTTTGACAGCTTTAAAATGGGACTCACGAGGATCTGATTGATACCTAGCACAAATTCCAACAATAAAGGATAGATCCGGTCTACTAGCTGTGAGGTAGAGAAGACTTCCTATCATACTACGGTAGAGTTTTTGGTCTACTTTAACACCACCTGGGTCACTAAAGAGTTTTGAAGTAGAAGCCATGGGCTTGCAACTAGACTTAGAGTTTTCTGAACCAAACTTCTTAATGATTTGTAAGGCAAATTTGGGCTGGCTAAGAAAAATCCCTTTCTCAGTTTGATTAACTTGAAGTCCTAGGAAGAATTGCAGGGGACCGACCAGACTCATCTCAAAAGTGGAACTCATCAATTCTAAAAATCCTTGAGCTAGTTTCTTTGAAGTAGATCCAAACACTATATCATCAACATAGATTTGAGCTACAAGAATGTCTTGATCAATTTTCTTGATAAACAGGGTCTCATCAACTTTCCCACAGTCAAAATCATTTTCAATCAGATGATTTGTAAGCTTTTCATACCAAGCCCGTGGTGCTTGTTTTAATCCATAGAGAGCTTTCTTGAGTTTGTATACATACTCAGGATGGTGAGAGTCTTCAAAGCCTTCTGGTTGAGTAACATAAACATCTTCTTCAATTTCTCCATTCAAGAAGGCACTTTTGACATCCATCTGAAATAGTTTGATTCTCATGCTACTCGCATAACTCAATAGGATTCTTATGGACTCCAAACGGGCTACAGGAGCAAAAGTTTCTTCAAAATCAATTCCTTCTATTTGAGCATATCGTTTTGATACTAGTCTTGCCTTGTTTGTCACAACATTTCCAGATTCATCTGACTTGTTCTTGAAAATCCACTTAGTGCCAACGGGATTTTTCTCTGCAGGTAATGGAACAAGATCCCAAACATCATTTTTCTTACATTGATTCAATTCTTCTTACATAGCTTCCATCCATTCAGATTTTGATTCAGCCTCAGAAAAATTCTTGGGCTCGATTTAAGAGACAAAGGAGTAATGAGCACATAGATTTTAAACTTGTTTCCGGGCCATAACCCCACTGCTGATATCTCCAATAATATTATCCAAGGTGTGATTTTTCATTAATTTTGTTGGAACAATGGCTTTGGATGGAATGATATCATTACTATCTTTTGGAATAGGTTATTCAATATCAATTTCAGCTTCATCATCATCTTCTAGAATTCTTCCAATTTGATTTGTGTCATCAATGACAACATGAGCTGACTCCATTATGGTCATGGTTCTATGATTAAATACTCTGTATGCTTTGCTCCTTTCAGAATAGCCTAGGAAAATTCCTTCATCAGGTTTTGGCTCAAATTTCTCCAACTGCTCCCTATCTCTTAGAATATAACATTTGCTTCCAAACACTTTCAAATACCCCAAATTAGGTTTTCCTTCAAAATAAAGTTCGTAGGGAGTTTGGTTGGTATTCTTAGTGAGATAGACTCTGTTTATGAGATAACAAGCAGTATTCACAGTTTTAGCCCATAGATTATGAGAGAGATTCTTTTCATTAAGCATGGTCCTGGCCATTTCTTGAATAACTCTATTTCTCCTTTCAACCACTCCATTATGTTGATGAGTTTTAGGAGCAAAATATTCATGATTGATTCCATGACTCTCACAAAATTTAGCAAATTTTTCATTTTCAAACTCTCCCCCATGATCACTTCTAATCTTCTGAATTTTACAATCCTTTTCTACTTGTATCTTATTGCAAATTCTTATGATATTGTCTACAGCATCCGATTTAGCATGAAGAAAAGCAACCCATCCAAAACGAGAATAATTGTCTACCATAACCAAAATAAACTTCTTTCCTCCAATACTTTGCACTGGTGCAAGTCCAATCAAGTCCATGTGGATTAATTCAAGAGGACGGGAAGATGATATATCCTTTAAACCTTTGAAGCTCTTCTTGATTTGTTTACCCATTTTGCAAGCCTTATAGAGTTCAGCTTTTTTCATCACTTAATTTGGGAATTCCTTTCACAATTTCATTCTTCGATAAGGTTTTAATCAATTTAAAATTTATGTGACCCATCCTTTGGTGCTATAAGTAATTCTCTTGATCTTTAGTTATCAAGCACCTAGATTCATTGTCATCACATTCTTCTATAATGTAAATGTTTCCTTTTGTCCTTGATCCAGTAAGAATAACTTGATGGATTTTATCATTTACCATTTTGCATGATTGACTGTCAAAGACTACCTTGTTTCCTTTGTCACATAATTGGCTAATGCTAAGAAGATTATGTTTCAATCCTTCCACAAGAAATACATCATTTAGAGTTGGTATTTGATCTCCTTTTACACTTCCCTTGCCAATGATTTGAGCTTTACTATTATCCCCAAAAGAAACACTTCCTCCATCATATTCCACTATAGAGCTGAATCTAGATCGGTCTCCTGTCATGTGTTTTGAACAACCACTATCTAAGAACCAGGTAGGATTTTCCTTTGCTTTTAAAGCGGTTTGAACTAGGAGACTCTCAAAGTTTGTTCCTTTTACCATCTAACTAGATAAAGGAGATTTACAGGGAATGGACTTGGGGACAAATTTGAAAGGTATTCTAGAGGGATTTTTTAGAGACAGCCTAATTTTGTATGGGTAATTAGGGACCAAATGTCCACTACGGTTGCAAAAATGACAAGTCCATTTAGGGATATAATCTCTCTCAACTATAGGTTTGTGGAGACTCTTAGTAGATATTTGAAAACTATTCTTCTTGTCACTAGGGGAACCTTCAAAACCTGTCCCAGGTCGACCGAGCACACAGGATTTTTAAGAAATAACTGAGAGCTGGACTTTCCCTCAGACACAGACATCCTGTGTTCTCAGTCGACCCGACCATGTACTCGATCGACCAACAACACAGGGATATCAGTGTGAATGCTGAGAGCTAGGACATCCAATTTCTGCAGGTTTTTAGTATGTGCGGTCGACCGTCCAGACCAGGAGGTCGACCGGACACACATAGAATTCCTGAGATGAAGGCATTGCCTGCCAGGTGCTTGACCCCATATTTCCAGAGCACTCGGTCGACCGACCAGGCCAGGAGGTCGACCGAACACACTGCACGGAGGTCAACCTGGGAGTCAAAATCTTGACAGACCAGTGTACTCGGTCGACCGAGCCCTGTGTCGGGTCGACCGAGAACACTGCATTCAATGATTTTCCAATTTTCACATTTTGAGGTTGTGATCGTTTGTAGGGCCCATTGACCATCCAAGTGGACTTCTATTGATGCGCTAAGCCCGAGTCAATGGTGTGGCTCAACCTTGACTCGTGGGGACCACCAAGTAGGGTCTTGGTTGTATATTCTACGATGATTCGATCGTTAAACGTTGTTAATGATGCCCTTAACTTCTGGAGCACCAAACACAGTATCCATTGACATCTGAGACTCCATTTAGAGATCGAATTACCTGAGATGAACCTGGACCCGAATGTGGATCATTACCTAGGTTGGATTATTGATATTTCCCTGTTGATTCTTGTATTTGGAGTTCTTACTTCACTTATCATATTACTGTCACTCTTATGTCCTTACTATAGCTTATAACTGTTAATTAAATGGAAAATGGATGACCTAGAGCTAGGACTACTTCGAGGTGACCTGGTGATGTGATTGGGTGAACACTAACCCGTGTTTGTGGCTAGGCGGGCCCTTTTATGGCCTATGCATGAATGTGTTATCCTTAGATTGGAGAGGTGAATTATATTGGACTTATAACTCATTGTGGATGAGAATAAATTGTTTATTAATGGAAATGGACTTGTTACCTCGTTTGGACTGTTTCAGACCAGGCCATGTATCTGATGGGCCTTGGTATGGATCCAACGGGTGGACTTGGACTTGGATTGTGATTCATGGACTGAATTGATGTTTTGACCTCTTAGAGACCTTGTTCAAGCAAGGCAAAGCCTAGACAGACGCAGAACTTTATTGTTTCCTTGAGTCGGCATAGACATTCACTCTGTTGTACTAAGCTCAGCCTTTGGACTGATTATCACTGGTATGAGCTATTTATGAGTGTTGAGTGAGCTATCACGATGAGCTATGTTCTAGACGGACGGTGTGATGCCGAGTCCAGTCTCCCCGAGTGATGAGTGTGGTGAGACTGTTGAGTGTGATTTGCGGGGCTAGTCATTCCCCAACACTTGTGAGATTCCCCGCAGTGACTGTGTCCAGTATGGGAGGGCTGCGGCATAATATCCCGCGGTATCCAGCTCGTGTGAATGTGTCATATTGTGATAGATTAGATATTATGTTTATCCTGATTCTAAATGCTTATTTTGTTTAACTGCCTAGATCATGTATCTTGATATTCTCTTAAACTATATAATTGTCTTTACTCTTTTAATACATATATCCTATGTTACTTGTATACTGTGACTTGTCAGATCTTTAGATCTAATCCATTCTTGGTGCTTAGGTTTCGACCCCAATTCCAAGAACGACGCGCTCGCGCTAGTTGAGGCACCCGTAGTAGGGGACTACGGATGGGGACCAGCAAACCATGAGGTCGAGTTGGAAGTTGGAGAGCCGGCACCTGGGGTGTGAGAGTTCTTTATTATTTTGGGATTTTGAGAGATTTTTGTAGTGAGCAGGGTAATTGTTACAATTTGTAATAATCCTTTATAACTTTGACACTTTTGGCTGGATTTCAGCCCTGCTATATTTGTTACAGACTTATGATACCTTATCATTGCTTCCGATATATTCACATGCTTCCGCAATATTAACCGTTGATCTTATATCGTTTAAAAAGTTTTAAATTGGACCTCACTGCGGACCTATGATCTTGGAAGTTCTCGGATTTTTCGGGAAGTAGCGTGCAACTTCGGATATCTTGACGGTTTTCTCGGTATCCAGAATTGGGGCCTTACACATGTGGCTCCTTGGATTTCTGTGGATGGATGGGGCCATAGCCGAAACCTAGAGCTCATTTCAAATTGACCCTCAATCCAGAAGGGAGGCTCTTCTCAGTTAAAGAACGGGCATATAAGGGAGTTGACTTCTTCTTAAACACCATCCACAAAAATTTATTGGGGCATTTGGTCAGATTCTGGCAACGGAAATGGGAGGGATGACGTCGTCGATGGCGGCGAAGTTCACCTTCTTTCCGCCGGATCCGCAGTCGTACAAGCATGCCGTCGACGAGTGTATGTGGGGCGGGGACCACCCGAAGAGGCCGCGTGATATCATCATCATTGTGGAAGAAAAACCCAAGCCATAAAATCCTAACCCTATCCTAATTCATCCAAACCTAGGAAAGTACGGATTCATGATAGACAGAAAGGAAGAGGAAACAAAAGAAGAAAGAGGGGGTTTTGGGGTGTTTTATAGGTTTCTGTGTGCAGCTTCTCCCATCAGACGAGTCACGAGATCACTGAGATAGGAATGGGGTGAAGAAGAAGAGGGATAAACCAAGATTTGAAGTTTTAGATTTCAAAATTTTATGCCTAAAAACAGTTGAAAGGGTAAATCAGTCATGAAAATTGTGTCTAGAGATTTCAAAATTTTTCATGACTGATTTACCCTTTCAACTATTTTTAGGCATAAAATTTTGAAATATCAAATTTCAAATCTTGGTTTATCCCTCTTCTTCTTCACCCCATTCCTCTTTCAGTCTCGTGACTCGTCTGATGGGAGTAGCTGCACACAGAAACCTGTAAAACACCCCAAAACCCCCCTCTTTCTTCTTCTGTTTCCTCTTCCTTCCTCTCTTTCATGAATCTGTACTTTCCTGTGTTTGGATGAATTAGGGTTGGGTTAGGATTTTATGGCTTGGGTTTTTCTTCCACAATGATGATGATATCATGCGGCCTCTTCGAGTGGTCCCCGCCCCCACATACACTCGTCGACGGCATGCTTGTACGACGGCGGATCCGACGGGAAGAAGGTGAACTTCGCCGCCATTGACGACATCATCCCTCCCATTTCCGCTGCCAAAATATGACAAAATGCCCCCAATAAATTTTTGTGGATGGTGTTTAAGAAGAAATCAACTCCCTTATATGCCTGTTCTTTAACTGAAAAGAACCTCCCTTCCGGATTGAGGGTCAATTTGAAATGGGCTCTAGGTTTCTGCTATGGCCCCACCCATCCACAAAAATCTAAGGAGCCACATGTATGGTGCCCACTGGCTCCTGTAGGTAGAATTGAATCTCAATTTTAAGAAGGCCAATCAAGCCCAATCAAACCCATCAACGCATGCTTTCTTCTTCTTTCACTCTCTGTTCTGCTCAAAACCCAAATTCCCTCTTCTTTCGATCAAATCGTCATCGCTTCCTATGCCGAAAACCAAATTTTGACGCTGCTTCCACCCTCCGATCTAACCAGAAAGGTCGGATTTTTCATCTACTTGAGAGATTTTGTCAGACTTTGGCAGCGAAAATGGAAGGAAGAAGGCATGCCGGTCTTGTTGTAGCCGCCACTGTAGTTTTTCTGTCCTTGTCGAACGTAGTCGACGTGTTGCGCGATCGCCAGAGAAAGAAGGCAACATGGTTGTTATATTGTTTTTGACAAATCTATGAGTTTTTATGAAATTTATCTGAGTTTTTATGAAATTTATCTAAGTTTTTGTCAAGTTTATCTGAGCTTTAACAAATTTATATGAGTTTCTATCATATTTATCTTAGTTTTTCTTTTTTTTTCAAATTTATTTTAGTTTTGCGGAAATTTATCTGAGTTCTGAAAAAAGTTTCTCTGAGTTTTGGACAAATCTATCTGAGTTTTTGGCTAATTTATCTGAGTTCTGAAACAAATCTATCTGAGTTCTGGATAAATCTATCTGAGTTTTTGGCAAATTTATTTAAGTTTTTGAAAAATATAACAGAGTTCCTGACAAATTTATCTCCATTTGGCAAAATTTAACTGAGTTTTTGAACTAAACTCAGGCTATTCTTTTGAAATTTATTTATATTTTTTTAAATAAATTTAACTGAGTTTTGGAAAAAATACTTGAGTTTTTTGCAAACTTTTTTGAAATTTGGAAAATTGGTTTATCTTAGTTTTGGCAAATGTATTTACGTTTTTTTAATTTTATTTGCTTTTTTTAATCTTATTTACGTCTTTTGAAATTTATTTGTGTCTTTTGAAATTTATTTACATTTTTTAAAATTTATTTGGATCTTTTGAAATTTATTTATGTTTTTATAAATTTATTTGGATCTTTTGAAATTTATTTGCATCTTTTTAAATTGATTTTCATCTTTTGCAATTTATTTATATTTATTTGGATCTTTTTAAATTTATTGCGTTTTTTAAAATTATTGCATTTTTTGAAATTTATTTGCATTCTTTCGAATTTATTTGTATTTTTTGAAAGTTGTTTGTGTTTTTTTAGAATTTATATTCGTTTTTAATTTTATTTACGTCTTTTGAAAAAAAATTTACATTTTTTTAAATTTATTTGGATCTTTTGAGATTTACTTGGTCAATTAAATGGTAGTTGATCATTATTAATGGCATATCCCACTATTCGTGAGCTATGATTTTGAAGAAATGGTAAATTAGACATATTAGGTCTTCAAATTTGAAAAAAAAAATGACCTATCACACTATGAAAAAAAATTGTGGATCTAAGGCGATAAAGTTAAATGTTCAGGGACCCATCGCCAAATTCCCCTATTTTTTTCCATGACAATAAATCATCTGCCCTTTCTCTAGATTGTAGTATTATTTCCTTCTTATCCATCTATCCAGTGCTAATGAATCCTTACTTTTCTAGCTGTACAGAACTATGACCATATAACCATTTAATAGATCCATTGAACTATGTTTGGGTCGTTGGTTCTCTCCCTTTCTGAGACATGTAATCAATTCTTTATGATTGTTCTACAGGTACCAGTTTATCTCTCAGCTTCGATGTTGGGTGCAACCCTTGCAAGTGGAACGCTTCGCTTGTTATTCGATGGAATGCATGAGCATTTCCCAGGAACCATTCCTTCTGGATCAAACCTGCAATCCCTGGTGCTTGAGTTCATCATCACTTTCTATCTCATGTTTGTCATCTCCGATAACAGAGCGGTAAGTCCATTTTGAAGCAGAATCTCTAGAGTTTTTATTATCGTTATAAAATAGGCCATTGGTTTGGGTTAGATGACCAGATTACAATCAGTGCGAACTGATCTATAGTATAGAAATTCTCTTTACCATTCAGTCCAATAGATGGATACAAATGTGAATCTTCATTAAGTCAGCTGGCCTCTTGGATGGGATTCACCTAATTTTGCACCAACTTGAATGTCACTATAACTGATCAGTTAAAAGCTTTACTTCTCAACATCTCAAAAAAGTTACTAGGAAAGATCATTTAACTGTTTCAATTATTAGGGTCAAAATATGTAACAAATTTCTAGGATTATTTTTAGGACTTTTGGGGTGCATTTGGCCAAAGAGAGGATTCCCCAATAGAGAGGAAAATTATTCTAGTTTTCCGTGCGACCCATTATTCTGTTGTTTTATGCGACATATTTTCAATGCGGAAAAGGGAGAAAATTGAACAGATTTTCCTCCATAGAAGAGGATTTTGATTTTCCCATGGAGGGATGGGAATGGAGAGCTCCTCTCTTGTTGCAACTACTAAGAAACTTTGTTTTGTTCCCTTCTGATGGCAATTGCAGATAGGAGAACTTGTTGGTCTTGCAGTTGGAGCTACAATCTTATTGAACGTGCTTCTGGCAGGGTATTATTCCCCCTCAACTCCCTATGACTTCATCAACAAATTATTTATAGATGAAGCCTCTAACTGATAACAGAATCATCTAGCAAAACTAAACTACATACTTCAATCAATCTTGTGTTTAAAGAAAAAGAAAAAAGGTCATTTAGAGACTCCCATTTTCATTTGATACTCAACATGGATCCCCATAACCTCATAACCCCATACATTGCTCCTATTCTATCATGTCCATGGTAGCTAAAAGAATAGATTGTTAGAATACTGCATCAATCAATAGTGCAATTTGCCGATCTTAGGCTGTTTATCTAGAAGTTGATCATAGAGGGATGAAGCTACAAACAACCCTTGTGAACTAATCATTTGTGTGCAAATGGATGTAGCTTGTACATTTGAAAAGAAATTATAGCAAGAACATATGGCCATTACTCTATCATTAAGGAGAAATTGTTTTTAAATTGAATGGATGAAATTTTTCAATGGTGGTTGCAACCAAAGTGAGCAGGTCTGCACTGTGAAATATACTTTGCAATTTACCTCTTTTATTGCATTCTTTTTTCTTTATTATGCATAATAAAGCAGTGTGGGAGCTTTAGATATGACGCATGGAATAACATCATCAAATGTGGGAAGATGCCATGGCGCTTATAAAGTTGTAATTAGTACCTGATATGACACTTGTATTGGTACTAGATACTACACTAATATTTTTAGGGAACAAGGTTAACATATCATACTCTTATACAGTCCTTTATTTCATATGATGATTCTTTTAAAAAAAAAGCTAGAAAAAGACGAAAACAATGATAATTTCATTGATTCGAAAGTGATCTAAAGAAAAAATTAGGTCACCCGTATCCATATCCTTGTCCTAAATTTCAAAAGTGATGAATTGTATTCCCCTTGTCCTAAATTTCAAAAGTGATGAATTGTATTCCTAATCCCCATATTAGTGTCTTTATCTATATCCGTATTTGGGCATCATTTGTGTGAATAGTTCATATAGGCAGAAGGAACCAAAGCAGCCCTGGAAAATAAAAATATTACTTAAAGGCGCTGTTCGAAAACTCTGCAACTACATAAGGGTGTGCTGTGTAAATAAAGAAATCCTGTTGCAGAAAAATACAGCAAACAGGCTGTTTTGGGGATTGAATTGACTGGGCCTTAATTGCACCATTATGGTCGCCCATAAGCCTAACTTCAACCAAAATAAAATGTTTCAAGAAAATGCAAGGTGTGTGAGTCCACAATCCACATGTGACGCCCAATACAAGTCAGATTTTCCTGATTTGGAGCTTCTTCTCAATGAGTCATTATATTTATTTAGCAATACTAATCATAGTATGATTAGAGAAAATCTGTCTAGAATCATTTAGAAAAGTTTCTTTAGAAGCTTATGGAGTTTGAAGCACTAGGTAGAACTGTTGTGTATGTGTGAGCAGTACTGCGGCTTGTCTTGTTTTAGCCTTTTATTCATTAAAGATTCTGTAATGCAGAAAACAGTCCTTGAGGGCTGTATTTTTATGGATTTAATCTGAGTTTATTGATAATATAGCTTGGATTCTTCTCTTGTGGGTGATTAACCTTGCTGGATTTTCCTCTATTTTTCATTTTTTTTTGGCATCATTTTGGAAGTAATGAGGCTGAGAAACAGATGCTAAGCCATGATAGCGTCACTAAATCCACTTTCAAATCATTGCAGCAATGTTGCATTTTGCAAAGACGACTGGCCAAGGCTTATCCATGTGCAGCCCATTTATTGATTCAATCTAATACAGGTCCCATTAAAATGAAATAGGGCGCTATTGATGCTAGACCATGATAATATTCAAGAAAATCCATTGGGCCTGAAATTAGAGCTGAGAGCAGCATATTAGTCCAGCACCAGACCATGGCTTTAAAACCCGGCCAAAACCAAGTCCTCTCACCATGGCCATGGGCGTGTTACCAATTTTGCATTCAGCCAGAAACATAAAACGTGTATTGAAACTCCATCATCACCATCTTTGCATTCTATTCTCTTAGATATTTACATCTGGAAGGATATCCTGTTCTAGAACCATGTCCAACATCATGGCATATGAACTCAGCTCAAATCCAGCTCCAGGTGACGGGCCTGTAGTCTTCTCTGTCAAAACCCCCTTAAAAACTGCCATTATTCTGAACTACATTCTTATGTTTTTTTTTATTTTTCCTGACCTCAATAAGCATTCCTCTTTTACATTCAATCCTGGTATTGTGTTGCAGTAAGGAGTCCATTCAGAGGCAGCAATCCATCCTGTTAAAATTTAATTAATTTTATCTTCCCCATGTTCAGTTTTTACAACTTAAGTGGAAGAAGCAAATCCAGGAAATAGTAAAGCCAACCCTTTCCTTCCAATGTCGTATAAAAAATTTCTTCCTTCCTCTTTTAAGGAGGGGTAAATGTGCACATGACCTTGTTAATTTGGAGCATCTTTCAATAAGAAATGGAGTTTTTTCAGCCTTGGTACTTTTTCTCCCCCTTTTGTTGACCCTTGCTGAAGACCTCCTAATTTACAAATTTCATTTTTCACTAAATTCTCAACCACGTGTGCCTTGCCAGAAAAATATTGCAGTGATCAGATTGCAGTCATCAGATTGCAGTCTCCATCCCATTTATTAAAAGTGACATACAAAGTCACTTGAAAAGCCAACTTCCACGCTTCAGAGACAGCCTTGTCTTCCAAGGCCGAAAGTAAATTACATTTATTACTTACTACACAGAAGTTATATGCTTGATCCTGCCAAACGACGCCTTGATGCATTTGAAACAGACACTTGACCAAGCTTGTCAGCCTCATGCATTACCGGCCTCTCTTTGAGTGGCATATAATGCCGAAGCCAAGCGCCAGTATACACCTGGAAGATCAAATGCAAGAATCAAGTACTGCATTTCAGGAAATCGATCAAAAAATTAAGTTTAGGAGGAAAGTTCAGTATCAAGAACTGCATTTCAGGAATGAATCTAAAAGATTAAATTTAGAAGGGAAGTACCAGTAGTATGTCATTGTCACACAGTAGGCCATGAGTTTGTACATGTGGCCCCAACTGGTAATGACCATGGCCTCACCCAGATCTAAGATCCTTGCCAGCATTAATCAGTCATATCTTTACATTGAATATGTTCTGTCTCATTCTTAACCATCCATCTTAAGGCTATAATTAACAGGTTCATGATATCTTTACCAGGAATATTTTGGAACCATCTATTATTATATTGAGGCTTATTGGATGAATGGTCTGCATGAATGAACCATATGCCACTGATTGTACATTCTACAAAGCCCAAGGGTACACAGCATATATCCTCAGGTCAAGCAGCATGTATTTTATCCTTTTATTTAATTCACAGAAAACAAAAAGGAAGGCAAATATGTGTGTCATCAAAATTGATAATAACCTGTTGAGGCCTCATGATCTTTGTATCAGGATCATCTAGTGACTCACGCCAATGTGACAAGTAGCCAGCCATACGAGGAATAGCAAACAGAACAGGAAAGAACTCCGTAGGAAATCCCATTGCACTGATTAACAAATATTTCAAATGAGTGGCAGCTCCAATAAGAGAATAAACAAAATAATTTATTGATGCATACTTATAGATTAGACCGGAGTAGAAATCAACATTTGGATAAAGCTTCCGCTTAACAAAGTAATCATCTGATAATGCGGCTTTCTCAAGTGCTACAGCAACCTGCAAACAATGTACTTAAGATATAAAATCCCAGAAAATGCAGATAGAACCTTAGTTGATCTTTTTGTTTAATATTAAGAATCTAAACATAAAACTTACTATAAAGAAAAAGGTCATAACAAGTTGAATCCATGCCAATTTGCAGTGTATTTTACTCAATCATAGAGGCCAAAGGTTGCTAAGCTAGGAACTTCAGTCAGAACTTTGGAGGATTCCCTCCACGACGGGATCATCAGTTAATGGGTTTGGATTGGACCTCTTCCACAAAATGGGTGCAACAGAATGCCCTTCTTTAAGATAGAATTACTATGCCAATTATTGCAAAAAAATGCATTAAACTTAGGGACAGAAGAAAAATACCTCAATAAGAGGATCCCGCCCAACAATGGAAAAGACTTCCTCCGCCAATTTACGTATGACCTTGGCACGGGGATCATAGTTTTTGTACACACGATGGCCAAACCCAGACATCTTTCGCTTCCTATGTGGATACTCAGTGGGGAGACAAAAGACAGCAGTAAGATTAACAAAAGTTTACACTATGAAACAAATGATTGCATTGCCCAAACCAGCTTTCATAGCAATCATTAGAACACATGCACAAGAAAGCTTTACCTGTTTTTAACACCTTCAATGAAGTCCGGAATATTCTCAACAGTTCCGATCTCACGCAGCATTTTCAAGACAGCCTACAACACTCTAGTTTAGAAATTAAAGCACGTCTGTAAAGCGATTTTTTCATTTTGATGGGTCATTAGATCTCATCAAAAGGAAGTTAAAGTCCAAATGGCACAAAGATAAACAAAGGTTTATATGGAGAGTCTAAAGAACAAGCATTGTGAAAATGGTAGACATTGACCCATGAACATTCATTCTCTATCAATCCTATGTTTTGCTAGAATTGGCTGACCGGTTGGCCACTTCCACCCAATTCTGTGAAGGTGATTCTTGAATCCAAGCACAGAGATGATCTCACTGAAAAAAGAAGTTGATCTTGGCAATTACTTTATTTGGTTCAATGTTACAATTCCTCATCAAATCTTCAGATTAAGAAATTGTAACAAGTCTTCAGATTAAGAAAGGAATAAATTACATTATTACGTAGTTGCATCACCTTGCATGACAAGTAGATGTTTCATGGGAGCACGATGTTTTGAACTGAAAATTCAAGCTTGACAAGGGATGGAGTAGAACATGAAAATGAGAAAAATAAAGGCTTTATCAAATACCTCATTTGCTCCTCCATGCAGAGGCCCATACAATGCTCCAACAGCTCCAGCAAGAGCAGTGTAGACATCCACACCACTGTAAATTAACATCAGAAACGTGAGATTATTTTCTAGTCGGTTTCAGGTTCTGAAGCAGAAAAAGATGCACACCTAGAAGCAAGATGTCTTGCAGCAGCTGTTGAACAGTTCATCTCGTGTTCAGCATGGAGTATGAAAAGAACATCCAGAACGCGAGCTAATCGAGGATTGGGTTGGTAGGACCTGTTGCTCCTGAAGTTTAAAAGGAAAAGGAATGATAACAACTGAATCACAGTGAAATCAATTTCTTAGGGGTAAAAAATATTCATAGCACACGAATCATATAAACATCAGTTCATTGTCCCTTTAGCTCTTTCACTCAGTATCTAATGAATGACATTCTGAGGAAGGCTGAGGAATTTCAACTAATTGCAACCCTAAGACTTGGGGAACATCAATATCGAGCCCAAAGTTGCCCATGAGCTTTCAATTGCTAAATGCTGTTGACCATTAATAACAACAAAATAATGAACATTCTAGCTTCACAACCTCCCCCCACCACCGACATGTATGTGTACAACTCCCAAAACTAACCCCAAACCAGAATGTCAGTTGGCATAATTTTATGAAAACAGCAAGATCTTCAAATGTATAAAAGAAAATCACTGTCAATTCAGAATCGAATGAGCTCTAATATTAAAAAATAATGAATATGGATCATATACAGATATATATATATATAGAGAGAGAGAGAGGGAGAATAATAAACAAAGAAAAGGTTTTCTTGCAAACTTGCAATAGCATTACTTACAATGAATCCAACATATACAAGAAGTTCTCTGAATAAGAAAGTTTGCCTGAGGGAAGAACTGGGGGCCTTCCAGTCAGCCTCAAATAGGCAGCGGCTGCAATTGTTGTAGCCTGAAAACATAATTTTTATAATCATTATTATGAGTCATGAAGTGAATTGGCACTTCCAAGCAGTTCTGCTGCTGCAATCATGAATGAATCCAGCTGGTCATAATGCAATCTTTGCATGGTTAACATAGAACAAGACAAACTTAGGTATGCATAGGAATTAAGTGTCGTAAGCATTAGAAAAATACAATATGCATCCTGCATAGGTGAAATGGTTGGCGACATGGCACTCCCTCCTATCAGAATGTCGCGTAGGAACTGACAAGTCATTAAGATTTTTAAATTCAGTAAATCTGCACAATAGATATGCCAAATATCTCATGGCCACTTTTAAGTTGTTGTTTATTGCCAAGGTTCACAAATATCTTTTTCAAAGTTTACCTTTATCTTTCTAATAGCTTTTCTTTTTAATTCCATTTATGCCTCTCTCCAATCCTAACTCATAATGTCTCCTAATAACTTCTCCTTCTAATCCCATTTACACCTCTTTCTAATCCTATCCAATAACATCCCCTAAATTCTAACTCCTAATCCAAGTTATGCCTATTTCAAATCCTATTTGATAAAACCTCCTAAATTCTAATACCCCATTTATAATCCCATCAAATCCATAACATCAATATAGCATGGGTCTCCCCAGATCTTAAATAATAAAAAAATGCATATATCCATGTCTCTTTTAGCATTCAATATTTCCACACATTCATGTCTTTCCAAGGATGAATACTCAACAGATATATGTAACGCTCAAGATGCAAAGAAAACCATAAGTTAATTTATAGTTGAATCTGTCAGATTCAAAAGATATCTACCTCAATCAAAGAGATAAATAGGTTGTCAGATTCATGGAGCTCACTACCTTACATCCGATGTCCTTGTAGCCATAACCTTTGCCTAAGTTAGACCACTTCCATCTGATCAGCGGCTGCCCCTTTCTGCACTCATCTACATCTACATTGTTATTACAGTAGCTATTCTGTAAGTATTTTACTGAATTTAATTCAATACGGATACAGTAACATTAAGGTCCATCTGTTTCATGTAATTCAATTCCGATGATTGTATTTCTACAAGTGGTTTAAAATGAAGAATCAAAGGTGAATGTCCAAAAATAACCATAAAAAACCTCTCCATTAATGGTTATTGAATAAAGGGGCCCATACATCACCCTAGTAATTCAAATCTGAGGAAATTCAAGGTCACATCTGCATCATCACCTAGTATCCTTCAACCCTCACCCCATATTATCACCTCTTTATAATCCTACGGTGGAGCTAATTTGACGATGAAATCCTATGTATTCAATTCCTCCATATTCTATGCAAACAAACAAACCTTACATGTGCCAATTACCAGCAAGGCACAAAAAAAATACACTTTTTTCACTGTGGTCTCATTTAAGAACCATGAGCATTTCCAGTTAAGTTTACTAAAACTAGGGGATTACATTCCAGGTAATCGATAACTTAACACACCCCACAGGCCACAACTCCAACCCAATCACTCCCATAAATTTCAATTTAAGTGGGGCAAACCTTCTGATTTATATTTGGTATGCTCTCTTGGAACTCTTAAGATATTTCTATTCCCACATTGATCTCCCTTTGAGAGGTCTCAAGCACTATCAAATTTATTCGTATTTTTCTTTTCTTTTCCATTTTTCCACTTGTTTTTTATATATTTGTTTTATATTTTTATTAACCTTTCTTACTAGGACTAATTACCCTCCCTCTTCCCTTCCCTAAAAAATCTATTTAAGTCATGCTAAAATGACAGAAACAAATGAAAATCAATATATTAGCTTCTATTCTATTTTCGTTAGCTTTATATATATATATATATAGGAAATATTCAGTGAGAACTATATGAGAACTTTTTTGCGGGGCCCAACTAGCAACCCATCTAAATCTAGCAACTAATAGAAAACCCCCTAATAGTCACTAATCTCAAGGATTAGCACACATCCGAATGGACCGAACCGTTGGATCGAGGGTTGAATATTTTTTTGAATATGAAGCCATTAAACTTGTGGGCCACGGATGAATGGGTTATGGGTATGGGTTTGGGGTCAAAGTTGATATTTGGAGTGGTCTCACATAGATCTTTTCATCCCCTCCAGTCCCATCCCCAAATGGGGCCCACAATCGGGCCTCACAAAAAAGTTCACATATTTTCACCTGAATATTACCGTATATATATTACCCATACAATTGCCTATTTCTCTTTTTCCCAAAAAATTCACTCTACACTTCAATTTTTATTTTTTTTATTTTATCTTATTTCATGCTGTCAATGCTTTTTTTTATTTCACTTTTGAACTTATTTTACTTTTATCTTCATTTTCATTCTTTCTATTTCTTTAATTCTTAAAAAACCTTTTTGGATGTTCTTCTTTAAAAAAAACATTTATAAATGTCATTAGACTTCTATTTTTCTATCAAGAAATTAAGTACACAAATAAAAACTGAGAATAAAGATTTTGAGTTTAAAAAACTTTCCAATTGATTGTTCTTAAGTTGGTTTTTCATTTCTCGTTGTTTATCATATTTTTCTATTTTACACCTACAAATTTTTTCCTTAACTACAGGAGTTTCACCCTTTCAAGCAGCCACATTGCTGCACTCGATCAAGAGGTTGTGTGAATATTTTAATAGCACTCTGTTCCATTGGGCTTCATCACAATTGCACTTCCACTCCCCTTGTTCCCATGGCCACCACAGCATTGCCACAAAGGCCACCATCGCCTCTGCCACTACAACCGCAACCTTGACCAATACGACCAAGACCACAACGACAACCACAAGTACTACCACGGCCTAATAATAATAGTAATAATAATAATAAGAACAAACGCTTGAAAAATAACTTTCTCCAAATAGGAGCCTCAATGATGCAAGTAAACATGCAAAATGTAAGGTTAAGGCATATTCAGCTACTAATATTTATCATCATCATCAAAGTCTTGTCCCAACTATGTTGGTTAGCTACATGAAATCTTTTCCCCCCGCCAAATCCTCGGATATGTCACACTTCTTCGGATCTATCCTTGATAATTCCATCCATGTCCTCCTCAGCAGGCCTACACTTTCCCCTTGAGGGGCCATCAGTACTAAAATTTATTATGTCTTCTGTAGATATATATTTAAAAAAAAAATAGAATATCAAGATAGATATATGATTGAGGAACAGGCTAGCATGGAATATACATGCACCTAAATGAAAATTGCAAAAAGATTATAATGAAACTTAAAATGTTTAAAAAAAATAAAATAAGTCTAATCTTCACTCCCAAAGTCTAAGTCTATCCTACGTCGAGCAAGACCGGCGCAAGAATCAAAATAAGTGGTCAAACCCACTGGTCCATAGCTAACCAGCCCATCAATAGCATACGGAAGCTTAGTCAAGTTTATTTTAAACTCTTATTTTAATGTTTTTCCTAGTTTGGAGCAGTGGTCTAATACTGTGATATTAACCTACATGCCTAGTGGATCCCTCAGCAGCTACATGAGGATGCGATGCCTCTTCCACTGAGCTATGAGACATGTCTCAATTCTGATTTCAATTATTTCTTTAACATGCATGCTAGCATATTAGAATCAAGTGCTGTAAGCATAACAAGAAGGAATTTATAATTTTCAGTAAGTAGTATGACAATGTAAGACATACCTTTCCAAGTATGCGCACTATTTGTTTGTCTCTTACTTGCTTTGACTTGTAAAGATCCTGACCCTATGGAAGCAATGGCACTTCAGATCAGAAAGACCTAACATTACCAGGCACCAGTCTTTATGTATACAAGTATTGGCTTATAAAAAATCAAAGCCATAATCAAAAGGTTGAATTGACTTTTGAGTGCACTTCGAACCTATAGTAATCAATCTGAGTGCCTAGTTGTAATGTTCTTCAGAGTTTTAAGCCTCAAAAGACATCTATTCAGTCTTGCTTTCAGAACCAAAAAAAAAAAAGAAGAAGAGTTACTTCATAATTAGCTAATAACACACCTGGTTTTTATCCCTTACTATGTTTTAGGTTTCATAATTAGCCTCCAAAAGGAGAAGATAGATGCACTTTATGTCAGATCAATGCTACCAAACCACAAAGTTGGTAGATACATATTGCTCCAGCAGAATAGATAACACAAAAGGCATAAACCCTGGACTTTGTTAGTCCTCCCAGATTTGGGAAAACAAGAAGACAATTTCCTCTTTTCTTTTTTTTTTTTGGAGAGAACTACTGCCAAAAATAAAGGGGAAAGGAAAGGAAAGGGAGCGCATTACAGCATTAAGTTCCATAGCACCTGTGGTAACTAGTTCGATCTATTTAAGTACATGTAAGGATGGGAACTCGAGGTTTTCAAACTGTTGCTTACTCTGAGAGCAGGATTGGCATCTGGATGGAACACTGAGAGAGCACTCATTGCACTGACAAGAACACCCATCGGGTGTGCATCATGAGGCATTGCCTGAATAATATCCTGCAAAAGAGAACATACAATAACAGGATTACTTGGGAAAAAGGGGCTGAAGAATCTTACACTGAACTAGCATTGTATGAAAATATTATCACTAATAGTATGAAACTCAATTAAAAAGAAAAGAAAACATCTGATAGAAAACCATGATGCAAGCTTTTTAACAGAAGTTTCAGAAAATAGGTAATCAAAACACAATGTTCGTCGACAAGAGCCCATGGCACAGTGAAAGGAGCTCACTATGGCAACCATGAGGTCTGGGTTTGAGTCATGTTACCAATCAACAAATAAGATATCAAAAAATTCCACAATGTTCCTTTATTGCATCAATTCATTTGCCAACTTATAGAAACTAATGTGCGAGTGGGATACGATGATGCTGCCACCAAATCAATTAAGTACATACTTACTGAAAAACCCCAATTGAAATGCAAAGAAAGATGCAGCTTCAGGGGGGCAGGAAAAAAGGGATATAAACATACCAAAAGGCCCTGAGGAACAGCAGAATGTTGAGAAACTGCAAATTCCCATTCTGCTAATTGACTATGAGTAGGTAAATTCCCATACACTGTAGAAAGAAATGGATAATACATCAATAACTCAGAAAAAAATAATAGAAAATACAAACAGTAAGAAAGATGCCTCTCAATAAGACTATTGGAGGTTTAGAAGAAAAAAAGGACTCACTTAAAAGATAGGCCACTTCAAGAAATGAGCTACCCTCAGCCAACTCCTCAATAGGGTAGCCTCTGTACCTTAAAATCCCCTCATCACCATCAATATAACAAATCGTTGATCGGACAGGGGCAGTGTTAAGATATCCTGGATCGTAGAGTTTAAGCCCTTTGTCATAATTTCCTGTTGTTATCTGCAACACCACGATGATGATCATTTATAACAAACCAAAATGCTCATAAAATAAAATGATTTTCAACATAGAACCTCTACGGCCTGTTTGTTTGCTGGAATCCACATAACTCCTGTGACCAAGAATGTTAAATTATCCAAATGCTGTCCCCTAGCAGTTTCCCAGATCCTATGATACATCCTAGCACTCAAAGCGCTTAAATACGTTGAATTTGAAAAGCCAAAAGTGACATTTCTAAAGACTGAGCTTTTGGAACTCTAGCGATGGATCAAAGAATTTCAAATGCTCCATAGAAATTCCCTAAAATGAGTTTGGGTCCTGTGGGTGCAAAACCCATGCTTCCCATGAGCAAAGGGAGAAAATCTGAACCACTTAAAATGAACACCCTTCCATCAACCAGAAAGTCCTGAAATTTTATTCAAATAAGGGCGCGTTTGTGTTCCGCGCTACACTAAAATCCACATTTTGTGCGGGGAAAAAGGTTAAAAATGAACTAAATTTTCCATGATTCATCGGAAAAGCCTTTCCCATAGGGTCAGAAAGTTATTATTTTTTCTGCAAACCAGTTTTTGCGCCCCTACACAAACTTTCCAAGAATTGTCCATGACTAACAAAGCAACTAACACAATCTTATCCAATATCACAGTATTAATCATCTCCTCCCCTTCACAGGGGAATAAATGTGCCCCAGCTAACAAATAACAGCAACAGATCAGGCAATAAGAAAACTCAATCCACAGCCAAACAACCAAATTCATGAAAATCACCATCTCATCCCCTATCATTCATCTACTCCAGATCTACAAATCACTCCAAATCATTCACAACAAATATATTTCAATACCTTCTTAAAATCGGTAGCTTTCACCGTTCCATCTTCTGAAACCTGAATTTCGTAATTCTTCCCAGTTCTTCCATCGATTATCTTCAATGAGCCCTTCCGATTGCCTGGAGGCGGAGCGATCGCTTGTGCAGAGGTCGGGGAAGACTCCAGAAGCGGCGGAGCTCCGCCGGCGGTTAGATGCGCAGAAAGAACGGATAATCTTGCACGAGCTGAAATGGACGGATCGATCGTCTCCATCGTCTGTGATGGCGTTGTTGAAATGCGATTGAGAGAACAGAAACCCTAGAAAATTTGCAGATTTCTGAAATTAGAGAGAGAGAGAGAGAGAGAGAGAGTTCTCAACGGGTTTGGAAAGTCGTCTACGACTTCGATTGCTGATGGCGCGAGTTCGTACGTACCCAACCCGACTACCGACCCGCTAATTGGGAATCGTGTAGCACGTGCTGCAGCTCCATCATGGGCCCACCAAGAGTGATCCGGGCCATTCATCTTGAATCCCATTCCCATCCAATGATATAATCTCGGATTTTATTTTTAGTAGGAGTGGGATTAAGTTTCATCGTTTATGTCATTGTAATTAATGAGTAGATCTAATACTTCTCATTAAACCTAAGATAATTTAGATATTCTCATTTTATCATTGCAGTAAGAAAAATTTGCAAAATTTAGGAATAATTACCGTATGGATGGCACTAAATCCGACATTTGCCTGATAAAAGATAAAAAAGTTGAAATTACCAAATAACTATTTTGTATGAAAAAATAATGCCGCAGTTATGGCAATTTTACCCTTTACCTTGAGTCCCACATCCTAGACTTGTAAAATATTGCAGGATTCGATATCCTAAATTGAAAAATCACTTTGACCTTACAGTCCCATCAGAATAATTAATACAGAAAAAAAAAAGATTTATCAATACCACACGTATGAGCTGTTTTTTTAATGCATTCAGAAATAATATGGGCCCATATACCTTAGGATGTAGGCCCACATACCTTAAGAACATAGAACGGTAAAATCCCATAGAAACCCACAAGTAAAACCGAATAAGATGAACTAGAGTTTTTCAGTTCGTGATGAAAATATATGCGCTTTCTATTTGGCTAGGAGTAGGTAGAGGTGAGATATCCTATAGCCTTAGGATATCGTACGATAAAGGATATATTTTTTTTTCATCTTTTATCCGGCAAATGTCGGATTTAGTACCATTCATATGATAATTATCCCCTAAATCTATGATCTACAGTTCAGAAACATGGATAAGTAGAGGATGTGGCAAGAAACATGAATAAGTATGGGTTGCCTAATCATTTGACCAAGGCTGGATCAAGGTGAGGTGACACCTTATTAGATGCCTGATTATCGGACTCATCTTCTTCTCTCCCTCAATAAAATGCTTGATTTTTTTAATCAGGCTTGATTTGTAATGGTTTTTCTTTTCTTTTTTAGAGATCAGAATTATGAATCCTATTAGCAACTCATTATTATACTATTCACAAACATATTGTAGGATCTTTGGACTTGGCATCTCTTTAAGGTTTATTAATTCAAAAGAGAAGAATAGTGCAATAGATTGTGGCGGTCTTCTTGTGCACTTTGTGGTTTGTTTTATTTCGCAGCATTGTTTATATTATCTAATGCTGGGACGTGATTTATGTTTGTGGAACTATCTGTCTACCCTAATAAAAGAGATAAAGATGTTGTACTACGCCTCCACACATGCCCATTGAAATGCAAGTTGTGGGGCCCACCCTTATTATATAATAAATCTATATATCCTTATAAAAGAGAGATGCCCAATGAAATGCAAGTTGTGGGGCCCACCCTTATTATATAATAAATCTATATATCCTTATAAAAGAGAGAAAGATGTAGTCAAGTTGTGGGGCCCACCCTTATAAAAGAGAGAAAGATGTTTTTTTCCCTCTTCTTTTTTCAATTTTCTTTTAACATTCTTCTTATTTAAATACTTACAAGATTTTCAATATCTCAAATGTTGTTTTTTTCTCTCTTCTTTTCTCAGTTTTCGTTTAACATTATTCTTATTCAAATAATACAAGATTTTCAATGCAGGGAAATCTGTGGGTATGAGGTTTTTCCTCCGTGAGTAATTGTATAAGGAAGAACATGGCATTTTAACAGATTCTTCATTGACTCTTAACTTCTTTTGGAATTGGTGAGTTTTCATACATGTAAGTGAGCACTGTCTACTGAAATTATTGTCATTTGATTGTTTCTTCTTCTTCAATTTTTTTAATGTTGCAATAAAATCTTCATTCTAAGAAAAATAGGTGCAACCAGAGTTAAGAAAATGATGATGTAGATGTGGTTTTTTTATTCTCATTCCTGTTTGGGACAAAATTAGGCCCATTGATAGCCTTCGTGCTCTAATAATTTTAATTAGATGTCTGTTTTATTTCTTGAATCTTAACTGCAGACTTCCAAATTGTGCGTGTTCCATGTTTCCTTATGGTAGAACTTTGTATTTGGTTCTCACTCTATGTTTGGAATATGAATTTGTGCATAGCATTTAAAATGTAAAATTGATACTGTTTTGTTATGTGAGATAGGAAAATGAAAAACTCAAACAAAAAGTATCATGGTTGAGAAAAGTAAAGTAGGCAATAACTAAAAGGACGATGCTATGAGGCATTGAAAAGCTTTCCATTATCTATCTGAATCTGTTTTCCTTCTCCATTGAGTCGAAAGGGAATGGCTTTTTTTTAAGTAGTACAAGTGCAAATATTCAAAAGGCAAAAAACATAATCCATATTTGTATAGGAATCTGATATTTTATTTTGTTTATGTTTCCTATTTTAGTTTATGTTAGTTAAAGTTTTACGCTTTAAACCAAGGCCTCTTCAATCGCCACCCTCCAAACCCCTCAGGAGTGAGATAAGACCAATAAGCATCCATTCGTGGTTCTCATTAAACTATTTTGTTCAATAATTTCCAAATTTTTATTAAAAAAATTTTTTTGTCTTTTGTAAAATTAATTATGAGATATGGTGCTATTAAAGAATCATGTCAAAGGAAAAATATTTCAGATTTTATCATTCAAAAAGTTTTTTTAGTCTTTCTTGGCACTATTTTGTCTACCACGGTTAATAAACTAAGCCAAGGTGGGAAAAACAAAAGATTTTAACTATGCATTATTTACTCCATTATGTGGTTCATGGTGTACATACCGTCTTTTATCTCTGAAAACTTAAATACAATGTGCTTTTTCAATAATAAACCTTGAACTAAGACAAGATGAAAACAAAAAAGAAAATGAATAGTGTATTTTATAATGGATCAAATAAAAAGGAATCAAGTGTGTTTTACTTACTACTTTTTGGTGTTCAATACTTACAATTTTGTAGGCACTTTAAATACTTCGCCATCAGCTTAAAAATCAGTTTAAAAGTCGTGACAGAAGGTATTAGTTAGCTTGCTACTTTTATTTTTGTTGCTGGTGGCCAATTGGTGGTTGTGTTATAATTCAAATACCAAAATTGACTACACACGAGAAAATTAATATTCTTTTCTTTTTACCTGAAACAATGCTAATTATGCAAATAGTTTCTATTTATTTATTTATTTATTTTTATTTTTATTTTTTGGTAGAACTAAAAGATATTTGAGTGATATTTGTATTTGGAATTTGAAAATTGAGAGTTAAGAACACCAGAGGGCTCCGAGAGGTTTCCAGAATATATTAGATTATTTTCTTTGTACGGTTGTAACCCTTTGTTATTATTTTTTAAATATTAACCCTTTAACATTTTGTACACTAACCTTAAATATTTGTAATTTGATGTTCCTTTAGTTGTATATTATTAATTATGGCCTTTGAAAAAGGTATAAAAACCTCCAAAACTTATAAGCACATCCCATATATACAAGTACTTCGTTTGCATTATTGCTTTATGTTTATTTTTTTTTCTTTTTCTTTTTTAGAAAAAAGTAGCAACTGACAAAATATCATAAATAAGAAAGTGAAATGTACAAACTTAAACTCATTTTTTGTCCGTCTTGTTTTTTTTTCTCTTTTAATAAAAGTTACAATTAAAAAAATTAAATATTCTTTTCTCTTTTGCTTCATGTGTTTGTATTTTATTTACTTAGAATAATTGAGTTTTCAATCTGACATAATAGTTGTATTGATCTTGATTTGAACCCCTGTTGGAAGAATAATCACAAGTTGGATAATATAATAACTACTACTAAATATTAGTTCTCTTCCAATATTAGTGATTACTAAAGATAATTCCATAAATGCAATTTAGTGGTAAGTCTTATGAATTGCTATCGTAAAATTGTTGTTGTTTAGTACAATTTTTAGTTTCTTAATATACAACTTTTGTTAATTTTCTTATTATAAAAGGGCATTTTAAGGGTATGAATATATTTATTTATTGTTGCTCCTACTCATGATTAAATTGAAAAACTTTGATCATTTTCTAACACATTTATTTCTTTCATCATTGCAAGCTTCTTGTTCTTGTTATGCTTTTCATATATTTCAATGAAACGTCATGCCTTTCCTTAAAGGGAAAACGAGAATCTCAAAGAAACTGTTTGTTATGTTAGTGTTACTACTAACTTCAGAGTCAATGAATGAAGTGGTCAGTTTAAGTGTAAACAACTAAAATAAGTATTTGATGCCGAGCTACAACAAATTCAATTTGTCTTTATTCGTTTCGAGGTTTTTTTTTTTACTTCGATTAGCACTCCCATCCTCTATTCAGAACAGAATAGAAGAGTTGATCTAGAATACATGGGTTACATTCTTATGTATTTCTTAGGAGGAAGGTCCAATCCTTTTGGCAGATTTGTATTTGTAGTTTTTATTTTTTGGTTTTTTTTTCCCTATGTATATTTCTATTTGTGAGCTTCCATTTAACTGAACTTGTATGATTACTTTGTATTATCCTTCTCTTACAAGGTATAAAATATAGCACTTTGTATCAAGCAAAAGAAGATGCTAACTCTTGGAGAAGTATTGCCTCTTTTTACCCGATAGTGGTTCTTCTAATAAAATAAAACAAAGCACATGTTAAATATTAATATTGATCAACAGGTGCTTTGTAAATCTTACCCGTCAGAGTTCATATCATAGTTCCACCATTGTTGATCCCTGTCGCTTGAGAACAAGTCAAATTACTTCATTATTCTTGACGGTCAATGTGAGATGTTATTCTTCTTTATAAGTTAAGACTAAAACCACCATCTCAGTTTTGTTATTCTGATGTCCTTAGGTAAGATATAATTAATTTTTTTCCTTAATAGAATATGATTTTGTAGTGAACATATAATGTTCATGGTAATTGGTTAGAACAGTAAGCTCATCTGGTTCTTAGTTTTTATTTTTATTTTTTATAAAACTGCATATTATCAATTTGACTATGCTTTAGACTGCACTCTAACTTTAACAGGTCAAGTCTACCAGAAACTGATAAGTCGACCTGACAGGTTAAATAAAGTAAATTGAAATTTCTCTGTACACATTCATGATAAAAAATTTAGAAATATGTGATTTACATCCTCAAAAAGTTATATAAAATCCATATCGATTGTATTTTGAGATCTCATTTTTCTCACTATATCATTATTTTATTATTTTCAAATGTATAGAAAAAAAAAGTAGTGTCAATTGTATTTGGACATTGCACAAGCCTTGTAATTTACAATCACTAATTTTCTATTGAAATTTTATTTTTAAATGTATTGAAGCTTAAACTGAATTTTTTAAGAATTTTATCATTTTAAGATTTTCTTAGTAAAACTGTGTAACGCACGTGCAGGGCTCCACTAGTAATAGTATTGTGTATTAAACACTTTGTGGTTTGTTTTATTTTGTGGCATTGTTTATATTATTAAATGCTGGGACATGATTTATGTTTGTGGAACTATTATAGTACTACGGATTAAACAACCATGCTGCAGGATTCTTCTAGCAAATTAAGTTGGGTCTTTTTCTTTCTTTCAGCATAGACATGAAAAGTGTAACATAACTTACTTATTTCTATCAGTAAAGCTTTTATTTTATAAGTAAATTTTATTTATGCATAATCTTTTTGATATTTTAGATTTATTTTTTTCTTCCTTAGTTTTAACAAGACCTCATATTTGATGTTTTCTTTATTTTTTATTTTCTTCTAATTATAGTTTAATAGGCGATTAGAATTTCTTTTTTACAGTTTATGATGTCTTGATTAGACAACTGATATGTTAAATATGTACTTGTGAATTTTCATTTAACCTAAGACATAAGTTATAATTTCTTATTTTTTTTGTTAATTTAAGATTTTATTCATTTTTTTATATTAACATTTGGATTAATGTTTTTATTTTGCCGAGCTGAGAACCTTTATTTTTTCATAATGTAAGGTTCCTAGCTTAGGGCCTGTTTGGATGTATGGTGATGTGAAGCATCAAATCAAGAGAGAATAAAATATAAGGTGTTATGATGGTATGAAATCCTTTTGACTTTTTATATAGAAAAGTAGAGTTTTTTTTTTTATCTTTTAGTGGAGAAAGAAGATTGTTTTTTTGACTTTTTTTGAAAATTTTGGAAGGAATTTTGAAATTGTATAGTTTTGATATGACCCCTTGTCATTTCTTGTCTGGATTCACTTTACCTTCACTTTAACTAGTTAATTGTCAAACATGTCCTAAGTGTCAGAATAATCCATGCGGGCACAGGAGAGAAAACCTTGTAAAATTCTCCTGTGACTAGGCCTATCAATAGGATGGGCCGGGCTTGGCCTGGGCTTGGGTCGTCCAATCCCGTCCCGAAAATAGGACGGGCCCTCCAGGTGTTGTCCAATCCCAGCCCTAAATTGAACGGGCCTACATCAAATCTCATCCCATATGGGCTTGGGCTGGGACAGGGCCAGGCCTGCGCTTAGTCCGATCATGGACATAAGCAAAACATTTTCTAACTATTCTTACTGTCGTCAGACACACAATGTGAACCGGATTTTAAACCCTCCTTTTTTTTTCCCGAGCTTGGGACCGGCAATGCAATGCAACAAGCAACGTGACGGTGTTATTTATTTAGTTTTTTGCCAGTGACAGTAGAAAATCAATAGAAATGAATGAATATCCTATAGGCTATATGAGTTAAGTAATGTAGGAACGGTTAAAACTTTTTTTTCTTTTAGATAATTAGTGAAAGGTCCCTAGAATTGAATCTTTCCAGCTTCCAGTCCAGGCAAATTCTTTTTAAGGGCTCTGATCCAAGCAGCTAGACTGTTTGCAGCCAGACGTCCCTGAATACAATTTATATGACTAATTTGCCCTCTCTCAACTGTTTAGGCAACCGGATTTGAATTTTAAAATTTCAAATCTTGGATTCCCCCTCCTCATTTCTAGGTAAACGAGATTCAAGTTTGCAGATGACCGAGAGCCGAACGTCTGGGATTGGTTTTGAAGGCTGCACAGTAGGGCTGCACGACCGGATTTCCGGTCCGGCCTAAATGTGAGGACCGGACCGGACCACTTATAAGTGGTCCGGTCTGGTCTAAAACGGTCCGGTCTGGACCACTTAAGTGGTCCAGACCGATTTCTTCTTCTTTTTTTTTTGAGCTTTTTTTTTTTTTTCATTTTCAACTCACATCTAAATTACACCTAAATATGTCTAGTTTTCTTCGTTAACATTACTTCCAATATGGTTATTGAATTGTAAAGTTAACGTAAAAATGGAGTGATTTTGACTTAAGATAACAAATTAGTTACAAATGTCTCAACAAATTAAGCACTATAAGTCAAAATACAAATGTCTCAAACACGCACAAACAAATACATTAACAAACTAAAAAAGCTTGCAAATGTCACAAATGAGTCTCCTCCTCAAGTATTGCCGGTGGTTGATGACGATGTCCCAAGTTCGGTTGTTGCTGTGCTAATGCTATTGCTTGCCATTTCTGCAAGTTTAAATGTCAATAAATGTTAAAAAATATATATATAAGCAAAGCATAGAGAAAATAAAAGGAGAATTAAAATTACAAACACATTTTATTTACCGGAATCCATGTCATAACTCTCAATACAATCCAAAGTTTCTTTGATGTCAATTGGTTCCTTTTCATCCGCACGCCTCAACCAATCTTGGGTGCAAATGAGGGCCTCCACAGTCGCTGGGGCTAATGAACTCCGAAATGGATCCAGTACACGTCCCCCCGTACTAAAAGCGGACTCTGAAGACACAGTGGAGATAGGGATAGCCAATACATCTCGTGCAATCCTAGCAATGACAGGATATCGTAAATCATTATCCTTCCACCATTTCAATACGTCAAAAATCTTATCTGGGGCAACAAGTGGATCAGCCAAATACCGGTCAATTTCTAAGTTTGCACTAGGACTTGATGAATATGTTCCAAACGAGACAACCATGCTCCAATAATCCTCAAATAAAGTTAGCTTGCTGCCAGAACCCGCAACCACTAGAGGAGGTCCAGGAGGAGGAGGCACACTAGTAGTACTAGATGAATGCACCTGAGCCTGTGGTAACCCCAACGCATATTCATCAAACAATGCATGAAACAAATCACTTATACTGGCCACCAACTTCTCTCCCTCTATTCCACCATACATCAACCTCACCATTTGTCCCATTACTTGTAACTTAGACCGTGGATCAATCACATTTGCAATAAATATCAACAAATTTAACATGTCATTCCTCCCCCAATATTTTTGGTACTTAACCATCATAATATCAGCCATGTCTTTCAATCTTTTGTCCGTACTTTGTGAATAACGACACAACTGGGAATGCACCCTATAGAGTCCATGGAAGTAGGAATTCGAAGTAACATACAAAGAACCAGAAAATTGCACCGTAGCATCATAAAAGAGTTCAAGAAACTTGCAAAATACCCTTATTTTTGTCCAGTCCTCTTTTGTTGGAGGTCCCAAGTTCCTCTTCCCACACTCACCTTCAGTAAAATGCGGACGATAATCAACATCATCACTCTCCATTCTATCAAAAGCAAACTCATACTTCTCAGCAACATCCAACATCAAATAAGTAGAGTTCCAACGAGTTGAGACATCAAGGCACAAACTCTTGGAACATTCAATCCTCTCCTTCTCAACACATTGATTAAACTTGATAAGCCTTGCAGGAGAAGACCGCACATACCTAATTGCATTTCACAAAAAACAACTATAAGAAATAACAAATTTCAACAAATTATGCATTGTACTAAGAAATGAAAAAAAAAATACATACCTAATTGCATCACGAACCCTTGTAATTGCATCATCATTTATCTTCAACCCATCACCAACCACAAGATTCATAATATGCGCCGCACATCTCATGTGAATGTAAAGACCATTCAACACATTACTTCGTAGATGTCTCTTCAAGTAACCAATAGTTGTATCATTTGAAGACGCGTTATCAACTGTGATGGTCATAATCTTGTCAATTCCCCAATCATGTAAACACTCCTCCACTTGCGCCCTAATTGTGTCTCCTTTGTGATTATCAATCAAACGAAAGCTAATCACCCTTTTATGCAATTTCCACTCCTTGTCAATCCAATGGGCAGTGACAACCATATAGCTCAAATTCTGAATCGAAGTCCAAGCATCAGTGGTGAGACAAACTCTACTATCACAAGCCCTCATCATACACTTCAACCATGCTTTTTTATCCTTAAAAATGTCCATACAAGTCCTAGCAATGGTCATGCGAGATGGGACTTGAAATCTAGGCTCTAGCATCTGTACAAATTTTCTAAATTTGGGAGACTCCACAATCCTGAAAGGCAGCTCATCAACAATAAGAAACTCTGCCAAAGCTTGACGAAGAGCTATTGCATGATTATGGTCAAATTTTTTTGCCAACACCAAATTACTAGGGTTCTCATCACCCTCAACTCCCTTCTCATATGCTAAAGTTTTTTGCCTCGTCTTGTTTTGGGGGTAGTTGATTGGGGTTTTTCTTACATTTAGTAAGATGGTCCAACAAATTTTTCGTCCCATTCTTATTTCCATCCGCAGCATAATCAGCATCACAATATTTGCAAAATGCTCTAGGGCGTGGTGGGTCACCAACATACTTCTTTATAAAGGAAGTCCAAACCATAGATTGATTCTTTCTTTTTGGTTTAGGTGGTTCACTACTTGGTGTGGGAATTTCTGAAACATCTTCCTCCTCAACCATCATATCCACATCCTCTAAACTCAATCCCCCAGCATCAACATGACTCATTTTAGAAATCCCCTGCTAGAAGTCTATGAACATAAATAGAGAAGGAAAGAAGTGGAAGACCTTTGCCTGAAACAGAACAACATATCAGAGACATTAATAAAGGAGGCATGTTTTATTATACATTCTGCAAAAAAAAATAAAAAAATCAAACCGATCACATGAACTTAGAAATCATGGGAACAAAAGATTAAAATATAGGCTTTGTACAGGCTGTAAGCCTCATTATACAAACGTGTATGGCATGTAAACATCAGAGCCTTCCTATATAAACGACTGGCTGGATTAAAATGCCTTAATAATAAGCTCCTCGTTAAGGTCTAGCAAGAAAGTTTCAGGCACTAAGGCTCTGTTTTTGGTTATGGGTACCAAAGATGGCTTCACAAGTGTAAAGCAGTTGGAGAACAAGCTACAATCTGCAGCAGGGTGCGCTGAAATTCATTTACTTGAAGGTGTTGGCCACTTCCAAATGGAGGGACCTGCCTATGATGCCAGAATGGTGGATCTTATCATAGAGTTTATTCAATCATTATAGGTGCAACATCCCATAAAAGCTTGGGATAACCAATTACATGTAAAAGCTACCTTGCTTGGTAGCCGGTAGGAGATTGAAGGAAACAGTGTATGTCAACATCTTGGAGATCAATATTTGTGCTCTGACTCTCTATTTTGTCAAGCCCACATTTCACCAGTAGCCTCTCTGCAAATCCATTGTAACCTTTGTTTCAGGATAACCCAAATAAGTGTCCAAAGATACAGAGGGGACTGTCTCTCCAATCAGCAGGGGACAATTTAATGTATACATGGACTTTCAAAGAAAACTGACTGCACCAGATGGAAAAACTGATTATGTGCATCAGTGATTTATTTGTGCTTGTCCAACATTTCCATAGAATGGAGCTAGGTGAAGACTTTGATGCACGGCGAAAGATTGTGGTGGTCTACATGGCTCTGATTTCATTCCTAGGGAGTGTTTTAATATATTGATTTGCTGATAATTTATTGTTTGCAGAAATTGAGCATTCACCACTACATGATTTAACCACAAAAGGCTCCATTATTCTCACCGTCAATACCTCATCCCTCCATCTTCTGTAGGAACTGATAATATACCTCAAGGATTGTTAAAGACCTACTGTTTAGAAGCAAATCCCTCAATGGGTAAAAGTCATTCCATAGCCTCACCCTACAAAGCTATCCACTCAAAAGCCCAACGGGGCTGAGACGCATGAGGAACTTTCACAGTTCCTGTCACTTCCTGATTTGCATTGGGAGAGACAATCTGACTCCATCTTTTTAGGCACAGGTTGTGAAATCGAAAGCCATTGTGTGAGAGTAACCACCAACAATTCAAAACTGAAAGAGGTAAAGAAAAGGGAAAGGAACAAAGACGGGGGAGAAATTGGGGATTTGTGGGGAAAAACCCTAACCCTTACTTGAGCTGAGGCCTGAGAGAGAGAGAGAGAGAGAAGTCCTTACTCAGTTACTCCTTTCCTTAGCCGATTTGCCGATTTGGAATCGCAGTCGGAATCTCGGAGATGGCGTTGGCCGTTGGCTCCAAAATGACACGAACTCACGAAGCTCTTTCTAGGAGATGGTTGGACTACAGAGCAGTAGATTGGAGATTTGATGAACAGACCACTGAGAGCAATAGTGTTCACATGACTTAGGAATTTTATATTAAAAAATAAAAAATATAATCCGGTCCGGTCCGGTCCAGACCAGTTTTTAAAAGGCCTGGACCGGACCGGATTTGTGCTATAAAGACCACAAGTCTGGTCCGGTCCGGTCCGGTTTTGTGGTCCGGTCCGGTCTGCGGTCCGGTTCTGTGCAGCCCTACTGCACAGTACCGGAGACTCGTATCAGAGGGTTGATCGGAGAAGAAGAAGAGATGCGAAGATCGATAGATCTGTTAGAGGGCTACTGTTCTCTCGTTAAGAGAAAGAAGATCTTCGTGTTGCAGAAAAATAGTGAAGAAGGGGCGGCTCTGTTTGAGTCATGTTGCAGCGTCCAAACACAACAAGAAGAAGGAATAATCGCTTGGTGATCGCCGCCATCCGCTGCCATTGCCTGGGAAGAAGAATCAGGACGTGCCATCGCCGGAGTTTTCTTTTGTCATAGAGAAAAGGTTGCAGAAGAAGAAGCAGACAACGGTTTGGGATTTGTGTCCGGCTGGGCCCCACATTGCCGTGAACAGCCGTGAACAGAAAACAGATCGTCGAGGTCGCCGTTGTGCGTCGTTGGAGAAGGAAGTTCTCCGCCGCCACTGCCACGCCGCGCCGTTGCTGTGGAAGAAGAAGCAAACCGGGAGAGGTTTATGGTTCTGGTTCCAGAATGTCGCAGAGAACATGAAGAGGAAACCCATATTCTGTTGGGGAAGAAGACAATGATTTGGGCTGGGTTTGATTCCGAGTTGGTCCAGGTCAGGTCAAGCCTGACTAGTTTCAAAAGTCAAATTTATTTGAGTTCTGTATTTTTTGTCAAATTTATTTGAGTTTTGGACAAATCTATCTGAGTTTTTGGCTATTTATCTGACTTCTGGACAAATTTATCTGAGTTCTGTACAAATCTATATGAGTTTTTGGCTATTTATCTGACTTCCGGAACAAATATATCTGAGTTCTGGAAAAATTTATCTGAGTTCTGAACAAATCTATCTAAATTTTTGGCAAATTTATTTGAGTTCTGAAATAAATTTATCCGAGTTCTGAACAAATCTATCTGAGTTTTGGAAAATTTATTTTAGTTTTCGAAAAATATAGTTGACTTTCTAACAAGTTTATCTCCATTTGGAAAATTTTAATTGAGTTTTTGAACTAAACTCAGGCTGTTCTTTTAAAATTTATTTGTATTTTTTAAAAATAAATTTAACTGAATTTTAGCAAAAACACTTTAGTTTTTGGCAAATTTTTCTGAAATTTGAAAAATTGAGTTATCTTAGTTGTGGCAAATGTATTTGCATTTTTTTAAAAATTTATTTGTGTTTTTTAATTTTATTTGCATCCTTTGAAATTTATTTACACTTTTTGAAATTGATTTTCATCTTTTGAAATTTATTTATATTTTTTGAAATATATTTGGATCTTTTGAAATTTATTTGCGTCTTTTTAAATTGATTTTCATCTTTTCAAATTTATTTATATTTTTTGAAACTTATTTGGATCTTTTGAGATTTATTTGCGTCTTTTTAAATTTCCCTGCCTTCTTTTGAAATTTATTGCGTTTTTTGAAATTATTGCATTTTTTGAATTTTATTTGCGTTCTTTCGAATTTATTTGTATTTTTCGGATTTATTTGGTTATTTTATTTTATTTTCGTTTTTTGAAATTTATTTACATTTTTTGAAATTTATTTGGATCTTTTGAAATTTACTTGGCTAATTAAATGATAGTTGACCATTATTAATGGCATATCTCACTAATAATGAGATATGATTTTGAAGAAAGGGTAAATTAAACATCTTATGTCTTCAAATTTGAAAAAAAGACTTATCACACTATGAAAAAAGATTGTGGACGTAAGACAATAAAGTGACATGTTCAGGGACTTGTCGCCTAATGCCCCCTTTTTTTGTTTTGCTGGTGATAGTAGAAAATAAAAAAATCAATAGAAATGAATGAGAATGAGTATCCTATATGAGCCAAGTTAAAGTAATGTAGGATCGGTTAAAACATAATTAGTCGTTTTTTGTTATTAGTAAGGAGCAGTTTCAATAATATATAAATAATTATTATTAAAAGCCTTTGCAGCGTGTTGAGCCTGAACAGGCTAGGTTATTTCTGTCTGTTCCTAATCTTATTTTGGCCGGACTTTAAAATATATTGTCCAAACCCAACCTAGCACATTGGGGTCAATTTTTTTAAAAGCCCTCTACTTTTGGACCTGGAAGGGGTTGGACGGGCCGTTTCAGCACGTCTCATTGTCATGCATGAACCTGATAATATCTTTTGGGGATGAGAGTCAATTTTGTACGGTCTGAAATATCTGGAACGCCTTCAGGGGTATTTGCGTAATTTACACAAGATCCTCTGGAAACTATAAAATGCAGCGGAGCGGTCTGGGAATTCAGACCCTGAAATCGCGATTTGTGGAACCGTGGACGAGGTTATAGTTCTACGCCTCTCGATTCGATTCGATCGGCTGCTGCTTTTGCTGGTAGTTTGCAGAAATCTCTCTCTCTCTGATCTTTCTCTTTCTTCATCTTTACTTTCTTTCTTGTTTCTTTTGATAGATCTTAGCAAATCTCAACCACGAAGCTTTTCATTTCAACATTATTCTTTCTAGGGTTTCAGAAATTAAGCCTGTGGTGTGGAATTTTAGCTAGGGTTTTGCAAGATCTGGTTTTGATTATCGTTGAGATATGTATGGAATAGTTCGATTCAAGTTCTTTCTCCGTTTATATCTGGATCATGTGTTGGTTTGAAATGAGTATGTGAAATTAGGGTTTTAACTAGGGTTTTTTTTTTTCCTGATTAGGATTCAGATGGACAAGATGTTAGTCCGTTTCTGAAATGGTTTTGTTGGTGTGAGTGTCTGAAAATGATCAGAGCGTTGTTGGATCAAATTTACGCGAAGGATGTTCATCTCTATTTATTGTTGATTTCTTCTCCTTTGTTTGATAGCGGATGGAGCTGGAAGTTTATCATTATAAAGAACTTGACCTCCACTTGAGTGCGCTTAAGCAAAATCAAAGAAAATAGCCATATTTGCCATCTATACATATTTGGGTTAGTTTATCATTATGAGTGATATAAACTTGGTAGACTTTGGTCCATACTATTAGCCCCTCCTTTGTCTCTCTTCTTCTCTCATTTAGTTGTAGACCGATGTCTTCAAGCTATATCTTGAGTGTAGAAAGAGGGGTGGCCGATAAATATTTCTATTTCTAGATCTTATTAGAGACTTCCATCAAGTCTCCACAAAGGGCAAATCAATCAAGCGGTTGCCTCTATAAATTTAAACGCACGGATATTGGATCAATTTAAGGGTTTGGTTAACTTAGAACTTAGGTAACATCTAAGAAGAAACTAGATAATAGGCCAGATGGATTGGATAACCCGAACAACTGTGATGGGCTTCTAATGCCTGTAAGCCCAATAGTGGACATATAATGGAGGGTGGATCAATTTGGAACCTTTATGCACATCTTGAATTCTTGTGAATGGAGTATTCATGCATTAAAGATGCAAGGAGTCTTCACGAGTGTGGGAGGGCAGGAGGGAGGGACTAGGGAGTTAATTTCACCAACTCAAGATTGGAAGAAGTTATATTTATTGTCTTCATTGGGGACCCTATGCATGCTTTGTGGTAGGCTAGTAGCCACAATCTTGGTGCTTAATTAAAGCCTACACCTTCTAATGTGACCCTTTGAGATTTTGACCAACATGCTTTATTGAACTTAAAATGTAATACAATCAAATGGATCCTCTAGGTGAATACTTCCTAAAATATGAAGAATACAATAATTGGGCATGTAAAATGACAATGACACCCTTAGATCTTCCTTTTTTGGGTCTTTATTATTTTATTTTATTTTTTGGTATTTTTCGTAGCTTCTCAGTATACCTCTTCTGTATTGTTAAGCCTTTGATTAATCCAAGTTAATATTCAAGAAAACTAAAAAAAGGACAATGACACCGTTATTTCACATATCATCATCAAAGCCTTGTCAACTATGCTAGGTCAACGACATGAGTTTTGTTTCGCCATTCCAGTCTATCCTGGGCCAAATTGTCCGGATAGGTTGCACATCTTTAGAACTATCCTTGCTACTTTCATCCATGTCCTCTTTGGCATCAACTTGCATAGAGAAACTTTTCCTCATCGGTTCGTTATTGTGTTGCGTTGGACATATCCAAACCATCTCAAAAGAGACTCTCTTAACTTATCATCTATTGATGCCACCCCTAAATGCTTCCGAATGCTTTCATTTTTTATTCTTTCCAAGTTTTACCACACGTCCATCTCAACAGTCTCATATCTACTAAACTCAATTTTGCATGTGTTGTTTAGGCCTGCCAGTTTTTCACATATGTCGAATTAAATCTTTAAGTAATGGACCCTTTTAGTCGATTGAGGTTGTGCTGGTTTTCTTGGGCCTCCTTTTTTAGTCTTTAGATGGTACTTTTGGCCCATGGCCTGTATCTGCATATGGGCCATATCATTCTAACACCAAATCCCTACTTGCATCTCTTAATGCTTTTATACCTGTTTTCTTGTTAAAGTTGAAGGTCGTGGTGATGAAGTCTATCAATTGGAGAGAGCTTGGCTTTGAGCCGAATTCCTCAATTTCTCCCCTCTTACATCGTTTATCATGTTATAATTTCTCATTATGGGTGTGGATGGATACGTCTGCATTAATTCTCTTCTGCAGGGAAGAACCAGTCATCCACTTGAATGTTTATACTATGGTTTTCCTCTTCAATGACCAGGATACTTGAAGTTAAGGGTTGTGTACCTTTCATTATATCAACAATTAAATAAGAAATAAGTAATCGTCCGCAGTCAATGAAGGGAAGGGCCAAATAACTATTGGCTGGGATCTACTATGAAAATGGGGCATGGTCAATCAATGTTGGCATCATAACTCTGGATCAAACATGGGCATCATATTTACAAATTGGGACTCTTGAGTACCTCCTGTCCAGATATACAATTAATTAGTTTGCAAGCAGTATACGTTTTCCCCCTCTTAATACTAAATTTTAATATTAACTAGGTTTTTGGAAATATTTTTTCCCTAATTGTTTTTAGGTATGACACATCTGTATGGTTTTTTTGGATTTATTTAGGTCCTTTTTGCATCTCCTGAGGAAGTTGGGATGAGATTTTTTCCTCACATTGAAAAAAGAGTTCCTTTCTTACCAAAACAATGTTCAGAAGGTGTCAACTCATATGGCGTTGATTTAAGTCACAGTAGTTAGTGGAACCATGCCCCTCTACATGTGACTTTTAATCACTGTTTGCATCATACATTCATCAAATGTATATCTGGTTGTACTGTCAAAAACTAAGTTGCATGAGTATAGGCGCGTGTGCTGGAATTTGATTCTGTTAGGAGCTATCTAATTTGGCAAATCTTAAACATAGGAATTATAAATTTGGTTTAACATTTTCAAATAAGTTTAAATATATATTGTTTTAAATAAAAAAATATTATTTCATTTATCATTTGTTTTTTTTTATTATCATTTTATTTTGTTTTATTATATTGAGTTGGAGTAGAAGTGTAGAATTGTTTTGGCTGACCCTAGATTGATGGGCGGGCTTTGTTGCTGTTGCTGATGATGATGATGATTTATTTTGAATAGAAGTAATATGAAAAGTAACACCATGAAAATAATACATGAGTCTTACTCTAAACAATTAAGTAATTATCATATCTATTTATAAGATTCTAAGAGAAAATAGGCATCATAGTATTTTACCAGCGAAAGACACCCGTGCTAAACATATTTTATGATGTGAAAGATGTAAAAATAGTACTCCACTATGGATGAAACCGAGTTATTTGGATGGGGCCATATTCTAAGCTGGCGAGATTTCTCTGTTTGTTTGGCATTCATGGAGTGAGTAAAATAGGAGAGATTGATAATTTAGTGGCATTTATAATATTAAAGAGACATTACCATTTTTAACATGAATAATGACATTTTTAGAAGGAGAAACGAAGATTTTAATTCAGAATTGCAATGGGCCATAATGATGTGGTATCAGGTGATCTCTCTCTCTCTCTCTCTCTCTCTCTCTCTCTCTCTCTCTCTAAGAGATGGGAGGCATCATAGTATTTTATTGGTTGTAACACAATGTTTAAGTTAGCGCTAAAGAATCCATTAAGAATCCGCATCTTATTGTGTCAGATTGACCCGTCCGACATGGGTACATGGTTCACATGAAAGAGCCCGTGTAACCTAGGCCGAAGTAGCTGGTCTACTTGCAATTTAGGGTGCAGAAAACAACTTTAAGATCTGTGCCAGGGGCCACCTGTACTTGATGACTCGTCATTACCATTTTTATAGTGAACACATGACATGTTGGTGCAGTTAACTTGCCCTGATAGTTACAAGGGGGTTGTAAGTCAGGCATCTGCCAATTATTAACCTAATAGTCATATTTTTTGCCTTCTAATCTAATCCCATGAAATAGACAACATTAAATTAAACCAATCAAATAATTTCAATTGCTGCCTTTCGTTATCATTGATTTGGATACTTTAATTTTAATGCCATACGACCCGAGTGTGTGTCAGATGGCTCCTGAATGCTGAAACAATTCTTCTTAGCATGTATAATATAGTGTAAAAAATGTCCTGAAGTTTTCCTGGTACAGTGATATTGTGGGCTGGACAAATATATGTTCTATATTGTTGGGCTACAGTTACATATCACATAATGCATCAGATGGCAAAAATATTTGATTTGATGGGATTTCTACTCACCAATTGCCATGCACTTGGCTTTGGGCTTGAGGTAGGATTATCATTTTCTTTAAGGTCTTTATTTGGTTCGCATAAACATAGATTTGGTTTAATGAAATAGCTTTTGAACTCAACTTCTTTATTTTACCCCCACTGTTACTCTTTATGTATGCAAAATTGTAACCATTGTAAAAACTGTATGAGAAGTACCTTGTGGGGTTGCATGGGCCAACATATGACCAATCTACACCCTGCCACATGAGTTGGACTTGTCCAAAAATGACTTTCATATTAAAATAAATAAATAAATAAATAAAAATTGTTGGATTGAAACACCCATTTATACCTCTTTACTGTTGACCTTTTGGTCCTCAAAAATCCATATATATTGTGATTATCTTTATTATGTTGATTGTTTGGCCATCCATTATCCTCACACAGAAGTCCCTATCCCTGCCACAGATTGTGACTTGCATGCATTTGGGATTTTGGGTGGGCCCTATAAGATGGTTTTCAAGTAGATATTTGGGAATTGTGTTGATGCGAAAAAAAATTCCGACACAAGTGAGCTGCGGAGCAGTGTAAGTCACCCATATGTAAGTGACGGCCACAGTGGGCCCACAGGTCCATGTCAATCATTTTGGGTGGGAGCATGAAAAGCTCTATACATCGATGAGGGGTATACCCCTTAATAGCTTGAGTGCCCATCGTATGGTCTTAGATGTTAAGGCCATAAGAGCAAGGGTGGAAAAAGCAATAGAAAAATGTTAAAAATGTTGAATCCAGAATTAGATATAGTCCGGTGAGTGTTGCAAGAGAGATGAGATCATTGTTAGCCCCACATGGGCTGTAGCTCACCTGATCATTGACATCATGGGCTCAATTTTTCTCAAACTGTTATAACTTGTAAGAGCTTGCATGAGACTAGGTTTAATAAATAGGGTTAATGTGTTTGGTTTATACTTATAAGTTAGGGCGAAAATGGGCCATGTGCGCTGATGGTCTACTCCATGGGGTCGTGTGCTCGTCATTGGCTACATTTTTAGGGCTAATATAAAATTGGTTGGCTTTCGCTATTTTTTAAGCCCTCTTCTAGAGTCCCATTCTGAGCCTTCATAATTGATTAATATGTGTATTAAATGAGTAGGCCCATTCTCAACAAATAGATGGAAACTCTTATTCTTTCCATATTCATCCTCATGACACCCATACCGCATCTGTAAATAGAATTTCAGATTTTCTTGGAATTTGTATTTTAAAGAAATTTACAAGCAACCGTTACACTTTTATGAGAAAGCGGATTTGCATTTGTTGTTCCTTAGTATTCAATGGGTAGGGTTAAAGGCCATTACCTAGTCTTTCATTGTCTACATTATCCATCCAACTGCATATTGTGCTCAATTTAATTAGAGTGGTGCTAGGGATATTTGCGTGAAAATTGATCAGAAGAGCCTTCTCCAAGCATGTGCTTATGTAGCCCACAGGCAAGTTCTAAGCCAATTTTAGGCAGGCCTACATTATTTGTGTTTGTGAAAAAATTAGGCTGGTTCATTCATTATATGTGTCTACAATTGAAAGTTAATGAATAACTAGTATATCTGTACTGAGCAATATAAGTATCATTTACATGAAAAATTGTTCACCTGATGAACGGGCCTGCCCATTCTTAGGCCTCGGCATGTTCATGGTGGCCCTACCGGATGAATGGTCCTGATCTTAGACATTTGTGCACTTTGGCATGTTCGTTTTGAAGAACATCTCAGATCTGGAAATTATGGTCCTTTCGATGTCGTTTGTACAATAGAAACACTACTCAGTTAATCTTTTCAGTTGGTGACTTGGCTAGCAAACTAACTGTTTTTCCATTGAATACAGAAGGACTTGAGTCATGGGGAAGCGGAAATCGAGAGCCAAGCCACCTCCAAAGAAGCGGATGGATAAGCTCGATACGGTGTTTAGCTGCCCCTTCTGCAACCATGGAAGCAGTGTTGAGTGCCGCATGTAAGCACTTCTTACTGAGCCTTGGAGGCTTTCCTGTCTTTCTCTTGGCACTTTATTCAATGCCCTAAGCTTGATGGTATAGTGAATTTCTACAGGATTTAGGATTGTTTATGCAGCTAGTCTATGATGCCTAGATATGGCATGGATGTGGTAAGAACATGCCTTGGATATTGCCTGGACACAGAGTTTACACTTAAAAAGTGTAGTATCAGATACACATCCATTGCCTATTCTGAAGTATCTGGGTATCATAGCAGCTACAGCTAGTATAGTCTTTTTAGCTATTGTATTTGTTTGGATTTTTTTTGTAGCTACTGAATTGTTCGTAGTAGTGCATTATAGGCTGTGCATATCTACATTTGTATGTGACTGAGTGGATACTGTTACTCCTTTCAGTGATATGAAGAATTTGATTGGAGAAGCCACATGCAGGATTTGCCAAGAGAATTTCAGCACAACAATCACAGGTATGTTTGGCCATTCCTATGTGCTATGGGAAATATCATCTCTTAAGATTCTAACCACAAAATCAGCTGCAAATTTGCGATGCAGCAATGTGCAATCCTGTTGCAATTGTTTTTTTGCTTTATAAATTGGAATCTCTTCTTTCCTCCTAATTAGACTCGTTAAAGTGCTTAAGCCTTGAGGATGAGCAGATATTGGTTAGACTTGAACACCTCGTTTAAAAAAATTAAAAATTGAACAACTCAATCAGGCCTGCTGCTTTAATATTGGTTGTATCCTTATTTGATTACTTTTCTTTGCTCTCATTGCAGCTTTATCTGAACCTATAGACATGTAAGTAATTATCTCTGACGGCCTCTGTATTGATTTATTATATATATATATATATGTTCATTTTGTGTATCGTTTCTAAGTAGGGCGTTGCTCTGAACAGATATAGCGAATGGATTGATGAATGTGAACGGGTCAATAACCTTGAAGATGAAGCTACTGAAGCTTAAATATTGGTGTGTTTTCCCTTGGCTGGGTGGAGTCATTGTAAGTAAATATGTACCCATTTGTTTCAAGCAAATGAAGTATCCTGTAGGTTGATTGTGGTTCTCTATAAGCTGCTGGCAGTTACCTCTAGAAAACGTGTTTTCTGAAATTTTCTTGTGGTATCTTAAGGTCATGATTTACCATATTCTAAAGATCAGTCTGTACTAGCTGAAAATATATTCGGATTTGACTTCGTCAGCGAATGCAGTTAATATTACTTGGACTGAATCCAGTACTAAGCATGGGTTGGATCTGTTTGACTGGCTGTTCTAATGGTTTTAAACTTTTTTAATCTTTTAAATTGCTTTGTTCATTTGATTTCAATCTAATTTTGGGCTATCAAACCATTTAGGAAGTAATGATTTACTTTTTTCAACTGAGTAATAATTATGATTAATAAAGAAATATCCAGCCTACTTAAAAAAAAAAAAACTGAATCATTGTTAGATAAGAGCTCCTTGGTTTTATTTATTTATTTCAGTTGTCACCGTGGTGTTTAATGTTTTGATAGAAAGAATTTTCTTTTTTAGATGTAGGTTTTTTTTAAGCATTTCAAAATATGTTCTTTAACTTTATAATTTTATTGGCAGCAAGTCATTCAAGACGATCTCTTGAAATAAAAAAAATAAAGAATTGAAGAAAAACCGCTCAAGTTGCTCTTAAGTTCAGTGGACTTGATTTGTTACAATACTTATAATGGATGCCCCAGTGACAGGCTATTTACTATTTATTTCTTGATTTTTCTTGTTCTCTCGCTCTATGAATAGCGAAGATGGGAAGATTGAGGATACTCCCTATTCGTTTACTAGAATTCCAAGGAATTCGTGTCTTTGGAATTCATGAATTCTCAGACAAGGTGAAATTCTTAAATGCTCCTTTGGACTTGAGCATTAAGGACTTCCACCAAAATGCAAAGAGGGTAAAATTCCTGAATTCTCAAAAGGCCAATTAGGACCTTTCATGTGTTGGAATTTAGAAATTATTAACAAGGAATTTGGAAATAACATTATGTCCTAAAAATCCAAGCCTCTAGAATTTATGTCAGGAATTATAGTTAAGAAATAGGCCCAAAAAGTGTTGGATTGTTGCATGTGGACTTTTACTGTTGGAGTGATTTGTGTTTTAATGTATGCCAAAAAGATTGAATGAAAAATATTACGACATAGGTATGATCTATGAAGCAAAATATTAGGGCCTGTGGCATCATTATGTTGTTATTTTATTTTATTTTTTGATAATGAATGAATGAAGAAAAGCTTGTTTGATAGACATTTTCTTTTCCTCTCTTTTAGATTCTCGAAATACCTGTTGAGCAGGGTTTTTTTTTTTTTTTTTCATTCTCATAATGAAACATTCATAGAATGATAAATAGGCCCTAGCCAACCAATTAAGGCACAACACATTTAAAATATGGTTGTGACAGAGATAAGAATGCTGAGATGGATATGTGGTGAAATTTAAGAGAAAAGAAGCATTTGAGAGCATTTAGAGAAAATATCAATAGGAGATAAATTAATAGAGACTCGTTTTAGATAGTTTGAATATTTTCAAGATAACAATTAAAAAACAAAAAAGAAAATAAAATGAAAACACATGTCACAATGGTGCTCGCCAATGTGTAGCAGCGATAGATAAAAGTAGTAGTGATAGATTCCAGAAATTTCTTTCGTTTCCTTGGCTTCGCTATTTGCACAAGTTTGATTTGTTTTCAATCAAACAAACACGATAGAGCTGAGCCAGAGCCCATGGGTTTGCTCTGGCTGGGGACAAACGGTCCGCAGTATATGTTGCTGGTTTTCATGGGTTTTTGTGATTTCTCAATAAATAAATTCCTACCAAGTTAAATTTATTTTTTTTCCGCAGAATAGTTATTTTTTACCTGGAACCAATTTTCTGCTGCATTTCCACAAACAATGTGGAAAAGGAGAGAGGAAGGAATCTTTGGTGTTGAAGCCTCTTTTTCACAGTGTTGCTGCTGAAATAACTGTACTGCGTACGCACTTCCTTGTCTGGCGCTGCAGTTAACCCAAAAATTGAATCTGGTTATGTGGTGCACACAATCCTCCCCTTTTTTCTGCCCACCCACACCAATTGAGATGGTACGGACAGACAATCCATTTTCTTTCTTTCAAAAATTTTAAAGGATATTTTCAAGATTCTCACTCTGACACCTAACTATTTACATTCAGACAGACCCATATGAATTTTTGTGATGGAGGTACATTGTTTGAATTTAACATCATCGTTCAAATGTGCTAAAATGAAGATTGATTTATTGGTACAGTTGTATCATGGACTTTTTCATCAGCTGTTCAAAAGCTGGCCCCACCGTCTATTTACCCGGAGACATTAGTTTTTGCCTCACAGCAGTTGATTTAAATGCCTACAGTTTTGCTCTTGCAATAGTACAGTAAGGTATTGACACATTTGCTCTTATTTTTGTGTGTTATCGGACAAAATCTTGCTTTTTAAAGCTTCTATAGAATCCAGGTTTGGCAACTTATCTACTTCCTTTAAATTATTAGCTTTGTATGATTCCATAAATAGGAAGAGAAAAAAAAAGACACATTTTCTTATGAGATTTCACTAGGGTTAAGGGTCATGTTCTTTTTATAAAATCTTATATTTTCTATCCATAAATAAAAAAAAAGAATTTCTTTTATTTACGTAAAACTCCCTTTCTTATTGCTGGATGAAGTGGAGAATAGGAGAACATGATTGATTGATTTCAAGAGTTTGGGTGAGGTTTTTGTAGAAAGTAAAATGATGTAGAGAAAAGGGAGTTTTCGGGTTTGGGGGAAAAGGTGAATATGTGCAACATCCCACATACAAAGGATATTGCAAACATATTAGCATGTGTAACATCACAGCGCGCGGAATAAGGGCGAAATTGTCATTTTATACTATCATTTATTATATGAACTAATGTATGTATTTTTTTTAAGTGTCAACCGCCGTGAGGCAAAAGTCAAGCTTTAAGGCTCCTATACAGTGAAAAATCCCTTGTTTTAATTGCCTCATTCCATATGGAGATGGCTGGATTGAGATACTGTAAAGATCATCTAGTATGGATTGTTAATAAAAATTTAGAACTAATCAAAATAAATGTCCTCCTATTGTATAACCCATGGCAAAGTTCCACTCCAATAATTGTTGTATTGGTCAACTAAAAATAAATGCATAGAATATTGTGAAAAAAAAAATGAAATGTCCAATTGATGGTGGAACAACTTCTATGTGTTCTAGAAGACAACATATATTTTAAGTAATTTATTTATTTTTGATCGGTAATATAAACTTCATTAAAGGAAGGAGATGAAACAATTACAGAAAAGTAAAAAAAGTAAAAAGAAGCAAAAGACAAAGAGGTACAAGAGCATTGAACCACCAACTCAAACCCCTACAAAATAACATCCTCGCAAGGAGAAACTCTATTAATCCCTTGCTTAGTGTGAGTTCGTGCGAGCTTTAACAAAGGGATTTGAAGGTTGTTCAGTTGGTTGGCAACCTAATGTCACCCGACTGCTGAGGGATTGATTAGATGAGAAATTCTGTTGGTGTGTTCTATTCTTATTATCCGTCCGTCCATCCAAATAGATCTGTCAACTGTCAAGTGCACTTTTCTCTGCGTCATTAAGCTGTGGGTGGGTCCCTGCACAGTATGATTCCTCTGCTGCTGCTGCTGCTGAAAGGGAAAAACTCCCATTCCTGGCTGTCTCCTCTCTTCTCTGATGAAACAATTTCTTGGACAGATATTGCTGTGTTACATGTTTCTGTAATGACATGGGTTGGGTCGCTGTCCACATTCACTCCACGTCAAATGAACCATAAACATGTGTAACAAGTTTCTGTAATGACATTGGTGAGTCCCACACTATTATTGAGTCCTACCTTACTCTCAGTATTGCCTCTTTCAATCTTTCTCCTCTTGCTCTCACTATTTATATGAAAACTTACATGGTTTCTTTTTGCTTGCATAGAATACACAGGAATTTGATACATACCGATTTATGTGTCGAATGAGCTCCACGAGCTTAACGACATGATGTGAGGGGGGTGAAGGATATAAAGCAGCAATGTAAATCCAACCCTCACTTTTCAAAAATTTGAGTTACAAGAGTGGTGGCTGGGTATTCATTTTCCACCTCTTTTTATTCATTTTCCATTAAAGGGGAGATAATTTGCTTGTCTTTTTTTGAAAATTCATATTTGTTAATTCAATTTTAACTATTTTTTAGAAATAGAAGTCTTACCATTGCTATGCATTCAACTGCTTGAAGTGTTTGTTGTTTCAGGTACTTGAATACCTAAGATTGTGTTTCTGCAAGTTGTCAGTGGTCTTGGTCAAATTGGGTTTTCCTCAAATCTCCCTTCCCCCACGTCAAGATGCATGCAAGTAATGGGCATTGGGCGAGTATGCGTGAGTTCCTTAGCTAGATGGATTCCTTTCCATCAAAGAAATCCAAATATGGTATAATGGATTGGTCTAAAATTGAATCCAAGCTAGATTAATTTAAATCAAAACAAACAAGGAAAGCACCTAAAATCAACTTAGCATGTGGGCCCTTAGATTGTATTGGACATGTGGTCATGATGGACCACTCTAGTCTAATCTATCTACCAGGGTCTTTTTTTTTTTTTTTGCTATTACACAGGAGGAATTGTAAATTACCCTAGTCCTAAACTAGCCTAATCTATCAGCCCATGGGTCAACCTTGGGGTGCTCCGCTCCTTTGTTGTGCTCCTGCACGATCCAATTCCAATTGTGCTCCACTAATGCCCAGAGTCGATACCTGACACTTAAGGTGAGCGAGGATGCCCTTTACCACTGCGTCATCCCATGTTTCGCTGACCTACCTGAAGTTTGCTGTTGGATATTTTTGCCTGAATTGGGATTTTAGGATTTGAGACTTCAAATAGATATCATTGGTTAAGAATCTGTTTTGAGGGATAAATTCCAGAAAATAAAGTTAGTTTCAGATTTTATAAGTGATTAAACACTTTGAAACTCTCTAAATTCTAGGTTTGAAATGCTCGTCAGATTTTCATTTGTATGATTCTACAAACATCAGCTGTAAAGCGCCTCTGATTTGATTGCCACCGCTTGGGTGACCAAGTCCTTCCCTAGGAAAATGTGCATTGCAGTGATGCTCAGCCATCATGCACACTGTAATACTTTCCTGCATCTACCCATGTGGTCTCCAAATAGAATGAATCATGTTTTTCCAAAAGTCAGGGTGCTCTCCTTTGGAACAGGTGGGAGAAAGGGCACAACTTGTGGAAATTACACTAATTACAGGACCCCTATTCTCGGTATAATGAGAACGGTTTTTTTTCTTTTCAACTCCAAGGGATTGGCCGAGTGGTCAGGACCATGGTTCTTCTCTCTTTCAGAGCTAGAGGTCCTAGTATCGACTCCCGATTTCCCCCTCTTTAGGAACCAAATGTTGAGTCTACTTGTGCTACCACTTAGGGGCCATACTGATTTTACCAGGCTTTTCTCTGGACCTGGAGGAAATAGTCCAGTCCAAAGGATTGAGAACCCTCCGTTAACAAAAAAAAAAAAAAAGAACGTTTTTCGCACCCATCTCTAACTATTGCAATTGCTATATATCATTTCTTTCTACAAATTTGGGGCTTAGGGCCCATTTGTTTCATGTAATTGAATTCTCATGAACTTTTAGACTTAAATTTCTGAAAGTTGTTAAAATTTAAGAAAGAAAAGTGAATATCCAAAAAACAACCATCAATCAATCTCTTCTTTAATGGAAAATGAATCCACGAGAGGTAACAAATAATATCCAAAAAACAACCATCAATCAATCTCTTCTTTAATAGAAAATGAATCCACGAGAGATAACAAATGAATACTCAACCATCATCATAGTAGTTCAAATTCCTGGACCGCCAAGGTCCCACCCAGATCTTTGCTCGTTTGGTTTGGTTGCAAGCATTTTTGATGAAAATCCCCCTTGTTGGGAATTCCTAACCAAGTCAAGTCTCACTAGAATTTTGACTTCCTTGCTAGATTAAGGAGAATTTATGTTAGTGGCATTCTAAATGACATTTTTGCCAATTTCTCATAAATTCAACATTCCAAATGGCAACAGCACATAAGCAATTTTGGTATTCCACATGGGGGACGATATTTGGAGAAAAGTGGTCCACCAAGGAATCTCTAAATTTCGATAACCCAATATATACATCTTTCACTCCTCACCTCTTTAATAATTTTTTCGTAAAGATTATTTACGCATGAATTTCTTTTGTGTTCAATTCTATGCAAACAAATGTACCCTTGTGATCTAATCTTAGAACCAATGTTCTCCACCATTTGAAGGGTCTAGATGAAGGTGGATCTACAGGAATCATTATAGCATAATAGGGAGTGGGTGGCCCTTTTTAAAAAGATGTGTAAGAGTGGTACTAAGTTGCCCACGTGAGGAGTCTGATGTTTCTAAAGGAAGGGGTTGGGGTTGTTGCTGTCCCCATCCGACAGGGCCATTCCACTCCTGTGCAGTCAGCTGTCAAGGCCTATTGTCAGAAACAACACACACTCTCTTTCTCTCCTCCCTCTCTTTGCAATTTTAATACAAAAGGATCCTGAGGCTTTGATGTCCCTTTCCCAGATGTGTTACATGAGTTTGTTCTGTACATCTTTCCCAGATTTTTAATCTCCCTGGGGTTCTGCATTCCACCCAGTTCAGGCCCCAAATGATGCAAATGACCTATGAAGAGCTGTGAGTGGTGGAGGTGGATTACCTTGTTTGCTTAGGAGTGATTTTTTTCATAGACAAGAGGGTTGGTTGCTGTCTTTTCTTCTCATTTGCAAGGACATCTTTCCAGAGAAAGGCACTTATCTATACTAGCTGTGGCCTGTGTGTGGGCCCTGCATCTTAAAAACGTTTACAATCTTCCCTCCCCATTGCTACATTGGCACCAGGAAAAGATAAAAATCAACTTGCATAGAAAACATGTTTCTGGGCCATTTTCTTTTGCAAGCATTTGGAGATTTCTTTGTTTGGAGGTTGAAATGATGCTCCAATTGTTGTCACCCATGGGGGTTTTCCAAAAATGCTGAGGAGCTGTTGAGCATTCAAAATGTTGGAGTTTTGAGAGTTCTTTAAGCCAAAAGTGACATTTTACATACTTACAGCATGAATTCTCACTATTTAAGTAGAGAGTTTGAAACTCTCAAGAGACCGGACCAGCATTGTTGTTAGAAATAACTAGGATATCCTGATGGGTGATATCTAAATTTCCCAAATGTTGTTCCGAGCTAAAATCACAAATGCTATGACATTTCTAATATTTTAGAAGTTGGAATTTGAAGAATTTCTACAAGCCAAAAGTAACAATACACATGGATGGATATTTGGGATCTCACCAATCAAATTGTAAATTCCAAATGTTGGGCTATGGGGTATACCAATTGACATTGCTGTTAAAATTTACTAAGTTCCAAAATATGCAATTCCCATAAGAAATTCCTGCAAACGCACGCCCCAGGGAAAACAAGTGTGAGGGGGTAAAGGTGAAGATGTAGAGATAATACACGCCTAAAAAACAGATAAAACTAATTATCAAAACAAAAACCAGTTACCTCTGATTATTAGCAAAGAAGCAACATCTAATGGGACTTGTCTATCCTTAATCTAAAAAATAATTAGTACCTTTCTATTGTGCCTCGTTTTCTTTCATACAGTCTTCAATGCAAAACATACACCGGATTAGTGTGAATTGTTTAGTAGTGTCAACTTGGTTAATTAAGCCATATTTGGAGGGCTCAGGTAAGTGTTTATGGCTTGGATTTGTATATTGGAAATGATAAAAGGGCCAAAAGATAAAAGGGGCTAATTAATACAAGAGTTTACAAAGCCCGGAATGAATTTCCTTTGGGAATGATCCAGATACCATCTCATTCCAATATATGTGGTCATAGGCACCAGAAGGGGGAAAAAAGACAAACCTTCCCAATCTAAGCAGTCACAGTTGAGGGCATTATGAATGTTTCACAAATCCTAAAATCACATTAAAAGAGAGTGGTTGAAGTGTAGCAATGGCCAAGAGTTCCAATTTAAGAAATTCCACCAATGAATTCCATTAAATTGGGAAATTGGTGCTACTCCCCAAGTGTCCAAGATTAATAGAGATGTATATAAACCCAAATTTAGTTTTTAAAAATGTAACCTATTGAATGTATGCTAACACATGATCTTTTGGTCTACATGAGTTTGAACAGTTCTACAGGTTTAGTGCTAATTCATGTGATCCTGGGCGGAAAGGGAAAGGGAATTGGGGGGGGGGGGGGGGGGGGGGGGGGAGGGGCCATGAAATCTTGAAACCCCAATATGTTAAGGAAAATTTGCTGTTTCTTCCACTGCATGAGGGGTAGGAGGTACAGGTTTGGATTGATCATAAATGGGCCCATTGTTTTGAATAAAAATGAGGGTGCACTTCTTAAAAGTAAACTGTGGTTTTTAAAAGGTTGCACAAGGACTAATCCAGACTGAACACAGCCTATTTTGAGCCTGATTAATTACTTGGCTAGACTCGGTTAGCCCAATCAATAATTTGACTGAGCTTGGGCTTAAGAATGTAGGGTCTAAATCAATCTCTCTCTCTCTCACTGATTGGTCTCCATTGCCATTTCCTACTGTTTCCACCACTTTCTTGAGTTAAGTCTTCTTCTCCCAAATATAATTGTGTCACCTCAGAATTGGTTCTCCCTCTTTATGTTCATCTGGGCTCTGGCCAGGCTTGAGGCTAAATAGTATAATACTATGTGGGCCCAAACAGGGCTTGGCCCAGTCAACCCTGGTTTTTCTTGGGGGACCTAATAATGAAGATCGATGTACCCGGTACCTCCCATTGTGTCCTGTCAGTGTGCATGCGTGTCAAAAGTCACGTAGAGGAATCATTTGTTTTTCTCCATTCAAAAGACCAAACCACCCCCATGCAATAACAATATAAAAAAAGAGCCCATTACTCTGCAATACACTACTGAAAGCATATCTAGTTGTGTTTAGATTGAAGCTCTGAGAAGTAAAGTAATTCAGCAACAGCTCCAGTTTCCATCTCATTTTTAGTAAAAAGCCCAAAACACCAGTCATCAGTAGATAAATAAATGTGCAAGCAATCACCACTTCTTTAAGCTAAAATTTATGAAACAACTATAGCTATCAGTCACCCAATCTGATACACACTCCACATGATAATGGTCTCAACCCAGACCAGTTCATGAGGAACAGAGCCCATCTAAAACCCCAACTAAGGAAAGAAACTAAAAAAGAAATAAAAGACTCCAGACCCCTAAAATCAAGTACAAAGGAGACAGCTTGTTGAAGCTGAAGGGAGAGAGCTTCTTCTTCAATGGCATACCTCCCATTTTACTATATTACCTGGCCACCAATAGAATAAATAGGTAGATAAGAGATTGAGAAAATCAAAAGAGATTATAGAAGAAGAAAAGGAAAAAAGCCCATCTAAGGAAACCACTTGTAGAGTCCAGAGACAATTAAGAATCCCACCAAATTCCATAATTTGGAGAAGCCAGATGGAGGAGCTCCAGATTTCTTCAATGGAAGAACAAAAGAACCAGTTCTGTTACTTCCACAGACCGCAACTCCAATCTTTCCGCTTTCAGAGCCTTCAGACATGTTCAAGCAGAGCCCTGGATTGCCACTCAAATCCAGATTCCTACCAAGCCTGTTCAAGAAACCAGCATCAAAAGGGACAACACCACCCAACATGTTCCTGCTCAGATTCAAATGGTAGATATGAGAGAGGTTCTTCAAACCAACAGGGATTTCTCCTGTCAGGTTGTTGTTCTGCAGAGACAAGGTGCTGAGGTTCAAAAGCTGGGAAAAGCTCCCTGGAATAACTCCAGAATACCCTGAATTTGCAAGCCTCAGCTCCTGCAATCTCACCAACTTCCCAAGCTCAGCAGGCAGAGGCATGTACATGGGATTATCATCCATAATAAAGTACTGGAGGCTCTGCAGCTTTTCCAGCCCTGCTGGGAGCTTCCCTTTTAACCTGTTGCTGCTCAGTGCCATGAAAACCAGAGAAGTGAGGCTCTGTAAGCTGTTTGGGACGCCTCCTGTAAGCGAATTCGAGCTCAGATCGAGCTTCTGGAGAAGACCCATTTGCCCAATTGCTTCAGGGATGGGGCCTGTTAGAGAATTATAGCTCAAATCAAGGCCAACCAGGTTCCTAAGGTTTCCTATCTGGGTTGGAATGTTGCCTGTGAGGAAATTGTAGCTTAAATCCAGATGTATGAGAGAGGTCAAGGTGGAGATTTCTTCAGGTATTTTCCCATGAAGGTGGTTCTGTGAGAGAGTCAGGATTTGAAGAGATATTAGAGAGTATATTTCAGGTGGTATTGGTCCTACCAGTGCCTGGTTTGCTCTGAGGCTAAGCTGTTGAAGAGAGGAGCTTGTTTTCTGAGTGGAATGTTGTTGTACAGAAATGGAGGTTTTGGTGTGTGTGAAACAGTTGAAGAAGAAGATAGATTGGAGGTAAGGGAGGTTGAAGATTTGGGTTGGGAAGACTGCTGTTTTCTTGCAAGTGGGGTTTGGTGGGGTTCCAAAATCTAGCCTAGAGACATGGAGTTGGTTGTCTTTGCCCATCTTGCATTCAATGCCAGGCCATGAAGAGCCTGGTTTACATGGGGTTGGATTGGAGATCCTCCATTTTCTATCAGAGGACATGGTCTCCATGATGTGGAAAAGGGTCTGTGTTTCTGAAGGGTCCAAGTTCATCTCCATGGAGTCCAGGTGCTGGTCATTGCTATAAACAGAAGGGGACAGGAGACAGAGACCCTGTAGAGAGAGAAGAAAGAGGAGAGAGGAAGAATGCATTTGGCCTTTTCGAGAGGAGAAAATGAGGAAGGTGATGGTTGGAGTACTCTTTGGACTCTGTATAAGGAGTTTTGTATTTTTTTTCCCCTTTCGTGAAGAAGAATCAAGACCATTTGGTTGTAGTAGTGGAATGGTTTAGAGCTTTTGGATTGGAGAAAGATGCGACTGAGGTGATGGGGGATGGGTCATGACATCGAGCTAGATTTTGAAAACCATGTGTAGGGACATGACATTGACCAATATTTTGAAAACCATGTAGGGTCAAGAGGATTGAAAGGAGCTGGAGATATTGGTCCACACAGACAAAATGAGAGTGATTAGAAAATAAGCTGACATAGCAATGAATAGATCAGCCTTTGCCTTCCAGGGCTGAAATACCCTGAAGAGAAAATTAAGCTGATTTTGCCATGAGGGATCATTTGTTTGCCGCTTAAATCTTGTACATGCATAATATCTATGTATGATCACATTTATTCTTGCTCATTTATGCATCAAGATTGAAAATGATGAGTGAAAGAGGCCATATTTCGCCTCTTATTTACATACTGAAGGAGGTGGTAAATAATTACAATTGAGCTTCGGCCTCTCACATGCTGTATTTGTTTTTTGCACTTTCGTGGTTTCCAAATTGGTAATCAAGCCGCCCATCTTCGTTATTGGTCTAAAAACTTTCAAGACATTTTGTTTTGTATCTTAAATATTGATAGATTTTGAGAAATTTATAAAAACAACAAGAAATCTCAGTCTATAGATTTGATATCATGCATTTCTTCGGCATCTAATTCATGATCCGTACTATTCAATATACTCATATTGATGATAACAATAAGACGTTTAGTTTCAATATCATAAATTTTCACATATATTGAGAAGCATGTGAAAAACATCCAAATACAGAAAAAATGGTTAGATGTACTCATTTGTTGAAAATAATGCTTCCTTTACAAATATGATAATGTGTTTTAGAGATATTTTCTCCTATAGACGTCTGTTGTTGGCACACTTTAATGCCATGAGGTTATCTCTCCATGAAGGGCATGAATAACATTTCATGCATGCAACTCCATGCAGATGTCTGTAGGAGAAAGACTAAGAAGTGTTTCATATGTGTATCATTTGCAAATAAATAAACCCTTTAAATATGTAAAACTTATCCCATGTGTAAAAAATAAACAACCCCTAAAGAGAAAATGTTTCCATTACTTATGTGCTATGATGCCCGGATACGAACACGGGTACGGATACGGGACACGGGAACGAGCGTCCGATACGTCAACTTCAAAGTCTTAGGATACGGATACGGGTACGACATTCCTAGAAATATATAAATATAAATATTTGATTAGGGATTTATTTTAGGTGGAATGCTTATTTTATCTCAATTTAGAGCTCAAATATTACAAGGCCCATTGTTTGTTTTAAATTTTCAATGAGGCGCGCCTCACAATACAATATCTCAGCATAGAAAAAGAGAAAAAAATAGAAAAGTGGGCTGAGTGGCTGATTGGATCAGTAGCACAACATTAAAAAGAGAAGAAAAGAAAAATGGGCTGAGTGGCTGATGGGCCCAGTAGCCCAACATTAAAAAATGAAAGAAACAGAATAGGCCCAACGGGCCCATACTCATTTATAAGAGCAACGGATTCTTTTCTGCCCTTTCGTTGGCATTTCTAGGGCACAAACGAATGAGAGAAAAAAAAAAGATGAAAGAAGAAGAAGAAGAAGGAAAGAAAGAAAGAAAGAAAAAAGAACGGAGGAAGAAGAAGAGGAGGAATACCTGGCATATGAAGGTCGCAGCAGCAGCAGTCGAAGAAACAGCAGCATCAGCAGTCGAAGCAGGTGGGTCTCCTCCTCCTCCTCTTCTTCTTTTTTGTTTTCCTTTTGATCAAACTAAGAGAAAGACAGAAATTGGCTGAAATGGAAAATCCGCCGAAACATTGGGCGAAAAATAATGCAAGCCATATCCTAAAATTGGCCCACCGTATCCAAGCCGTATCTTGCCGTATCCCGTACCGGTATCCGTATCGGACCGTATCGGTACGGATACCACAGGCAATTTGCATTATCCGGGTATCATAGCTTATGTGACCCTGTTTTTTCAATATACCCCATTGTTACTTGCATATCAACCAACAAGGTTTGCTATTGCTAATGGTACTATTGTAACTATCATTATTTCTGCTTTCTTAAAAAAAAATATATCCTATGAAGGTTGTCAGTCTCCCATTCTAGTTCTAAAAAAACAATCATGTGTAAGATCTTATCCACCCACTTAGCTGCCATTCTTTCGAAAGCCAATTGGTGATGGAGGAGGCACAACTCAATATTTTATAGACATTCAATATTGTGCTCGTGGGCCTGTTTTTAAAGTAGTCGCAGGGAGCGGCATTGTGGCATGCTTTTGCCCATTAAAGAGCTAGAATCATGGATATCCAAATCATCCAAATTGTGGGCCTCGTTTAGATAAATCAGTCGAAAAACACATTAATTTGACTATACCAAGGCTACCAGAAAAAAAAAAAAGGGTTTGCAAAATGGAAGGGCTAAGCTTGGTCACCTACAACCTCTTTAGTTAGGGGCCTAACTTTTTCAATCCAGAATCCTTTTTATTGGGTCTAAAAGTTGGACCTAAGCTCAAGTTTTTAGTAAAAATAAGTCTTGTCTTTGTAAGATGTAATATGGTTTGCAGTACAAATAAACCTACGAATCTTGTCATGCATTAAACAATGGATAATTTGAAATTCTAAAAGCGTGCCATGCGCCAATCTGATGATGAGTGGTTTGAGTTTGATTAATTTAAAGCTTTTCTCACCTTGCGATCAACGGCCTTTATCAAATAGAGTTTTCATCTATCTCCCTTGTCACTCACTCTGATAAGCGTGATGGTAGATAGTACTGTGCAATATGTTGTGAGTTAACAGAGAGGACCGGAAAACCATTTTTATAGATAACTCTAAATAGATTTCTTCCCATCAAAGAAATCTATTAGAAGTCAGTTTCCTTAATTTCCTCAAAGATTATTCAAACATGAGTCCTAACTAGAATGAGCTTTCTAAAGTGAATCCAAGACATATTTATTCAAAACAAAACAAAAGGTAGAAGCACATTAAGATTCATGGACTCAATGTGGGGCCCAGTCGTTATTAGACATGTGGTCATGAGGACCAGTTACGTCTAACAATCTCGACATCTAATTAAAAATTCTTGTTGAGGTTCTCTTAGGCTAATTCCCTCTTGTTGTTTGGAGGCTCTTTGAAACTGTAATTTTTAAGAGATAATTAGCCAAAGGTCCCTAGAATTGAATGTTTCCAGCCTCTAGTCCAGACGAATTCTTTTTAAGGGCTCTGGTCCAAGCAGCTAGACTGTTTGCAACCAGAGGTCCCTGCATACAATTCTCATGACTGATTTACCCTTCAACCATTTTAGGCATAAAATTTTGAAATTTCAAAATTACAAATCTTCTGTTTCCCCTCCTCGTTTTTAGGTAAATTTCAAAATCACAGATCTGATCTCTGCGACTGATCCCGCAGGCCCAAAGGCCTCGATCCCACCGCCATCGAGACCTTCCCCGTCCTCGAAGACTTCGTCGTCAAGGGACTCAAGCTCGGCAAGAGAATGCTAGAATGCGCCGTTTGCTTGTGCGAGTTCGAAGACGACGAAACCCTCCGGCTCCTCCCTAAATGCAACCACGTGTTCCATCCCACTGCATCAACATGTGGCTTTCGTCTCACACGACATGCCACGTTTGCCGCGTGGAACACTTATTAAGAAAAGGTGTTGTAATTTTGCAAGGCTACTCCAAGCTTTATTAGATTTTTGTTGATTTATACTACTCGAAGCTTTATTAGATTTTTGTTGATTTATAATCCTTACTCTTGATTTATGGTCATTAATAGTTATAAGTAACAAGTATGTCTGACTTGTTGAAGGCAATCTAGGTTTATGAGAATCTGATTGAGATTTCATTTCTCGACACAGGAATGTCATCCATGGCAGTGATTCAGTGGAGAGTGCAAGGAAAGAGATTGCCTTGTGGTTCCCCGAAAGCACTACTAATTGGCAGAGCAGCCTGCACCCTTGGATTTATGAGTAAAGATAATGATGGTGTTGTGTTTTATTTTTTTCACTCTCTTTTCCAGTTTTCTTACCTCCATCAGTAGCAACTTTACATGATTCTGATGATGTGACTTATTTGAGTGTGTGATGAAATGACATTATGCTACCAGAGTGGCTACATTTTGGAATGGTCATTTTACATTTTGTTTTACTTATCATCACTCTCAGTAATGCCGTGGATTTGTGCCTCCTGTGGAACTATCATCCCAATTACGATAGACATCTTTTGCATTCACCATTGATGGTTAGAATGAGTGGTTTATATCTCAACCTGTTTTTTTTTTTTTTTGTTAGAATGAGTGGTTTATGACCTAGAGGGTCGGTTCTAGTCTAGGTGAGGTCGGGTCAAGTTTGACCTGGTTTCAAAGCCCAAAAGCAAATCTATCTGAGTTTTTGAGAAATTTATCTGTGTTTTTGGCAAATATATATGAGTTCTCGACAAATTTAACTGAGTTTTTGAAAAATTTATCTGAGTTTTTAACAAATTTAGCTGAGTTTCTAATAAATTTATCTTCATTTTGGAAATTTATCTGAGTTCTGGAATAAATTTATCTGAGTTCTGGACAAATTTAACTGAATTCTGAACAAATTTATCTGAGTTTTTTGCAAATTTATCTGAGTTCTGAAATCAATTTCTTTACGTTCTGGACAAATCTATCTGAGTTTTGGCTAATTTATCTGAGTTATGGGACAAATTTATCTGAGTTTGGACAAATTTATCCGAGTTTGTAGCAAATGTATTTGCGTTTTTCTAAATTTATTTACACTTTTTTGAAATTTATTTGGATCTTTTAAAATTGATTTTCATCTTTTGAAAATTATTTTCGTCTTTTTAAATGGATTTTCATCTTTTGAAAATTTTTAGATTTTTTGAAATTTATTTGCGTCTTTTTAAATTTCTCTATGTTCTTTTGATATTATAGCATTTTTTGAAATTTATTTGCGTTATTTCAAATTTATTTGTATGTTTTGAAATTAGTTTTTGTTTTTTTAGAGTTTAATTTTGTTTTTTTAATTTTATTTACATCTTTTGAAATTTATTTTCGTCTTTTGAAATTTATTTATATTTTTTTAAATTTATTTTCGTCTTTTGAAATTTATTTATATTTTTTGAAATTTATTTTCGTCTTTTGAAATTTATTTGGATCTTTTGAAATTTATTTGCGTGTTTGAAATTTATTTCATTTTTAGAAATTTATTTGAAATTTGTTTCCTGTTTTTTTAACTTTATTTAGAAATCTCATTAGTGGAATTTTATTAATCGCGACTAATTTAATGGTAGTTGACCATTATTAATGGCTTATCCCACTAATCATGGAATATGATTTGAAGAAAGGGTAAATTAGACACTTTAGGTTTTCAAATTTGGTAAAAGGACATTTTACACTATAAAAAAAGATTGTGGACCTAAGGCAATAAAGTGAAATGTTCAAGGACCTCTCGCCGAATCCCCCAAAATTTTAATATATAACCTATATGGATATGTCATATATGCATCGGGTGTGCGCACACCAGATGTGTGAAGCTAAATCTTTTAATATTTCATTTTTTCCCTTGCTAGATTTTTAATTCTATTTTTAGCTCTTTTTGTTATGAGCTATTAGCTAGATTAACTTTAATCCAAGGGGTGTAAATCTTGCATACTTTAGAAAGCCTTAATATGGAAAAGAAAGGTTCCATTGTAGAACTTGGGAGAGAAAACAAGAGAGAATTGTTTTTTCAAGAAGATCAAAAAAGGGAAGAAGAGAAACTAAGCTTTTGTTTTGTAAGTGAGTTCTTTAGAGCTTCACTTGGTTGGCTTGTTATCTCCATTAAAAAGTAAAGAAAGCTTTGTGTTGGGCTTTCGTGGATGTATGCCACTTAATAATTGTGGCAGAACCATGTATATGTTGCGTCCCCTTAACTTTTATGATATTTCTTTAACTCTATTTTCACGGTGATTCGATGTGTATTGCCTTTGGTTGTATTCATGTAAGCATTTGGTTGGCGTGGTTTAATTAGAAAATCACATTGCACACCAAGTGTTAGTACAAATTCCAAAATAATAGGCTCCTTTGGTTAGAATTTGTTTTGTCATTTTATTTTATCTCGACCCAACTCCTCATACTGATTACACTTCTTCAGATCTATCCTTATTATTTATATCTATATTATCTTTAACCTACCTCTTTTCTTGAGGGGCTACATAGAGAAACCTTTTCTCATTGACTCCCTTGTTGGCCTATGTTAGAGATGAATCTAAATTCAAATTTATACCACATTGAACAAAAATAAGGGTGTCTAATGGTTGGGGTGGTGATCGGATAGAATCAAATTAGGTTGAGCATGATGGATAAACATGCATATGCCCAAATCAACTCTACTCGTATGTTGAGAATGAAGGGTTGCACAATTGGTTTTCCTGGCATTTGCATGTTCTCTCTCTCCTTGTGTATTTGGCTCTATCTCCCTACGTGTGCAAGGAGGCCTGTCAAGGGGACGGGCAGGGCTTGGACTTGGGTTGTTCAATCCCGTCCCGAAAATAGGACGGGCCCTCCGGGTATTGTTCAATCCCGGCCCTAAATTGAACGGGCCTACATCAAATCCCGTCTCGTACGGGCCCGGGTTGGGACAGAGCCGGGCCTGAGCTTAGCCCAATCCTGGACGTTAGTAAAGCATTCTCTAATTATTTCTACTGTCACCAGACACCTGGTGTGAATCGAACTTTAAACCCTCATTTTTTCTGAGCTTGGGACCGGCAATGCAATGCAACAAGCAACATGGCGATGTTAAAAACATTGTTTTTTTTTTTTTTTTGCCAGTGACAGTAGAAAATCAATAGAAATGAATGAATATCTTATAGGCTATATGGATCAAGTAATGTAGGAACAGATAAAACTTTTTTTTTTTTGTTGGTGAAAGTAGGAAATCAAAAAATCAATTAGGAAATAAAAAAATCAATTGAAATGAATGAGAATGAGTATCCTATATGAGTCAAGTTAAAGTAATGTAGGATCGGTTAAAACCTAATTAGCCGTTTTTTTGTTTTTAGTGAGAGGCAATTTCAGTAATATATAAATAATTATTATTAAATGACTTTACAGTGGGCCGGGCTGGGCCTGAATGGGCTGGGTTGTTTCTGCCCAGTCCCAGTCCCATTTTGGCCGGGCTTTAAAATGTATTATCCAAGCCCAGCCCACCGGGCTCAATTTTTTTTAAAAGCCCTAAATTTTCGGGCTTGGGACAGGCCGGGCCGCGCTTTCTACCCGTTTCAATGCGTACCATTGACAGTCCTATGTGCAAGTACTCTCAAGGTTTTGAAATGTAAACTTGAGTCCAACATTAAGGTTAAAATTGAATATCAACCTGAATCTTAAAATTTACAGATAGGTCTTCATTGAGTTGAGGGGTCATTGTGCATTTAGCGGGGATGGGCCGGGTTGTGTTAGAGTATGGTCTTAACTCGAACCTGCAGGCCCATTCTCGGGTTAAAAAAATGTCAACCCAAACCCAACTAAAAAAAAGTTCCCAAACTTAATGGGTCAGGTTCCACTTAGAATGGTGGGTCAAGTGGAGAGCTAGTGCCACCCCTATAGATTTGCGTTTGAGGCATTAATTACATGGTTCTGAATCATATGTGTTTATTATTTCTGTGATGCTCAGGATTTTGTATGGTTGGTCCACTGTAGTCAATGGTCCAAATTAATGTTTCAGTGGGCCACACGTGGGGGAGGGATGAGGTGAAAAGTTGATAGTAAAAGACCCCCTCTTGTCAACGTCCTTGCTCCTTAACAAGTTGGCCAAGAAAATAAATTACCTGACAGTCTAAGGAGTAATATTTCCAAATACAAACATGTGTTCATTTGTTTTCTTTTTGACTCAAAAGAATAAATTAGAATACTATATTGGTCAATGGACCCGCGTCGACCTTTCATCTAATAAGTTGATAGGGCAAAAATTTGAACGAAATGTCATGGACACAAGGGCATATGATCTTACAGTGGTTGTTAGTACATTACTCAAATCTATCTAAAGTTTAAAAAAAAGTAAACCACTTTTTATAAACAGGGTTCAAAATGTCGACCCAAATCCAACTTAAAAGTTAAAAAGGTCAACCGAGAAGCTTGTAATTAACCGATGTTCTTTGGATTGAATATGTTACATGGTGCAATCTTCTTTGGATTGATTCAAGTTGGTGGATTGAATAAAACAATGTCCTAAAGCCCAACCCACTTACTTTTATGGTCAGATGTAGGGGCTAAACCTGAGGGTGCATGGCCACCTGCCTCTCCAAAGTTGTAGAAGTCCCTAGTGGTCCGTTTATTTGCACATAATACATAGTAATTCAATTCATAAGAAAGACCATTAAATAACCTACTTTCTTCATGGAAATTGAGTCAAGGAAAATGGGAAATGAATACATGACCATCGCTTTAGTAATTCCAATTCTAAGAAAGTCGAGGTCCTATCTAGCTCCTAATATCATATCTACCCCTCACCTCATATATCACTCCCACCTGAATAGTATTCACTGGAACTCATTTGACCATAAATTCCTATATACTCCGAGGCAAACAAACACGCCCATGTGTTTTAGAAAACTTCAAGCATTTTTACGGATGTCCTCCGATGAATTTCTTTTTCACACAACGATCCTATTAGAAAACTTTCACCATATGAAGTGATAACGTAAAAATAATCTCCAAAGTTAAAATGGTCAACCTAAATCTTACATTATTGAATTGGGTCGACAGCTGGAACAGGAATTTAGCACCCCAAACTCAAGCATGAAACCTATAAATGTTTTGCAACATGGAGCAGCCACTAGCTGTTGTTTGTGACATAAATGAATTTGTCTGTTTTAAGCTTTGAATATGTCTCTCCTCTGTTAAACTCATGTTTCTCTTTTTTTTTTGTTTGTTCTCCTAGTGTTGCCTGATTGTCACATTTCGGTTCCGAATCACCCTGGCCTAGGGTAATCCCCGAGGTGAGACACACGTACTCCGTGATGTTGTACCTGTCTCGAGCCAAATACAACACAAAAATGAGAGAAAAACAACTTCTTCACACGTGAGTCGAGCTCACTAGAATATATACATAACATTTGATTGATAGCGAAAGCTATAATTCATATACCTGAAGGTATCATTCCCCATTCAGTCCAATTAAACATTCAAGTTCAATACAAAAGAATTATATAAGAATTATATAAGTATGTGCATTAATTACAAAAGAGGGTGTATAAAAGAACCCTATACTACACTACCAAAAATATAATCAAAAGAATAACTACTCACTAAGTGTGACCCACGCAAAAAGGGGCTAGCCACACACTATCTACAACATTTTCAAAATGTACATCCACGCGCTTCGAGGGAAGAAGAATCTATGCTGGCTCAAGCTCTGGCCACTCCTCTAATCCTCGAGGAACCTCTTGGGTAACCTCCTCTCCTTCCTTGGCATTTTCAAGACCGGGAGCTGCACTTGCGACTGTGACACCAAGAGTAGTATCTCATTACGAAGATCTAACAAGTATAGTCAATAATGAGGACATACATAATGTTCCAAATTGAATTAGAAGACAAATAAATTAATAAATGCCAATGTTAGGAAATAACTAGGCAAATTGTGCAAAAATTGAATAATTTATGCTTGTGAGTCAAAATAGAATGAAACACACTAATTGGCTACTACATTGAGCTCATCCTCTCAAAAGAGAGCGAATCTAGTTGGGATGTCACCAGCAACCCGACCAAAGGCTAGCTGGCTACCCGGGTCTGGAGTTTCGGTGCTCCAGATGACTTACTATTGTAGTCTCAAAAAACTAAACCAAGTTCAACCCCGTCGGGTATCACAGGATTGAAGCTAAGTAGTGCCAACTCGATCGAATCAAATAATAATCAAATTTGAGTAAGTCTGTATTCTCTTGTTCATAATCAAATCGAATAGTAATCACATATACTCAAATACTTACTCAGTCCACATTACCAACGAATACCAAATCAAATATACGATAATTAAGTCACGAATGAGATTTAGAAAATCGAACCACATTGAATACTAATAATGCAACCAATATACTAATTAGGATTTGATATCAATAAAGAAATTGGACTTCGATGTAAAATGCAATAATTTAAAGGAATCACGATATTCTTACTAGCCTGCCCTAAACTATTAAGTTAGTCTGTCATCGTCCAATATAAGGTAGGTTCGGGGAATTCAATGTACTACTATCTCGTTTGGGCGTTACTTATTAATAGGAAAAGCGTTGAATTTCCTGAATTAACCCTCATGGCATAGTGCTAGACCAGCGATTACCCAGTGGACCAATTAGTGAGGGTAGTGGTTCCATCATAAGGTCATAAGGGCCTTAAGGATTCTAAATTCCTATGGAAACAAGGTATGCACCATAATTACCTATTAGAGATTATTAGGGTGGGTTATGATAGATTAAGGGTGATAATTCACCCTAAATTTGGGTCACAAGAAGTCCAGTCTACAGCTTCACGTTCGCTCGAGCGGACCCCATCCAAAAGCGCGCGACCCTCTTGGTTCTCTTGAGCGGTGCTTTTAGAAAGGTGTTCGCTCGAATGGACCCTATCCAAAGAGGTGGACGATCGGGCGACCTTTTTAGCTTACTCGAACGAATGATCAGAAGGGAGGTTCGCTCGAGCGAATGCTCCAGTTCGTTGGAGCGAATGTTCCAGAATTCCTGAATTCGGAATCCTCATTGTTCCTTCTTTATTCAATTTTTTTCACCTTCTTCCCACCATATAACCTGCACAAATGGAGCCTCCTTGCTCCCATTCACAACATATGACTCCCCCATCCTATTTCATCAATTAAAATCATAAAATAAATCCAACCCATTCATTCAATAAGAGATAGAATCAAAGAGAAAGAGTTTCATTTAAATCAAATGGAAATTAAAAAAGATGTAAATCCAAATTAAACTTACACTTGCCTCAAAATAGAGCTTTCCAACTCTCTCTACACACTTGGCTCAAAAGAACCCAAAATCCCCCAAATCATAAACCCTAATCACAAATAAACATGGAAAAAAATAGAATGAATATGCATGTGTGTACAATTATGAGTCCCTTGACTCTATTTCAACTCAAAAGTCTAACCAAATAAGAGTTTGATGCCTACCTTTAGCAAGGGTGTAACGCCTCAATTCCGGATACCGAGAAAGTCGTCGGAATACCCGAAGTTGGCGCGCTACTTCCCGAAAAATTCGAGAACTTCCAAGATCGTAAGTCCGCAGTGAGGTCCAATTTAAAACCTTTGAACAATATACTATCAATGGTTAAATTGCGAAAGCATGAGAAGTAAAGTGGAAGCAATATGTATCAATATATATATCAAACGTGAGTAGAATTGTAGTCTAGTTTTAAAAGTATCAATTGTTAAGGACAAAAGTTAATTACATAATTGATAACTACCCGGCTCACTACAAAATTCGCTCAAAGGCCCAAAAACAAAGTAAGACTCTCAAAGCCCTGGCCCTGGCCCTGGCTCTCCACCCACCGGCTCGACATCTGGGTTGGCCGGGCCCCAAACGTAATCTCCGACGATAGGCGCCTCTACGAGCGCAAGCGCGTCCTTCGCGTACTCTGGGTCAAAGCCTAAGCACCAAAGATGGGTCAAATCTAAAGATCTGGCAAGTCACATTATACAAGTAACATAGGACATATATATCAAAGGAGTAGAGACAGGTATATAAATTAAGGAATAACAAGGTAAATGAACTAGGCAGTTGAGCAAGATAACATATAGAATCAGGCAAAAATACAACATCTAGGCTAATACAAAATGGCACATTCACACGAGCTGAAATACCGCGGGATATTATGCCGCGGCCCTCCCATACTGAACACAGTTGAGACGGGGAATCTCACCAGTGCTGGGGATTACTAACCCCGCAAATCACTCATCAGTCTCATCACACTCATCACTCAGGGAGACTGGATTCAGTATCACACCGTCCGTCTACAAACATAGCTCATTATGATAGCTCCTCAACACTAATAATAGCTCCTACCAGGGATGATCAGTCCACAGGCTGAGCTTAAATAAACCGAGTGAATGTCTATGCCGACTCAAGGAAACTCTAAAGGGTCTGTGTCTGTCTAGGCTTTGCCTTGCGTGAACAAGGTCCTAACCATGTCTCTAAGAGGTTATGGATTTCAATCCAAGTCTAAGCCCACTCGTTGGATCCATACCAAGGCCCATCGAACACATGACCTGGTCTAAAACAGTCCAAACAAGGCAACATATCAATTTCTACTGATAATCATCTCATTCTCATCCATCATGAGGTATAATCCCAATATAAATCACCTCTTCAATCTAGGGGTACACATATCCATACTTAGGCCCAAAAAGGGCCAGCCTAACCACAGACACGGGTCAGTGTTCCTCCATTCACACCATCGGGTCACCTCTAGATATCCTAGGTTCAAGTCATCCATTTCCATTTAATTAACAGTTAAAAGCTACACTAAGGATATAAGAGTGGCAGTAACAAGAAAGGTGAAGCATGAACTTCAAATAAGAAAATCAACAGGGAAAATAACAACAGTCCAATCCTAGGTAATGGACCACATTCAGGTTCAGGTCCATCTCAGGTAATTTGATCCCTAAATGGAGTCTCAGATGCCAAAGGATACTGTGTTTGGTAATCCTGAGGTTACGGGCATCATTGATAACGTTTAAGGCTCGAATCATCTTAGATTAAACAACCAAAACCCTACTTGGTGGTCCCCACGAGTCAAGGTTGAGCCACATCGTTGACTCGGGCTTGACACATCAATGAATGTCCATTTGGATGGTCAATGGGCCCCACAAATGATCACAACTTCAAATGACTGAAAACTGAAAAATCACAAATTCCCAGTGTGCTCGGTAGACCTGGCACAGGCACGGTCGACTGAGTACATTGGGGGTTGACCCCCAGGTCGACCCAGTGTGCAGTGTGCTCGGTCGACCTCCTGGCCTGGTCGGTCAACCGAGTGCACTGAGAAACCTGAGTCAGGCACCTGGTAGGCATGTTCTAATCTTAGGAATTTCATGTGTGCTCGGTCGACCTCCTGGCCTGGGCGGTCGACCGAGTGCACTAAAATCCTAAAATTTGATGTCCTAGCTCTCAATCATTTCTACTGCGAGTCCTGTGTGCTCGGTCGACTTGGAGCATGGCTCGGTCGACCTGGCACACAAGATTTCTGGATCTGAAGAAAAATGCAACTCCCAGCTATTTCCTGTAAAAACAGTGTGCTCGGTCGACCTGGCACAGGGCTTGGTCGACCTGGCACACTGAACTTTCAGTCTTCAGGAAAGAATAACTGAGACTGGGTTTTCTCCCAGTTTTAGTGTGCTCGGTCGACCTGGGCATGGCTCGGTCGACCGAGTACACTGAACTTTCAATTTCTGCAGAAAATAACTGGGACTGTTTTTCCTAGATTTTTAGTGTGCCCGGTCGACCGGATTGCAGGTCGGTCGACCGGGCACACGCAGTTCTGCAGAAATCCAGATTTCTGGGTTTCTTCTCCCTCAACCCATTTTTCTATTTACACATCTCCAATCTCGCCCAAACTCCACCAAATCAACAGAAAACACGAAAATACTACAATGCACCTCCATCCAATACAAAAAGGACCATTGATCTTCCAAATAGGTAAAAACCCATCCATCAATGCCAACAATCCATGAAAACTCAGCTCAAGGTAAATCTAGCACATGTTATTGACTGAATTGAAAATTACAGAATCAAGAAGATAGAAAATTATATCCTAAGTTAAATAAGTATATTGAACTTGCCTTTGTTTGGAATAGAAGGTTGTAGAGAGAGAGAGGGAAATGGAGAACCAATCTAATGAAGAAGATGAAGTAGCAGCTCCTAGTGTCTTTCCAGCATAAGAACAGTCTAACACTCAGGTCTATAGGGGAGAAATGAGAGAGAGAGGAAGGAGAAGAAATGAGAGAATGAATAGTTGTTAGGTTACATTGGGAAATGGGCTGGATTTATAGGGTTTGGGGGTTTGGCTAAGGGCTGAAATGCCCTTTGAGGTTGTATGGGATTAGGGTTAGGGTAGAGGGCGCTTTTAGGTCATTAGGTGGGAAGGTTCTAGAAAAGTGGTTTTTGCGGATGCCCCCCTATAGAACACACTAATTCCTAGAAAGGGCCTCCACTCACTACTAACCCTAAAAATTGCAAAAGACTCCTTACTAACTCAACTAAGCTAATCTAACTAAAACTTAGGAAATATATTACCCTTACTAACCCACTAATTAATATAATTACTAATATATACTATTAAATAGGATTCAAATCAAATTGAGGGCCCACAAGGGGTGGGGCCTCACAAAGGGTTTCAAATTTGGAGAAGGTAGGAGACGGTGGAAGTGGTTCTTGATAACAAAGAAGTAGCAGAGGATGAAGGATATGAAGAGAGTCCACTCCTAGCTCCCAAGGTACATGCACTAAACCTCTTGGTGATTGAGGAAGAGAGAAAGAGAAGGAAGGAGAAAAGGAGAAGAGAAATGAAAAGGAAATGAAAAGAGAATGAAAGGGAATGGGGACAGTTGTATAAAAAGGGAGAAGAACGCCCCCTTTTGCAAGAAAGCCCACTAAACTAGTATATTTCCATTTTGAGTCTAATGGGGATCCAAATACTCAAGGGTAGCTCAAATGAAGTGGAGTCTAGTACGAGAATCGATGTACTCATCAAAACACACGCGATGATGCCAAGATGACGTACAAATGATGCAAAATGCGAAAATCAATAATTACAAAAAAGCCCTTGATTATACTCAATTGAGTCCAATCGGTTCTAACTCACCTATCCAAGGTTCAAGGCTCAACTAACTCACCCCATAGAGGCTAATTAACACTAATTACCATAATTAACAACTAAACCTAATTAGTTTAGCTAAATCACCATTAATTAGCACTAATCAAGGTTAAATTGGGTTGGAGTGTAACACTAATGGGGTATTTATGTTGTTCTTCCCTCTCCTTTCCTGCCTCTTTTGCCCTTCTACTTTCCAACTGCCGGTTTGGAAGCTTAGAGAAAAGCTTCCACCGGCCACCCTTGTTGCAGCTTTTCGAAATAGAAATATGCATCTCCCACAAAACCATGAGGAGCTCTATGAGATTGACAGAGTCAAGGAAATATCTGAGGAATTAGAATTCCTACCTCACAAAGACAGACTCGGGTTTGACTCATTTCTTCCCTATTCGCCGAAATATGTGGAAAGATCACACTAAATTGAAATTCTGATGGTAAGTCCAATGCACAAGAATTATGGTGCTAGATGCACTAGTTTACAAGTAATCAGTGGAAAGATGCTAGTTAGGTCCCACATTGAATGAACAAACAAATGACTGGTCGAGACCGGATGGTTGTGAGACTGGCCCATACTAAAATCTGGTGTGATCTACTAAAATTATAGCATAATTTTTCAACTAAATATCAGCCACTATGATCTCAAACATTTGTGCATCTGTGGTCTTTTCTAACTTCAAAGCAAACCAATAAATCAATTTTATTGCACTAAGACTTTCACACCAATTTATATAGTAAATGAGAGAAACAGAGGCAATTTAATCCAATCAAGAAATCTATTCAAGCTCAAAATCGAATACTATATCTTAACTGATTCATATTATACCCAACATTTTAAACCATTTTACTCAGGTTCCTAGACGAAGCGGCAATTCAAACTTCAGACTCACCAAACACATGGAGACTCTGCAGGGTCACACAAGTAGAGAATGCAAAGATGTTTTTAAGCATTTTCCTTGTCTTTTGCTGCACCATCTTAATGAGTGCAGGCCAGGCACAAATGACTTCTTTCTCAATCCACCAAGGCCTGACCATGGACGCCCGCATCATCGGCAACTTCAAAGTCCCACCTGGATCACTTCCCCTCATCCCTGTTATCAGCTTGATCTTCATCATTCCCATGAATGAGCGCCTCTTTATTCCCTTCGCTCGCTCGAAAGATAACTGGAGTCCCCACAGGCATTATCTACTTGCAGCGCATTGGTGGTGGCCTCTTCCTCGCCACGGTGGCCATGGCTGCCGCTGGGTTTGTGGAGGTAAGGCGAAAGGAACTAGCAAAAAGCCTTGGGATGCTTGATGCAGTGCCTGGGGTCCAATTGCGATTGATGAACATCCTATGGCTAGCCTTCCAACAGGCGTTATACAGTGTCAGCGAGATGTTTAACAATACAGGGCTGCAAGAATTCTTCTATGCAGAGGCGCCTAAGGCGTTGAGAATGGTCTTTACTACATTTGTTCAGTTGTCCATGGGAATTGGCTTCTTCCTCATCACGGTGGTGGTGACACTAGTGAACTAGGTGACTAAGGATATAGAAGGCGTAGGCTGGTTGGAGGGAAACAATCTAAACAAGAGCCATTTGGAACGATTCTACTGGTTCGTTTCGCTACTTGGTGCCACCAACTTCCTCATTTTCCTGTTCTTCACTCTGCGCTACAAGTATGTGTCTGCTTCCTATGTTAACCAAGGAGGAACGAAATTTGAATTAAGACTGTGTTCTCTTTTCTATTTCAGTCTTTCTTACCACATTTTAAGTGAGATGTCATGTGGAGGAGGAGAAATTGTCTGTTCTTCTAGTCATAAATAACATATTAGATCCCTTTCTTTTTCCCAATGTACTTCATCTTCTACCATTTTTTGTTTCGCCCAAATAACATTCTTACATAAAAACATACATACATACATACATGCATAGTCTCGAGCCTCTGGGCAAAACCAGATAGGTTTAAATGGATTGGCATGGGCCAAATCAATGAGGGTGGACACTGAAGAGGAACCAATTGAGCCTGTCCATTAACAACAACCCTATTTTCCGCCAAACACCTATGCAGAGTCTGAGCCTTTGGGCAAAATTTGGTGAGCCCAACTTTAAATCATTAAATGCTAGGTGGCTCAAATTAATATAGTTCTCTGGAAAATGCCAGTATCATTCTAAAATTTGGAGTATTTCTAATCCGTGTTTTGGAGTTTGAATTGATCATGAGATTCAGTTTTGATTTATCCATTGCATTTATTCGACATAGGATTCAAGAAAAATATAGGAAGACATGCATATGCATAAAAATAACAATAAAATATATTAGAAAGTCTCTGTATCAAGCCATAACATAATAGTAGTACTTTCTCTACTCTAACAAAAACCTTCTTTAAATTATTATCACCATCTTCCAAAAGACGGACAAAATAGATGGTTTATTGATTGCCTTGACTCTCTATTCTTTCTTGAATTTCCCGCGGTGTTAGTAAAGGCAGCGGAAATAACTTTCAATATTCCCCCTTGGGTGGAGCCCACTCCTCAATACTCCTCCTCAGGTGGAACCTGGCCGGTGCAATTTTGATGACACGCATTTGTTTTTTCGCCGAGTCGTTCTTCTTGGGATTCGAACTTACGACCGGTTGGCTCTGATACCATCTTGAATTTCTTTAACTAGCCATTGCTACTAAAACCTTGAGGTGTTAGTAGAGGCAGGGGAAATACTTTTTCAATATTCCCATTGGGTGGAGCCCACTCCTCAATACCCTTTACTGATCTTCTTCACAAACAACAACAACATCACCAGAGAAATCTCAAGTAATTCTTTATACAGTGGGGTTGAATTATTCATTCCAGTAATTTAGCATATATACTCTCGCTCCTCTTTCTCGATTTCCTTTTGCGCCAATTTCTTAAAGTCTTCCCATTCGGGAACCTCCTCCTCACCAAGAAAATCAGGTCCTTGATGATATGAATCTTTGCCATTACTTGGACTTGGAATATTCCTGCAATGTAATCATAGAAAAGGGAAAGCAAGAATTAGCATACTTGCTTGGTTCAATATTGACTGAATTCATCAAAATTTAGAGCAAATACTTCCTTGATCCATCCAAATTAAAGATTCTACAAAGTTGTATAGAAATCAAATCCTTCGTGAGTTGTAATTTCCAACTAATTAGTTAACCTCATCTAGGATTAAGTTATATTCTTTGAGATGAGATACAAGAATCACATATCTATATAGAGATGTAAATGGGTACCCGATTCTCCGATTATCTGGAGGTTCCGACCATTTAAAAACCGGGTCCAGGTCCTTATTTAGGCTCTGATAAGTCAATGGGTCCATATCCGGTTTCACCTTGGTTCGGACCCGTGGACCCTAGACCCGACATATTATTTCAATTTTCGAAAATCTCTCTTAAAAATCATATTTTTTTTAATATCATTCTCTACCTAGACTAGGACCTGGATCCGGATCCATCCCATATATGGTTCTGGTTTTGGTTCCAGTTCGGGAGCCAAGAAACCGGTTTCGGGTCCGGGTCCGGATTTGGTTCCACCTCCTCCTTAACGGTTTCGGTTCCGGGTCTACCTGGAACCGACCCGTTTGGAATCCTATATCTATAAGCTAATAATGTAAAGTTCAATGATTCTATATCCATCAAGACAGACAAAAGATTAACATATATGTAGTTGATGATCGATGCTTACCGAATTGCAGCTATGAAAAACAAAGCAACAATGACAAAGGCGAAAATATATCTCCAATAAGTCTATATGGACATACTCACTGGCCCGATTTTCGGCCAGATCCCACGTGGAGGTCCATGTGGCGCTGACCTCAACAGGGAAGACTTTTCCACCTTTTCATTTGGGCACCAGAATGAAAACACAAAAGAGGGGAAATCGTTGGGAGAGGGAGAAACAGAGTAAACTTGCAGACCTCTTGTTTTCTCCCTTCCACAAACGATCCTCCCTCCTCATCGCGCGCCTGGATCTCATCTCCCTCCCTCTTTCGAGCACGGCAGTCTCTCTCTCTCTCTCTCTCTCTCTCTCGCTCTTTCTAGCTCTCTCTCTCTCTCTCTGCGACAGTCCCGCGCCTGGATCTCATCTCCTTCCCTCTCTCGAGAACGGCAGTCTCTCTTTAGCTCTTGGACACATAAAGAACAAGCAAAACAGATAGTGTTCCATGTGATACATGATCAACAAAAGCATACCTCTCCAGGAACATGGCAACAATCTACAATTTCATCAAGCGTCAATGGTTCCACCGGCTCTTTGTAGCTGTAAACAAGAAAACATGGAGGGGGGTATTTTCAGTGTACACATCTAAATACAGATGCGTTTCTACTGAATGCAGATGCACGCTTTTTAAAGCTTGTGTCAGTTGAAATGTGCTTGAGAGAGACTGCACAAGAAATCGCTGTTGTTGTTGCCGTTGCCTCAGCATGATTTTTTTTATTCCAGCACCAAGATAGAGTGAGTGGGACGGTTATGGTTGGTTTTCCGCCTCGAGATTCACGGAGAGAGAGAGAGAGCGCTGACGCAGCATGACACGTGTGACAATTCTGCTGAAAGCCAACCAGATCCCAGCAAGGCCAGGGGACGGACCTGAAAGGAGTGAAATCAGGCCCGATTCTAGTCTAGCGCAGGGTCAAACCCAGATTTAGGTCGGGTCAGCCTGATCCGTGCAGCAGAAGCCCATAGCGCTGAAAAGTGTTGGTACAGGCTGATATATTGCCTGCGTCAGCAAGCCCGGTCAATGATCAAACTGTAACTTTGACCGTCCATAACTTTTTCATCCGGATTCGGATCAATGACCTGTTTGGTTCTACGGATTTGTGGTGACGGGTATGATCCATTAGCATTGACAGATATGAAGTTCAACTGTCAGAAATTTTTTGGACCAGATGCAGTCATCTTTGATGCTTGGAATTTGTCGCGTGATATTTGTGTCATCTGAGCTCCGATGGATGATTCATTTGCACCTGCAGACTCCTGGCAATGAGATCTATATAGAACCAATGAGAGATTGACGATTCAATGGTTAGAAAAGTTTTTTAGTCCGCGATCACGGTCGGTGGTAACTTGACTTTTCTTTTATTTATGTATTGGATATGTCTTATATAGCCTTGTATGACCTCGCCTATAGTGATATCTTCGATGAGAAGAACCCACTTGTGTGGAGATATTGGATGGGGTGGCCTATATAGGAATTGTGTGTTTATACAACTTGTATTTTCTTTTGATGAACCATTGATGACCACTAAAATATCATCTAATAGTAATTTAGGCATTACCTTGGTGCAATGGTGTTGGGGGGGGGGGGGGGGGGTTATAATAATTAATTCGCTAATTATTTAATCTGCAAATAAGGGGTCAATGATTTGATCGAAAGTATGAGAGCACAATCCAACGACACAAAGAGACATGATATTTGGTTAGTGGTTTAAAATTTGATAAAACCACTAAATCTCGGATGAAAATAATCTATGATGTATGTATGTATGTACTATTTTATTGCCTGAAGAAAAAGTGGGTTTCGAGGGGGTGTCTAAAAGGCTTTAGCGACCGCTAATGAGGCCTTTTGCGACAGCCAAAAGCGGCCGCCCGCTTTTTCCTCCTCCAAAAAGTTAATTTCTAGTAATGTGGGTTCATCTCGTTGAAAGATATCACTATAGGCGAGGTCATACAAGGAAAATCTATATAAGACAAATCCAACACATTAGAAAAAAAAGGAAAAGTCAAGATACCACTAATCGTGATCGCTGACCAAGAACTTTTCTAATCGTTGGATAGCCATTCTCCCGTTGCTTCTGTATAGATCTTATTACCAGGAGTCATTAGATTCCAAATCTGTCAATGATACTTGGTAGTGCTCGTCACCACAATTCCGCAGAACCAAATTACTCATCGATTGGCGTCCGGATGAGTGAGTTATGGCCGGTCAAAGTTCGTAGATGACGTCATCGGTGCACAGCGCCTGCCTGGGTTGATTCTGATTCGGTCGACCCGGCCCGACCTGACTCCCTGTATTACGCAGGAAATACATAGGAAAACAAAAGTCTCCCTCCCTTGGCGCGACTCTCGATGCGAATTTTTTTTTTTTTTTTGCAGCGACAGAACTTGCTATCCCTTCACATCAGTAGTGAAAAAAAATTTAGACGCCTTTATTGCATGATTCCCTAGATGAGGACATCTAAAAAAGAATACATTTCAACTGAAAGTTTTAAAAAACGGCATCAGCATTAACCAAAAATGCATCTCTATTTAGATGTACCCATTTTCAGTGTTGAATTTTAAATCAATCACTACTTCACCTAGTTTGATGGTCCTGAAGGGCATTTGATTATGATGTGAGTTGAGTAGATATAACCCTTCAGATCAAATAAACTGCAATGATATTTGAAACCATACATTTCACACAATAGCTTTCTGAGGCCTGAGCAGCCCACCATCCAGTAGGTTCACAATAGATTATGGGTTATATCCGAAATTGTACCAGTCAGCCAAGCTAACCACCAGAATCATAGCTTATAAATGGATGTCCGAAAAGGGGTGTGTCCCATAGCACACAGCAAAATCACTGCCTGGACAGAATCGTTTAACTGATCACTGCATTTCCGTCTCTCTTGGCCTCATTACCAGATGATAATCCAGATCACTAAGCCGCTGTGCAGTGCGTGCCACATGTAAAGTTTGATAGCTAGACACTATCGTGGTTCAGTACAGCAGAATCATAGCCTATCAGCGAGTACCCATTTGGTCCTAACAACGTGACCTCTACCCATTTGGGATGCAAGCAAAGGTTATAGGGGTTCTTTTCATGGCCAGAGGATAGGACATAAAGTTTGTCTTTCCTTTTTGTCACATCCCGGTCCCGAATCACCCTGGCCTAGGGTAATCTCCGAGGTGTGACACACGTACTCCCGCGTGTTGTTCCTGTCTCGAGCCAGAAACAACACATGAAGGAGAGGAAACAACCTTTCATACATGTGAGTGAGAACTCACTAGGACCCATAAATGGCAATTATTCATATCGGCATCCATTTCCCATTCAGTCCATTTAACATTCAAGTTGAAAACACAAATGGATTTTATGAATATAAACAATATTCTACAAAAGAGAGTATGAACAGAGCTTTACACAACATTATCAAAATGTATAACCAAAAGTATAACTAATCTAAGTGTGACCCACGCAAAATGGGGCTAGCCACACAACTAGTTGACTCCCAAAAGTTTCATCTGTGCACTCCGATGAAGGAAATTCTATGTTGACCCTATCTCGGGCCATTCCTCTAATCCTGAAGGTACCTCGTTGGTAACCTCCACTCCCTCCTTGGCCTCCTCAGAACCGGAGGCTGGATCTGTGTCTGTGACACCAAGAGTAGTACCATTAATATGACAATTAAGCAAGTATAGGCATTAATAAGAAATTTCATAATGTATCAATTTGAATTTTGAGATGAATCAATTATTAGATGCCAATAGAATGTATAGACTAGGCAAGTTGTGCAAAATGAATACTTTATTCAATTTGAATCAACAACAATGAAAACATACAATTGGCTACTACTTTAAGCTCATCCTCTCAATCAGAGAGCAAATCTAGTTGGGATGTCACCAGCGGCCCAGCCAAAGGCTCACTGGCTACCCGGTTTGGAGTTCCGGTCCTCCAGATGACTTACTGCAGTAGTGTCACATAACTAAACCAAGTGTAACCCCGTCGAGTATCACAAGGTCGAAGCTAGGTAGTGCCGACTCGATCGAATCAAATATAACTCGAATTAAGATTGGATTTGAGTAGGCTTATATTCTTTTATTCATAACCGAATGGAATCTCATTCTCATTCACGTATCATTCTACTCACTCAATCCGTCTCTTTCTCAACGAATACCGAATTGTATACATGATGAAATTACAATTTTAATATAAACAAGTGGACTTCAAGGAATCATGTAATACATCAAGTGCATAAATAAGATTTGATGTTTTGGGAAGAAATTGTACTCCAATATGAAATGCACCTATTTTAGAGTAATCAAGGTGGCTAATTAATTACACAATTAAACGTATACTATTGAATTAAGTCCTTCACCATCCAATACAAGGTAAATTCAGAAAGTCAACGTATTACTACATCATTCGGTGTCACTAGTTAAGAAAATTACGTTAATTTTCCAAATTAACTTTCATGGCATAATGTTGGACTAATAATTATTCGCTGGCCCAATTATTAAGGTTAATGGTTCCATTTTATGGTCCGAGGACAAAAGATTTTCTAAATTCCTAAGGAATAGGGTAAGCACCTTAATTATCCATTTGGAACATTTAAGGTGGGTTAAGATAAACTAAGGGTGATAATTCACCCTAAAAGTTGGGTAAAAAAGGGCCCAGTTACAGAGATTAGGTTCGCTCGAGCGGACCCCTTCCAGAGAGTTGAAGGTTCGAGTGCCTTATTTGTTCGCTTGAATGGTATCGTCGCTCGAGCGAAGTGTCCAGTTCGCTCGAGCGAACTGTCCAGAATTCCTGACTCCGAAATTCTCCTCTATTCCATTCCTCATTCCCTTACATTACTCCTTCCACTACTAAACCTGCACAAGAGAATGGAGCCTTCATGCTTCCATTCACCACATAATCCATTATCATTCAATTTAAACAAAAGACTCAAATCCATTTGAAATAAGAATAAAATCATGAAAGAAGGATTTTTCTTGGAATCAATGAATCATAACAGTATGAACTTCCAAATTAGTGTTTATACTTGCCTCAAATAGAGCTTTACTAACTCTTCCACACACTCTTGGTTCACAAGGGACCAAAACCCCCAAGTAATCCAAACCCTAATCACAAAATACATGGAAATTGGATGAATATGCATACTTGACCCAACTATGAATCTTATGACTCATTTCCAACTCAAAAACCTACATACAAGGGCTTAATACCTACCTCTTAGTAAGGACTCCGAATTTGCAAGGAAGGGAAATTGATGGAGAGAACTTCTAGCTCACAAGAAAGGAAGAAAGATGATAGTGAAGATGAAGTGCCCTCCTAGTTCTCAAAGCACATGCATTGCTTCTTGATGATTGGTAAAGAGAGAAGAAGAATGGAGGAAATAGTAGAGAGGAAGAAGAGTAGAGAAAGAGGTAATGAAGGAAAAGAAAGGTTAAGGCTTATAATGTGCTCATTTTGCAAGAAAGCCCACCAAGAGTAGTGTATTTCTAATTTGAGTCAAATGAGGGTCCAATCCCTTATTAATTGGTCAAAAGAGGTAAAGGCAAGTATTAAAATTGACGTACTCGTCAAAATACATGCGATGGTGTCAATATGATGTGTAAACCATGAAAATGCAAAAACTCCTATTTACGAGAAAGTCCCTGACTTAGCTCAATTGAGTCAACTCGATTTCACTTCGCTTATTCACGGTTCAAGACTCGACTAACTCAGTCTATAAAGGTTAATTCGACATTAAGTACCATAATTAATAACTAAACATACTTAATTTAACTAAATTATACTTAATTAGTATTAATCAAAGTTGAATCGGTCGGGGTGTAACACTTTTCCTCTCCATGAACTTGTGAGCAAGGATTCAACCCTGTTTAAGGGGTCACGCTTCTTAAGAATCTTCATGTAATAAGAATCTGGGACTGAATAAGATCAAGAAGGAAAATAAGAAGAAAGAAGAAGAGGAACCCTGCCTGCATAGAGTGCACATGTAGATGCAGGGCCTGACTTTAAGTTGCAGCTGGATTGAGGGATTTCATAATGGGGACTATAATATGGTCATAATACCAAAATTAGTTATGTCCAAAAGTCTGTCGTGCTCGAGAGAGGGAGGGAGATGAGATCCAGGCCCGCGACTGTCGCGGAGAGAGAGAGAGAGAGAGGGAGATAGAGAGAGACTGTCGTGCTCGAGAGATGGAGAAAATGAGATCCCGGCGCGCAATGAGGAGGGAAGATCGTTTGTGGAAGGGAGAAAATCAGAGGTCTGCAAGTTTACTCTGTTTCTCCCTCTCCCAACGATTTCCTCTCTTTTGTGTTTTCATCCTGGCGCCCAAAAGAAAAGGTGGAAAAGTCTTCCCTGCTGAGGTCAGCACCATATGGACCTCCACGTGAGATCTGGCCGAAAATCGGGCGGGTGAGTATGTCCATATAGACTTATTGGTACTCATGCTTTGAAATCCATGACCAAAGGAGAATTAATTGCAGCTGATCCAATCTTCACAAGTAAGACGAGTGAGTTTCAAATCCTATGTACGTAAGAAAGCATGGTCATGCATGCAATATATAGACAAGGGGTACTTTAGTTAAAAATAAATTTAACCTAGTAAATAAATTGGTGGCCTCCTACTTTAGTTAGAAAATCCTTGAAAAATAGCCAACTAAGAAGAAGAAAAAGAATATTTTTCCAAAAACAAGAATCTAAAAAAAATAATGATTAGGAAAAAATAAAATAATAAAAATGAAAAATGAAACAATTACCTAAAAAAATCACTATGTGCAAAACCAAAGATCATCATACACCTTATCAAAATCCTACAAAATCTTACAATTCAAAAAAAGAAGGAAGAAAAGATAGAATCTCAAAATCTAATGTTGAAATTCATTTATATGTTTCTTGTATAGGATTGCAAGATATATCAAACATAGAGTATAATGAAACAAAGCAACATAAATCTACAAAACATATATATATATATATATATATATATATCTATATCTAGCAAAGAAAAGTAATGAAGTCACCATCATTATAAAAAGGACCAGCTTTTCATCATGGTGAAAAAGGTCATCACACCCTTGTAATAGGTTCTAACATAGCAGATCATGTCCATTGGTTATTGCATGAAAGCTTAATAAACTATGTAAGAAAAGAAGAATGAATGAATGAAAGATTTACTAAGACAAATTGGTGGGATGCTATTATATATAGTGAAAAAATCATTGGAAAAAATAGCATCTAACAAAAATAAAAGGGAACTCCAAATGTAGATAAATCATAAAAAGTTTATATTCTACCAAACCAACTCTAAAGATAAAATAGATTTGTCAAATCTTTGGGACGATGTTTGTCTTTCCATGATAGACATGAAGACCTGGACCTAATTTGGGTATTAAACCTTTTGGGTCAATGGAATGGATTCATACCTAAGGAATTAAAATCAATTTTTTTTTTTGTTTGTTTGTTTGTGTCTAGTATAAAGTAACTGGGACTTAATGTGACTTCAATCAGCGTTTAGATCTTTAATTTGAATCGTGTATGGGTCCATGTCCAGTCACATGGACCCAATTCGGGGTACCAGTCATTAGTTTAGGTCCAGTACAATATGGACCCGAGTAGAGTACAATCCATTTCAACTCATTCACCCACTTGTGTAATTATAACGAGATTCTTTTGAACATTGTTAAAATTTGATAAAGAGTACGATTTATCGATGAGTTTGATTGGATTTTTTTTTTGCTAAATGGTAAGATTGTATTGAGGGAAAAAGGGCAGAAACCCCTAGAACAAAGAGAATAAAAAAATACATACACAGGAAAAAGCAAAAAAAATAAGCAAAACAGAAAGAGAGGAGAGCAAACCCTAACAAAAAAAAAAAAAAAAAAACCAAAACAGAGGGAGCTCTGGAGAAGAGCGCAGCCCCAAGGCAACACCACCACAGAAAAAACCTTCAGAAGCTAAAAAGCTACTGAAACTGCAATCCATCAGACAGGAAGAGGAAGAGAGGACTACTTCTCCTAGAAGCACAAAGAACTACCTGAAGGAGCTCAGGCCGATTACACCAAAAAGCAACACCAAACAAGGAGCAGCAGAGAGCCCACTAATGAAATATAGAGCAAAAGCTAATCACCCCATCCAAAGGTTTTCAAAATTGGATGAGTGGGAATAACCAAGCCGGAAGAAGAGCTGAACATACCATTACACCTGTCAAGGAAAACCATCTGAGCCGACATCAGGGTAGGCCTTTTGCAGCGGTGTTTGGCTTCATTTCAAAGGAACCAGAGAGTGTTGATGGCTTGGAAGAAGATAGCAGCTGCAGTTATTCTTCCTAGACCATCAACACCCTTAGCTAAAACTGTCCAGATAGAGGAGGGCCATGGGGGATGCTCGCTTGGCTAAGGAGCCATAACTAGAGTTGATGAGCTAAGTGGCAAGAGAAGAAGAGATGGAGGTCAGATTCACTATTACTGTGGCATGAGTAGCATCTAGAAGCCATGGAGCAACCTATTTACATTGCTCAATAATCTGTAGGAAATTCTCGGAGAAGAAGACTCCAGTTAAAGTAGGAAAGTTTTGGATTGATGACCTTGTTCCACACTAGACTAGACCAGATAACTGTTTCACCTCTGGACCTCAAGGTGTTCCAGGCAGATTTTAGGGAGAGATCCCCTGAAGTGTGGCCTTTCCAGGAAAGCTTATCAGGATCAGAGGAATCTGAGAGCTGAATAATGCTGGTATGTTGAAGGAGGAAGCCCTACACCTCCGTTGGAATAGATGCTGGGATGGACCAAGAGTAACCTTGAATGATATCAACCACCTGGTCACTCTCAGAGAAGTGGAGGAGGGGGAATCTTTGAGTAATATGGTCATGGTCGATCCAGTTGTCTAGCCAAAGCTGGATAGAGTGACCATTCCCCAGAACCCACCTACTACCAAGTTGAAGTAAATTGGCCAAGGATTTGATCTTTTTCGAGATACAGGAGCCTACCTTAGTGTTACCAGAGAACCAGATATGAGAGAGCATGAAATATCTACCTCTAAACCAAGAAGCCCAAAGGGAATCAGAAGTTGCAGCAGACCAACCCAGCTTCAACAAGCAGGCATCGTTAAACTCCTTCACCCTTCGAAGGACTAGCCCTCCTTCTACTTTGGGCACACAAACCTTTTCCCAATTCACCGTATTACTCTGCTATTTTTTTCAGGACTAGAGGACCACAGAAAGTTTCTCATTAGTCTTTCAATCTGCACATAGGTTTTACTAGGGAGGGGAAGAACAAGGGAGATGTGAAGAGGAATAGAGGAGAGCACATGCTTAACTATAGTCAACCTCCCTCCAAAGGAAAGACATTTGGCCTTTTAGAGCCGTCAAGCCTAGCCTGAATAGAGTTCAAAACCTAATTGAAATGGAAATGTCTTTAGGCTCCAAAGAAGAGAGGGACTCCAAGATAAACAGCTGGAAGAGAGGCTCTGGTGATATGGAGTAGCTCAGAAATCATCTGGGCTCTACTAGCTGAGCATTTTCCCACATAAAGGTTACTCTTCAAAAGGTTAAAGCATTGGCTGGAAGAAGCTTGATTCTTTGAGAGCAGCTCTTTGATATGTCTCAGCCCAGGCTTGAAAGCTTTGAGGAAAAGTAGGATATCATCGGCGTAGAGCAGACGATAAGGAGTGGTAGGCACATGAGAGATTGGCACTTATTTCCCAGAAGACCTTAGCTGCTCAACGTGGAGACTAAGAACCTCCTTTGCAAGAATGAACCAATAGGGAGACAAAGGGTCCCCTTGGCGCACACCACAAGAAGAGGAGAAGAAACCACTTGGGTTGTTGTTGATTTACACTGAGCCTCTACTAGTACAGATCGTCTCCTTGATCAGATTGATCCAAGTAGAAGAGAAAATAAAGAACTTGAGAGCGCTGAAGAGGAAGTTCCACTGGAGCTTGTCAAAGGCTTTGGAGATATCCAACTTCAAACACATTGATCCACCATTGATCTTTGAATTAAGCTTTTGGATAAGATCATGGGCTAAGGCCACATTATGATGGATAGACCTTCCTTTAACAAAAGCCAATTGGTTGTGGGAGATGAGAAGAGGAAGGATGGTTGACAGCCTTGAAGCTAAATCTTGGAGGAGATTTTGTAGATAAAATTAAGGAGGCTGATAGGCCTAAAATCAGAGAAGGAATCTGGCGAGGAAACCTTGGGGATAAGGGATATGAAGAAGGTGTTAGTTTCTCTTTGCAAACATTCTGATTGGAAGAAGTGGGTGACAGAGCCTCAGTGACCTCTCTGCTCACTATGTGCCAGCAACTGGTGAAAAAGACTCCAGAGAAACCATCCAGCCTCGAAGAGCTACTCTTCTTGAGGTGGAAAATTGCCTTTCTAATATCCTCCAAAGAAGGGACAGCAACAAGAAACTAGTTTTGGACCTTAGAGACAGAAGGGCCAGCCAAGAGGAAAAGATCTTCTTCCAGAATAACAGAATTAGCTTGGAAAAGCTTAGAAAAGAAAGAGGATGCCTCCTCTTTTTATATGGAGAACATCCTCCAAAAGAGTTCCGTCTACCGTGATCTTATCGATGCGGTTGCGGATACCTTTGACCTTGGCAGAGAGATGAAAATTTTTAGTGTTTCTATCCCTTTCTTGGAGCCACTTCACCTTGCGGATACCTTGGACCTTGGAGCCTCTGCTTCTAGTGAGTGGACTCTGCGTTGAGCCAATTGTGAAGGGAGGCTTTGGCTTGATTCAGATCCCTGAGTTCGAAAGCAATTTCCTTGGCCAGAACTTGGGACTCAGCCTTTGCTATATGATTCTTGAAGTGGCTAAAGACTTCTTTGCTCCAAATCTTTAGATTGAGCATAAGAAACTTTAGTTTGGAAGCCAAGATGAACCGGGGAGAGCCACTGCAGGGGGCAACCCAACTGTCCTCAATAACCTTCGAAAAAGAGTCATGAGAGAGCCACTTTTCCTCAAATTTGAAAGGCCTATTTTTGAAAGAAAGGCTTTGCCCGTGGGAGAGGATAATGGGGCTATGATCAAAGGAGATTCTGGGAAGGTGATTGACCATAGGATCCACAAAGATATCAAGCCAAGAAGAATTTGAAAAGGCTCTATCTAGCCTAGCTGCCACAAAAGCTTGACCTTGCCTGTTATTAGCCCAAGAGAGTTTTGACTAGATTAAAAAAACTACTCTTAAAAATAAAAAACCAAAGAGTTTGATTGTATTTAAATACTAAAAGAGTGATTGGATTTGGATATAAACTCTCAATTGGATTTAAACAAACAGTTTGTTTGAATTTAAACTTCTCCATTGGTTTTAAGTAAAAGTCTGGGTTAAGATCAGTTCATACTGAAATCTAAATTGGAGTTCCAATTTTGCAATCGGTTGCGAAATCAAGTTCCAATTTCAAAATCGAATCCTATCGGACTCTTCACAAAATCGATGGGGGACTTGACAAGAGTGTAGGCATAAATATCGATCCTTTATAAGTGTTATTTGATTAGTTTATTTTCTTTTTAAGTTTGGTTATCTATTCCTGATCAAATTGTAAATCTGTTTAGGAAGTTTATCTTTTGTAGAATTCTAACAAGATAAGAGTGCAAGAAGAACCCACCTCTCTACTAACCTCTTGGGTTGGTAAAAGAACTTAATTTTAGGACTGCTAAAACAATTGTTATTTGATTCGTTTGATTTTAGCTATCCTTTCTTGAAAATTTACATCTTTGCAGGAAGTTTACATGATTTAGTGGAATTCAAACAAGATCAAAATACAGTAAGAAACCATCTCACACATAAAACTTCTTGGGCTGGTTGGTTAGATTGATTTTCTACAAAGAACTTCAAAATTTAGAAACTCCTAAATCATGGTTTTGTAGATCACCTCTCATATATTAATTGCGTTCATGAACTTCTCTAAAAACGCCTGCCATTGAACGGTACATTACTAAAAAATAGCGTCCTTTATTATCACAGAGACCGAAATGATAGCTAGCATAGTTTCCATATGCAGCTTCCCAACGGTAGCCTTTCCTCTGTTATATAAACCCCAAAACCTATCACTTGTACTGCATATATCGAATCTAGTCAATTTGTTTTAGGGTTTTTGCAGACATGGGTTCTCTTGCTTTCCTCAGCTTTTTGCTAACAATCTCATTGGGTTTGATGTGGACTTGTCATGGCCACGATTTCTATGTTGGAGGATCAGAAGGTTGGGTGCAAAACCCTTCTGAAAACTACAATCACTGGGCTGGAAGGAATAGGTTTCAAGTCAATGACTCTCTGGGTAACATGCATATAAAACTCTTCTTCTTTCATCTCACCATCTTGTGTTTTCTGATGTAAAGTTAGTAGAATATGGGTTGTTTTTCATCTGGATCACTGTTTTTTGACGTTGGTTTTGCAGTTTTCTCTTATAAGAAGGGAGAGGACTCTGTGCTTGTGGTGAACAAAGAGGACTATGATAAATGCAATACAAAGAATCCTATAAGCAACTTCAGCGATGGCTATTCAGTGTTTAAATTTGATAGGTCTGGTCCTTTCTTCTTCATTAGTGGGATTCAAGAGAAATGTCAAAAGGGTGAGAAGATGATAGTGGTGGTGTTGGCTGTGAGACATCCACATACACCTCCCATATCTCCTCCTCATACACCTCCCATATCTCCTCCTCATACACCTCCCATATCATCTCCTCCAAGTGCTGAGGCGCCCACTTCACCATCTGATTCTCCTGGAGAGAAGTATGCACCAGCACCCTCTCCGACACCATCTGATTCTCATGGAGAGAAGTATGCACCAGCACCCTCTCCAAAGAGCTCATCTGCTGCTTCTTCTCTTTTATTTTCTTGGACGTCAAGGCGGTTTTATTTTGTGGGAGTGGTAGTGGCCGTTGTGTTTGGGTCTTCTGTTGGGCCTTTCTAGGTGGATTTGGTTTGGCCCAATGCATGCAAGGATTCTTTTGTGTTTTTTTTTTTTTTTTTTGGACTAATTTCTAGTAAGTAGTTTTGTAGATTCTGTGTGGTAATAATTTAGTGGGTTTCAAGGATATGTGGTTTGTTGAAAAGAGGAGAGCTGAATGAAACTGATATATAGGATTCTACTAATAAACTAAATGGATTTTTCTCTCATGCTTTCTTTGAAGTTTGTCAATTGGATGTTGTTCTTTTGGAGTCATGTGAAGTATCTCCTTGGATTTGAAATTTCCAGAGTCCCATTACTCATTGATGGCGCCATTAATTTATCTCTGCATTGATTTAATTTTCCATGAAAAATTGAGACCTTTAATTTTTATTTTAAAGATGTTTAGGGCTATGGATGTGGAGAAAAGAGCTGAAGACAAGTGGAGAAAAAAAATTCTATAACAGTGGAGATTTGGGCTCTTTATCCACCTTTTCTTGACATGCAAAAGTACCCCTTTTTATAATCAAATATTTTTTTACCACTCATTTAAGATTGCAGAGGATAAAAAAAGGTGGAGAAAACTATTTACATTAGAAATTTGAGCTAGCTAGGGTCGACAATTTTATCCACCTCTTCTTAACTTGCAAAAGGGGCCTGAGTTTAATTGTATGGTGCTGAGAGACTTCTCTTTTTCAATCAAATGTTATTTTACTTATTAAAGATTGCAGAAGATGGTATTCTATTTCTTTCAGTCCTAATCTATTTTCCACAAAAAAAATGGCGAAAAATGCTTTTAATCCGAAAATAGAAGCCTCTGAAAAATGTTGGTCACAAGGAACAACAGGAAACTAATCTTTCTTAAAATCATTTTCATACCCTAAAAAATGCCCCACTCTAAAAATGCTCCATTTTCCTCCCCTCTTTTTTTTTTTTCTTTTGTCATGGGCCCCATGTAGAGTTAATCTAGTCTTTTTACAAACACTCCCCCCATGAATGGTCATAAAGTCCAAGTTCGACACTCATCAAACATCACCATTAGATTGAAATCATACTAAAATGATGTCTTTAAACCATTAGGATGATCATATGGACTCAAGACTTTGCATATAAGTAGTCTTTCATCCAATGGATTCTCATAATCATCTTGCATCCCAGTAGGCCTAACTAGGAGGGGCGTTGGAGACCTAAAAAATTTGGTCACATTTTTAATCATATATGCTTAATTTGAAGGTGAGACCAACTCAAAGTTGAACAAAATTTGGGGAGATCCACTCCACATAGAGGCTGATCATTTTGCGAGGCTCAAATTTTCAATAGGCGTCTCCATTGTAAAGTTTCTCCCCTTTTCTGGGAAGGCGTGAGGGAGGCACTAATATTGACTAAACACTATAATGCATACGAGTCTTCTCTCCTTTACAGACAATCCATCCCAATTTCTTCCGAAACCCCACTCTTGATGCTTGACAATACGTACAAATATTAGTCCATTTCTTTCCTTTACTGACAATCCATGCCATTTTCTTCTAAACCACACTCTTGATCATGTTTGACAATACCCTCGCCCACTTCAAATTCTAAATTACACAAATCTCTCTCTCTCTCTCTCTCTCCCTCCAGAGATATAGCTTAATTTGACATTTTTGATATATGAAAAAACAGCAAAGGAGAGAAGAGTCCCCGTCCTCCATTACTCTCCTCTTTATAACCCAATTTGACCTTGATATGTTGTTGGCCTGTCATAAGATCTAATAAAAATACTACACTTGAATAGAATATTATAAAGGAAAAGGTACATGAAGATTTGAAAAAGTATTAAAGTTTTCCACAAAGTATAAAAGAGCAAGATTTTTGGCTCTATTTCAAAATTTTACATGAAGATTTGAATATTTTAATAAAGTATAAAGTTTTTCACAATTCTTACAATAAAGTCCACTCTATTAAAAAATTTAAAATGATAAAAATACCCTTTTGTCAATTTTCAAATTGTCCCTTTAACAAGTCATTTAGGACAAAGGATCAAGCCCAAACCAAATGACCTAGTGGAGCCCACTTCAACTACCTTTTATACATGAATTGTTGACAATATGGGGTTTAATTTAAATGACTAAAAAACTAGATTTATTAAATAGTTATGACCTTTAAAATCAAAATGGCATGTTTTTTTGGAAGAAAGAGGTTAACAAAAGACAAAAGCCTTCATAAGGGAAGGGTATTCTTGTCATTTATCAAAAAAAAAATTTATAGAGAGGATTGGATTGAAAGAACGGCGGAAGGCTTTTATACCTTTTTTTTTTAATATTCAAATCTTCATTTGAATTTTTTTAAATGTGCCAAAAGTTTTATACTATTTCCAACGTTTCCATAGTTGGATCCACCTATTCAGAATTTGTACTATCCATTAAAATAAAAAAGAATCCAGCTTCCTTTTCCATGGGATATGCCAAAATTTATCTCTTATGTGTGTTGGGCTTACACTAAAGGTTGTCAATTGAGCCTGTTGAAATGGGTACTCGACCCGGCCCAAGCTTGAAGATACAAGGCTTTTAAAAAACTTGAGCCCGGCAGGCTGGGCTTGGACAATGATTTTAAAGCCCGACCAAAATGAGACTGAGAATGGGCAGAACAGGCCCGGCCCATCCACCCCACCCCACCCCCCCCCCCCCCCCCCCCCCCATAAGCACATTTCGCTCATTTTTTATAATCTTGTAAATGAGGAGAATTGTGGCAAATGAGAAATTGATGTAATCTTTTGAAGTGAAGTCTTACGCCTCATGATTCATGTTTGTTTCAAACCGAGTGTCATTATCATAATCATTTTAGATTGTATGAAATATCTTGTTGGCTGATATTTTACCTCTTCTAAGAGAAAATTAGGTGATGATATGACTTTATGACAGGATGAGCTTTATTCTTGATTTTAGGTTTCTATTCATGTAAGATGGTTTAATTCTATCTCATTTCTACTAATTTCTCAATCCAAGGGAACTTATGCATAACTTAAGCAATAGATGGTGTTAAACAATCCTCTGACTTACTATACAAAAGTAATCACCATTTTGTGGGTCCCACTCCCATCACATAAACAAAGCATATAGGTAATATATAATATAGTTTATAATTTAAAAAATGCAGCCTTTAATCAGATTATCTCCTATTTGGCTATAGGAATTATGGGAATTCTTATATGCAACAACTATGAATTTTCCTAATACTTCTTCACAAATATAATTGGATGGATTTTGCTCAACCATCTCATCCTTACTTTTCCAATCCCATTGTTCAAACCCAAATCCTTTCCATTTAGCTGGTAAGGAATGGATTTTTGTTCAAAGGCAAAAGGCTGAACCCTTGAATTGTGATTTTAATGACAAATAAAATGGAGTTGGGTCCTAATTCTTTGTCCTCTATGCCCCACCCTACTGCCTATCCCAAGATTTTGGGGTTTGATCTCAAACAAAGAAATGGGGGTTTTACTATATATTTTTAAATGCGGCCCTTTTTTGCATCTAATGGAGAATCTATTTTAGATTTTGCGAATTTTAGTAATTGTTCCTTTTTTGGTGCATGGTATCTAAAGGGCCCAAAGTTGTTTTACCCAAAAAGGTTGTAGGTAGGGCGGTCCTCTTTGCACTAAATGCGGTTAAGAGTAAGGGGAAATCCAAAATTGCTCTCTTCATAGATGCCTTAGAAGTCAATATGAAAGCCTTTTAAGGGGTGGGATGACTGGAGTATTGAGCCTTTCATTCAAGATTTTTAAGACTTTTTTTGTATCTTTCAGTTTTATCCCTGCTAACTTAAATGCGGTGGAACATAATTTTGTAAAACTACCATTTGATTTTGGAGTGGATACTCATTTATGTTTGTTTGTTTTGGTTGCTTTTGGGGCAGATTAATGATTCATGAGGAGAAGTGGCCCCTTTTTTAAAGAACCAAGACATTTCACTCATGGGCAAAGCTACTATACAGCAGCGCTGCGTCTTAGTATGATGCAACGCCTATCATATGCAAGTGGGTGGGACCCACCCTTAAGAAATTCAATCCGTCCTTCATCTTTTACACACATCCCGTTCTTTACCTATATAACTTTAAAGTGTATTTCATGGGGCCTACCGTTAGATTGACCTGGTTATTTTAAATATATGCCCAACTTCTATTTCCATAAGGAAAGCGAGAGAGTTAATAAAGTTGAATCATGTGTTTAGGATTTAATTAATCCAACGGTGTGCCTATTATTGACTTAAATAATATTTTATATGTATATCCCACGGTGGGTGTCAGAACCGATGAATGTATTGGATTTCTTAAGGGTGGGCCCCATCCACTTGCATATTAGGCGTTGCATCATACTATGATACAGCGTTGCTGAATGGAAGCTTTGCCCTTCACTCATTTCACTAATAAGAATTGTGGAGAATAAAGTTGAATAAACTTATTTAGCTTATATTCAAGAGAATGTTAAGCCCCGGTCCGGCCCCGGCCCCGCACAGGATAAAATTTAATGTAGGCTGGTTCAATTTAGAGCTGCAGTTGGACACCTCCGGCAGACCCTCCTGATATTTGGAATGGGATTGGACAATCCAAGCCCCATCCCATTGACGGGCTTAATAAGAGCCCTAAAACACAGGAAAAAAAAAAAATCATGTCCCATACAGGTCATGGTGAAACGGGTCTCTTTCCATGACCATTAATAAATATTGTAACTAACTATCCAAAGTTGAGCCGCCCGAATTAAATAATGATGCCTGCAGGTCGAAATGATGAATTTTCAATCTAAAACATGGTTGGTTGATGGCTTTTCAATGGTCCCACTGGACCCACCCTCTTTAAAGAGAACATGATCTAACATTTTCATAGGATTTTGAGTGGAATGTGTGTGAATCATGTGAGCAAACAAAAAGGAAGAAAACAAGAAAAAGAAGGATAATGCAACATTTCCAATTCTCACATATTAATCCACATGAGTAGGAAGTCAGATTTCTGACATGGCAGTTGGAAAAACCTTGCATAAATGCATATATGGTCCCAGACCCATCATGGTGTTGGATCCATACTAGCAGTAGGCCTTATTAGGCCTTATTCTATCAATCCCTCTCTATAGGAGGAGTCTTTTGTCTCTTTTGTCTCTCTAATAAATAGGCCTTATTAACCCCAAGGGGTAGCTTAGTTGGCCTAGGACCACGGTTTGCTCCCGGAGGTTGTGGGTTCGAAACTCCGCTACCACACTAGGGCTACAGGGGATTTACCCGGCTTCCCTCTGGGCCCGGAGGGATTAGTCCAGCCCAAAGGGTTGGGAACCCTCCGACAGCAAAAAAAAAAAAAAAAATAAATAGGCCTTATTCTATCAATTCCTCTATAGGAGGAGGAATCTTTTGTATCTTTTGTCTCTTTAATAAATTCTCCTTTCCAGAAATTTTTTTTTTAAATAAACACAATTAGACCAGTTATTTAAAAATATATATAATTTCTGGAACACTAGCTAGGAATCTAGGAATTATTTTTTACTTTGACAAATTAATTTTGGATTTAGGAATTCTATCATTTAAGAAACTCAAGAACTCTAAATTCTATCAAATCCCTGCATCAAGTCTTAGGGCCTATTTCTTTTCTAAAATTTCTCACAAGAATTTGAGATATTAGAATTGTTTTAAACATATGATGTGATGGCTTGTCCTTGATATTTACAAATGACATGTTTCTTCACAAGAGTATTAAAATCTCAGCCACGTAAAATGTCTCAAATGCTCTGACAGAATCTTAAATCCCAACTCCTTTGTGTTTTGGTGAAATTATGATGCTCAAAGCTTCCAAGAATAGCACCATGTTTGGGAAATTGGAACTCTCCTTAGATGGGAATTCTTTGAAATTCAGCCAAAAAAGCTCTAAAGGATCATTTACTTGTTTAATAACATATAACCCAGAGTGGAACCTATATATGGATTTGGTACCCATTTTCACATGTGTGACACGAGTGTTTTTTTTTTTCCTAGAAGTGATGGGAACTCCCACAAGAGAGGGACACAAGTCACTCATGTACTATAATAGCAACTCACATATGCAATAAGAACTGTGATTCCTCACCATTGGGATAAGAAGCTGTTATTGATTAGGCAGAAGTTGACCCTACATAGCTGGACAAAGCTTTGATAATGTTAATAAAGTTGTGAACCAGATTGCTCTACTTACTGATGCCATTTAATACTAAAATGGGAAAGGCCCTTAGTCTAATGTTCACATTGGATTGGAACAATGACATTCATGTCTCAAAAGTCTCTTGGAAAAGTCTTTTACCAAAAGATGAAAACCAAAAACATCATTGACTGTTAGTGCACCATTTCCCCATCACATTAATTGACTAAGGAGGTATATGTACACAGTGAAATTATTAAAGGGTCCTGATCGTCTGGTCCTTTTCAGAGCTTGAAATGTCTCTCCCTATAGATAAAAATATTTACCCCCCTTGCTTTCCTTTGCAAGAACTGTGCGTCATGAGAAAAGATCAAAATACCCAAGTTTATATGAGAGGAAGGCAGACTTTTATAAAAAGCAAATTGCATAATCGCATAAATTTGAACATTTTGATTTTTCTTCGCATGATGTATCTTCTGTACAAAATTAAACTTTGGAGCCCTTAAATGATCAATTGATGTAATTAGTAAATCCTAAGGGGTTGGCCGAGTGGTCAGGACCACGGTTCCTCCCTTTTCCGGAACTAAACGTCTTGGTATCGAATCTCAGTTTCCTCCTTTTTAGAAACTAAAGCAGATTGAGTCCACTTGTGCTATCACCTAGGGGTCATAGGGGTTTTACCCGGCTTCTCTCTGAGGCCGGAGGGAATAGTCCCGCCCAAAAGGTTGGGAACCTCTGTTAGTAAGGAAAAAAAAATTGATGCCTATGTTACATCCATTTCCTAGTCCAAACCCACTAAAGCACTCCTCTTCCTTATCTCTCTGTGATTGTATTTAAATCTAGCCAATGCCCCAGTAAAGATGTCTTTCATGAGAGACACCATTTGAACCCCTTTTTGAAGAATGTTGGTCCCTTAAGATCAATCCAATCCCCTAACATTCACTACCCTCTACCTCTCACATTGTATTGGCACAATTTTGATGTAATTCATTTAATGGTTTCCCTTAATTGAATTGAAATCTTCAAAAAATGATGATGTCTGAATCATTAAACTCAAGGACTATAAATCAAGGAATTAGGATGATCTAATGAGTTAAAATTATGAATCATTCAATCTCCCACCCACCCTATGATTGACGTGGCCTAAGTGGGCCCATCTAGAAAGTCCACACGATACATTCATGAGACACATCTGCACCAAAGAAGAACCCTATGCCGATGTCTCCCATGAACCTACCGTGCAGACTCTCTTATAAGCCCCACTTGGAGCCCCACAAATCATTCGGGAGGTGGGAGATCTATATATAGATAATTCTAAATCCTTGATCTATGACTCTAAAAACGCTTTGGGTTTCCAAAAGATATCATTTTTTTCATTTTTTGTTTTATAGATTCATTACAATCCAATGGTGATAAATTTGGACTTATGTCTATTCATGGGTTGTGAGGATTGGGTGAGAAAGAGTAATAGAATGATGCGCAGAATGTCTCTCATGAGAGACATCCTCATATAAGCATTGGCTTTCTAGTGTGGGCCTTGCATCATAGATTTTGTTGGCTGCCGAATCCTACTAAAAGATTGAATGGCACTAGTGCTTTCCACCACGAAGGCTTGATCCTTGAGCTGATGGCAGCACATGTTTTAAAGTAAACAGCCCAAATGAATCGTCTGATGGTAAGAAGAAGGAAAAAAAAAAAAGTACCCAGTGATTAGTAGCCTTGTTCAACATCAGCATCACAATATATATCCATCATCCTCAATGGCAGGTGGGATCAGATTCTTCGAGTGAGCAGTCTGAAAAGATGATATGAGTCTTCTTTCGTTTGTCATGAGATTTGAGAACGATCCAAATACAAAGTAGCAATTCATGCCCCACCTCGTTTCACACGTCTTGTCGTTTTCTGTTTGCCACCTCTCTCCACCTGATGGTTAAAGTACTAAAGCCAACCAAAGCTGCTGCATACTTTTCCACCTCTCTCTCTCTCTCTCTCTCTCTCTCTCTCTCTCTCCACCAGATGCTAGTTAAGTGACCTACGAGGAGGGGCAGAATAAAATATATAGGGTTTAATTTGTTTGTTTGGATCGAATTGAATTGCTAGGAAAAAAGGGGATCAAACAAAGGAATCCGACTTTATATGATTTTATTTTTTTTTGTTTTTTGCTAGATAGAGAATCCCCATCTCAAATCAATTCATTTTCTTTTAAAGGACGCAAGGATGTAAATGGGTCGGACCCAAAACCAGAACCATATATAATGAGAAGGTGGAACTAGAGCCGTTTCAAAATCGGTTTTTTAGTTCCAAAACTGGAACCATTAAAGAGAAAATAGAACTGAAACTTGAATTGTATATAGGACGGGTCTGGGTCCAGGTCCGGGCCAGGGTCCCAGTTCGGATTTAGGTATGAAAAGGGCCTAGTCTTTAGGAGAAATTCTCAGAAATTGAGGTGATATATTGGGTCCACGGGTCACAACTAAGGTGGAACCAGACATAGACCCAGTTAGGTCACGGGTAAGAAAAAAAGGACTCGGACCTGAATCCATTGACTTGTCAGTGCTTAAATAAGGATCACAATCGGCTTTCACGAGTTGTCACATTAATTGATTCTTCTGTTTAAACCACTTTTAGAAACATCACCATCATCATTATCAGTAATGTCTTGTTCCATCTATATTGAATTAGCTGGACTACATGAAAATAATAGAAGTTGGATGTTCTAGTCTGTAATTACAAGAAATGACTTATTATTGGCGTCGGAATGGTATTCATCGAATTGTCGATCATGTGAATTTAACTTGTGTCTTGTTCAGTGTCCTATGTTGGTTCTTTTTCTGGGGGCCTTTTGCCTTTGTTTTTCCCTCATTCTTCCAATACAATTTGCCATTAGCAAAAAAAAAAAAAAAAGTGAATTTAACTTGTGCCGGGCTCATATTAATTTATTTGATGAAGGCCACTCATATCACACACAATACCTTTTGTAAAAAAATCTGACCAAGTTTCGCTTTAAGTGGAGTGACATGCACAATAAAATTAGCTCATGTTTGGCATCTCTATTTCATGCCTCTATTTCTCTAAATGTTTAAATCGAATAGAGGTTTGAACAATTAGAGCGTTTGGCACAAGATTTTAGATTCTGTCCGCTTTAAACATTTAGAGGCAAATCCTCTAAAATTCAAATGCTCCAAAAGTGGGCAAATGAGAAATAGAGCTTTTGGGTCTTAAAATATAGAGGCAAGGTATTTAAAATAGTTTCATGCGTTACCAAATGCGTTTTTTTTATCCTAGCCTCTTTTCTTAATGACTATATTTTAGATGGATCTATAAATAAAATAGTAGAGATGTCAAACAAGCCCTAATCATGTCCATAAATAAGGATATATGTGATATCAGTGAGCTAAATCAAGTGAAAGTTGTGGTCAACAACACCATAATTGTGGTTTCTCTAAACATCATCTTATTCCAATTATCTTCACTTGACACTATCAATACAAGTAAGTGTCCTGGGGTTTCACTTCTTCCTGCTTGTCTGCTTGTGTGGGCTCATTTTCCACTTGTGTGGACGTCCTTCCCACTTGAGTGAACTACCTTTCTGTGTGTATGCGGGCTCTCTAAGGGGTCTCAGCCCCCTTGACTTGGAACAAAATAATAATAATAATAATAAAACAGAAAAAAAAAATTCTTGAGATAAGATCATATATATAACTTGAATTTCCTATATGAAAGAAAATCTTGGTAGGATCATCTATAAACGGTGACTGCTAACTGACATGGACATTATGTATTTAAAGGTACACAATGTGGACTAATATTGTATATCAAAAGTTGATACAGATCAGGGCCAATCTGTTGATGGTTTAGATTGTAAGGAATCAATCTTTTAACAAATTCTTGATCATCACTAGTTGAATTGGTAGTTAGGGGCTTATGTAATGTGCATGGTAAATGAATTGACTATTGATCAAAGCCAAAATAATAACCGATGCCAAATGTGAAACATGAGACACCCTAGGGGTAAAGGGTGCCTCTTCTCAGTTCTCACATACCACTAGGGATCGATTCCTAGTTAAGCAGGTTGTCCCAATTCTACTGTCCCACCGACCTAATTGAGGGGGAAAAACATATGTGTGAACTTATATTTCCCAATAAAATAGTATGTGGGAACACGTGCAAGCTGCAAACCTGCAACATACATCGAGCAATATTTGTGTTAATCTTTTCATGAACATGGGGCATACAAGCTTTGCATCATTGCATGTGGCAGCATTCCTAACCATGCAATATTGCACTATACATTGTTGGAAAAAGAAGGCGGGACCGTTTCTAAAAGAAGAAAAGAACATCTTGATTGAACACTTGCCTCACAAGGATGATACATCATTTATCAGCTCAAAATAGAGATGAGTTTGAAAAAATCAATCATAAAATTCGGCAACTATTGTCGTTTACTTCACCATGTTTAATTTTATCAAGCAAAACATAGGAAATTAATGAAAACCTATGATTAGTATTATAACCAAAAGGTGAAGGTGTGTGCCAGTTTTACAAGTTTCAGAAATAAAAATGATCAAGAAATTCACCAAGCCAAACCATTGATATCTTAGTAACAAGGTAACCTAGTCTCACATACCATGAATCCCTCTGAGCAAAAGAAAAAGGAGAAAAAAATGAAATCTAGTTATGAAAAAAATGATATTTTGGATCATTATTCATGGGTCGAAACCTATTTTAGGTTTTGATTCATAAACATATCTAGATTCAAAACCCAATTTAGGTTTCGATTGCTGAATGGATCCAGGTCCAAATCGATAGAGGTTTTGACTCATGGACCTAGGACTCGGCCTGTGGATGTACGTTTTTAAGACATTGTTCTTGACTATGGCTAGGCTAATGTCATCTTGCAACAACCTATATATTGATTATGAAGATTATGGGATTTATAATTCACTATTATTGGGTTGAATGTTATTCTTTTTTGAATTTCTGAGTGGAAGATATCCCTATTTTAAGCAAAAAGAAAAAAGAAAAAAGAAGTTGGAACCAGTTTCAGACCTGGATTCGTTCCATTTATCGAAACCAAGTTTAGAACCATGTAAATAAGTCCCAAACCGGAATTAAAACAATCTTTACAAAACAGCTCCGGTTCTAGGCCAAGTATGGTTTCGGCACAATACCAATTAACCCGTTTGCATTCCTACTCGAAGTACCCATAATTTAGAGTTAGATGGATGAATGAGAGCATCAATGTGGTGGGCCATCAATTGGTCTTATCCCAATCCATTAAGAAGCTCATTAATCTATTAGGTTATATGGGTGCTACAATCCAATGAAGAGTCCAGATGGTCAACAATCACAATCTTAGGCATGGTCGAGCAAGAAGGGCCATGTTGTATGCTAGGAGTCATCTTGATTAATTACCTATTTTTCTTTTAGTAAATGAATAATGCACAAGGTTTCATTTGTACATGATAAGGCTAATGAATTCCTCGTGCACGCTATGTGATCCTTTCTTGCTTGACCGGAGCAAGTCACAATTTGGAGGTCCCAACCTCTTCATATATATATAAGGGGCATAAAGTAAAATAGATCAACCCTGAGCATAAGTGGAAAAGATAATGGCTCGATAAGGTGAAGTGTAGTTCTAGTAAAGTAAAATGCATTTGTTTTCGTGATACCTGAAGGGAGATGAGAGGTCAATGAGTGATAAAGTAAAGACTTATATTTCATGATAAGATAAGGTTTTATGGCAACCGGGAAAATAAAGTACATAATTTTATTTTATTTTTGTAGCTAAAACATTACTTCCCCAATCCCCTCGCTGTGCCCAACCAATTATGGTAAAGTAAAATCTTTTACTACCAAAGACTTCCTCACTATATATTTTACTTCATCACTTGAAAACAAACATGTAATGTATTAATGAAAAACATTAATGATACATCCGACGCACCCCTCGTATTTATGAGGTCTTCTTGTGGGCATCTTACTTTGACAGTGAAATAACAACTACGAGTACAAAGGCATTGTAGAATTGGGGTTTAATCTATAAAAAAACGGAAAAAAAAAAACTATTTTTAGGAAATTTGGTCTGTGGAACCAAGTCAGTCAAGAGGAAATTGACATGTGAATCAAGCACCCATGTGCGGGCCAATTTTTCCCCAGTGCAAGGGGTCAAGGGTAAGTCTCCTCTCCCTCTATAGATAATCATTTCAACCCCCTTCCATTCCCACCACTTTTTCCAGCAGGATCCTCTCTCTCTCTCTCTCTCTCTCTCTCTCTCTCTCTCTCTCTCTCTCTCTCTCTCTCTCTCTCTCTCTCTCTCTCAGTTCTAGCAAATGTCCGGAGAGAAGCTTTTTGGAGGTGTTGAGGAGACCATGGAAGAAGATAAGAAGAAATGCCATCCCTCACCTAAAATGGATAGAAAGACTGTAGAGAAGAGAAGGAGAATCCAAATGAAGACCCTCTATTCCAAGCTCAACTCACTCATCCCACACCACCACCCTTCAAGGGTTCTCTCTCTCTCTCTCTCTCTCTCTCTCTCTCTCTGTGTGTGTGCGCGAGCGCGCGCGCGCGCGTGGCTTCCATTTGGGCGTCTTGGTTTTTGGGTGATATCTAAACAATGGATCTTAATCGATGCTCCAAGTGCATTTGGATATCCCACCCCTTTCTATGTGTGTTTGTAGTTTAATCTGTACTTGGTGAATGAGTTTGTTTGCATTTTGGGACTCTTAGATTCTGTCGCATTTTTTAACCATTGGGCCTCAGTTGCAGTCTCATGAGATATTTCTCTCTCCGTTAAAAAAAAAAAAAAAAGATCTCTCTCTCTCTCTCTCTCTCTCTCTCTCTCTCTCTCTCTCTCATATATTTCAGTATGCTAGCATATTGGGATTTTAACATACCCAACTTAATGTAAGTCAAGTCAAGACCCCTCTCTCTTTCTATAAAGGGAAGGAGAAGCATGTTACTTGACCATGCATCATCATGTTTATTTTGTGGTTTTTCCTACTTTTGTATTATTTTAATGATTTTTTAATTTTATGCAACCAATGGAGTTCACATTCAAATGGGGTCTGGCGCTATTTAAAACTATTTTCATGTTGTAAATAAATGATTACTCTTTATTATGTCAAATGATGTCCAAATGAAATGAAATTGGATCCTTTTTATGACAAGGCTGTGTTTGTTCATTTTCTACAAGAATTGAAAAGTTATGGCTTTTTTTTTTTAAGTTCTGTTAAGTTATAGTGTAGTGATGACTAAGGTAGTACTTGGTTTATAGATATTTCATTAAAATGTTTAAAAAGTAATGATTAAAAAAATATATTGTACGTTTAGATGGAGATTTGTTTTTGGCTTCCTGTTATTCATAAGTCATATAAAACATCTGTTATAGTTTTTGTTTTAAAGAAAATCAAGCACTTTCATGGTAGAGTAGATTTTCCTTCATACTTGTTGAGTGTAACAAATAAGTACTAATGCTTGGATTGGCATATGACATGTTGAGTTTTGATTGGACTTTCCTTCTCTACTTCTACTGTATGGTGTTTTGGATTTTCAAACAATCATTTAAGATTTGTACAAACCCTACAATTTTCATGTTGCCATCCAAACTCTACCAGTCTTTGTTTAGGCTGTCAGATCTTTCCTCTTGTCATTACCCATCGGCAATTACACTAATGTTCCTTGAAAAATAGTCAAATTTGGAAAAGTAAAGCTAGATGCTTCTCCTTTTCTTATGTATGATGTTTGGATCATTCTTGTTGTGGCAGGATGTTGCAATGCTTTCAGATCAGCTTGATGATGCTATAAATCACATAAAAACATTGCAAGAAGATTTGGAGAAAATGAAAGAGAGGAAGAAATCTCTGATGGGAATGGACGAAATAAACAAAAGAATGAACATGGGAACGGCGATTGTCTTACAACAGACTCGTATCGAAATTCAAGATCTCGGTTCAACTATGGCGGTGCTATTGATCAGTGGGTTGGATAATCAGCTCATATTTTACAAATCCATTTGTGTTCTTGAGGAAGAAGGCGCTGAAGTTGTGAATGCCAGTTATTATACTATGGATGATAAGGTCTTCCACACTATACATTCCAAGGTAATTAAACTACTTACTATGTTTATTAATTCTGTCTTTTCTTTTCACCTTGCATTTGTGAATTTTCAATAAGAGATGTACTGAAACTAAAACTTGGTTGTGTGTTTTTCTTTCCTTATTTTTTGTTTTAGATTCTGGACTGCGAGCTGGGCTATAAGGGTGCAAAGATATCAGGGAGACTACACGAGCTTGTACTTGAGATTTCCAGTAATCTTTGAACTGGAATGCCGTTATTACGGATCTTCAATCAAAGATTTCCCTAAGCTTCCCACTGTAGTACTAGTTTCTTATATATTACATTGTACTGAATATTGTTGTACATAGTTACTTTGTATTTGAGTTGGAACAATTAGATCTAGCTGGCTGAGAAGCACATTCATCTGGCACCCAACATCATTTTCAATAATCTAGTTAGTAGAAGGAGATGATTGGCAGAATAATGGATGTTCAAGTATCATAAAATAGAATGAAGTAACATGGGTTTTTCATTAAGAAAGGGAGAGGCCGATGAAATGAAGTATTTGTTCATCAGCAGTAGAAGAAATCAAATTAGTACTAATATAATCCAAACTGTCATCAACTTGAGTTCTTACTGTACTGGGTGATGCTTAATTCACCTAAATTAGAACTTGATCATTTGTTCATATGTTGGGTTCATCTAGTATATATATAGATGACAAATATCTCTTAGCAGGATAGAGTCCCAGCACCTTTCAGGTAGGAAAGCATCTGAGGCCTACCTATATCACACCTACACCAAGATAAGGTGAGTTTGCTTAGAAGCAGTTAGAAGAGAGGAAGAACTGGAATTGAAAACAATAGACTAGTGATTCAAGAATGTAAGATCAGATTATCCCTTTAAAAAGTCCTTGGTCGCCTTTTTAATTGGTTGTTTGATTGTTTTGTTATGAGAATCATAAAATAAAATAAAAATTCAAAGAAAAGGAGAAAGGTAAGGTGATTCACCATGAGATTGGAATAAAAGTGGCTATGCAAAAGCATTCAATTGACAAGAATGGAGAAGTGGATAGAGGCACAATGATCACCAGCTGCTAGAGCACAATTGTTGATTGCAAGCAGAACCAGAAAACCTTGCTTTGACCTTGCTTTGGGATGATGAAAATCCTCAATGTTACCAAGTGAAGTTTTTCCGGTCTAGCCAAACTGTTGCTTGATTGGATTGGGGGTAGTTTTCGCGAAGGAGGAAGAATAGCACATCTCTCCAGAAGGGAATAAGGAAAGAAAAAGTGCAAGCAGCAAGAAAGCTAGCTGGTTGTGCATTCACATTGTTTCATCATTAGGGCCCATTTGTTTGCATGGAATTAGATGCTCATGAATTTCAGAGAAATGCATACCTGGCAAAGTCGGCTGAAATTGGATGAACAAAGGTATAGCCATCAAATAATCTAGTCTTTAGTGAAAATTTCATATCCTGCCTTCACCTTGAGAAAATAAAAACCTAGGAAACCAGGGTCCCATCTACATAACCTTGTATCCTTCTCCTTCGTACATTTTTTTAATATTCCTTTGTTGGAACTCATTTTTCCCTAAATCCCATGAAAATAAGTGGGCTCATAGGTTACGTTTGTGTAACTCCCTTTCCATGGAAATGTAATGGAAAAATGAATTCGGGTGACCATTTGTGTTCCAAGGTTGGTCTGTGGTCCTGTAAACCAAGTTCAACCCATCGAGGATCTGCGCCTTTTTTATCTTTGAGGCAAATTCGGTGAAAACTCGATTGTAAATGCCAAACCGGTGTGGGAGAATTTATTGTCTTAAAAAGAAAGCGTGATTCGTGACTAAAGTAATCCATCTCATACATATAATATTTTTTAGGGGCGTTCGGCCACGGGTAGGGAGGTCAAATGGGCCGGGCCGTGCCGAACCAGTCAATGGCCCGGCCCACAAGGCACGATTCGTGACACGAGACGTGCTAGGCAGAGGTAGCCTGGGCCTGTTGGCCCGTTTGGCATGGCTTGTCAGGATCGGCTCGCCAGGCACAATAGGCCTGGCACGCCCAAAATGGCTATTTTTTAAAAAAAAATCTTCATTTTAACCCTCCAACAACCATAAAACGATCATATAAGGGGCATTTTGTGTCCTTTTTCAATTTTACAAAATCTATAAATACTCTAATCCTCTCATTCCTTTTCTTTTAATCAAAGTTCTATTTACCAAAAAATAATACAAAGGATGTCAATCATTATATAACATGTGGGCCCATTGTGACAAAATCACTATGGAAATTGGGCCCAAATAGAACACAAACTTCCTCTGTGCATTTTTTTATTTTGGCACTTACCAAACATCATTAAATAGCTTGGTTTGGCCAGGTAAGTTTAGAAAATAGGTTGGGAACTTAGGTCTAATTGAAACCAAACCTAATTTATTGACCCAAATTACATCCATTTCTAATATTTTTCTCTGGCCCGGTTAATAGTTATAAACTTATAATAGTAATCCAAAATATATATATAATGTTCCTTTTACTTTTATTATGACTATATTATCCCATTAAAACATAATCAACTCTAAGTGGAGTTTGGTCTCTTTATTTGTGCCTCAAACCATGGATCTCGTCTTGGACTCACAGGTATCTCTTTGGAATGTGTCCAATCAGATATTAGGTCTCAACCAACCCATATATATACAACCCTAGCCATAATAAAAATAAATTTAGGTGAGAAAATAAGGTTTTTTAAAAGGATTTTTTTTGTTGAATTAATATTAATTATTTGAACATGAGTAGGTCGAGTTAGTTGCACATGATAATACATGGAAATTCATGGTCAAATGAGCTCCATGAAGTATTATTAAAGAGGTGAAGGATCATAGTTATTAGGTGCGGGGTCGAGGATAGAAGATGAAGTGTAGATAAGACCTTGGTTTTTATGAGACTTGAATTATGGTTGTTCATTTCCCATCTTTCCTTACTATATTTTCATTGAAGAAAAGGTTGTTTGATGGTTATTTTTGGATATTCACATTTGATTTGTCGCATTTAAGAAATACAATGTCTTAGAATTTTCCTAGGAATTCAATTGCATCAAACAAATCAGCCCAAAGCATATTTATCAAGCATACAAGTATAGCTCTCGTAATGGGAGTATGATCTCAGCTTTGCATTCTTAGTAGATGGCTATAGACGTTTTCTAATCTGGATCATTAGTCTAAAACACGCCAAATAGCCCCCTTAATTGTAATTTTTTGCCAATGCTGCTATCAGGGTTGTTTGTAGCAAATGAATGAATGACTTGATTTCATCAACATCATCATCATGTAGGCTTGTCTGATTAACTGAGATCGGCTTTAAGAGTTCTATTATTAGAGATAAATATGATGTTACAAATCTTTCTCTTTTTGTGTGTGTAAAAGATCTTTTTCCTTCATTGTAATTTGTAATTTTTATAAATAATGATAAAAAAAGGAGAAAATTTCAAAAGAGACCCGCCTGGCGCGCTGGTTTTTCCCTGGTGGGCCGGCCCGTGCCGAGGCTGGAGTGGGCCGTGCCGTTGACATGCCTAGCCACGGGTCCCTTAATATCGTATTTTATTACAAAAGGTCCATGTTTCTCTTTCGTAGAGGCAAAGGTCCATTTTCAAGTTTTAAAGAGTTAAAAAGTCCAAAATTCCCCTCGTTGATATACTCTCCGCGTTATTCAAAAACACCGAAAACCGGCCCGTAAATTTTGTAAAGACAAAACTGTTGGAAATTTATACTAATTAAAAACATACTTTATGTATTTGTTTTTAACTGATTCATTTTTAGTATATTTTGTCATCTCATCAAATTGAGATTTTGTATGGGAAAATGGTTGCATTATTAATTATTATACATGTGAGTGTCTTTTATTTTATAAAGTAGACAAGTTGGTGTGTAGAGTTTTACTTATACACGGAAGACTTATTTGTCGGTTCTTATAGAATATAAGTTGTTGTTTACAATCTAGATGGATTTGGACATACCATCGGTATGATTGTAGTATGATGTTTCAGCAAGCCAGTCTTGGCTACGGGAAACGGTACAGTTTTGACTCATTATGCTAGTACGTTTTATGTGTATTGAATATGATCGTTTTTTGGGTTTATTGTCTTCATACTGACTATATAAGATGATTAATATCCAAATGGTTATTATGAAAGCTTGTACTCTTAATACCGACATAAATAATAGACACACATTTAGTATTTGACATTTTGATTTACGAAGGAGTGAGATCTTTTATGGGTCAACAATCTCAGTGAATTGGATGACTACAGTACATGTATAGTGGATATTAGTTTATTGACGGAATTCACGTCCTGTAATAGGGATTGATGATATCCCTTGATGAAACTTTTAAGTTTTGATTATGTCAAACCCTGCAGGTGGACTGTGTTCGATATATCAAATAAGTTAAGTGTAAGGTCTCAAGGAATTATAAAGATATTGATAAAATATAGATGTCAGAAATTACTTAATCAATGGATATCTGAAATCTTAACATGAGGGAGATTAATAAACATTTAATAACAAGAAGCTCGAAATATTATTTTGAGAATAAGGACAGGAGTGCAATTACAATTCTTTAGTGGACTGAATTGTAATTTATGAAACTAGGATTCTAATTTGGGTTGAATTAGGGTTTCCTATTTTCAAAAGAAGCTTATCATTATTTCCTTCTTAAGATCCCTATTGTAGCCTATAAATATGCGTTATTGCTCTCTAGGTTAACAACTAATAAGAAGAGAGAAATCTCATTTTTGGAGAGCAAAGGTGAATTCGCAAAAGAGGCTCACTTCCTGGTGCGAGTTCGAGCATATATGAATACAGTAGCAGATCTTGAGATTTTCGGGTTGCTGCAAGACCGAGATTAAATCAAGAGATCTCGCAGGTATGGTTTTTAATCATATTTATTTCCGCAATGATCTGTATGCAATATTTAGAAATCCTGATTTCTACTCTTTTCTAACAAAAACGTCTCGAAAAAATAGGAATTTCGACAAAGGAGATAAGGAGAAAGGGGAAAGTGATTCAACAAAGAAGATATCATCATGCATATTGCACTTCTTTTTCTTTTTCTTCTTCTTCTCCTCCTGTTTCTTCTTATTCATCTTCCTCTTTGTTTGAGTCATCTTCTTCTTCGTCTAATCCATTTTCGCTCAATCCAAACAAGAAGTGTATTGAATATTACAGCATTTGCAAACAATGATCATCTTCAAACCCTAGCAATCTGTATATCATAGGAAATACAGATAACTTTATATCAAACTCAGATAAAATCTTGTCTAGGTCAGACAAAGTCATAGAAACTTATTTCTATTCTATCACAAACTAAGATAAATTTATCTAAGTGTGTTTCATTGCTTATAAACTTATCTGAGGTTATGACAGAAAGTCAGATAAATTTATCTGAGTTTGTTTAAAAGTTCAGATAATTCATACCAAACTCATTAGATATATTCATTACAAATTCAGATAAATTCATATCAAACTCAGATAAATTCATACCAAACCTAGATAAATTCATAGCAAACTTAGATAAATTCATCTGAATTTCTGGCAAAAACTCAGATAAATTTATCCGAATCTCTTAAAAAACTCAGATAAATTTATCTGTATTTATTTCAAAACTAAGATAAATTTAACTAGTTTTCTTTCAAAACTAAAAAAAAAACTTATCCTCTGCAAATAACTGTTTCCGATTTTGGGTTCTGCAATACTCAATTCCGAGAACCCTTCTCCTTCATCTTGATCTGGATCTGGTAACGATGGCCCATCTTTGATCATTTGATTTTCTGACTTCTTTATCGACGATCAACACATCTAAACCAATCTGCTCTGCTTCCGGCTTCTGCAAAACTTCCTTAACAGGTTCTACAACAAAGACTATCTTATCTTTGTTCTCTACAACAGCGCCGGTGATGGGATTTCTTCTTCTCAAGCAGTGGCGAGCTTTGAGTTGCTACATGAGGAAGTTTTGCTTGGAAGCATTGAGTGTATAGCAGAAGATGTAGCAACATCGTTTCCTCCCATTTAAATTTCGAAACTTGATCTCAAATTAGGTAATAAAATCCGTTAGATAGCTTGATGCGTTCACAAGGGAAAATTAATGATTAAATATCATGTTAAGGAGCTTAAAACTAAGGATTAAATTCACGACATAACTTTAGACGATTAGAAGGACAAATCTGTTATGCAAATGTATGACCTGGCATACTTAGGGACCTCCACCTGAAATAAGTTTAGGTGCATGGACTACAAGTCTTAACCAAAAATCCTGTAGATTAGAGGCCTTAAACAACAATATGAAGGAACCTTCGGATATATATATATATTTAACAATCTTAAGACAATATAATTATCTTGGCCAAATCACTAATACTAATGACTCAGATTTTGGATGGCTCGAGATTATGGGTGAGTTAAAATGAAGAGTTTTCTTGGCCCAAGAAATGATAAATGATAGATATAATCCTGATCAATAGATAGCCTTTTGGTTGGTTTGCTTTGATAATGAGGAGGGTGATTGTAGCGGGGCATTCATAAGTGCTAAGAAAGCAGACATTATATATATATATATATATATATCATGTAATCTGTAACCCTAGAGTCTGAAAAGAGTCCAGATGTAAAGGTTGCTCTCTTACCGTGGACATAGTTGGATTTGTCGAACCACGTAAAGTCCTCGTGTCTCTCTCTTGTGCGATGGTTGATTGATCGCAGGTTTTAGATCACAACAAACTAGTATCAAAGTGATTGTGTGTGATCGGAAAAGATCCAATGGATCGGATCTCAGAGGGCGGGACAGATCGGTTGTTGATCAGTGGGCCACGTAGGTCAATTGTACGTCAAGGATCCTGGGTTCGGTCTCTGTGTAGAAGATCGGAGAACTGGTGGAATTGTAGATTGATCCCGAGTGTAGATCGATCTCGAAGTGGGCCATGGATTTGCTAGAGAATAAACCATGTTCCTCTCTTCCTCACTCTGCCATCTCGTCGTGGCCAGAGACCATGGAAGCCATCACGGTTCTGCGCATCATCGTAAAAGAAACCCACGAGGATTTTACGTGGTTCGGCAAATCCGCCTCCGTACACGGCCAGAAGCAACCTTTACATCCTAACTCTCTTCAGATTGCATTGTGGAACTCCTCCGTCTTCTCCCATAGACGTATGCCAAAAGCCGAACCACATGAATCTCTTTGTTCTGTGTGTGATTGATCTTCTCTTAATCATTAGATCACAACATATAGTCTTACCAATTTCTAATGGCTGACAATTTCATTGAGGTAATTCGAAACCCACTTGTAATAAAAAAAAAGTAAATTTGCAAATATATAAATGTGATATGGACAAATTTGTCATATAGTAAAAACTTATCAAGAAAAACCCACACATGTTAAGGGGGTGTTTCAAAAAGCCTCCATGGATGCTGTCTCTACAATTCAGATACGGTCGTCCAAGCCTTGCAGATACATTCCACAAGTGGGTTTTCCACTGTCTTCTTCTTGTGAAGTGGCCCCACTGGGCGGCCCACTTATTTAATGAATTTGTAAAGTCTAAGTTGATATATATATATATGGTCCAGATGCTTCCTGTGTGGGCCACACTGTGTAGTCTCACCAAATACTCAACTATATTATGCATACTTTTAAGCCTTATTGTAAATCTACCAAGTTAGATTTTTTTTTTTTTTTTTTTTTGCAATTGCTTAAACACTCTAATGTTATGAAATTAGATGGGCCACTAAAGAATCAATCTAAATCATTAAACAATATGTGGCCTCTAATTATTATATTTTAGGTCTAGATTTCTCAAAAAGTAAGCTTTACGGAGTACTTCATCTTGACAATTGAAAAATCAAGAGAGTAATTAATTGTTATGGTTTTTTTTTTCTATACCTTTTTGAACTGGTCAGCTTGATTTAAATGACTTGCATAAATATTTATCTTTTTTTTTATTATACTTTTTATTTAGAACTAAATTTAATAGTTATTATTTTACATTAGCTTAATATAATTTGGTGATTTTATTTCATTGCATCAATCTCTTTGACTCTCACTAGATGTTTTAAATAAAAAGGCAAAATCTTAAAGATTCGTTTCTTCTTTATAAGTTTGGTTTTCTTTGAGATTTATTTTCTTTTTGATAATACTCATCATCCAAATTTTAATATATTTTTATTTTTAGGCCTGGACTTTGCATAGGCCTTTGTTGCTAGTTTTATATTAACGGAAAATGAAAGGTATGCTTAGATAGCTGAAAAACCGAATTTGCACTATGAGAGGAGGAAAACATGGAAGCAGCGAAACTTGCAAGCAACAACGTTACCACTGCATCTAGAGGTAGATATGTAGCATTTGTAGCTTTTCCTCCACTCTAAGAGGAGGAAAACTTTCATTTTCGGTTATGCAACTATAAGGGCACGAATGCAATGTTCTTCAGGTATTTTGGTAACTTGGATGACTTCTCTAGGGATAATATTTCCTATCATTAGAGTGAGATTTTAGGAATTAAGATTTGAATTGAAAGAGATAATTTACAGATTGAATTTGTTTAAGAGAAATATCATAAATTTGAGAGGGAAATTTTAGGGGATTCAAACTTATCATCAAATGGATAACTTTCTTTTTTAGCAGTTTGGGGAGCCGACAAATATTCAGCTAGAGAGCGGAATGACTGGTCCATTTGTGATATGCGAGAATCATTATATCACTTACCTAGCTCTCAACAGCCTAATGTCGGGGAAAGGAGAAATCCATGGTAGAAATAGGCATCAAATGAATCCTTCCATCCAATAAACTTTCATGATCATCTTGCATTCCATTGGGCCCAACTAAAAGGAGCGTCGGCGCTGTGTAGTGCTCATATATATATATATATATATATATATTATATACACACACTACTTGTGCACTTTCTTTGCTTTTAATGGAGACTCATCACTGATACAAAAAAATAAAAAACTCCCAAACAATGTGTTCCTTACAAGCAGAAATAACATAAGAAAAAGTGAGATTTGAATTAGATGATACCTAGAAGACTGGAGCGCGCATACTGTACACTTTCTTTTAACCGAAATTTTTTTGTAGGTCTTTAATGGGGTCTCTCACTCATACAAAAACATTCATGAGTAATCTTGAAAATAACATTTAAAAAACATGAGATTTGAAGTGGCAGATGCTTGGAAGAATGTTGCTCACTATATCCAAATTATTCCATACCTTGCACCACAATCTTGATGATGAGTGATTGAAGTCTTATGGCTTTAAAATGCATCCTATGTAGTTAAGGCCAAGTCGTACGTGTATATATATACCCAGGGTTAGGACTTGGATGTTTTCAATGTGGGATTTTATACACCACTGCAAGCCTAATCGAGTTTCTCCCATACTCTCTATTAATGGATCCTTGCTGAACCTAACACCCCTCAAAGGGGGACCACAGGTGTAACACATAGAGAGATTTCTTGCCATGAAAGAAGTCTTTCCTTAATTCTCTCATTGATTAGAGAAACAAGCGTCCTAATGGAATGGGTTTTCTAGAAGTGAATCCAAGCCAAATTTTCTCAAATCAAAACTAAAGGGGAAAGCTTATCAGAAATCAACTGAATTAAAGTCGGGCTCTGTCATTACTCAACGTGTGGTCATGTGGACCACTTACATCTATTTAGTCATGTGAATGGTTTAGTTTTGGGCATAAGCCAGCCATGGACGTAGTGAACACACACGTGCATATACATAGGTACACACATACAGGTCTAACACCTTTTTTCCCCTTGTACATAGATGTATATATGCCTGTGGTTTTTTACATGCAGTTGTTTCCATGTATTTGACTACAACCTCAATGATGTCGACCCTTTCCTGTAATGATTTATTTGCTAACCAACAGGATAGCTGGGCAAGTTATGTGCAATATTCCTCCCATGACAGGCTTGTTTGCACATGGCCTAGGCCATACTAAGCCAGGCCAAAGCTTGTCCAAGTGCGTTCTGTTTATTTATTAAGCTAACTTTTGAAACTTGATTTAACCCATGGACCGTTTATTTATCAGGCGTGGGCTCAGCTCAGTGGAAAATTACTCAGCCAGGAAATGTACATCCTTGCTCTCTTGACATAAATGCTCTAATTACTTCTTATCAATTCATCCAAATGACTTTTGACTTGGTGGGTTTTTCTTGCATTCAAGCATTTTTAAATCATGGCAGTTACTGCAGTTGCCAGTTGGGAACAACCTCATAACATATGCATTCAAGCATTTGTATATGTAGATAACAGCTACTAAGACAATACAAAAGGTTCCTCTAATTCTTAATCATAAGTCCTATCACATCCCGGTCCCGAATCACCCTGGCCTAGGGTAATCCCCGAGGTGTGGTATATGTACTCCCGTGATGTTGTACCTGTCTCGACCAAAATACAACACACGAAGGAGAGAAAAAATAACTTTTTCCACACATGAGTCAAGCTCACCATACATATCAATAGCAATTAATCATAATGGAAGCTGTAATTCAAACATAAGGTATCATTGTCCATTCAGTCTAAATAGCTATTCAAGTTTGACACAAAAGAATTATACAAGTAGAAACATTGCTTTTACAAAAGATGATGCATAAAAGAACCCTATACAACACTACCAAAAGTATAAACAAAAGCATAATTGAAGTCTAAGTGTGACCCACACAAAAAGGGGTTAGTCACACCCTAAAGAGGCTTTCAAAAGATATGTCCACGTGATCCAAAGAGAATTTCTAAGCAGGCTCTTGTTCTGGCTACTCCTCTAGTCCTGGAGGTACCTCTTAAGTAACATCCTCTCTCTCCTGGGCCTCCTCAGGACTGGGAGCTGCACCTGCGTCTGTGACACCAAGAATAGCATCATGAATACGACGATTCGACAAGTATAGGCATTAATAATAAATTACATGATGTAACAAATTGAATTTATAGACAATTGATTAAAAGATGTCAATATCAAGTAATAACTAGCAATTGTGCTAAAATTGAATAATTCATGCCTTATGAATCAATAAGGAATAAAACACACTAGTTGGCTACCACATTAAGCTCATCCTCTCAAATAGAGAGCGAATCTAGTTGGGATGTCACTAGTGGCCTGGCCAAAGGCTAGCTGGCTATCTGGTTCTAGAGTTCCAATGCTCCAGATGATCTACTGCAGTGATCTCAAATAACTAAACCAAGTTTAATCCCGTCAGGTATCACGAGGTCGAAGCTCGGTAGTGCCAAACCAATCGAATCGAATAAATACACACATGAGTAAGATTGTTTTTACTTGAATCGAATCAAATCATTAATATTCAAAATATTTCACACATAAACTTACTCATCTCGAATTTCAATTAAATATCATATAACCGTACAAGTATAATGAATAGAAACGAAATAATTTATGCATATAAATCTTTCTATAGAGTTTGGAAGATGAGTAGAAAATAAATCTCAATATGCACATGCATTGATTAAGAAAAATCAATGGTCATTTACTAAGCTCTCGTCCTTCACAGTCTCATACGGTGAAGTTTGGAGATCCGGTGAACGGCTATCTTTAATTTAGTGCCACTTTGTATAAGTGTAGTATACTGGTTCTCCAAGCCTCATCCATGACAAGGTGTTAGACAAAGATAAATTTCACATGAGATGATCTTAGCCTCAATAATTTCTCATGTGGTTAATTACCGTTGGTCCGTTGATCTCGTCAAAAGTGTCATTTTCTAGGGTCCTATAAACCCCTCAGAGCCCAAGATCCTAATTGGTTTAATAAATATACAAGCCAAAGGTATTCATCAACTTTTAGTGTGCAAGAGAAGCAATTTTGTCAAAAAAAAAAAAATTTGGGCCCAACAGAACCACACCTCACTACAGCAAGGAGCCCGTCTGCCCCCATTTACCCTTTTCACCTGCACACACTCATACAATTCCATTGACATTGTCAACATGACATAACACATGTCAATATCTAAGCAACCCATCTCACCGTTCCACATGCATTTATAAAACAAATTCACCCATTTCAACCTCCTGCACACATTATCACATATAACTGCATATGTTTTGTCTCACCTACTTTGCATACTCCATGTACACACACTTTTACATACACCTTCCACCCACCTATATTTAAAATAAATGATTCCACCCATTCATCCAATCACACCTATAAATAACCCACATGTGTTCATTTCAAGTCTCCACTTGTTTTTCCATCTATATAAAATGCACATGGTTGTGTCCAGTCACCACACATTTCACAGGGCAATTGTTATACATCCACCTGCACACATGCACTTTGTATTTTTATTTTAATACACTACTTCACCACTAATCCAATCTCCTCTTTACCCTTCCAAATTAATACTACTAACACCAAAAATCAAACCCATGATATAATTATTCTCTAATTATAATTAAAGAGGCTAATTACATTAAAGAGGAAAAAATTAATAGAATTTGATCATCCAAATCAAGGAATAAAACCACATGCATTAATCATTAAAGCTTATATTTGCCTCAATAGAGCTTTCCAAAGCTTCGTTCACAACCTAGCTCAAGGACCTAAAAATCCCCAAATGTCCAAACCCTAGACACAAATACCTATCAAAACACCAATAAATGTTTATACATACTTATAAGAGGGTCTTTTGACTCTAATGCAACTCAAAAATCCAAACAAAAAGAGTTTAAAGCCTACCTCTTGCATTGATTCGAAATTTGAAGGAAATGGAAGATGATGGGGGGTGTTTTTCTTGCTAACAATGAAGAGAGGAAGATGAAGAGGATGAAGAAATCTTCACTTCTAGCCTTCAATGTACTCACAATCATTCCCACTTAGTGATGAGGAAGAGGAAGAGATGAAGAAGAAGAAGAGTAGAGAGAGGAGTGGAAAGGAAATGAAAAGAAACGGGTAAAGTAGTTTATAAGTGGTAAGGATTCCCCTTTTTGCAAGAAAACCCACTAAAGTTTGATATTTTTAATTTGAGTCAAATGGAGGTCCACTAGTTCAATGGTTGGTCAAATGAGGTAGAGCCCAATATAAAAATTAATGTGGTCGTAAAAATACACGCGTTGACGCCAAGATGACGTGCAAATGATGCAAAATGCAAAAATCTATAATTACGAAAAAGTCCTTGACTCTATCCAAGTGAGTCAACTTGGTTCTAGCTAACTCACCTATCCATGTCTCAAGACTCAACGAACTCAGTCTATAAAGACTAATGGATACTAATTTTGATGATTAACACTAAGCACAATTAATTAAGCTAAATCCTCATTAATTAGCACTAATTAAGATTAATTTGGATTGGAGTGTAACAAGTCCTGTGGTGATACTGATACATAGGAACCCATATGAACCCATATTCACAATCATGATTTTATAAAGCAGCCTTCTTTATATAACCTGGATGGACTTGCATGAGAATAAAGTTCAAGCTTGTCAGTCTGTATTTTTCATAATCACAGGTAATATATTGCTTGGTTATTTTATTTATCCTTCTCATTAAGTTTGCCATTTTGACAAGGGCCGATGGAAGATTTGGAAGGTGGCTCATTTATATTTGTCTAACATGGTTCTTGTAGATGGTGACAACTGACAAGGGCCGATAATTTTCTTACAGGCAAAGATAGGAAGTTGAAATTGAATGCTACATGCTAAAGAATAAGTGGTGGGATGGAAGAGGTGATAGAGAGAGGAAAAGGAGGAGACTTCATACAATTCACAAAATATCAGAAAGAAAGACTTTGGTTTTACAATTCACAAAAATCAGAAAGCAAGACTTTGGTTTTACAATTCACAAAAATCAGAAAGTAAAGACTTTGGTTTAGTGGTTTCATTCACAACAACAAATTCATAAGTTTCCTTCTGTTTGGTTTCTTTTCAGTACTGATTACAGTTTTATTTGTTATTTTACTTTTCCTAATGGTTATACAAGATCAGCAAATTGGAAAACTACTCAGTGTGGTACTGAAGGCCAGGAAGTGGGGACATATGAAAGGAGAAGGCATTGAAGTGGGTCAGTTGCAGAGGATCTGGTTTGAAGTCATAACATTTTTCTTTCTTGAAGTTAGTGTTCGTATAGAAAATATAAACATCAGAGGTTATAAGGCCCAGATGGAATGAGATTTTTAATGATGTTTTATCTTTTTTTCTTTCTTTTTTATGTTATCGAGTCGATTTTGATGATGGTTTTTGGTTGGATGGGAAGGGACTTTTGGTTGAGCAGATCACACGGTTGTAGCAATTGCAAGATGAGAGCAACAAAGATTTTGAGTTTGAATAAGTACTTGTAACCCTCTTCTCTGATTATTCTGAGCAATCACTGAACCTTCTTTTTTGAATTCAAAAGGGTTGATACTCTTGTTCAGTGGTTGAAAGGCTGCATATCCAACAGATCTTAATTCTTTCATTATTCTTGTAGAAAAATAATCTCTCTTTGTTTGTATTTCTTAATCTAGCTGGACCCAATTTTGTCAAAAGGGGAGAGCCTAGATCCTTTGTTGCTCGTGCCAAATCAAGTTTTAAATGGGGCCCACCTTTGATCAATGCATCCGCTCTCATACCCATTATCCCATGATGAGGAACAAGGTCCAATTTTATGCTCATCGAATTATCACTCACCGTTGGATTCAGTCCTTGAAAAAATCTATGGTTAAAATGCCATTAAATTTTAAAGTTGTTAAATCAATGCTTACGATAATCTTATGAGGCTAATCTTTTTGCTGACCCTTATTTACAAAGGAGTCCGGATCTCCTGTTTCGTAGAAATAATAGGGGGATGTTGTTTCATCCAATCTCTGTTTTCCACCTATACAAAATAGTACATTAAGGATATGTAAAAATAAATAGAAAAGTAAAAAAACTATATAAGGGAGATGCTCCAATGAGAGATATCTCTCACCTTAAATAAGAGATTGTGTGGGGGCCCTCACATCCATATATCAAATGCCAACAACTTAAATGTGATGGCCCTCACCCCTATCTGTCATATAAGGTGAGAGATATCTCTCATAGGAGCATCTCCCAATATATAATTGATGACAATTTGAAAAAGATCACTTCATGATCAGCCTTGCTGAAAAACTTTTAGATACATTTGAAAGCACCAAAAGTGCCAACAAGGCCTGAATAAACATTGAGTTCTTCGGATCAAAGATCTAACCTTTGGATTGATGTTACTGAAAAATGTTGATCCCAATGCGTGTTATTATATCATCAAGTAGGCTTGATTTTTTGTGGGCTAGATGGAGCCACAAGTGTAAAATTGTTTAGGAATTTCATAACTTTCAAGATTTTGAATTTGGGAGAATTCTATATGCATTTTTCTGGAAAACTTTTAGAATATTTGTTTAAGTTCAAATTTGGTCTTCTTAAAGCTGATTCTTTTTGTGGTAGGAAACGTTAAATTATAGGAAGTCTTATTATTTATGAGTCTTTTTTTTTTTTTTGGAATTATACAAGTGTCTTTAGGATTTCTTGTCTTCCAACATTTGAAGAATTTCAGATATTGTCCTACAAAGTGAAATTCTTCAATGACAATGGTTGAGTAGCATTCTAGAAAAAATGGATGTCTGAGAATTCTATACGGAGAAATTGTTATTAGGAATGGTTTTGAGAATCCTTCTCAATCAAATAAGTCATTTGTAGAAAATGGGTTTTCATATTCTAATGTTAAACATGTGAAACATATCATTATATTTGTCAAAATCAACATTATCACTAGAATAAGTACATTCAACGGTGTTAGATGTGTTTGAGTTTTTTTAATGCTTTTCACAATCTACACAAATTAAATTCCTAAACATTTTAAGATATGAAATTGAACGTCCTATAATTTTTCATCACGAATTCCAGCAAGAATCATAAATTTCAGGCCCACAAATGTAGTAGTAGTAGTAATAATAATAATAATAATGTAATTGAAACCGTTATTGGTCTTGGCATCCACTGCACGTACCAATAGCTACGTAGCAGTGAGGTGTGTAACACTAAACTAACTCTTGAGATGTGAAAGTTAGTTATGATGTGGAATGGTTATGTATGTGAATCATTTGCATATATAAATGAGGGCAAATAAACATCCCCTCATGGAAGTATCTTAGTAAGAGTCTGGGTTAAATGAAGAAATTTATTAGTTTTACATTCTATTAATAGAACTCCCTGATCCGACGTTTAGGCATGTACGTTCTTTACATTTTTAGAATTTTCAATAAAATCTCAGTCATTTCCTCTCCTAATGCATGTGTTGTGATTTCCAATCAACAACACTAGCGAAAACCCCCCATGCCGAGCACGGGCAATGTAATTAGTGGTAGTTATATTGTAAATGTCTAAAGTAAAAAATCGATAGAAATAGTTTAGAATGTAACCCTAATAAAAAAAATGAACGAGTCATTTATTAGAGAGGATGGAAAAGAGGAAAGGGTTTGTTACGTTTAAAGATGGGAAATGTAGAGACGTGAATAAAAACACAGAGAGAAGAGGAAAGAGTTTATGTAGCATTGGATTAGTAAAAAGAACATTATTAATAGGGCTAATATTAGTAGGAGGATTAATGAGTGATATTAGTAAGATGTCAACATGAGAAGAGTCAAAATCAAATTTGAAATTGACAGTGAAATTGGAAATCGAATTCACTTCACTTCATATATAATAATTGTCCATTGTTGGAGGAAAGGGCTTTACAATAGGATTGAGTGAAATTATGTAAATTCAGGCTTCAATTCCAAGCTTCCAAACTTTTATAAAATTTTCTAAAATTTGGATTTTATCAATTTTGGGCCCATAAAAGTCCAAGCACATAAGTGTCTATTTATGCAACGGCTCTTTCCGGGTGCCTTCCGCAATGATATTTGTTGCAGAGAGGAATCCCTCGCTCCTTGATTTCCGACGCACTTTGATCTCCTAATTTTCTTCGCAAGAAGGGACGCACAAATCCAACCTCCTCCAATGAAAAAGTGCTTGCCGCAAAGAGGAAATGCAGATTTTTTTTCTCTGCAGATCAAGAAGCTCAGTTGGCTTAAGACCACGGTTTGCAATGACAGGTTGTAGGTTCGAAACTGCACTACCTTAATGAAGCTACAGAAGAGTTTACATGGCTTCCCTCTGTCCTCAGAGAGATTAGTCAAGTCCAAAGGGTTGAAAACCGTTCTATAGCAAAATATATATATATATATATATATATCTTGTAAACATTTATGCACTAATGATTTTCAAAAAAATTAATCAAAACCTACATATAAGCATTGGGCCATAGGCTGCATTAAATCATTATATCCGGCCCACCTCTTGGACGGTTCTGATTAAAATCACATGCACGTGCTATATCACCTTTTTCCGATTCCCTCTGTACATAACCGATACGTACGACCGTCTTCTTCGTAATCATCGCCCTGACGTATGTGCCAAAGATTGCCACCTCCCACACGTGTTCTAGAAACACCCCCGCACGTGTAGGGGACCACCATCTCAGTTTCAGACATCCGAATCTGAATTCTCTGCGGCCTCTACTTAGAGAAATCCTGTGTCAAAAGCCCATAAATCCACTGTGTAGCCCACCTATATAAAACCCAATCCATTCAAAATAAACTTCTTTCTGGCTCATATAATGAATCTGACCTCAGTTGAAATTGGTCCCACCATAAAATTAACAGCTTGATAACAAAAAAGTAATAAATGAATATGATCCGATTGTATTAATCTCGATCTTAATCAAAGTTTAGTAATGCCTTAAGTACAGAAATAAATATGATCCCATTCATGTGGTGAGACCGGCTCCTTTTAGAATAAAGTTTAGTAATGTCTTAGGGCCTGCTTGGATGGCCAAAAAATGGTGTAAAGTGAAGTTAAATGGGCCCTAACAGTCTAAAATTTTAACTCTATTATGTTTGGATGAGTCTGGCACAATAGATGAAGTAATATTGTGAAGCCACATGTACTCCTTCAATTCAAAATACTTGAAGTTTCTTGAGTAAAAGTTAATTATACTTCAAACCTTAATTTCAAAATAAGCATCCAAATGGAGTGAAGTGAAGTACTCTACTTTAATTTCAACCTACTTCTCTTCACTCCACTTCACATGTGAAATCCACTTAATTTTACTCCACTCCTCATTAATCCAAACAGGCCCTTAAGAACAAAGATAAACTTTAATTTGGGTGGATTAGATTGTAATAGGTGGATTCCAATGCTGTTGATGTGTACCTCTTTTCAACAACATATTTTGTTTGCAATGAAATAGAACAGAGATATGGTGAAACAAAATATAATGGTTGTAAATTTTTTTTTCCAAAAAGATATATTTGCACGGACTGCAAGTCAATTTATCTTGACTTGTCAAGTTTGAGCAAAAAGAAATAAGGATTGGGAATAGAGGGCTTGCCTCGTGAATAAGGCCCCGCTTGCGTAATAATAACGATTGAATTTTATTTTACTTCATTTTTATTCTATTTAATGCCAAGCCCTCAAATTTAAAAAGTGCAATTCATATAAGGATGTAAAACGGGTCAGTTACAATCTAGGTCCATAGTGAACTCGCACCAAGAACTATAACTATATATTGGGCGGGTCTCAATAAAGAATGGTATAAAAAAAAATCTAATTTGAATGAGAGATTTTCAAAAATTGAAATAACGTGTCGAGTCTTGAGTCCACGAGTACGAACAAATGTGGAGCTAAAACCGAATGTGTTAAGATAACGGATAAGAAAAAAGATCCGGACCCACACTTATTTACTTAACAATGCCTAAATAAAGATCCAAACCTGATTTTTAAAGTGTGGGAACCTTGGGGGAAATAAGGAAGATGGGGATCATTTTTATTCCTAGTCCATATAGGATCCGGAATTCCGTACCGAAAGATTTAGATATTCAACTACTTCTACAAAGTAATCAAAATCTAAGGCTGTCTCATTTCTAATCAAAATCCAAGGCTCTCTCCCCAGTTCTCTGTCTATATATATATATTCATACATATCATATATCTATAAAAGATACGACGAAGTGGAGGACTATTGACTTCCAATTCCGATTTAGAGATTGCAAAGTTTTCTCTTTCTCTTTCTCTCTCGATCTGGATCTGGAGAAGAAACCGAAGTAATCTGCGCTTCAGAGATCTTCGATTTTGGGTATGTTTCTTGTTTTTTTCATGATATAGAGGGATTTGATTTTGTAATTGCACAGATCTCGATCTGTTTCTGTTTCTGTTTCGATGTTAGGGTTTACGAATTGTGTGGAATGATTTAGTTTTTTCTTGTTTGTGGGTTTCTCTTTGTTATCTTTTTATTTAGATCTGATTGTGAATTGTGATGTATGTGGATTTGAATCTCTAAATTGGTTCGTGAATTGTTGTCCCTTCTCTGATATTCAAGATCAGATCATGTTGATCTCAGATGCTGATGTTGTTTTGGTATGAATTCTTGTCTTGATGATGTTGTGATTAGGGGTTTTGGTATATATCCTTGTGCAGGATTTTGTTGGTTTGAGTACTTAAATATGGGCATGGAGATCTCAGGAGCTGAAGTTGCAAAAGCGCAGGTGAAGGATGGAGCACATGTTATCATTGACAATGTGAAACCTGATGAGGGATCAATTGAACTTGAAGAGCCTATAAAGTTTGGTGCAGTGGATGTTTCTCATGGAATGAAGAATGCGGCGGCGGTGCCCAAAGGAGAAGGAGATCCTGCTGTTGATTCCAAGTTCCCCAAGGATGCTGCTGATGAATGGCCTGCACCAAAGCAAATCCACTATTTCTATTTTGTCAAGTTTAGGTCATATGAAGACCCAAAGCTAAAATCCAAATTCGAACAGACCAGGAAGGAGATTGGAAACAAGAATAACACCCGATCTCAACTAATTGATATGTTAAAGGCTAAAAGGGTATGAGGCAAACTTTAGTAAATATGTTATGTTTGTTGAATGGAATATAAATCAAATTGCTAACATTTAATCTAATTGTGAGTATTTGCAGTCTGATCGAGCAGCTGTGATTGCACAATTGAAGCCTCTGACTGCGGAGGACAAGCAATACAGGATGATGTTCGATGGGAAGAGGAAGGAATTGGAACCCCTTCAAGCTGCTCTTGGAAAGTTGCGCAGTGCGAGCTATACTGCAAGAGAGAAGGGTGTGAGCTTATGCTCGTCGGAGGAAGCGCTTAATGATCTCGTGAGCTTCTACTATTGGATTGTTTGATTTTGTCGTGTTTAATGCTGTTCCTTATCCTTTATATTTTGACATATTGAAACAGATCGCTAGCTTGCATTACCGAATGCAACATGAGAGTAACACCTTAGCTGAGGAGAAACGGTTACTTAAAGAAATCAAACAACTTGAAGGAACAAGGGAGAAGGTTATTGCTAATGATGCTATGAAGGCAAAGATTCAAGATTCATTAGGGCAAAAAGAAGCTATTCAGGACCAGGTTAAAGTAAGTTTTTATTTATCGTTGTTAATGTAAGCACTACGAGCAGATGGATCTATTAACTTTGTTTCATGTGAATGAACTTGGTAATTTCTTCATATATGAAAATGCTCTTTTGTAATTTTAGCTTATAGGTGGTGATTTGGATGGCGTGAGAAAAGAGCAACAAGAGGTGAGGAAAAAAATTAAGCATCTGGAGGAAGAACTGTATGCAATTGACACTGAGATTAGTTCCTTACGGGAGGAATTGGAAGCTCTAAACCAGAAGAAGGATAAGGCATATGACACCATGAATGAATTGAGAAAAGCACGTGAAGAAAGGGTAACTTAAGCTGTAAACTTTTTTACTTTTGCTACTATCTTGGTTATTTGCATTTGTAAACATTCTTGACAGTGTAGTCATGTTTTTGTCAGTGCATACATATAGGTGGAGCTTATACAGGAATTAAGCTTCTCTCTTAAAATTTTATTATGCAGCCAAAATACCAGTTGTGAAAAATCTTCTGGTTTTAAGGACTATATAGAATCTGGCTCAACTTGATTCTTACTATTGTTCCATTTTATATGATTATTTTCCCCATTTTATGGTTTTGGTTTGGATCAACTCTATTTGATGAACCACATATAGAGAACACATGCGCCTCAAGACACCCTCCAAAAATTAAAAAAACACTGGATTCTAGATGACCTGGAGACGCTTTCCTGCGTTAGTAAGAATTTGTCCCCATTGATGGGATGACTTTGAACCAGCATTGGTTCTATTTAAATCACTTGTCATCATCTTCAAGTTGTGGTTCCTCATTTGCCTTCCATAAACCGTTGTATATGCTATGGTTGAGGATGACTGTCTTCGTTAACAAAGCTCTTGAGCCATCTCCTTTGCATTTTAAATTTTTAGCTCCCTTAAACAGTCAACACTCAATATTGTGCAAACAAAGGAAAAAGAAAAATGATGCAGAACAGAGGGGAGTTGTGGGGCGAACAAGGTAGAAGAGATGGGGAAATCAAGGATTACCTGAAAATTGGCCTCATGCTAAACTCCGAACCAGGAGGTAAAAGATCTCGAAGAGTACTTAGGGAGAAGTTGAATGAGAGCTTAGAAACTCAATTTCATTAATTGTTAACTATTAGAAGCCAAAGAGGCTATATACATCACTTATATAGGAAAAGAAATAATCTAGATCTAATATGGACCATCAAAACATGTTGATGGTTAGGATTAAAACATCTAAACAACTTAAAACATAAACATAAATGCTCTAAATAATAATAAACTGGATAACTAAATGGGATGGGCCCAAAGGCTTGGTCGATCCTTGGGGCCATTGGTTTGTTCTGCATCAACTTCTCCCCGTCTTGGAGAAAACTCTGTTAGTGTCATAGTTAAATCCGTCACTTCCCTTGGGTGGTCATATCCCTAACATGTGCCAACCAAAGGTAAATTTACCTTCAGTAAATATTAAGAAACAAACCCTAAGACCCGTAGTGAAATTGGTTAAAATATGTTTAGTCAAGTGACCAAGAGAAATGCATTTCTTTTTAAAGTCTTCTCAAGTTTTTTGAGGGCTGAGCTCTTTAGCTCGGTGGACTGAAGGACACTTTCTGGAGCCAAAGAACTTACTTCCGTCTAAATTCTAGAGAGCTTATTTTTGAGCTCTGACAAGAGGGGGCCCGAAGCAGGTTGTGCCGGTCGACGGAAAGTCCCCTCCGGAGGACTAAAACCTTCCATCGGTCTATTGTCTGGAGTGCTTTTTTGTTTTTGGCTCATAGGGTCTCAAGGGACCGAACTGTTCCTCGGTCAATTGAAGTGAATCTAGATCTGAATCAAACTAGCCATCGTGCGTGAGTTGTGTTGCTTGTTTTGGCACCTCGGGTGACTGAAGGTTTTGACTTGGTCGACTGAAGCTCAAAATTTGTAAATATGTGTCTTCATATCCAAATCTCTACCCATGATCATTCAAGGGATTTTCAAAGAGATTTCTTGCGGAATAGTAAAACTCATTCCTTATGCATTCTTTCCTTCTTTCACCCTCTTTAAGCTTCATAGGAAGATTAGTAGAGCATTCAAAGCTCATGAAATAGGGGTTCTATGGAACGATATCGATCTAGATTGAGTTCTTCATAGGACTATCCACCAAAACCCTAGATCCAACAGCCTCTATCATCTATTTGGTTGAGCAATATTGGGAGATCATCAATCGCCTAGGATCATTTGCTATGGAGGCTTTAGAGCCCTAGTTTGGATTCCGAATCTCGGTATCAAGTGCGATCTTCATAATAACATTTATTATTGTTTGCATTTGATTTGTTTTTCATTTTATTGTTAATATCTCTAAAGTGGATTAGACCTTTGTGATCGAACCACTAAAAAATATAGTGTGGTGGAGTAGACCTTTGTGATTGAACCACCATATCAGAAAAATCTATGGTTCCATCTGTGTGATTGAACCATCAAAAAATCTAGGTTGTACTGGTTTTTGAGGTGCACTTAGTGAAAACCTCAAAATTTATCCCAAGAGATCATGGGTAGGTGCTCTTGGGAGTGGACATAGCTCGAAGGACTGAACCACTATAAAATCGTGTGTCTGCATCTCTTTATAGCATTTCTATTTTATATGCATGCTATCAGATGTATGTGCATAATGTATGATATTTAGATTAATCGGCAAGAACTCATGTTAGATCTATATTCGATATTACTGTTGTTGATTTCTACATGAATTCTGCACAATTGATCTATTTCTGCTTCCACACTTGAATTTGATATTTATATTGTTAAGAAATTTAATTTTGTATGTTTGGGTCTTAATATCTTTAATTTGGCCCTAATTGGTTAAACAGTCCTATTCACCCCCATCTAGGACTTTGAGTTGAGCACCCCATTTTCAAACTTGACCTTGAGTTTTGTAGAAATCCTCCAGGGTTAAAGATCCACTGTATGAAATTCTGATTTGTTGGTTGATCTCCGTTTTATTTGCTTGGTGTGGAAGCTTCATATGAATATATGATCTGTTCTTCCATTTCAAAGTTGGCTTGGCTCCCATAGTTGGGAAACTCATTTCGTTTCGGACGAAATCTCAGAAATATTTCGGTTCGGTCACTCATCCAAAATGAAACACCTACGTGAAAATTTCGGATTGTTTCGTCCGCTTCGGTCCGAAATCAATGATTTCGGCAAAATTTCTCTGAACAACCCCTGTTCGGCCGAAAAGATTTCTTAAAGAAAAGATGGCAAGATGTAAATTTTTTTCAACCTAAAACAAAGAAGCCCTAATCCCAAAACCCAATCTTTCAACTGAAAGAGAAAAAGAAGAAGATGAATGAATGAGAAGAAGGGGAAAAAACCTAGCCAACTTCTATTCAATTCATTTGACTGAAACAAAGGGGGAAAAGAACCAGGGAAGCATGGAGCTTGACATGCTAGGTTAGGTAGCTTCTCTCTCTCTCTCTCTCTCTCTCTCTCTCTCTCTCTCTCTCTCTCTCTCTCTCTCTCTCTCTCTCTCTCTCTCTCACACACACACACACACACACACACACACAGTTGCTTGCTAACTGTCTTTTTCATCCACTCCCCACCAAAGAGGAAACCCTGGCTCCGCCACTGTCTAGAGGTGGTTCTCCATTCATATACATTGGGTTTTCAGTTTGCTTGTTAGCTGTTTCCAAGTCTTTAATTGTCTTTGTTGCTTGCATCTGTTGATCAACACTATTTAAAGAAGGCAATTCACATTCCCTTGTTTTCGAATTCTGCTGCTTGCATCTTTTGGTCAGTGGGGGAGCGGTACATGGAAAGGTCTCCTTACAGATAAGGGTTCTTGCTAGATCATTCTAACCATTGATTTAATAGCCATAAAGTTTAGTGATTTTATAACCATAAATATCTTAGAGAAGTTACGAGATTCGTTTCTGTTTGGACGAAATCTCCGAACAAATTCGGTTCGGTCATGAAAACGAACTGAACTGCCCTTTGAGAAATATTCGGCCTAGATTTCAGACCAATTCGGACGAAATCTGGAATTTCTAAGAAATCTGGAATTTTGAATAGAAATTCCATATTTCACTTGAACTGTCCAAAGAGTTTCGGCCAGAAATTAAAAAAAGAAAAAAGATAGTAAGGGGCTGGGCACTGGTTGCTGGGAAAAAACTAAAAAGGAGAGAGAGAGAGAGAAAGAGAGAGAGAGTACCTGGTTCGAAGCCCTAGCCATCAGTCGCTGCTCGCCATCGCCTTCTCCCTCTCTCCCCTTCCTCTTTTTTCTTCATTCTTTCTTCCATTTCGTTCGCCCTAGAGAGCATTTCGAGGGAAGCTTCTTGAAAGGAACCTTTGCGTCTTATATTTATCAAGATTGTCCTTCGTATCCTTGAGGTCCACATGCAAAACAGTTTCATTGAGTTGATAAATGGGCCACCTAAGGCACCGACAGTAGTGGTTGAGCCGTTGAATACAGTCTGGGAAAAAAAGTATATGCTATTCCATGGAATCATGTAACTCATTTTTTATATGCCATTACCATTAGGTTTAGTGAAAGGGGTAGCAGCACCATACTGGAGTGGGCTTTAGTATATACTATATCTAGATATTTGATTGTGCGAAAATTCATCATCTTATTTTAACAAGAGAAGGAAAAGGTGCTCAAGATATATCGGAATGGAGAAACAGAATTCATGTAGCCGACCCCAACATAGTTGGGACAAAGCTTTGATGATGATGGTGAAGGAAAAAGTGCATGAGTTCTATCAGCATCCACTCTTGCACAGTTGCATTTATGTAGGACTCCTTGTTCTTTAAATTGGTTATCCAGTTCTTTCAAAAAATTTATTATGAGAGATCTTTCTCTGGTTTCTGTATGTTTTCAGAATTCGTATTTCTACCAAAACCGTTCTTTACTGAACAATGCCAAGGATCTTGCTGCGAAGAAGGATATAGCAGCGTTGGAGGAGCTTTCTCATGCAGAGGTTTGTCCGATAAATTATATTTTACTATTTCAGTTCTTCAGTCTGCCATATGCTTATGGAATCATGATGCTTCCTTCTCTTATCTTTAATGGGGCTGATTGCACCATTTTATTTTGGCATTTAGATGGAGAAATTCATGTCTCTATGGAGCAGTGACAAAGCTTTTAGAGATGATTATGAAAAAAGGATTTTGTCATCACTGGACATTCGGCAGTTGAGTAGAGATGGCCGGATGAGAAACCCTGATGAAAAACCATTAGTTGTGGAGGTTCTTCCTCGTCCTATAGAACCAGTGACAGCCCCAGGGAAAGTGAACACGGCAGCCCAACTGAAAGTGGACAAGAAACGAACCAAGGAAGATGTTAAACCCTTGCAGGAGCCTAACACAGTCTCCAATAGTACGGCACAAAATGAAGGCCATGATGAATCAACTGAAGTGCAAATGAAAGGCAAGGGCGATACGTCCGCTGATGCTGAAAGCTTCTCCCTGCCTGAAAAAACTCAAAAGGAGTCTGTAGCAGCTAATGGGACTGATCCGATTAAACTGAAGGAGATTAAAAGAGAAGAGGAGATGGCTAAAGCGAAGCTGGCTTCGGAAAGGAAGAAGAAGCTTGCAGAGAAAGCAGCTGAAAAGGCCACTAAAAGAGCTCAAAAGGAAGCTGAAAAGAAACTCAAGGTAACATTCTAGTTTTTCCTTAAATTTCTGAGCTGTAACTTGTTTTTATTGTCCGTCTCGAGGTAGATGTATTCTTTTAATCTCCCTTAAAACTTTTACAGGAGCGTGAAAAGAGAGCTAAGAAGAAAGCTGGGGCGTCAATTGCTGCTTCTGATGCTGAACAGGTTGAAGCAGAGACAAATGATGCTGACCCTGAAAAAACAGAGGTAAACATGGAACCTCCAGTTCCTGCAAAGATCAAAGAGCAGAAGGAGAATGTCAGGCACAGGAAACCCAAAGGTCAGGTTCCACTTCCAAAGGTCATCCTTGGGAAGAAGAAATCTCAATCATACTGGGTATGGGCTGTTCCTGCCACTGTAATAGCTCTGATGCTTGCAATATTTGCATACTACTATGTTCTCTGAAGAAAGAAACTGATGAAGTAGATTATTAGGAGTGCTCCAATTATCCAATTCGCTTTTGGGTGAATGGCTTGGTCTCATAGTAATGAACTTGTTCTTTATATCCTGTTGAAGGGATGTCACAACTCGTAATAAGGTACCAGGTTAGCTCTTGCAGTTGAGATTTATAAGGAAGCAACCAGACCTGCTGTGGTTGGTAATTTATCAGATGTAACTTCAATTTATTACATTTTTTTTTTTTTTTTTGGTCATTATTTTGAATGTTCTTTCAGGTTCTATTTTTGTAGAAAACTGATGTTTATTGTTAGTTTGGATGATGGAATGTATCATAGTATTCACTACATGATTCTGAAACTGATGAAGGAAATGTAGGATTTAGTGGATGCTGGTTGACCTGGCCCACTAATAACTCCATGGGGCTATCACTGTATGCAACATCCTAGTTTGGATGTTAATAGTTTTTATTTTTTATTTTTTGTTCCTACAACTGCTTGGATCTGAACCTTGATCATGGTCATGCAAGGCTGAAAGGTGACACCATCCTTCACCATACCAATCAGTTACTACACAGTTGCAGGTAGACAGCTACTGTTTGGAAAATTTCATCCCATGGAGAGATAACATTGAGTGGCTTCCTTGAATATCATACTCAGCTATTTGAGTTTGCTAGCCATATTAGAATAAATTAGTTCAATAAGACATTATTAGCTATTTGATTCAGGTGGCGATTGAATATTGTGTTTATAAATTTTGTTTCAATCATCTAATTTCAAATTGTGTGATGGAAAACCAATTCTATAGTACAAAATGGTTGGGTTGAAGATTAATTAGAGCTTCTCCCCACTTTCACTCACGGAGTGATTTTCCCAAATCATTTGTTAGAAAATCTTGCTTATACTTTTTTGTTTCATGTTATCAGATTTCTAGAAACTCTAAGAGTTTATGTTTATGCAAGTTGTTAAAAATGAAAAATCAAAGGCGAATATCCCGAAGTGATCATTAAATGACCTTCCCTATAATAGAAATTGAATTAAAGAAAGATGGAAAATGAATATCCAACCATAAATCCAAGTCATTCAAGTATTACGAATGTCACAGTCCCATCAACATCACTACCTTGTATATCCTTCACCGCTCATGTCTTTAATATTTTCATCAGTTGAGCATGCATGAAATTTTATGTATTCAATTCTCATGAGACTCTTTGTTTGATGCAATTGAATACTGTTTATTGTAATTAAATTCGTAGCATTGTATTTATATAAGTGGTAAAAAAATGAAAAATTAAGAGAATTTTACCTAAAAAAGGATCTTAGATGGCCACTAACCAAAAGAAGTACCAATAGTATATATGGCACAGAAGTGGTATTCCAGCCAGATTTTTTATTTTTATTTTTTTTTGCCTTTTTTCAACAAGCGACGACGTCGTCACTTAATATCGAGAGTTGACATCGACGTCGTCACTAATGTTATATATATATATATATATATATGTGTGTGTGCGCGCGCGCGCCACGTTAAAGCTTCCTTTTCTCCTTCCTTTTTCATCTATGGGTGAATACTGAATGAAACAGAACTGTCCCCTAACTTGTATATTCCTTGTGGAGGTTGTTGATCTCCATTAAGAGGTAGGCATAGCACAATTTTAGGGTTCTTTCATGCATTAGCTACCATAGATTCTGATTTTCGTGTTTACCTTTTTGAAAAAAGTTCATTAGGGCTTTTGATATACAATTTTTTCATAACATTATCTTATTTTAAAATTATTGTTGGGTGACTAAATCATCAAGGTAACAACTTTGGTCGTTCTAAGGTTGTATAGTGACATACATTTTCTTCCACTAGCTTCTGTTAATCGACGACGTCGTCGTACAATAACAAATATTTTTTTTGCACTAGCTTCTGTGAAGCAACAACGTCGTTGTATAGAAACACACATTTTCTTCCACTAGCTTCTGTTTAGCAACGATGTCATTGTACAGTCACACACAATTTTTTACATTAGCTTCTGTGAAGCAACGACGTCGTCACTGACCATTGCAATCGAAAAAAATTGATGTTTGTATTATTTTGATGTGCGAACGCAGCACAAGATCCAGAGGAATTTCAAGCTTCTACCTTGCCTAAATTTCCATAACATATGAAGGGAAGAAAGCCATAGGACAAAAGGAAGAAAAAATGCAACGACTTTGGATATAAAAAAGCAAGCCCAACAATGGCAAAAAAAAAAGCTAAATTGCTCTCAAGACTTTGACTAGAAAGAGAGAGTTGCAAAACAAAACACCACAAACTAAAAGGAACAGAGAACAGGAGTAGCTACACAACCAACTAACATTTTTAAAAAGAACTCCACAACACCTGCTATCCAGAAAAAACTCATAGCAGTAGAACTAAGAAAGCACCAACAACAACGAGAATGGCAAAGCATGGCCTTTCAACCACAAAACTGCACAAGACAAAAAGTAAGAACAAGGAGCAATAGGGCCGTCGCTCAAAGAGCCACTACGGGAGCAGAAATAGCGAATTAATCACCCCAACCAAAGGCTCTCAATATAGGGCAAAATATATACTTTACAATCGCCTAATAAACTGCTGGAAAGCTTAAAGCTACAATCCAAAAGTTTGGAAAACGACCTTTTGGACCACCTTGACTACCTTTTGAGGAAGGTGGATATGAATCAAAAGGAGAAAGCAACGGAGGAAGAAGGTAGAAATGGGGAAGTGGAGTTTAAACCGTTGAAAAGCTTGATGCTACAATCCAATAGGTTGGAAAAAGACCTTTGGGACCACCTTAACTGTCTTTTGAGGAAGGAGGAGACGAAATAGCCAAGGGAAAGGAGAAAGCGAATGCGGGAGCAGAAATAGCGAATTAATCACCCCAACCAAAGGCTCTCAATATAGGGCAAAATATATACTTTACAATCGCCTAATAAACCGCTGGAAAGCTTGAAGTTACAATCCAAAAAGTTGGAAAACGATCTTTGGGACCACCTTGACTACCTTTTGAGAAATGTGGATACGAATCTGCCAGGGGAAAAGGAGAAAGCGACGGAGGAAGAATGTAGAAATGGGGAAGTGGGGTTTAAACCGTTGGAAAGCTTGATGATAGGTTGGAAAAAGACCCTAGGGACCACCTTAGTTGTCTTTTGAGGAAGGATGAGACGAAACAGCCAAGGGAAAGCGACTGAGGCAGAAGGCGAAAATGGGGAAGTGGGGTTTCAGGAGAGTTTTATAGGTTGAATGTGCGACGACGTCGTCGCATGTTTCAATCATTAATAATAAAAAAACGGAAGTTATTAGTACTTCTTCTTGTTAGTGGCCATATATGGGCCTTTTTTGGGTAAAATTCTCAAGAATTAAAGTTGAATGCTACAAAATATCATCAAATAACATCCACCTTATAGGAAATTGAAGAAATGAAAGTTTAAAAATAAATACCCAACTATCACCCTAGTAATTCACATACTTAAAAACTCAACGTGTTATGTACTTTTCCACCTTTTATTCTTCACTCCTCAACGTGAAAGCTACCAAAACTTGGTTAGGGCAGGTTTGCCCTCAACCCCTCTATTCATTTATTTTTGCTTCTTTTTTTCTCTCTCAAAATTACAAGCAATTCTTGCACATGTGCCTAACATACAAGCGTCAGACGACTTCCACCGCCGGGCAATGCATGGCCGGCAAGTTGTCCACCAAGGGGAATGTGAGCATGGAACCCCTCAGCTTCCCTGGGCGGTCGTCGGAGCCGGAAAGACCCACGGAGAAGGGTGGAGGCGGCGCGATTCTCTCGCACGTGCCAAGCCACTTAGCCTGCATGTACTTGTGCTTCCTCCAGGGTCCCATGTGCATCTTGTTCTCTTTCATGCACTTCTTGGCAGCCTCACACAAGATCTTGATCAGGCTTCTCAACCTCTCGGCCTTGCCCACAAACACGTGCGGAAGCCGGTCGATGAGCCTGTTGTACTCAGGGCTGGCTCTAGCCATCTCGAATTCGGCTCGGAAGTCCAGCTCGATCACCACTCTTACACTCATCTTCTTGCTGCTTGAAGTAGCCACCACATCAATATAGGTGTGTTCTCCTGAGGAGTATAAATTGGTATTAGCATAAGTTTGGCCCACAACAATTATGAAAGAGAATTAGATGAGGGATCGAAAGATTCAGATGAAATCGATGTACAAAATTTCAAGTCAATCAAATCATTCTAACAGTTTTATTTATAACATTTTAATGGTTTTAAAACACATCATTTAATCATTTTATAAGATTTCAATTCGATGGTTGTCGAACTTAAAAGATATTCAGATCAAGGTAGTGGGTATAAGAAGGGGCCTCCCCAAGTTTGCCTCCCATGGGAGCATTTTATCAAGATCATGGCCAAAAGTTGTTTACAAAATTATGAAGGCAAAAGGTGGGCTTGTGAATGAGCCGACCTAGCCTTTGTGGGCTCACTCAATCTCTTTTTTTTATTCTTTTACTCAAAGTGGTTAGGCTTCTCTCAACTCAACTCAACTCATTCATAGATAGTCTTTGTTGGTGGCTTGGAGCTACTATTATGGTCAGCTATGGTCACAAGTGTGTAATGTGTTGTGGGGAATTTATCATCTCAAGAAATTGCTGATTATCTTCAAGTTTAGGGTTTTCTTGGATTATTACTATAAAAAAGAATCATTAGAAAATTACTTTTACAAACGTTTCCTGAATACTCTCGCGATATTTCAATTTTCTTGTATTATCATGGAAATATCGTAATTTTCCAACGATATTGTGGAAGTAATATGAAATTTGTGGTTGAGATGAGATTGTCTATTCTGAGAAAAGAAATTATTGTGCTCAATCTATCAGCCATGTGCTCAACTTTTTAGTGGAACCGAATTCTCTTGAGGTAAAATTTGACGAATGTTACTCGAAGTCGAGGTGATGCTCATTTCCTATGTATGGTCCGAATTATTAATTGTTAAGAACTCTAAATCCTAAATTCTAAATTCTGAAAAAATAACTCTTATTCCGCCATTATCAACAAATATAAGGCGCAGATGCAAGAATTTAGAAATGAATGGTCCAGATTAATTGCCTTTACAAAAGGAACAACCAAGTGGTGGGCCACAAGGGCATGATGCGACGATCAACTTGCTCCACAAGTTCAATGAGACTAAAAAAAAAAAAAGCTGGTGGGGCCACACGAGCGCGATGGAAATAAAAAATCACGCCGATATATATGAAAAGATCGGATACGTAAAGCAATGTTCGTAACACATCGGTACCTGATGGAATGTCGGGCGTCCTCCTCCACGTGGACTTGCATATGCCGCTGTCGTGCCCCGCCTTCCTCAGCCGATCCGCTACGTCTCTCATCAAGCAGTTACGGCACAAACCCCTCTTCACTCCTTTTTTCCCACACACGCAGTTCGGCCCCTCCTCCCGCGATTCTCTCAACACCCGTTCCGTTTCGTTTCGGATCATCAGCTCCGCCGAACTTATCCGACACAGCACCCCCTGCTCAGAAAGAAAAAATCATCGTAAAGACCGAATCAGAATAAACTGAAATCACCCCAGTTCAGAAAACACACAATCTGATTCTGCTACTTACTTTGAGGAGCTGATGTTGCGACTCCCAAAACGCCTTCCGCTCCGTTACGCTCTCTTCCTCCTCCGATTCGGTGCTGCAACTCTCCGGCGAGGCTTCGCCGTCCTCTTCCAAGAACCCCATTTCCATTTCTGAAAAACCCACATCTTCTGGCTGGATTTTCCGGCGAACCTCCGCCATTCGAGCCTTCTCGAGGTGGTGTTATATTTTTTTTTTTTTGGCCTTTTCGGCTTCTCTCGGTCGACGTAAGGCGTTACATGATCGTACCGGTTTTTATAGGCAGACTTTGGCTTCTGAGGTGGGGCCCAAGATGAGATAACGTGGACGAACGGGGCTCCGCGAACGTGATCTGCTCATGTCACATCTACGTGGCAGATGATGAATGGCTTTGTTTGGAAACCGGAGCAGATTTTGTAGAGTCCTATCCCCACAGGTGTCTTCCACATGTGGGTCCCACCTATTGCCAACTCGGGCTGTTTTAAATGACTGTGATCACTATTAATGTATTTAGGAGTTTTACCTTAATAGGAGTTGGTCTAATAATGATATGAATTATTTTTAATTAAGGGTAATATTAAGGTGAAAAATATTCTCACATATTATGTGAGAACTGGTTTGTAGGATCCAATTGTGGGCCCCATTTGAGGATAGTATAGGAGGATGAAAAGATTTATGTGAGATCATTTTTAGTATTAAGTTTGACCCCAAACTCATACCCCTAATCCCCTCATCCATGACCCATAAGTTTAATGGCTTCATATTCAAAAAAGCATTCAACCATCGATCCAACGGTTCAGTCCATTCTGATGCGTGCCAATCTTTGAGATTAGTGACTATCAAGGGGTTTCCTATTGGTTGCTAGATTTGAATGGATTGCTAGTTGGCACCGTAAAAAAGTTTTCGTATAATAGGTGGGAACTAGTTCTCACTTGAATATTTTCCTTTAATTAATACTTATAATTAATGTCATATGTTGAATCTCAGAGTAGGGCAATTACTAAACTCTAATTCATGAATCCTAAATTCTGAAGTAAAATTTGAAAATATGTAAGGAATAGATGCGACTTATTTTTGAATGATCAAGGTTTCCCACTCGCATGAGGTTTTTGAAAGGGGCCTATCTGAAGAAAAAAAAAAAGTTTAAAACATGATTTTGGGTATTACATCAGTTAATGCCCATAGTCTGATTTCATTATGTTTTATTTTATACTTTTGTTATTTCGTGTTTCTGATAAGGAGTGATAAAACTATACTTGGATATTGCTTCTTGAATCTGCGTGTGAAATTAAGGTGCCAAGACCAGTCAACTATGATTGTGTTACCCAATATATCAGTCTTATAATAATACTTTAATTAGTTATTATTTTATTAAGTAATTGTTAATCTACAGTTTTCCATTGCTTTTAAAATATAAAAGAGTACTTCTAAAATATCCAAGCTTAAATAAAATAAACAAAAGCATAATATAAGGTTGGTAGAAAGAGTGTTTTATTTTATTTTATTTTTCTTATGGGTCACTTTCAACTTTTGGGATCTTATCAAAAATCCAAAACCAAAACAAAACTGTTGGCTGGTATGTAATAGGAGTTGCTAGGGTTGAGGATGGTGTCTAGCAAACAGTGGTAACAGCAGGGATCCACATCACTAGTGGTTGCAAATTGCAATAAGGGAAGCCTATCCAAACATGCATTCCCAGAACATTCCAGTTTTCTCTTTTCTAACTAAAATATTATACATGGATAGTGGCTTTCAACCTTTTTGCATATGATATTGATTTAACAAAGTAATGGTCAATTATGAATGATTAAAAGGTATTTCCCCTTGTCCTAATCTCAGACATGTGGGACAGCTTCCTTCCTGCAATTGGGCCACGTCTGATTGGATGACACGTGGCCTAATCCGATGACGTCGATATGTTTGATTTTATTTAATTTGCTAGGGGCCCATATTGAGTCATGATCTGATCCAAAGGAATCCCACCAAGTGGTGGATAAATTATTAGTAAACATATGGCTGGATATCACCTTGGTTACTCTTTTTAAGATTGTTAATGATTAACAGATAGGGACCATTTTCAATGAGCCCCAGGCTGTAATGACAGTCTTTTACAGGCAACCATTCAAATGACCAACCTATACAGAGCCTTTTCTTTTTCTTTTTGGATAACCATTCAAGGAGCTGTGACTCACGAGAGTCCGCATCTAGAAGAGATATATAACTCTAGTTCAACCGGGAGAGAATCTACACACGTTGGGGTGAATTTTTAGACAATAACGTAAGAAAAGACCTAGAGATCGATCCATGGACAATAAGATAAGAGAGGACCTCATAAATAAGTTTAAGAAACCAACAACCAACCTCTATTGAGTTGACTTCCCTCATGGGCAACATCTCATATTTGCAATGAACTTAACAAGACATTTAGCTAATAGCATATGAGTTGCTTGAGATGGTTTGAATACAAATTAAAAAAATATCCAAAGATATGTTAAACAGTGAAGTGTTGAAGTGCTTGACTCAATATAATCTAGTGAAGAAGTATCACATATCATCATCATCGTCAATGCCTTATTCTAACTATCTTGGGTAAGCAAAACTCAAAATGAGAATCATATATAAAATGAAACTAGGACAATAGTGCCAGATGTATATAGATCCCATAATTTGATCCATGTGGCATGGCATTATAAATTAAATAAGTATCATAGTTTTAAGACGTTGGGTGGATACAATGCCCCATTCATGTAAACCCACAATTAGCTCATGAGTTGATACAAAATTTAGCTTCTTTGAATGACTAACATGGAAATCTCACCCACTTTTATTAGGAAAACCCAATGTCATTAGTATAAGATCCCTGAAATCAGCCCTCTTCTAATATTTAAAAGTGCAAGTGGAGGTAGGACTATGAGTCAATCATTTGGTAGGCAGGTCTATAAATTTAACCTATACTTTTGTATCTTTAAATGATATTAAAGATCTCATAGTATCATGATATTTTTACAAGACTTCACCTAAAAATCTCTATATTTTTAAGCTAGTTTATACTATGGCAAAGACTTGATCGTAAATATATGGCATTATTGAGAAATTACTTTTCCCTTTGGGCTTGGGATAAGTTATACCAATGGTAAAGGTAGAGAAAAGGGAGGTAGAGATAATTTTGTAGGTTCAAGTTTGTACTATCATGAAAGTTTTTTCCTGTCCACACCATTAATTTTCCTTATTTTCTTTTGGATAACAAAATAATTACGAAAGAGAAAAGAAAACCTTCAGCAAAAGCAAAAAAGAAGCGACGAATGATAGGTACAAAAGCTTTATACCAAAACCGAAACAAACACACACAACATCAATTACCAATAAAAGGAGCTCCCCTATGTGCATCCTGTTTTGCCAAAGAATCCCCGAACTATTGTTGTGCTTGAAAATCACTTGAAAAGGAAAATTAGAAAAATATAATCTCTTTGATAAAATAATGAGATCTCCATGGAGTAACATTCCCCTCAACATCCAAGAAATGAGAATGACATCTTATTTTAGCACTAAGATGCGCCTATTCTCAAGTGGGTGTCCGAGGATCAACCTGGGGCATACCACCTTTCCTCACTTTAGCCCTTAACCTCATCCGTAGGGTCCCTTACATCACCCCTAGGTCTACTTTCCTCACCAAAAAGCTCCTTGAGGTCAAAAAAAAAAAAAAAAGCATCAAAGAATTACTTTCGATAATCAAACTTTCATAAAAAAACACCATATATTGTCTTTCCAAAAGGTTAATTAGACTATTTTCTTTAATTACTTTCAAAGGTCTTTGAAAAATCAATTTCTTTTTTGTGACTCATTATTTTAATAAATATGTAAAGTGAAACGCAGTAATATAATAATTTAGGTAAAGTATGTTGATGGGGCTAAACATTGAAAGACTAGTTAATGGTGACTTGTGATTAGACCTCCTCAATCAATTAAACTGTAGTAGACTGTAGACACAGACAAAAAAAAAAGAGTAAATTAAACATTGATAGAAGACATTGATATGGTGTGAATAAAACAAATGCTTTTATTATAAAATTAAGGTTTTGTAGGAGGTTGGTGAAGTCGGACAACCCATGCATCTAACCTATTTTAGTCACCAGAAAATAATGGCTGAGAGGTAAGAACCCTCCTCCAGATTGGTGGGTGCAAATCTATTAAGACTCCAACTCATAAGAAATTTGTGAGGCTCCCAGGGGTATCTGCTCATGAAAAACTTAAATCGTTCAAATTAAATTTCACCGTTTCACTTCAATATGAGTTGGGCCAAGTTTTCAAATTTATCACTAATTCAATATATGAATAAATTACTTTAAAAGGTTGGTAGTTTTTCATGGTAATCATTATAACGGTGGACCCAACTTTTGTTGAAATGTAACTTAGATAAGGACTTATAAAAGATGGGGGAAATTTATTAAAAACGGTTCGGATTTTTCATCTCTACTGGAGTCACATATGTAAATTTATCAAGAAACAGGTCAATAGTTCTTTCTCTGTCTTCAAGAACTCCCAAGGTGGGCCGGGTGGCAAATCCTGACCTGACCTATAATCTCCCATGTCAGGTTGTTTGTTTTCAGCGGCTTCGATTTTCAATAGGTGGGACCCATTATAGAGTTCCACTTCCACTCAAAAGAAGCCTCGTGAAACACTCTGGAAGATTAATCTTCGGACTCTCCATTTACTTCAATATGAAGAGCCTAGCAATAGTATCTCTACTTTCATTGACGACATGAAAATTGATGGAGAATATAAAGGCTATTATTGAAGTGCACTTTCAAATTTCAATATTGATCCAAGTCCTTAACAATTTATTCGGCTTTATGTAAATAGAGGGCATGGATGCGTATATAGGCAATGGCCACACTGAATAGGAGGATTTTTTTTAATGGCGTGAATTGGAGGATTTATAGATTAATCATCTATTAAAAATTGAATTTAAGATTAGATTTATTTATCATCGCGAGTATAAATCTTAAATCATGAGATGGATGGTCAGTACGGCTGCAAACGGATATAGGATTCTCCGATTTTTCAAAAGTTCCAACCCATAAAAACCTGGATCTAGAAATTGTTTTAAGTTCCGATTTATAAATGGATTTGGGTCTAGAACCCAATTTAGATTCCAATTGATGAATGGGTCCACAACTTGGTCTATATAGGTTCCAAACCCGTGGACCCGGCATACAAGTCTTTGATGTTGCAAACTATAGCTTAAAATCATTTTTTTTTTAGACATTGTTATGTTTAATATTTCTGGAGGTGGTAGACTTGATGCATTATTATGTGTTGAATGATATGCTTATTTTAAGAAAAAACTAAACACTTAAAAGTAAAAAGAAATTAGAACTAATTTTTGAACTAAATTGTGGCCCTCTAGCTGGACCTGGTTACGGAGCTGGATCTAGGCTTTCCTATTGGAACCAGGTCTAGAACAAACAAAATAGGTTCCGAGTCAGAACCGGGCCTAAAACTAAAACCACTATTTAGAAACTGGTTTGGGTTTGGATCCACTATGGTTCTAACCTGGAATCATCCCATTTGCAACCCTAAGGGTCGGTAGAGGCTAAGGCCTTTATTGGGGTCATCATGGGAATGTTTCATTACGAGAATGAATGAAGAAATATTATTTAGAAGGCATTTTGTGAAAGAAAATCTAGAGAGATATTGTCATAGAGAGAGAAGGAAGATAGAGAGGTAGTAGTTTTATAAATGTGCAAAAAGTGATAGAAAATGCATGCCGAACAAGTTTTTCTTTCTTCATTCTCTTAACGAAACATTCCCATGATAATGCCAAACATGTCATAAGATTGTAAGACCCATGTGCTTTTTTAGGTGTGGCGTATTTATGATAAGGCCCACCAACTACATAGTTTGGAGCTTGTGCATATGCTACATGTACACGATATAGATTAAGGGAAATGACAGTTTTACCTATTTTTTAACGAAAGGATTTCACGATAGAGAGAAAAACCACCTTTAGTTTCCCTCACAGCCCACTTCTCCATCGTTTATTTTGGTTTCTTCTCACTTCTCCACATCTAGTGAAATATTATTTTGTTTGAGTAGGTTACAAATGAACTTTTTTCTAACAGTAGAGGGGTTTTTAATTTCAAAATAGTTGGGACAAGCCTATGATGCTGATGACGACGACGACGACGATGATGATGGGAGGAGGTTTCAATTTCCTATTACAAGGCTTGATATTATAGAATCATTCTCTCATATTTTGTTTCTGAAAAAGCAAAGATAGCTAAAACTAAGATCTAACCCCAAAGAGTAGCCCAGTTAGCCTAGGACTACGGTTTGCACCCGGAGGTTGTAGGTTCGAAACTGCACTACCACACTGGGGCTACAGGGGAGTTTACCCGGCTTCTCTCTGGGCCCGGAGGGATTAGTCCAACCCAAAGGATTGGGAACCCTCTGAAATCACAAAAAAAAAAAAAAAAAACTAAAACTAAGATCTACTTGAGTTGGGATAACTTCTCTTGCATCCCATTTTATTTTGCTGGATGGAGTCCTACCTATCATCAGCCCAACCCCTTTTCCCACTCAATGCACCCTATCAATTAATGAACACCCCAACTTCACATCCATCTTTCCTAATACCCAATTCAACCATCCATCATCATACTAAACAAGTGGAAGGAATCAACAAATAAATTAAGTCATGCCCACAGCCCGGGCTACAAGCATCTCATAAGCCTACGAAATCATAAAGCAACTCTATCTCAAGAGTCAAGATTAGTCATTTGAGCAGGCAACCTCCATCTTTCCTATGATCCTATCTTCATAGAAATGTTTCCTTGGGGCCCTAGGTTAAGATTATTTGATGAGCCTTCTTCAGCAAAGGGCTCTAACCCACCTTTCTCTGTCAGGTGATTGGTTTGTACTTGTTCACACAAAGCTCTTTGGGCTGTAAACGGTTTGATTATGGATCCACTCAATATAGACCCAAATCCAGACCCAATTAGGTTCTGGACACCAAATGTAATCTCAGGTTTCCCCCACAGGTCCATGACTGTTGATCCATATCCACACTTGATTATCAAACAGGCCCATATCTGTTTTTCATCTCAGGTCATCCAGGCATGTGTAAACAGGGATCTCTTGCAGGTTACAATCTCTAATTCAGCCTTTGTTCTAAAAGGTGGGCCCAATGCTTGATTATCTATAAAACCACTCACCAATTCTGTTATTCAGTCCCATAATTGTGGACCAATTCCATAACTCTAAATCCATTGTCCAATGACCCATACCAATTTTTTCATGCTGGGTCCTCTTTGTTTTAGGGGTTGTAAGATCTGACCCGAACCACAGACTCGACTCGCATTTAACCAACATGATCCAACCCACATCCAATGCATGTTAATCACATGTCAAATAAATCTGACCCACAGTAAAACGGGTCAGGTTAGGTTAACCCGCAGAAACTATTTAAATGGATCAAGTCAGGGTCGACCTAAATATCTAAATCGATAATTTAGTGGTTTAATATATTTGCACTTCAGGCTTTTTTGGCCTAACCAAAACTTGATGTGGACTGGGCTTGGGCCAATCTTCTATAGTTTGGTTGGGTAGGTAGGGTCAGATTAAATGGCTTGACCCACATTGGATGTGGGTTGTTCAAGTCGGGTCGGGTTGATTTGCATGGGTGAATGGTGAGGTTACCTGATTCAATAAAAAACAGGTCAGATACAGTTTGGGCTTGAACCTCTATATAACACGATGTGTTTTGACCCGACCCGATCCCCTAACCACACTTACCCTTTGTTGGTTAAAAGTTAAAATTGGGGTCCATTGACACCCTCAGGCAGACAGTTCAGATGGCACACAAGTTCTGTCTCATGCAGTGGCCCAATGCCTCAAACCTCAGTTTAATAACTCATGACTCGCCCTGTATGACCACAGTTGGTTTTTATCAATAAGTCACTGAGTTGGGCGAGTCAAATGAGTCTTACTGAATACTCGCCATGGTCACCTGACTTATTCACCTGATCAGTGATCATCCAAGATGAATTGCATTTGGAAGTTTTGAGCAATTTTGAGGGATTGAAACCCAATTGGGTTTTGGGAGCTTTTTAAGTAGTCTTACAGACAACAGAAGCCCTTTACATACTGCCAGTACAAAACATGCATTGCAGTTTGTGATAAAATAAACAAGAAAACGTCTACAGACCCCGATGGGGGAGCCCCCGACTGGGAGCCCGGGCCCTCTGGGGTCCGTTGGATTCGGGGTCTGTAGCACCACTGAATAAACAAATCTCAAGTGAAGTGACAGCAAGATGTATACCTCGTTTCGGTCTCGATGATTTCAATGGCAGTACAAAACATGTATCTATTTTTCTTGTGTAATGACCGAGCTGATTGATTAATTAATTGAATTATTTATAACCTACAAGAGCCAAATGGAAAAGAAAACATCAACCTTGAGAGGTAGTAAAGTTGGTTAGGACCATGGTTTAGAACCGGAAAGATTGTGATTTCGAACGCATGCTCTCTCTTGGGCCACTTGCCTGGGCAAAGGCTTGCTTGGTGCATGAGAGAGGTAGGGACTTCATGTGCCGGAGAATAATCGATTCTCGAAGAGGACGGACACTCCGTAAGACAAAAAAAAAACACATTAAATAGTGTTCATATACCTGATATTAAGAACTTTTGAATAGCGGATTTCTTATTCATGATTGAGAAAAAATCACTAAGAATTTATTAGCAGCACATCTTCTAGAATCTTTCTTAATTACAATGTTCTATTTTCCTATTCTAAAATTTCCTCAGCCATTTCTACCAAAATCTCCTCAGGTGGAATTCGGTCGGTGCACTTTTGGTTGCACACATTTTTTTCTCTCGCACAGAGCCGTTCATTTTAGGACTTAAACTCACAATCAGTTGGCTCTAATACCATTTTAAATCTCCTTAGCTAACCACTCCAATCAAAACCGTAAGGTGTTAGTAGAGGCAGCATAGACATACCTTTCAATACTCCTCCTCGGGTGAAGCCCACTCCTCAACACCTAGTTGGCTAGGATTTCTCTTCAAGATTCGGCTTCATCTTCATCATATGCGCATTTCCATTTTACATTTAGAGCCATGACTGTAGTTATCATACTCAAAGTCTTGTTCCAATAATATTGGGTTGGCAATATAAATTGTGTTTCTCTATGTGAGTATATCCTAAGTCAAATTCTCTGATAAGCTGCACTTTCTAATAGAATCTCCATTTTATGTCTAGAATATAGAAACTACAGTCAAATAGCAAAAGATTATATTTGTAGTACAAGATTTTGTCACTTTCATTGACATAAAGTCACCCATGTTAAGAGATAATGGATAAGGATAGGTTACGACTGCAGATGAGCAAGATGCCATGGATGAGTGGAGCTCGTAAGCTCTGATGCCATGAGTGCTTGGAAAATGCAAAGAGATGCAATAATGTCTACAATTCTCTGTCCACAATCTGTGGAGAGTGTGTTTCTATTATAGTTCATGAGCTGTTACAACCATTGTGAAACTGAATATCTCAAAGATAGTGCATATGAGAGCTATCCTTCTCAACCCAATTGATTGTTCAACAATTGCTTTTAGGTTTTTTTTCCATCAAATGTGTTTTTTTTTTTTTTTTTAATATCAAGATCACCTCCCTCATGCATATGTCTCTTGCCAAAGTTTAAGCAAATCACCTAAAGGATTAAAAAGAATAAAAATATATTAATGAAAAGAAGGAGGAGGAGGAGATGGTGGAAGAAGAAGAGGACTTCCTGGTGATAGGTGAAACCATAAATAGGCTAATATGGTTAGTAAACGAGATCAACCTTGTAGCAATTTGATTATCAATTAAGGTCCAAATCCAAGTCCACCAGTTAAAGTTCAAGTCTATAAATAGGGTAACATTGTTAATAAATGAGATCTTTATAAAATGCAAACTTCCTTCTAAACTTGAAGCATGAATGGGTGGGTTGGGGAAGATTAATGTGGTTGAAATAAATGAGTACATGTTGATAGAGTTGCTTAATTTGTAACATTTTGAGGATCTCTTTCCTTCAAACCTTCCATATAATGATATTTTCATCATTTAAAAGAAAACATAACCCAAATTTACTGTTAGTGTTGGGGAGAGTGGCACAGCGGAATAAAAGATTTTCTTTTTCTTTTTTACTTGTTGGACTTAGATTAGCTATTCATTGGACCTTTATATAAGACTTTGGGGAAAAAAAAAAAAAAAGGTGCAATGCATAAGATGAATAGTTGCCATCAGAACCATATACATTCAATGGAGATTCATTGAAATGGATGGTTAAGCTTGCCTAACGCAGCTGACCATATTTGATCCCCTGTTGACATACAGAAAAGGCATCGGCTATACAAATACTCTTTTAGGGCACATTTGTGTGTGTGTAATGTTTTGCCGAAGTTTTTAGGTTTTTCTATGGTCATTCATCTTGTCATTAGTTGGTGCAACACAATTTCCACAAAAAGCAAAAGGTCGTCACCAAAAGCAACTGACTTTCTGCAATATTTCATGGAAACTGTTTGTGTGTGTGTGTTTTTTTTTCTGTTTTTAAATAAAAATTCATTAAGAACCCAAGGGCAAGACAACAACAAAAAGAAATTAAATATCAGCTCAATGAAACAAATCGACCACTTACCCATCCCCTCCTAGGTCTCTACCCCAATCCAAAATAAAGTATTGTGTGTATGTTAGTTGGATGATTAGGGATAAAAAAGTATCGTTATAAGGATATTAACAGTTTCTTTTGATCCAGACCCACTAAGGCTACATGGTATCCAATTATTGGAAGTTTTGATTCCAAATAAAGCGGGGTCCAAGCTATAGGATCTAAAATATTTGGATCCAGATTTGGATCCTAGAATGTTCGAAACCCCGTCGTACTAAAAATATATGTGTCTTAGGACTTAAGTAATATTGATACTTAAGGATCTACTTTGTTTTAATCATTTACCATTTAATAACCCACTTGTACATTTTAAAAACATATATTAAAGGTTTTTTTATCCAATTATATTAATGTACTCTGTCCGAAATCAGATCCGTTTTTGGGTTGATGTTATAGGTCTAGGTTTATTAAGACGGATCTAGGTCAAATTCACCATGGTTTCACCTTGGATCCAACTTTGCTGCGCCCTAACTACATATGGATATACTTTACCAAAAAAAAAAAATTACATTTAGAACTTGACAGAGACTTTCACTACCACATAACATTGAAAATCTGTGCCTCTTATTTTGAAAACGCTCTAAAACTACTTTTATAAAATGGCTATGCAAAGACTTGCATTCCCAAGTACTTTGTTTTTTCCCATGCATCTACTGCCACTTGTCTCCAAGTGAAGTTGCATTTTTTCTATCCCATTTATACAGGTGTCCATTTTAACTTTGCCTATTATAAGATAAGAATAGTAAATTTTTTTAAAATATTTAAAATAATTAAAGGTGGGTCAAACTGCTTTTATGGTTGAAACTTACCACTTTAATCAATTTTTACTGGATTTGACCAAATTTTGACAATTACCTTAGTTTTTACCTAATTGATCTGATGAAGGTACCATTTCCAATGGGTTACACCAATTTCAATTTTTAAAACATGCCCCTCTTGTGAGTCCTTTCTTATTTTATTATTATTATTACATACATCACATGAATGTAGACATTTTTCACCTAATAAATGTTATCCTAGAAGTAATCTTATATGCAAGTCCAACTCAATGGGGCCCACCTTTGATAATTGCATGCTGTTTCACACTCTTTATTCCCTCGTGATTGAACACAAGGCCCAATTTCACTCTCATTAAACATTTATCCACTATTGTAGTCAAATCTAAAAAGAAATTTAGAATTAAAATATCATTAAACTTTACAGCTATTAAATCAAGGACTAAGATAATATGACTTGTCGGATTTTTCTAACCATTGTACATAACCCCACTCCCTTAATTAATAGGCATCAAAGTTGGCCCCTCGAGATGAATTGCATATGAGAGAAGTATGCAGTTTGCTCGCAAAAGAACATTACTTAGACTTTACTAAGTTATTGACAAGTTTTATAAAAGTAAAGTAAAATTAAGAGAGAAGTGATGAATCACTTAACAATGTGGCCCCCTCCCCCACATTCTAGTTGCTACCCTATCCACACCGTATTTCCTCTTCCTTCTCATCTGCCTGGTGGGCCCCACATCACTCAATTTTCCTCTAAAATATCCTCCTTAAAAAGAGTAAACGCCAAGCGAGACTCGTAAGAAGAAGCGGCAGGAAAACAAAGAAAGAAGAAAAAAATAAAAACGGATTTAAAGTCCGAATCGGATTTCTTCCGATTCTTCCGATTCGGTCTTGTGCTTCTTTCCAAAAGATTTTGAAAAGATCAAATCGTTTCGATCTTGTTTGATTTTATTAAGAGCAGCAGCTCCAATCTCTATCTCACTCCCAAAGTTAAGAAAATCGCGTTGTCTTCTCTACGAATCGGATTCATGGAGTCTCAGACGTTTCACCGTTACGTTACTCGCAACTCCAAAAAATCCGAGTATCCTTTTTTTTCTCTGTGTATTGATTGTGTATTTTTTGGTTTTTGATCGGTAGGTTTCCGTTATCTTTTGTCTAATCTTTCCGTTATCTTTTGTATAGGCTCCGTTTATTCTCTGGAAGTTCTTCACGGAATGATCCAGAATTGATCGATATCACGCCGTCAGCTCCCTCACAGGGACCGAGATCGTCGAAGCGCAAGCAAAATCAGGTGAGATTGCAATATGTGATTTTGATCTTTATATGTTGAGAATCTTTGTGGATTTGACGGTTTGGATGACTGGGATTTGCATTGATGTTGGAATTGGGAGTTTGGGGATTTAGGGCTTGGAGATTGGATTGAATCGTTTGATGAGGTGATTTTTCAGTTCAATTGGATAATTTCCGAGTTCTTTAATATGGTTACTGAAACATGCTATTTCTTGATAAAACTGAGTGTCAGCTTGGATTCAACTGATTAAATGTAGCAGATGTTGATTTAGGGTTTTGATGATGATGATGGATACATATCTGATTGTAGATTATTGCAATATTTTTTTGTAGCCCATCCTCAGGATTTGTGCATTCATTTTGTATATGTGTACATATTGATGGAGTAAGAGGCTTCTTTTGCTTAATGGAGTAAGAGGCTTCTTTTGCCTTTGATGCAACCTTAAGGGCATAATATGCATTATATTTAGGTGCCAAAGGGAATGAAGTTTTGATCTGTAATTGCACTGCCTGCGTAATCGTAGTTTTGGGCTATGATGCCCGGATATGGATGTGCTATGGATATTCCAGCACAGATACGTGGACCAGGAGACAATTCTACACTTTCCAAAATCCAAGAAACAACTACAGCTATCCTGTCCATAACATGAAATTTTGCAATGACTGTTAATATTTTTTTACATAAAGTATTGTTTTTTCACCCATGGGACATTTCTAAATTAATGAAATTGTCACTATTTACAATCCCCCATTTTTTGTTACATATTGTAGTGTAGAAAAATGTTAGAAAGCTATTAATTAATAGACTTGGAGATATGCTGGAACTATGTCCTCCGAGTATCAGTGCAGTATCAAGAGACAGTACCAGTATTTGTATCTTTCGGAAATGGGTATGGTAGGCATATACAAGTATTCACTGTCATTTAAGGTTCATTTGATGATGTTCGATGTATTGGTCAATGATTTTATCTATACCACAAAAGTGTTTTGTTTTCAAACTCATTAGGATTACATTGTCTATATATGTTTCAAAGATTGTATCTGATCGGCATCTACTCCTGGTTGGTGAAGTGCACAGAGCATGCACTTGACCACAGTATTTGTGTGTGTGCTTGCATGTATAGAAATTCGAACTGGTTTTTCCTTTCTAAAGTTACAAGCGAATTTGCTTTAACCATTCTACAGCTTCCAACACTCTTGTCATGGAAAATTCATTGGGGGAAGTGGCAGGAGCAGAATAAATGACCATCTATTTCACCATAATTCTCATTTTGATAACCACAGTCCCTGAAAATTAAATTGGAGTAACAATCAGGTAAAAGATTGATGATATTCAAGTTAGGAGTGATGCGGGGCTATATTGTTAAACTAAGAAGATATAGAAAAATTTAACATTATGGTCTCCTGTGTGTTTATCTTCTAGTTTTAGAGAGTATTGTCTTATATTCTTTGCAATTCAATTGGTTCTCTTTAGTTGCTATGGTCTTTTCGAGTTTTAAAAATGGGCTGGCCATCCAATGTGAAGGTTTAGTTGACATTGGTCCAATCGATGATTTATTCTAGTTGAACCATGAGATCAACATGACATCAAAAATATAAAACAAGAAAATCAACGATGAGAAGTATAAAAATACATTTAAGAAGTAAGGAAATCACAAAGAGCATGTAAAAATTTAATTTATGAAAAGGTTGAATAAGTTACATTTGTAATTTTTTTAAATGAAAATAACAACTACTTAAAAATTTAGATTTTGTTTGTCAAGGTTTTCTTGAATTTTACTCATTGGCTGGTTCCTAAAATGCCTGTTGGTTTGAATGACTTGGCTGATGAATCACTTAGGTCAACTGGAGGGACTTTGGTTCAATCGAATGGTAACATGTAGTGCTTTTATTCAAACATGTTTGGCCCAGTTCTTATAACATTGGGTATCATCATTCAATAGATCAGAACACTATAGTGAAATTATTAATCTTGGCCATAGTATTGATTTTCTTTTTTTAAATCGCGTCTTTTTTGGACTGAAGTCTGAAACATTTCATTCCACCATCAAACCAGAACAGCCTTCCAGAATTGTGACAACTATGATTTTTCTCTCATGGATCTCAACTACTCTAACATCCTTTTCTTGTTTTCTTACATTTTCCTTTTATTGATTTTGGTATTTAGTTTCTGCTAAAGGCTGTCTTTTTAGTCTTTTTAAGAAGGGTTGGAGGGATGGTGGGATGGGAGCTCTCTCTCTCTCTCTCTCTCTGAGTATCTTCATGAGTTTGGAACAACGTACATGCATGTTAATCCTCATTCACTGCTTTCACCATCCCCCAATTGCCCCTCATCTTTAGCAGCCCAATTAATTTATGTTGTGTGATACTGACGGCTGGTGGGTGGTTGCCTTAGAAAAGGCACTAGTAACAATCCAGAGCATATAATATTGCACTTTTTGGACATGGATATTATCTCCAGGTTGTTCCCTATGATGTAATTGAAATTGATGGAGATGAAGACCCATCTGGAGTTGTGATAATTGGCGATGAAGATAGAGTAAATGGCAAGAAGAAGATGGTGGGACACAATAAAAATAAGCAGAAGCAAATTAAGGTAGACTGATGCTTGCATTTTCTTAACACTTGTTCACAGCCTTCAATGCCCCATAAGATCGTGACAAGTATATCCTTTTTTACAGGATGCTTTTGCCGAGGATATTATTGCTTATGCAAATCATGGTTTGGCAACCAGCCCTTCTTGGAATCCTCACAAAACTTTAGGGTTGGAGTCACAAAATCTAAACTATACCGATAAATTTAATCCTGATTTTATGGATGTTGAAGATGCTATTAGTTTTACTTTGGGGCCTCAGTTTTCCCTAAACCAACCTACTTGGGTAGAGGATTCAATCCCTCCATTACAAAAGCCGGCTTATTTACAACCACTTACAAACAGTTCAACACCCCCCAGCCAATCAAGTTCATCCAAGCAACACTTAGGGAATGAAGACGAAATTGCAAAGAAATTTGGACTGTTTAAGCAATTTGATACAGTACGAGACCATTCAGACCATCAATATAACTCAAACAGAGGCAGCTTCCATGGAGTTTCTCTAACAAAGAAGGTAATTTAGTTCTAATTTAACTTAATACGCACCAATTCATTTTATCTAGATATTCAAGTTCTGTGCATCTATTGTTTCTTTTATGACAGGCACCATTGCAATGGTCTAAGAAAATTCAACAGGAGTGGAAGATTTTGAGGGAAGATCTGCCAGGTGTCTGTCAACTTCCCTTTTCCTTTCTTTGCTGATTATATTAATCTGGGTCTGTTTATTAGAGAGTACAGATTGATTTGAAGTGGAGATGGCTCTGCAAGCACATAACAGGATGCATAAATTCATTTACAAATGATCTTATGATGACATCATTTGATGCTAGATCATTATCACACCCCGAAACCCACACTACTTGGATTCCGAGTTTCGAGGCGCGACTAAAACGTTAATTTGAAATTGGGCTACAAGGCTATATCGCAGTGGAAATTTTTTTTTTCCCATAAACATAATAACCATCCAATAGCAAGACAACTAATAATCAGTTAAATATTGAATCATTCCATTCATTGATTATAATCCCATTGGGCTCCAAAATACAGAACAGGGTCAATTTCTTGAAAATTTTCGGCAGAGTCTCCTTTGCATCTCAAACCCTGGAAAATATTTCAGGTATACAATTTGATTCACCTGATAAACATAGATTCATATTTCATCCAAACATACCATCCATTACCTGTAATTCCTGAACTCCAATAATAATATGGATACGACCCATACATCACATAACACTTCCATCGTCAATTAAAAAATAACAAACTTGAAATCTCTAAAAATGGATCAATGTTGAAACTTAAAGACATCATTTAATACCAAAAGGCTTAGAGACCATGAAATTAGCACTATCCAAATAATTATCTCCAAGCCCATTAATAGCGTAATGTCCATTTGCATTCATTGATTCCCTTCCCTGTAGGGTTGGATGATGACTAACCATTGACAGCATGAATGCATTCAAAAGTAGATCTAAGAAGTCTAAAATCTTCCAAAAGTTATCAGCAAAACATTTAATTACATTCATTCACAGTGAATATCAAAATCTAACTATTCTTTTCAAAATGAACATCATTTATTCGGCCACTCAGAGAAGGTGACCAACAAACCATTTTTTTCCTCGCCATCTACATCGGTGCCATCATTCACTGGCGTTCCTTCACCTGGAGCATAGGTCCCACGGAATGGGGTGTGTTACAAGAACTCAGTAAATAGTATAATCAATTCTCAATGCATATCCAGTTTAACCAATTTAAATCCAATGTAACCATAGGATTCTATAACAATGAATAAAAGGTAACCAATAGAAAAATAATCAATGGATCATAAAAGAAAACAACAGGAGTGGAACCATGAATAAAGGAAGTGAACATTGTTAAGCATTGATTAGAATTATACATGTATCAAAAAGGACTAGTAATATGTATATATAACGAATCTCAAATTGAAACAATAAGAGTATGGGTAGTCTCAAAGTTTTATATGATGAAATACTATTCTATTCAACACACCATCTCGAGTGCTTCCTCCCCCCGACAAAGGCCTAGTGCTTCCTCCACTAGAAAAAGGTCCCCAGTATCCCCTGAGAAACAGGTCGCTACTCACTTACATGCAATGAAAATAATTCCCTCCGATGGGTCGATATAGTGACACATGAGGAAAACATCTCATCGTGTCACATAGAGCCTCCACTGCAGTCTATTGGGCGTACCCACTGTATTTGACTTTGGGGCTGCCTGGCAATGTTGAGACAGAGTTACCAGTCCGAGTACGTTTAGCTAGTTGGATCAATACATTGGTCAAGTTTGTCAAATCAATGACGACACAATCTTCCCTATGTTCATATATTTGTAACTTACTTTCAATAGATTATATAGGTTGTGACTTGAGTTATGAGTCAACCCCTTAAAATTTTAGTTACAATTAATGCTAAGACATCATGTAGCAACTTCATACGTGATTAATATAAGTGAAGTGAAGTAACAAAACATGGAGTTCATGATAACCCAAGATTTTAGTTGAAAAATGTTATGCCCTATGAATCAATATAGCCAATTAGGAACTTGCATTGACAGGTATGAATTGGAAAGGCAGCATTAAAATTGAAGGAGACAAATAAACTGTGGATTTAATTAGGATAACTAGGTTAGAAATAGTATAGACCATGCATTTAATGAATATCCACATGAAAAGAATAAAGACAATTTCATTATTCAACTTGGGAGTTAGAGAGTAATTCAAATGCAAGTAATAAGATAGAAAACTTGAGGAAGTAGTTCCAAAGATAGTAAGGAATGTGATTAAGGTTTGCTAAACATACATAAATTAAAGGAATAAATCAAAATGATCTTCTAATTCGGAGTCATGGATACAATTTAACAAACATGTGGTGTGCAACTTGATTCCCACATAGAATGACCCCATAAATATCACTTGGGTGGATTTAGATCACTTAACACATGCTAATAAATCACATAATTTTCATGAGGAGTCATAAAATATTAAACCCATGTTCAACCAATCCAATCATATGTAAGACATCACCACTCAAACCCATATACTAAAACCCCTCCAACGCCATGATTAATTTCCAACAATGAGACACATAGTATTGTATTGATGGACGTAAATATAGAACTTTTTTTTTTTTTAAAAGAATATAGAACTCAATCAAGGTGCTACGGATTTCTCTAAGCCCGCATAAATAGAAGCATGGCATGAAATAAATCACCCATCATTATGAGTGGAGGGAAATAACTTAAAAATCCCCAAAGGTTAAAACCACAGAGTCTTGTGACCAACAACATTCAAGTTAACATAATCAGCTAGAAGAATCAGTTACAAAGGTAAGGACAACTAGTAATTATCCTTGAAGAAAATAGATTAGAACATCTTCCAAATAGGGATTTAATAAGATGTGCATTTGGAACCTATAACAATTTGGTATTTGACACAAAGTCCATTTTCAACTTAGAATCAACAAAGATAACACAAAATATCAACAAATATTGAATCTAAAGAACTTAAATGGGATGAGATTGAGGAAGAGATTAACCCATTTACCTAGATTTGAGCCCTAGCTCGTTGTAGGAGATGAGTTCGTTGAAGAGGAGACTGGAGAAATGGGGAGAACCCAAATCGAGTGTCCCTCTTCTTCTTTCATCTCTCTCTCTCTCTCTCTCTCTCTCTCTCTCTCTCTCTCTCTCTCTCACACACACACACACATTTTCTTCTTCCTTTCTTCCTCTTTCTCCCTTCCTCTTTTCTTCCTTTCTTTCTGTCCTCTCTCCCTCTCTATTTTTGTTGGATGAAAAAGGGAAAGGGGGCCAGGTCCCCTTTTTTGGCACTTTTTTTTTTTACTTATTCTCTAATGGGCCTAACTAGGCTAACCCAAGGATCAATCCAGTATCTCCTTTAATCGTGTAACACTAATGGGTCCCACATATTCATTAAATTAAATATTTAACTTATTCGGACTAAACTGCCCTTGCCCGTCATAACTTTTTCGATTATATGTATATTTTTTATATCCTCACAGCGCCTATGGTTAGTATTTAATTTTATTTTAAATTGACTGATGGGATAACAAAGTCCTTAGGACCATGCTAAACATATCTAATTAATTTAGAAATTATTTATTTGTGTTCAATTTGGTTGTGCTGACTTGATTATGCTTTTATTTTATTTATTTTTATTTTTTTCTTAATCAACTTGAGTTAATATTTATTAGTTAACTTAATCATCATCAATTGCAATATTCAACCCAATTATCAGGTGAGAAAAATTGAATTCGAGGTTGGGTTCTGATAATCATTGTGGAGCACACCTCAGTGGCAAAAGAAGGAGAAAAAACAGATTATAAGCATCAGCAAATATGGTTTCTACTATGATGGGGTGGATTATAACCAATTTTTTTTTATGTTTTATTAGTATACCATATGCAAAAACTCCATGATACAGTTGATATAGGGCATTTCAGAAGTGAAACTGAGAGTTCAGAGGCTCGAGTTCTGTTCACTGCAGTATTTTTATCTGTAGAAAATATGCTATTTTAATATATTATAATAAATCCATAATGGGCATCAAACTCAACCAACCCGGTGCGGTTCCAGGGAGGGAAGTATCACATCATAAATCCAGTGTGGGTGGACAGTCTCGATCACTAAAATCAGACTATCTAACAAGAACCAAATGATTTAACTTTGATTGATTTGGAAAACCCCAAACAAAGATCAAACTCTACACAGGTGAACACACAAATAAGCAAACACTAGGGGCAAAGTAGAAGATAGCTTACTCCAAATCACTAATCCAATACTCATACCAATGGAGAAGAGGAAAAGGTGCTATGAAACACTTAATTGAAGAATAGAAAAATAATCAAAACAAACATAAGGTTGGACATCCATATTTGTGTTTATATAGTGCTTCCTTAAAAAATGACCCTAATCTCTCTAATAATCCTAACCATCCATCCCTCCTATCTAATTAAGAAAACTTACTAAATAAGCCCCTTGTAAAAAAACTTAACAAAATTACTTAAAAGAAGGAAGTGGAGGATTTAAAAATATTCTAACAAGTTTGAATCCAAAATGGGCTTCGCCTTTGGGGAGATTCCCTCTCTTGCCTCTTTGAAACTCCTTTCCTTAATTTTCTCCTTAACTTAGGTAAGCCCTCACCATTCAAAAAAGGAAAAAAACTTAGGTAAGCCTTCCCTCTTTTGGACGCAAGTTTTGAAAGTTTCCAACTAATGCGGAACAGAGGGGAGATGCGGGGTGGGCAAGGATAGAAAATGGAGAGATATGGGGTTTGATTAGGTGAACATGAAAAATTGGATTTTCACCAAACTCCAATCTAGGAGGCAAAGAGATCTCGAGAACAACTCAAAGAAAACTTGGGGAAGAATCCCCTAAGCTTCAGTTTTCATTTTTGTAAACTTCTCTACTAAGCCAAAAGGCTTTACATCCCCTGTATAGGAAGAGAAATAACCTAGATAAACTCTGGACCATCCAAACATATTGATGGCCAGGATTAAAACATCTAAACTTAAAAACATGAAAAAAAACTCCTAATAAAATAAAAATAGATAGCTGGTAGGTGGGCTAGTCCCGAAGGAGTGGTCGACTCATGGGGACCATGAGTCTGCCCTGCATCACCAACAATAGATTGCTTCCATAAGAGGTCATTGCCAATTGGGTGCCCTTTTTTTGTGGGCTGGGGGTCCCACCTTTTGAGGATGTTGATCCAATAAAAAGAGGTGCTCTTATGGATCAACCCTACATGTCTAATTTCAGCTCAGTTAGGAATCCATCAGGTTTACTTTTGGTCCATTTTTCAATTTAGAAATTTTGAAACCCAATTTAAGCCCATTCAAACTTTGATTTGAGCTCTCCTGAGTTGATTGAGCCCTGATTGAGATGGATCAAGATGCCATTTGACCAATCAAAGTGAACCAAATAATTAAGGACCTGATGATGCAGGCGAGATCCATGGTCTACCAGCCCATTGGGCCCAAGTCCACTAATAGCCCATAAAGAGAAGACTTCCATAACAGAATTTAAATGCACCCCCTCTTTTAGAGGGCACTTATGGCACCAAAACCAATTTCATTTCGGCACTTTTATTATTTCATTAGGGGGCACTTATGGGCCTATGAAAGTTGTAAATAAAAATTAAATGTACCCCCCCTTTTAAGAGGAAATTTATGGGCCCTATGAAAGTTATAAATAAAAATTAAATGTACCTCTCTTTTAGAGGGCACTTATGGGCCCTATGAAAGTTATGAATAAAAATTAAATGGACTCCTCTTTTATTTCATTAGAGGGCACTTATGGGTCCTTTAAAAGGCATAAATAAAAATGAAATGGACCCCTTTTATTTCATTAGGGCACTTATGGACCCTTTGAAAGGTATCAATAAAAATGAAATGAACCCTCTAAGAAAAAATAAAAGCTAAACACTTGATTCCTTTAACCATTGGTGGCTCCACAATGAGGCTAAATATAAAAATAAAAAAGTCATGTTTTAGCAAAATCTTACTCAATTAAAATCAAGGCCTTAGCCAAATTTCATTCTACTTGAAAATAGAGCTCAATCAAATTTCACTCTAATTAGAAATAAGTTAGCATAACTAAGCAACATGAATACATGTGAAAAAAATGATCTTTACTATTATTTTCTATTCATACAGCGATACAGGATCTCATATAATGAGGGGGCCGCTATGCCTCCTTATTTAAGTTCCTTTTGCAAAAAAAAAAAAAAAATCAATCATTTTCCAATATTCTGGATTTTCTGTAATTTTTTTTTACAATTTTTTCAAGACGCACCACTATGCCGCTACGCTACATAGCGCCCGCTTTGTAGCGTTTTGGCGGCTGCTACGCCCGCCGCTACTGCTATTTTCATCATTGGGCCCAGCTAATAGGTTGTCAACCCCATCTAGAGGACAATTGAATCTTTTGGATTGATCAATCTCAGCCATTGATTCTCAAAAGCAAATATGCAAATCTTTGGGTGCCTCCAATGAAGTTCAAAGAGTGTTGTATGAGCATAAATATGGAAATTGGTATTATTTAAATGAGGTCTACTTTGAGCAATTCCTTAATCTGGAACAAGGAGATTGGACCGTTGATGAATATTCTGATCGATTCTGAAAGCTACAACAAGTATATGAATTGGAACAGAATGAGCTCCATGATTTGAATCGCTTTATCAGGGGCTTGAGAACAAATATATTGCAAAATATGAATTATTGCAAAACCATTCATGATGCCTATTGGGAAGCAATTCGTGTTGAGCGCATGCTTAGACGGTCTCTCTTGTTAAAAGCTAAGATGCAAGAAGAAAAGTCTCCGCAAACCACAGAAGTCCCTATGGTAGAACCAATCATGGAGATTATCAAAGCTGAAGTTGAGGAACAAAAGCAAGAAACTAATGATTTCTCAACAAATTCAGATGAAGTGATAGACAAAACTCCTCCACCAGATCCTACTTTAGGTACATTTAAAGACAGAAATTGACTACCTTTCTATTAACAATGATGATCAGCAAGTGCAAGCACCTAAGGAAGAAAAGGCTGACTTTGAAGAATTGAATGTAGTCAACCAGTGATCAACTGGTGGATTTCATCATATGCTCAATTCATGAAGAGCCAATTAAATCATCAAAAGAACATGCTATTGTTTCGAAGGTTGAAATAGAAAATCAGATTGTTGAGGTGCCCCACATTGATTTCATCTTCAGGAATGGACCATTGATATCAAAATATTGTGCGCAGTTGGTACGAATTGATGACTTGCAGTATCTAATGGTTAGATCACACATCAGAGTTGAATCCAAAAGTTAGAACAATCAACACCTACAATCTACTTCTTAGTGGAGGAAAAGATCGAAACAAGCTTCTAAGCCATGTCAAGAGGAAGAAGATCAAGAACAACGAAAAGTTGTCCGCTTGAATTTCGACCTAAGAGGCCACCTATTGAACTCAATGACAAGTTCCCTCCGGGGGGGGGACTGATACAGGCCAAATCCATGGTCTACCAGCCCATTGGACCCAAGCCCACTGATAGCCCATAAAGAGAAGATTTCCCTAACCGTGCCACCCGAGTTTCTATTTAATTTTAGTAATAGTTCTTAATTATAGATATTTATGAATTTATTTAGAAAGTCTGCATTAGAATTTATTTCAATTTGATTTGTTTCTAAGAATAGGTTTGAGTATGAGTCTATATAAAGGATTGTAATCCCTCTTTAGGGACAATGCATTGATTAATAAAATTTCTATCCTTGAGATTGTCTGTGGTGTGAGACCAAGACAGGTGTGATCCTATGGATCCCTATCCCTAAGCCCTTTGGCTTGGAGTTTAGTCCGTTGGCTATTCTCCCCTTCCCTGCTCCGATGCTACGTCAGGTGATTGATCACAGGACACGCCAAATTTGGATCTTCCTCTCCTGCATCATGGGTCATGTCGGGTAGAAGATGTGGTGGCGGTTTTGGTATCACTTATCATAAACCTATATGAGTTGTGTTAGGTACAAGGCGGGATAGCTGCAATTTGAGGGTGGCTACAGGTTTTCACAGACTTTTACCAAAACCTGACCCTTTGATATCCCTGTGCTCCTATGGCTTGCATATATTAACTGAGAGATGTAAAGGCCTCTGCAATGAAGGGGATAACCAGCTGGCTGGCTTGATTTAAGAAGAGTTCTAGAGACTTTTATTTGATTTTTAAATGGGTTTACACAGTACTTTGGCAAGGCATTTTGCTTATTTTGGAGCTTATGTAGATGTCCTTATTTAAATAGAGGACTAACAGGTTATATGAGCCATAGGTTTAACATTTAAGTTTTTGTAGCTGTACTCTCCACTTGTAAAAATGAATGCAGAGGAATGTTTTGCAGAATTTTAGAACAATTCTACTGGTCTTAATATGATTTTTTGGTGGTGCTCGGTAGGTTTTTCACATAGGCCTGGCCTGTAGCTTATTTTGAAGCTTATGTAACTTGCAAGCGTTTCTTTTATAGAGGATACGAGGATTGAAGCAGCTATAGGTTTTCAGTTGCCTTCAGATGGCTGCGACTGACTTGTCATAAAGAAAGGATTAAATTATCCAATATATGGTTTGTGCAATTGAGGAAAATTGTTTTGACTTTATAATACTGAAATTAAAGAATAAAAAATTGCAGGTTCTGGTATGGGATAAGCCTCAGATGATCATGAAACTGCAGTTCTTCTTAATTCTGCTATTGATCTGCTGATTTCATCTGGGTTCTTCTTCTTAATTAATTGATCAACTGTTGAACTGCGGTTTCTCGGTCATGATTAAAATGTTTTCAGCGCGGGACTTGGTAAATGAGATAGCAAACCCTGCTTTTTCAATCATAATTACATCCTCCCTCCCTTCTTTTACATTATTAAAAGATTGTGCCTATTACTGATGAGTGATGACAACCTGTTTATTCTTTTTATGGCTTTTGCAATCATTCCATATAATATTTGATTTTTTTTTTTTTTAAATGGTGACTGATTATATTTGAAATTTTTACATGATTTTTTTTTCTAATGCGGATGTTTAGGTTTTGGATGTCTTATTCCTTCGTGGAAAACAATCTTGTGATCATTCTCTAAAGCATTTTGGCATATAATATTCATAAAGTGTTACATTTTTACAGAGTCAATATTCGTGAGAGTATATGAAGAGAGGATGGATCTTCTGCGGGCTGTCATTGTTGGAGCTGCCGGGACTCCCTACCATGATGGCCTCTTCTTCTTTGACATTTTCTTTCCTTCCAGCTATCCCAACCAACCACCGGTATGTGACTGATAATGAGGGTGTGTTTGGTATTGGCATAAATTGGCAACATCTAAGCTAAACAGGGTTACATGGACTGAAGATCGTTTGGTTAAACATGAAGCTGAGTTTTTGTGAAAATTTTCACATTGTAATCTAAGGAGTAAAGGGACCCTTAGCTTATTTTACTTAAAATGCGACAAGTAAAATGGAATGGGAATCCTAATACTGAACGTGCTCTATATGGCATTCTGCATCTCACAATTAATTTAAAAGCTTCTGAGTATTGCCTCTGAAATGCCATGCAGCTGGTACACTACTACTCCGGTGGCCTTCGCCTGAACCCAAACCTGTACGAATGTGGGAAGGTCTGCCTAAGCCTTCTGAATACTTGGAGTGGCAGCAAGAGTGAGCTATGGACACCAGGAAAATCAACTATATTGCAGGTCTTGCTTTCGATCCAAGCTTTGGTGCTTAATGCAAAACCCTTTTTTAATGAGCCAGGATATGCCAGCATGGCTGGCTCACTTGAAGGAGAGAAGCGATCCATAGCTTACAATGAGCAAGCCTTTCTGCTGTCCTGCAGGACAATGTTGTACACACTACAGAGGCCACTAAAGGTACAGTTATATATGTTACCATTCATTCACTCATGCATCTTCAAACTTGTGTCATGGAGCTTCTAATAGAATAATACCCTTGCATGCACACGTGCGTGCGCGGAATTGAATTCCAAATGGCACTAAAATGACCGATATGCTTGGGGCCAACCTCTGGCCACCCCTAATCAAAGGGAATGGGTAAAAACAGAACTGCCTATCTATCATGTCCACTTATTCTAACCTTTTATGTATGGCCCTTATTTTTCAAATGAATTAGACATCAATATATAAGTTACAAATAGTTTTTTTTTTTAATGAATTAGCCATCAATATATGGGAAATGCTCTCCAATATTGTTTATATGCAGTCCAGCTCGTGGGTATGCATGGGATGAGGGCAGATGGAAAGGTTTCCTTATGGATAAAGGTCATCCAAAACATCAGCCTCAACAGATTATCCTAGCCCTTGATTTAACAATATTAACTTTTAATGGATTTTTTTACCATGGATTTTTTTTGAGATGCAAATCAACAGTGAGTGATAGTTCAATGAGTGTAAAATTGGGCCTCGTGCCAAATCATGGAATGAAAAGAATGAGAGCCATACTGATCAAAGGTGAGCCCCATAGAGATGGACTGCACATGCAGTCTGCTCGTAGGAGAGCATTCTCCTTGATATATAGGGTACAAATGGACAGAAAAATAAAAAAGGAGGAAGGAAAGAAAGAATGCAATTTCATTTGAGGTAGTTTGGGCACATACGCGAAAAGCTAGAAGTAGTGCTGCACATGGGCGGTTCGGATCGGTTTAACACTTAAACCAATAACCAAACCGAACCTGTCGGTTTTTCAATTAACCGATCCGATCCGACCAATGGAGAGGGCTTAAAACGAACCGAACCGAACCAAACCAAACGGTTCGGTTCGGTTCGGTCGGTTAAACCGTTGTTTTTAATTTTATTTTTTTGAAAATTAGACATTGTAAATTTCAAAATGATGATACCCCGTCCTTTGCATTTGTTCCAATGTTTGGTGCAAACATAAAATTCAATAATCCATACTGGACTAAACGCATATAAAAAATAATTCTACTAAAAAAAAAAGAGTTTGGACTAAACACAAGTAAAAAAAAAAAAACCAGCTTTCTGTAAAACATTCATTCCACATGATACCCTCTGAGGTAGTGCTGACAATTGAGTTTATGTGAGAATGGAGTTGTCGACTCTAACTATGAAAGTAGTAAAAAACGAAACCCTAAGGCTAAAATAGTAAAAAAACAATACTTAAGTTACCGCATACGGTCGGTTCGGTTTAAACGGTTAACCATGGGTTCAAACCAATAACCTACCAATGTAAGCGGTTTTCATGATTTTCAAATCGTTAACTGAACCGATCCACTATAAACCGATCCGAACCGCTCGGCTCGGTTGGTTCGGTTCGGTTTTGCGATGATACTGGATTTTTTGTGCAGCCCTAGCTAGAACCATCTCCTATATGATGCATTGAGGGATTGTATGTTTAAGAAACTAGTAGGAGTGGGAAGAGAGTAAAGAGTAAAGACATTCCATGAAGTAGTCATGAAAGTAATGTTAGAATGTGGAGATACAAAGGGCATGGATTCGAATGGGGTCGAGTGGACACACCGAACATACAATGGCAGCCCTAAATGCTGGATAGGTGGAAGAAGGTTTCATTGATGGCGAAGATGATGATCCCTTGATGGAGAATTATCTAGTTTAAAGCTAACATGATCCGAAGTAGTAATTAGAGAGGGTTCCCATATTTTTTTATATGCATTTTAGGGAATGCTTGTTGCAAAACATTAGCAACTCCTTTTGGAATGTTTCCTTCCAAGTTGTCAAAGAACACCTGTATAACATTTTTGTCTAATTTTTCAGGTTTTGGCCGAAACTGGCTGCGAGCCCCATGGATTCTTTTTGTGATTATTTTATTTTTTAACAACAACCTTTATAAGCACATTTTAATTCTCTAAAATAAGAGACTTCTTCTTTTTTGGCTTTGTGTGTGTGTGTGTGTGTGAGCTTCTGTCCATAGCTTGTTGTGGGGCCCACCTGGGGCCCCAAGAGTGTGTGTGTAAGCTTCTGTCCATAGCTTGTTGTGGGGCCCACCTGGGGACCCACTTAGGGATGGGACCGGGGAGGATCTCTTCATCTGATTGGGGCCTACTTGTCTACAAAATATGGGCCCCATCTGATCACCCTAACTCCATCAACGGCCAATAAATTCCACCCCTTAAAAAATTGACCCATCATTCCAACAGTGCAGTCAATTCGGATGGATGTAAAAAGGGACTAGTGTAATTCAAGGGGGGGTCCCATGTGTGTGTTCCATTTTGATAGAATCATCAGGTTGGCCCCACTATCAGGTGTGCACCAAAACACCATGCACACCATCTGCATTGGATAATTTATGTATGTGTTTGTATATGCTTTATTTTTCCCTGCAATTGGCTTTGGACCTTTCCTGCGCAACTTAGGTGATCAACCCTGTATTTATATATATGACCCCGATCCCCCTGTGCATAGTGCACATAGGGCCCACCTAGGGATAGGGCTGGTGGGATCTAAAGATCTGGATGAGCCCCACCTCCTCCCTACCAAGTTTGGCGCCCACCTGATCATCCTAACACCTTGATCAACGGCCTGCATGATTTCACCTTTAAAAAATTTGACTGATGGTCCATGCGGATGGGTGATCAGGTGGGCCCCACTATGGGGGTGCACCGGATAATTTGTGTGTATAACTTCAAGGAGGCAAGGAACTAGACCCTCTATTGCTTTCATTCGAATCCTTGTGGGGCTTACTAATTGTACAAGATACAAGAAGGCTTCGGGACATGGCACTATGGAAAGAAAAAAAAAAGTAGGTCCATTGGACATCCTAGCTAACCTCTCTAAGATGGATCGTCATGAGGGACCACTCATTTTTGGGCCCTAGATTGGATTCCTCGAATGTCCAATGGACTTGACTCTTTGCATAGAACTAGATTTGAGAGCACTCTTGTATCTAGTGCATGGGTCCATTGGATAGTCCAATTGTCTAATCTAAGGCCTTGAAATGGATGGGCTCCATTTCCAGGCCTTAGATCGAACATTTGGGACATTGCATGCCCCAGATGGTTGTTCATTTTAGAGCTTTTGATAAGATAACTTGATGTCCAACGAACCTTATTCCTTGCAAGCCCTTGATTGTTTCCATACAAATGGATCTCAAAGTCTCTTGGTCTCTTGTATCTAGTAAGACTTGTAGGTCCATTGGTGTAAAGTTGTCTGATCTATAAGTGATGCAAACGGGTCTTACCATAAGTGGTCCCGCCCAAAAGAGTTAGAGATATTTTATTTTGTTTCCTTTTATCCTTCCTAATTATTAGTTAGCATGTTTCCAATTGTAATTAGAGTAGTTTCCATTATTAGATTTGGTTTGCTCGGGCCCTAAACTTGCTTTTCCTATTAATATATTGTAGAGATGAAAATCTCGGTCGATTTTTGAATAGAATTGTGGGTTTTCCCTCGGAGAGGTGCGTCCTCGTGTTGAAATCTCTATGGAGATAATTTGAAGTGTCTACGGACATAGTGCTTCGGCACTCCACGCAAGCCCTAACCTAGGGCCTACATTAGTTGGTATCAGAGAGAATATCACATTGCTCTTATCCATCTCCGGTCATCGATTAGAGCATATCCATCAACCACCATTCCTATCATCACTGTCGGCCCCTCCTAGAACCCACCAATCCCCTTCTTTGTCCACCCAAGCGCACCAGCCCTCCACTGTCCCAGCAATCCTCACACCAGATCTTTGCCGAACCCAAAACCCACACCCGTCACCTTTCGAAACCCCACCCGGACCAATCGCACCCCAATCAAACTTCCCCAACCCTAAAATCCTACTTCGAACCTATCTATCCATACCCCCACCTTCCCTGCTAGCACACCAAAACCGACACCCTAAGACCTAAAAACCCAGCAGACTTCCATCTCAAAATCCAAACCCCAAATCCCTAAACCCCAACGCCAAAACGCACCCGAACCACCACCATCATCCCAATCTCCCTCACCTGACTAATCCCCAACCCCAGTGCCAAAACGCACCCGAACCACCACCATCATCCCAATCTCCCTCACCTGACTAATCCCCAACTCCGAAAACCCCTTCCGAAAATGCCAACAAACCCAATCGCATTGTTGCCTTTTTCTAGCCCAAAACCCCAACCTAGAAGGAATAAAAAAAGGCGGAGAGAGAAAAGGCAGAGAAGAAAAAGAAAAAAAAAGCGGAAGAGAAGGAGGAGATCAAGAACAGACAACAAAAATGGTTGTTGTACGACAGTACCGATTTCTAGTGGCCAGCCGTCGTCGTCGTCATAAGACTTCAGCACCTTTTCCGTCGTTGAGAAGCCGAGAGTAATAGCAGTCGCAGTCCTCTCTTCCTCTAGGTCGACACAACAAGGAAGAAAAGGGTTCGCTCCTATTTTCTTTTTTTCCTCTTCGACACTCAGAACGAGGCAGCAACGCACATGTCCTCGTGCTAGACACCTCCATTTTGTGGGCCTGGTTTTTAGTCCGGGTCACTTCAGCTTTACTTTACCAACACTCCCCCTCACGTGCAGGCCCAACAGTTTACATGGACAGGCCTGCCACGTGGGCTACACGAGAACGATGGGATCGGAACCCACCTGATACCATGTAATAAACCATATACCAACCCAGCTTAAGGTCAAAGGTAGAAGGTGGAAGGCCCAAACAGGTATATATGAAGCCTTGTCAGACGTGGGATGTGGGGCTTTACTTTGCCAACACATCCAACATACCATCAAGGCTGAAGATATTGCAAATTATCAGGCCTGAAAATTTGGTGTGTCTAAATGGTCTGCACAAAAGGCTCCATCAAAGGCAGATTCTAATATAAATGTCAGCTCTTAAGAAAAGTTTTCCTCCAAATTTGAAGATCAGAATAGGTTCACCTATTTTCGTCCAAATTTGAATGTCCTAATCGAATTAACTTAATGGAAGGTGCACAAGAAGTATCAGAAACACAAGATGCTCCTAAAAGCAAAGAATCAAAAGAAGTGGAGGAAATAGAGGCTGAAAAAGATGGCGAAGTTCTTTTGGTGCAACAAGAGTCTACACCCACTGTTGAGTAGAGATGATTGCGGAAAAATATTTTTCATTCCACAGGTACAATACATGTAAAGAAATGTACAGTTGTAATTGATGGAGAAAGTGTGAAAATATCATATACCAGACTCTTGTTGATCGCTTGAAGCTGAAGGTTTACAAGCACAATCATCCCTACTTTGTCAAATGGCTAATGACAAGTGATGAAGCCCAAGTGCAACATACATGTAAGGTTACTTTTGCAGTTGGAGATGATTATAAAGATACAATTTGGTGCGATGTGCTACCAATGGCAGTGGGGATATCCTATTGGGTCGCCCATGGATGTATGACAAGAATGGCACTCATAGGATGTGCGACAACACGTACACGGTACACGTTCATGCACAGGGGAAAGGATGTTACACTCCATCCAAAAAGCCAGAATCACCCAAGCAAAAATCAAGGGTCCATGCCACAAAGGAAGTGCTTCATGTACACCATGTCTACCGAGGCAATATGAAGAAGACCTGAATTCGAGGTCGAACTCTCCTTTCAACCTGGAGGGGAATGATGCAGAACGAGTCATAGCATAAGTGGTCCCACCCAAAATGGTTAGATATATTTTATTTTGTTTCCTTTTATCCTTCCTAATTATCAGTTAGCATGTTTCTAATTGTAATTAGGGTAGTTTCCATTAGTAGATTAGGTTTGCTCAGGCCCTAAGCTTGTTTTTCCTATTAATATAGCATTGTAGAGATGAAAATCTCGGACTTGATTATTGAATAGAATTGTGGGTTTTCCCTTGGAGAGTTGCGTCCTCGTGTTGAAATCTCTGTGGAGATAATTTGAGGTGTCTGTGGACACAGTGCTTCGGCACTCCATACAAGCCCTAACCTAAGGCCTGCATCAATAAGTCTCTACAATGGATGCCAGTTGTAATCTTGTCTTAAGTTAGATAAGGTAGTGTGGATATAAATAGGTAGTATGTTGGTAGTTTGACCAGTTTAATAAGCCTGAAGTTTCCAAGCCCATTGAATATTAAATAATTTTTATCTATGTGACGTTTTAACTTTTTTTATATTTTTATATTGTAATATTTTTTATCTATTGATGGAAGAAGTGAGGACTGAGGATAGATCGGATGTGCAACATATCTGAGGATTTGTCTCATGATAAAATGGAATGGTGGAGCAAAATGCATTAGCTGACCTCAACATAGTTGGGACAAGGCTTTAACGATGGTGATGGTTTTTCCAAAACATAATGGGCACGAAATGGTTACAATGGCTAATGTCTTTTGGTGGGCCTTATAACGGATTTAACACTTAGGTTTAGGTTTCCTTTTCATGACTTCCTAATTGCTTATGTTACTTTCTCATTGTTATCAACAAGTCTCTTGCACTGTTCATTTACACATGTACTAACTTTCATCGTCCATATTTAGAAAGGATTTATGATGACATAAATCAGTAGAACTCATTAAGCCAACCTCAGATTGATATGTTAAGTCTAAGATGATGATGACCATTTACTGTTGATTTTTGTGCTCTTAAAAATGACAAGAAATGCAAACCAATCAGGCTAATTTTTTGGCATTACCTTATCCATGCATAGCATTTTCCAATTCTTCCCCTAAATGATTACCCAGGTGTGCCCACAAGGTTGTTTCCTGTTGGCATCCATTTTGATTGTTGCTCAGGAGATCTCTGCTGTACGTAAGTAATACATATGTAGATATGTATATATGTAGCTCTGTTCATTTAAGAGCTAGTTCTTGTATGAGAACCAGACTGTATCATCCACCTCTATGTATGAAGTCATGGGGAATAGGAGAATGGAAAGGCTCTGTGTGGATTAGGAATGCCCAAAAAAGTAAAAATAATCAGTTCATTTTATACATTGATTTTGAGCCAAGTCATATCATCATAGTTAGAACCTTGTTCCCAACTATGTGGGGCCAGCTGCATGAGCTTTGTTTCTCCATTACAGCCTATGTTGGGCCAAATCTTCAGATAGGTTGCACTTTTTCAAATCGAGCCTTACTACTTCCATCAACATTCTCTTCAGCCTCCATCGTTTCCTCGGCAGGCCATCAACTTGCATTGAGTGACTTTTCCTCATCAGCGTTGTAGCTGGCCTCCATGGAACATGTCCGAACCATCTCAAAAGAGACTTTCTTAATTTATCACATATTGATGCTACCTCTCAATGCTCTCGAATGCACTCATTTCTATTCTTTCTTTCTTAATTTTACCATGCATCCATCTGAACATTCTCACTCAGTCATCTCAATATTGGTTTTTTAGCCAAATATCAAGGTTAAAATTGTTCTAAATGTAAAAGTAATAGTCAAATAAGCATCAAACTGGTGTGACAGCCTATTTTCCTTTTTTTTTTTTTTTATATTTCTATTAAGGGTGGGGAAGATGGATCATAAGTTGGCTGAGTTGGGCTGGTTATCTTTTTGTACATTCTGCATGTATCTTCATTCTTTTGTCCTAGGAATTTTGGTACCTAGAAGGCTTATACATTTTTTTTGTCCACAGAATTTTGAGGATTTTATTGCGGGCCATTTCTTCGAGCGTGCACATTCCATTCTAGAGGCCTGTAAAGCATACATGGATGGTGCTCAGGTTGGATGTCTTGTCGGAGGTGGAGTGCAAGATGTAGATGAGGGTGACAAGAGCTGCTCTTCAAATTTTAGACAGCAGCTGGGTCAGCTTTACCCTATGCTCCTGAAAGCATTTTCTGATAAGGGAGCGGATTGTACACCATTTCTCTGTCAATCAGGCAAACAAAACTGATACTCCTCCAAAGCTTAGAATTTCAAAGTTAGAATTGAGACTCTCGGACTATCTTTTTTTCTTGAATGGATTGATTTAGCCAGTAAAGCTGGGATTTGGTAATTTACTATTTAAATGTCTAGCCTCTATGTGGTGTAAATGTCTGTACATATGATAGGTGCTTCAGTGTTTATATTTCTAAATCAGATGTACTAAGGACCAAAGATTGCTTATTATTATTATTTTTTTAAATGGACTTTAGATTTTGAGCACGTCCCTATTTTTGACATGCCTTGCTTAAATGCCACAATTTTGCTTAAATAAATGCATTAGACTTTTTTACCTGCATCTCCCAGATGATTCCAAGTTTGCATAATGCAATTTGGTTTAGTAGGTTATGGATTGACAGATTCTATTCATCCATTGGGCAGATCTAGTAAAGTTTGTACAAAGTTTGATGGAAAATGGGCTTTTATCAAAGGGTTTAAAGAGGGAATGACAAAAGGGTGAAGAACTACAATTGGATCATTTAAATCTTAGAAGAGAACTACAATTGGATCCATAAAAAAATCTTACTTCTTGCACAGTAATTGATCGTCCCGCACTTGGAAATGAATGCTAGGAATAAGATGTACCTTGCCCATCCTCACCCTAGATCCTTTATTCTTCAGCTCTTCACCCTCTGGATAAAAAAAAAGACTGATCAGTTGGGTCTGATGTGGACTTGGACCCAGTTTCTTTTGTAGTCTCTAGACCAGACTACAGTCTGTAGGCTGGCTCAACAACTAATATATCTGAGAAGATTTTATTGTAAGATGCCTGCGGGGCTGTAGTTGCTACCTTTAGGCTAATATCGTTTATTAATATATAGTGATTATCAAGTTTTGGGGTGGAGGGATTGAAAGATCCGGTTGGGGCCTATCCATGTATAAAGATGGACCCCACATCCATGTGCCCTTGTTGTGGAGCCCACATGGGGTTGGGACGGGAGATTGAAAGATCTGGTTGTGGTCTGCCAATGTGCGAAAAATGGACTCTACCTGATCATCATAATCTCTTGATCAATAGCCCACAAATTTTTAGTATAAAAAAGGGGTGCACGGTCAATCTAACAGTCAAGTCCATTTGGATGGATGCAAATCCAGGGTTCGGTGTACTTCAGAAAGGCGTCCTGTGGTGGTGGACCATCAGGTAGGCCCCCACAAATGGATAGAATATCATTTTATTCTCCTTCCAAAGCCATTTACATTTTTTTTTTTAAATGTTTTCCTCTGGAATGAAAATGCTCTCTAGAAACAAACTTCCCCTAAATAAAGGCAATGGAATACTTGAAACCCAACCATAAGTAGAAATAAACAGACACAGAAAAGTGTACACGTGGTTTATAACAAAAGAAATTTACAGCAACTTGAGCAGAAAAACCAGCACCAATGCCAAAATAACAGAAAAAACTACCTTCCTCTCTATTCTCTCTCCGGAATCTCTTCCCCTACCATACAAATCCAACAAATGCCCTCTCTCCAATCCTTCTCCTTCTTAAATTTGCATTTGCATTTGAAAATCAAACCCAAATCTAATCTAATCTAATATGCTGGGGCGAACCCAACTCCTCTTTTTCCTTATCATTCTTGTTGTGGGGTTGTTGTCTGCAACTCCCTCAGCTAGTCATGGCGGCTCCTCCTCCCAACACCCCCATAGGAGAAGCATGCGATTCCAGCTTTTCCACAGGCACGGTCGCGAGCTGCTCGGAAGGACCATTGCGCCCAAAGACCGTCTGGGGTACTTCCGAGAGCTCATCGCCATTGACCACAGCCGTAAGGAGATGATCTCTGCCAAGATCCTCACGAGAAGAAAGGCCATTGAGCAGAACACATTGACATTGCCATTTCCATCACCATCACCATCACCTTCAAAAACAAATAGTTACTACGCGACACCCCTCACAGCTGGGGCATATGTCCACAAAGGAGTGTACTTCACCAAGCTCAGATTGGGGACACCCCCACAGGATTTCTTGGTCATCGCCGACACTGGAAGTGATAACACCTGGGTCAATTGCCAGTACCAATGCCCGGATTGCCCCAAACTAAGCAAAGACTTGCTCAAGCGAAAGTTCTTTAAAGCGGACAAGTCTTCTTCCTTCTCTATCATCACTTGCAACAACGAGCTGTGCAAACTACTTCCAGATGCTGTCCCCGCTAATTGTACCACTGGTGAGAGTCCCTGTGAGTACCTCTCTTCGTAAGTCTTTTTTCTTTCTACTTCATCCTTTGTTTTAAACTCAATATTGCAAGTGAGTTATGAGTGGGGTGAGCGTGTCGGAGAAGCAAGTGAGTATGGTTTGGTTTTGAGCAGGTACACGAAGGGACTATCAACAGGATTCTATGCGACCGAGTCGGTGACTGTGACCACGTCCAGCGGCGAGGACCTTGCAATGAAAGACATGGTGATCGGGTGCAGCACGAGCCATGAGGGCTCCGACAGCTTCAACTCTTTTGATGGGGTCATGGCACTCAGCTTCGATGGGAGCTCCTTCTTGGCAGTGGCTGTGGAAACCTTTGGCCACCGGTGGGTTTACCTTATCCATTGACCAATTTCACTGCTAAAACTGCTAATACTGACAATGGTGTAGGACAAGTTCAAAATCAAGCAACAAGGATTAGGACAAGTGCTAATCTCAAATTTTGAGTGTTTAGGAATGTCATAGTAAGTAACTTAGGCAGATTTTACTCTTTCTGAAAGGTTAGTGCTTCAGGATAGCGCTATTAAATGAAATTTCTATCTTGGTTTTTTCCCTATGTCCTGTTTGTTCGCATTAATATACATAGCAATTGAATACGAAAATGAACATGAAATAACCTTTCCTTTTAGGGAGATAGAATCATAAGAAGATGGGAGCATTTTCCTAAAAAGAAAGGTTATTTCATTCTCATTTTTAAAATTCACATTGAATTTCATTTTTAACCACTTATGGTTAATCATATGTATTCAATTCCTATGTATTATAATGCAAATTAACAAACAGGCCCTTAGTATTTATGTTAGGTGGAAGAAGAAGAAGAAGAAGAAGAAGGTGATCTTCTTCCTTGATCCTTTCTTGCTGATTTCCACTACAGGCTTGATTTACACAACCACGTTTATTTGTTTACAACAACACCTTTGCTGTATTGTGTGATCTATATTATCCTCCTGACAGGTTTTCCTACTGCCTAGTTGATCACCTGAGCGACAAGGATGTCTCCAACTACATGTACTTCGGAAACTTCCCGACGGCTCCCACCAACTTGACCTACGCCGAGCTTGATGATAGAATCGGCGCCTTCCACGGCATCAAGGTGGAGGGTATATCGGTGGATGGAACCCTTCTGAAGATCCCACCGGCTGTTTGGATACCCGACCCCCACAGGGAAAGGGGAGGGATGATCCTGGACACAGGGTCGAGCTTGACATACCTGGTGGAACCGGCTTACCAGGTGCTGCTTCCGGAGATGGTGAAGCCACTGAACAAGGTATTCGGGGAGTACACCGACGAGAAGATAGATGGTTTCCCATATTGCTTCCACGCAGACTTTGAGAGAGACGAGAAAAAGGTGGAAGAGGAGACTCCCAAGCTGGCAATACACTTTGAAGGAGGGGCTGTGATTAAGCCTCCTGTGAAGAGCTATGTGCTCGATGTGAAGGAGAATGTCAAGTGCCTTGGGATAGTCCCATCTCCATGGCCAGGTATGTCCACTATTGGGAATATACTCCAGCAAAATTTCTTCTGGGAGATAGATCTTGACAAGAAGAGAATAGGATTCACTCCCAGCAACTGTGATCATTAAACAACCAACAGACAGGCGCCCATCTCACCATCTACTCTCAATGGTTTCTGTTTTTGTGTTTTGGTTTGGCTGGTGTTTTGTATGGTTTTGGTTGTTATCTTCTTCTTTTTTTCTTTTTCATTTTCGGTTGGGTTGGGTTGTGGATGGATTGATATTGTTTTACAATACCTATTGGTTGGGTTCCCTTCCCTTTTAAATGTAAGACAAGCAGCATTGTTTTATTGCTTGTTAAATATATTCAAGGCTATGTATGAACACTCAAACTCTCTTGCACCCTTTTCAAAATAAAACCATATTGCAAAGTTTATGTGGGCATGTTTCCTATTCACTTAGAAGGTAAAATGTCTAGTCTAAAAGATATTAGTACTTAAAAGAGTGCTCTCATCTAAGGCCTTGAAGTGATGGACATCAACTTTGAGGTTTAAAACTTAACCTGATGCATGACAAACAACATGGACCAAATGGGCGACACCTAGTGGAGTAAAATTGTATGCTTGGCCTAATGTTGGGATCAACCCCTATCGGAGTGAGGACATTCTTGAAATGTGGTGAGTTCATTTTGAGTGAATTATTGGATCCAATACGACATGATATGTTTTTTTTTTATAGGCAACGAAGAAAATATATTAAGAAAGGAAAGGGAGTTACAAAGAGGCCCGACCAAAGGGCACTATGGCATGATATGTTGCCCACTTTGAAGTACCGTGCATCATAGATGGTCAAATATCTTATGCTAGAGCAGACATCTATAGGAGTAAAGGGTTAACTCTTATGGCATGGCAAGGGAAGAGCATTTTAAAGAATGTATGTAATACCTAGTCAGGTTAAGTTTGACATAGTCACTAGATAGAAAACAAAAACAAAATATAAATGAACTCCATATCTTGTTATTTGGGCAGCCGACCTGTTGATGGTTTAGTACTTAGGCATGCCCCTAAGGGGGACAACCAGGGTTTGATCCTTCTAGGGTGAAAACTCCTCATCTTGCAAGTTTGGTAATAGCATGGGCTGCTAATTATAGAACCAGTTACCCAAAAACACTAATCCCAACAATTTACAAGTAGTTTGAGCACAATCAGATAAGAATATATGAATAACATTAGGTGGTAGAGGAAGCTAGTGACAGAAACAATAGAACAAATCTATAACCAGAACAGATGCAGTTCCTTTTTAACAGCATAAATGAAATAACCCATATCCCAAAACTGCAAATAAACACCACATACGTTGAAAACAAAACCTCAACCAGGAAAAAAAAAAAATTTCAGGTGGCTCAGGACTGGTTTCAATCTTCTCGGCCAGTTCCTCAACCAAAGCTTTCTCTTCTTCAATCACCACTTCTTTCTCTTAGCTAGTTCCTTCAGACAGAAGAGGTTGGTTTTGTTATTATTATAACTATATGAATCTAATTGTTACTATATGAATCTATTATCTATGATTGCTTCTTGATGAAAACCCATTTCACCACTCCTTTACTTTTCAGTTTTCTTGTTATTGGGTCTGTCTGTTTTTAATATTTTCTTTTGCACACATGGCCCCCCACAAATTTCAATTGTACATTCTCCTAAAATGATTTTCAATTGTACATTCTCCTACTTTGTGTTATTTTACATGTAAGAAAATGGATGCTCTTTTAACTGTTGTGCGTTTCATTTCATGTGAAAAAGAAAATACATTGTTACATTTCATGTGAAAAAAGAAAATACATTGTTATTTGATCCTTTGGAACTCTATTCGGAGCCTTATAGAAAAAGGAGCAAGGATGATACCAATCATTGGAGATAAAAGGTTTTGAACTTTTGGCAGACTTGTTTTAGGTGGATTATTATTGGTTCAATCTTATGTTGAAATGGTCTTTCCTTGATGCCCCTCTACCTTTTTCTCTTCCCTGTAACTCCAGTATACTCATCCTCAAACGTAAGAAAATCATAAATCAGCATTACCAGCTAAGAAGTGACTAGGCAATCTAAAAGTCTTGGTTACAGGACCCAAGATGTCTAACACACCCATGGTCAAGTGGTGTGGGCACCCTAGTCTCACATCCAGGAAGTTAAAACTTTAAAGCATCACTTCACTTCTTACCAGTACTCCCAACATATATAAACATAAAAAGAACAGAAAAAAGGACTTGGGATGTGTCCAGAGTCCAGACACAGTGCAATGCTTTTCACTTAAACATTCATTGACATGGTTTGGTAGGTCTGATGATGTTTCGATTCAGAATTCAGATCACCTATCGCAGCTGACGGAGACTCACAGTGAGTGGACCAATCATGTGGCCCAACATGATTGCTCCACTCACAGCGAGCGTGCATCAACTGTTATCAGACTCATTCAGTTGGGGGCTCCAGAAAGGTACAACCTGTTTTAGTTTTAAGCTGAGATGGGACTTGGGAGCCCCTATTTGTCATTATTTTTGAATGATGAGAAGGTAGGACACTAGGACCTATTGTAAGGAATGATGTCAAGGCAGAACAAGCACTGATAACAATTTATAATAACATTGATAGCCCATCCCAGGAGAGGATGCAACGTTTCTCTACATCCTTCAATTTTCTTCTCCTGTGGTTTTATAGCACAAATTCAGTTCACAGCTCGTCATTTGCAGAAGCATTCGACATCTTCAGCGTAACAGAATTAAACATATGCCCTTCTATGGCCTCCATCAAGCGACTTTGAATAGTGAATACTGCTGATCCCAAAAGCATCTTGGAAGTGACTGCATTCTCTAGGCAAAAGGAAACTACAAATGGAAAGTACGAAAGAGAGAAACAACTTGCAAACCTATATGAAATCATTCCAAAAACAAACACACAAAAACAGGACAACTTTGGGGAAGCGGTTTGTGGCATCTTTATTCCTCCATCGTCCTCTTTCCTTCTTTTTTTCTTTTTTCTTTTTTTTTAACTTCAATGACACTAAAAGCATAGCTTCAAATTTCTTCCATTACAAATTTTGCAATCTTCTTCTCCCCTGTACAAATATCTTACGGAAAAAGGAAAACAAAAGTGTGGGCTTCAATCGAAAACGTCTGGCTGGAAAACTTGTACAAGGCCCACCATGCTCCCTCCTGTAGATAGCAACATGCACCCACCCTCCCATTACAGTGGGCACTCTCTAAAACCAGAAGCCCATCAAAAGAAAATGCAAATAAAAAACATGAGTGGAAAGAACAATGTTACAAAGCAAGAGACCACTGTTGCAGTGCCCATTTTGCAGGCATGGCCGTACAATCATGGAGTTGAACCCACCAATCGCCATGAATAAGAGGAACTGTGCCGATTCAACAAGCATTCCTCCTGGCATGCCTGCATACCAAAATACACCATCATTCATTTGACAGCATGGTGATGTTGACCATTGAGCCAGATGCCTTGGAACTCAGGCCGCGTGCTGCTCCACACCAATATATTCCCATTCCAGATTTCCTCATTCCCTAGCTTCACTGCTGACTTGAAGAAGCTCATCCGGGTTCTTTGAATCAGTCAATTCCATTGACTGAAGACTAGCAATGGGAGTCTTCGGATCACTGGTCTTCGTTGCTTGTGGACTTTCATCTCTTTTTTGCTGGAAAAACCAACGGAAAGAACTCAATTCAAAAGGTCGTAATGAAATTTATGTGAATCCAATGGAAGATAGTTGTACATGTCTCTACAGTGTAGAGGATAAGATTGTACTTTCTTTTAGAGAGAGTTTCTCCTCCAGGCGTTCATAAAAAGAGCCATGTGTGAAACCTCTTCTCTCTCTGCAGGGGCCCCTCTGCATTGCACCCCTGCATTAAGGCAGAGATGGAATTTCGCACAACTCTCCTTATGGACTCCCGTAAATTCGGCATTTCTTTAATGCACTGCAGGCAGAATATAATATGTATTTAACTGCTTCCACAAAATGCAGCAATACACACAGTAACCATTTTATTGAGATGTTTTTTTTTTTTTAGTTTTCTTCACATTACAATATGCGGCAAGGACAAGATTCCTGGTGTTGCTAGAAAATTCAAGTGTAGGTAGCCAAAGAAATGTGGTTATGGAGATTTTTCATAACAATCTTGGCTGAATACCATTTTTTTACAAAAAGCTCACAGCTTCCCTTCATAAACCCAAAGTTGTAAAGAAAAGTGACAAGGTATCCATGAAATTCTTGAATACAAGTTATTGAAGCATCAATGCATGAATAATTAAATTTGCATCCAAGGCTAAATGTTTTATGACAGTTTTTTTTTCTAAAAGTAAACCTGTGAAGGCTCCAAATGTGGCTCAAGCGATCTGACCCTCTTGTCTTGCATTGCCTTCTGTCGACTATCATAGAATCCAAAGTCATCCAAAATTGATGTCTTAGCTGAATAATTTTTAAAAATGTTCAACATTTCAATACCCTGAGGAAATTTCACCTGCAAGGAGAAGAAAATAGTTGGTCACTTTTAACATGCAAAATATGAAATCAAAGGCAAATAAGAGAATCAAATAAACATCCAGACAACACATGATATTAAGGTTGATCAAGAGAAAGAAGAACATGTCAGAATTAAGCATCCATACACTAACATCTATGAGAAAACAGAGATTCTACGTGTACACGTGTACTTAAATTCAATGAGTTAAAATAATAATAATAATAACAGAATTGAAATTTGGGCAGCAGTCGCATTCTTCAAATTATTCTCATCATCGGATCCGGAACTAAAGCTGTCAATCATTTGCCTTAATGTCTGACTCAAAATCCCAGTTTTGATAAAAATAATGTCTCCACAACAGAAAGTAGAACTAAACATTGGTCATCAGATCCAACCATTCAAGTCATAAACAACTGCAACCAATGCAAATCGGCATGATGCTTACAACACCCAGCAAATCCAAATAAGAGAAAGGGAGGAAGGATTTTTAAAGCAATATTTCATTTCATTGTGGACAGGACAGTGATTATCTAAAGGGTGAGTAAATGCTACACTTATTTTGACGTAGTTGAATATCCTTATACTAAAAAAATAAAAAATAATAAAAAATAAAAAATAAAAAACGAACTAGAATGAAGATGACCAAAATATAGTACATCTAATGGAAAAGGTAAAAAAAAATCCCGACAATCACAGCAGCACTGTTGAAAGGTGCACATTATGGTTGCTGGTTCAAATCAGCTAACAGGTTTGAATCTCTAATAACGATGTATACCTCTTGTGTATCTCTACTGTTAGTTACAGGTTTGTTGTCATTGTTCTCAAGAATGATATGGCGCAACTGGGGATTTGGAACATCCTTGATGATATGCCACTTGACTGGAAAAAAACCATTCCATTTATCCTGCTGCCAAAAGTCCATGCTCTTGTTGAAATCCATCTGGCCAGTCATCTCAGCTACTCCACAGAATTGACCACTAGCATTTACCTAGAAAAAGAGTAAATAAAAGTTATTTCTATTCAGAATTTTCTTTACGGTCAGAAAAATATTCTACACTTCAACAACCTTTACATTTGTGTTTCTTGATGCAAAATAGAGTCTACCCAAAAGATAAAGTGGCAAACTGACAAAGGTGACCCTTCAGAGTCAGCACTTTAGATTTCAACTTCATCTGATACGAGACCTAGGAGTCATCACCTAGGTATTCCAATGGAGTTGTCATAAGCAGAGAGGTCTAGAGTCATAACCAAGACCAAAAGATTGCAAGGGTATATGTTTACTTCGCTGGTTAAATTATATAGGAAGTTGGAAACCTTTTGATGCAAGTTATAAAGGGCAGAGAAAAAACAACTCAGTCACCCTCACAATCATTTCCAAACATAAATAAAGCAACTAGGGAGTCCTTGTTATTAACAAACAATAACTTGAAAACAGAAAGATCCAAAACAGAAATTCCTACTCATAAAACTCTTGACTAATCTCAACAAAGCACAAAAATAGGGATAACAAGTTGACCAACGTGAGAAATAATGTGCACAAGTCATAAAAAGACCCTATGGTTTTATTCAGAACCCGAATGGGGGGCAGAAGTTGGATAGTGAGAACCTTTGGATGTAATGTATTTTCAAGGGCAATTATCAAGATGTAGATATTCTATATTTCCAATGCTTCCAACATTGGTTATGAGAGATGAAATGACCTGAAGCGGATCATAAAAGGATACTTACAGAGAAGAAAAGGAACACAGGACACCTGCTGCCTTTTTCCCTCATTCTCTCTTCAGCATCTTTATAAGCACAGTCGAGTCTCTTATTTCCATTGGGAGTGCTTGCCCAAACACCGTACTTAATACTCTTATGAATGTCATCTTCACTGTAAGATTTGATAACATAGAACAAAGCATGATCGTATTTGGTGGGAAAATCTGGAAGGTTGTACTGGTCCCTCCTGATTACATTGGCTAAATTGTTACTGCTCACATTGCCTTCAGCACCAGGAGATCCAACCGGATCAACTACCGACACCCAAGTACTTTTCGTACTGTTTGTTCTAGGGCCACGGTTTTGTTCATTTAGCAAGTCAAACTCACTAATTTCATTGCCCTTGCCTCGAGTTTTCATCTTCTCAACGCCTGTCCAACCTTGTCCATGTGCTTTGATATTGATGGAGTTCTTTGGAAAGAGCATGACACCCTTCCCCTGGTTAGGCAATGCCGGAAACTTAGGCATAGGGAAATAACCCTTTGGCAGAACAGTGGTCGCCTGGAAACCGGAACCATGTTGTAAAACCTGCCAATCAACAGAAACTGTCAACACTCATTTGAAGGGAAACAAAATAACAAGGTACTGGTGGCGCCCAAGGACAGAAAGAAATTGAAGTCAAAATAATTGGTGTGATTGATCGAAAATAAGGTCACCCGTGGTCCTGGATTGGAAAACCATTGATTACCTTAGTCATTGGCTTTAGAGATTGCTTTTGGACGCCAGTGTCAGGAAACACATCCAATACTGGTGAGGCACCTTTTGTTTCCACTGGGGTGCTGGACTTTGAGGGCTGAGGTGGTTTTGACGGAGCAAGTATATGACTTGGGACAGAGGAATTAGGCTTTGGAGTAGGGAACAGTGGACCTACACCATGGCCATTACCATGGACTCCCTCATGAAATAGGGGAGATGCATCCCATGGGAATGCTGGCGCTACCTCCGATCCGAATGGTATTGGAGAAGGGAAAAATCCTGGTGAAGAAACTGGTTGTGGAATCATAGGGCCTGGAAAGTAAGGTTGTCCATCAAGACCAATCATAGCCCCTTGTGGGTATGGACCACAGGGATTATAGCCAGGCTGAAACCCAGGCATATAGTATGCAAGTGAACCATTATCCAATTGAATGACCTGAAAATACAAAAGAACAAAATTATAAGCACTTCGAAATAAAAATTTATGCTGAAGACATGGCCACGCTTTGCAATTAAAATTAATAGCATGGATGGACTGACACATTATTGCAATCGGTGAAAAAGAAAAAGGAGAAAACAATGTCACAAAATGTTGAAATGCACATGGAAAAATGACCCTTTTCAACAATAGTGTATACATGAGACTGGAAACATGGACAAATAAACTTACAGGGTACTGAATATCCAATCCATCCCATCCATAGTAGTAAGGCTGATCCTCCCATCCCCCGCCGGAACTGTCATAACCTACATACATGCATGCTTAATCGAATTAAAAGCAAGTTCTCTTTGCAAATCAAATATGCACCGAATCAAAACTCTTAAAAACAAAACCTTGGTAATAGTATCCATAGTAATTGCTTGCTGGATAATATATGCCTTGCTCAGCCACCAAAGACTCTTGATCCACATCACTTTCTTTGGCAGTACTTGTGGCATCTCCTGATGAGGAGATACATGAGGTTGCATCAGATGGAGTCCCATCCTTTGAAGCAACCTAAACACAAAAAGGCCAAAAAACAACACAAGATTACAAATCCATGAATTCTTGATAGAAGCAACATTAAAACTATGTTCTAAGACAGCAGCTAATAAAGATCATGTCCAGATCAACAGATAAAATGAACGGGGGAAGATAGAAATAACACACACAAAACATAAATAGAACAACCCACAAGCCATACCAAATTGGAATCGGCGACTTCTGATGAAGGGTCTACTTTCAAATTCTCCATCATCACTGCAAGAGCTGGATTAAAAACAAGTCAAGGTAACCAAGCTACAAGCCTCAAAATATTTACTTCAATCCAGAACACATCAATTACGCAATCCACATATCAAAAATTCATATAAACATAGGAGTGGACTCAGTGCGATTAGATCAGCAAAGACTTATGCAGAAATCTTTTGAGTCCCTAATTCAGCACAGTCAACCCCATCACTGGCTTCCCCCAGTACAAACACTTTTGAGTGAAAAATCCAAGTCCCCAAATTTACATTCTCAATAGAATCAAGAGTCATATTGTTTTCTTTTGCTCTTTGAAAGATCTTTTTTTCACCCCTTCTTTTATAAAGTTAAAGCAGTTTTCTTTTCAACAAAGAAAGAGTTCACTTCAATCAACAAAGATGGTATCTTTTTACCTACTTCCGCACTAGATCTAAAAAAAAAAACCCAAAGAACTAGATATGATATGATCTGATCTGATCGAGAATAATCTACAGTCCATCAAGTGTTCTAGTAATCAAACTGAATCACAGATGATCTGTATCATTACTATCTACCAATAACGACTCCATCGAGTTTGACAAAAAAGGATTGCTTCAAGATCTCACTTAAATCATCGATCTATGATCCAGAACCAGCACACACAACCATAAACCAAGCAGATCTAATAGATGAACAACAAAAATCTATATACAAAAAGAAGGATCTAAAACAATCAAGGTCTCTACTTCTAACGGTAAATCTATCCCCAAAAAATGACATACAAACCTCAATCCAAACCACTCAAAACAATAAACTCTAAATCGGTGGTTGAAAATCAAATAGCCGATCACAAAAAAAGTCCGAGAAAAACCCTAAATCGAAACGAAATCACTCTTTTTGAGTATGAAATGGCGAGAAAACTATACAAATGGTGAAAAGGATACGCTTCTCGAGCTGATTTTTAGGGGCCATGAAATCGCACCAGAGACCTCCACAGAAAAACCCTCGATTTCCTTTCTCCAGCTCGAAAAACAGCTAGGTGAGGAATCAAGATCTGATTCAAAAGCGGTTTTGGAGACGAAAATCGCCAATCTCAATAGGAAAACCGCTCAGATCTGCAGAGATTGAAACCGCTTTTTGGTAGAAAACCTCTGTAAACCGCACCGATTTGGAAGAAGAAGTAGAGACAGAGACAGAGAGAGAGAGGTGAAGTAGAAAGAGCTGTTGTGGAAGGTGAGTGTTCAAAAAGGCCAAAGGAACGGCTGGGAAGAGGCCACGTCGTTTGAAAGGGAGAGATCGAGTGGCTTTTGTCGCCTCACTCAGGTTCTTATGGAGAGTGCGTGTGTTTACTTTATTTGTCCTTCCTTCCGATTAAATCGAGAAGAGGGGGGTGTTGTGAAATTTCGAAACAGTCTCAAAAGTTTTGGCCTTACATATCGTACACAAGTTTAATAAATTGATTTTCTTTCCCCATTGGATTTTACTAAAAAAAATTCAAATTATAGTCATATATCCCGAAAGGTCCTCACAATTTATGTAGCATTAATGACATCCTTTCACCAATTTTTTATATTTTATATACCTTTTTGTGAGCGACGCTAGCGTCGCTCGTCACACCTTCTTCTTCTATTTTATTTTCATTTCTTTCTCTTCTTTATTAGTAGTCCATCACATGATTCAGTAGATCACCTTCCAATGGCATCTCTCTTTTCTCAGTCACCACTCTCCCTGACCATCTCTTTCCTCAACCTCATCATCTTCTTCTTCTTAACAACTACGACACAACAACAAACAAGCACAGACCCTTCATACTACTACAACCTTTGTGCTTCCCCACCTGTGGCAACCTCACCTTCTCTTATCCCTTCTCCCTCCCGACCTTGTGCCACCACCCAAAACTACACCCCACATGCCAAGACAACAACTAGCACCTCGTTCTAGAAGGCTAGCCGCAGTTCGACGCCCAGCGTATCATCGACGATATGACGATCAATGGCCCAAACTTCACGATCCTCATCGCTAGCAACGCGTTCTTCAAATGTGGGCATTTGTCCAAGCCAAACTTTGTCACAGACTCCGTCATCGTGAGTGCTGGTGGGGAGGAAGAGAAAGAGGAGGAAGAAGAGAAAGAAAGGAAAAGAAAAGAAGGGAAGAAGAAGGTGTGACGAGCAACGCTAGCGTCGCCCATGCGTCGCTCATGGTGACGTTATCGTCACTCATGAAAAAGTATAAAAATAATAAAAAATTGGTGAAGGACCTCATTAGTGTTACACAAATTGTGATGACCTTTCGGGATATATGGCTATATTTCGGGATTTTTTCAGTAAAATCATCTTGTTTTTATTCTAATAATAAATATCCGCACGCGGCACACCTTTGCGCCCTGTAGCAGTATTGTCCAGAAATCGATCCCTGATTGTTTATATAGAGGGAAGGATGCGTGTCATTGAGCTACCTTATATGAGAGTAAAAGTAAATTTTCCAAATCATAAATTCCAGTGCTCTCTTGCATCTATGCTCTCCCTAATTGTGCTCTTCTGATGTGCTCCATATGGGATATATACTTTTGTGTCCTCCGGTCGAGGAGGTCGAGGAGGGACAAGATGCCCTTACCATTGGGCTATCTCGTGTTTCTCTTATTAAATTGATAATTTAATATCAAATATGTTCTTTATGTGTGTTTTCGGTAAACTTTAAACATAGGTCCTTCGTATTGATTTAATTTAACTTGGTTTCAAACACAGCAGCCCCCGTGTATCTTCTTTAACTAAATTTGTAAGAAGGTGAAAGATTAAGCCTAATTGGTTATGAGGGGAAAAGGAAAAACTTGGGCTGGTTTGGGGATTTATTATTAAAGTAAAAGTAATGTAAAGCCGTCATTTTTCAGACAAAGGGTCACTTCAAAATCCCCTCTTTTTTAAAAAAAAAAAAAAAGTCAAAAAGTAACCTCCTTTCTCCATTAAATAATAAAAATTTATCAACTTTTTACACAAAAAGTCAAAAGGATTCCCTACCAATCCACTAAGATAAAAATATCATCAGGACCCCCTTATATTTTATTATTTCTTGATTTGATGCTTGTGTGGGGACATTCAGTGATCGTGGATTTAGGTGGGGCCACCATCCGGTCTCGGTCTATCCGTGATCTCGGTATCACCCAAGGTCGGCTGCAGCGCCATCTCGGGCAACCCTGGACGGGTCCCGGTGATTACATCACGAGTCCCGAACTTGGCTTTGACCTCAGCCGAGCTCGGCCTCCTACCATTCAATCATAAATGCCGCCATTAATGCACTGCCAAGAAGTGATCGGCAGGCTGACAACAAAGTGGGCGCCGGACCTACGCAAGGAGCATGCCTTATCTAAAGTCATGTCCATAGGCAAGGAGAGCTGGTCCGATGGGACATCCCCTTTTCACCTACCCCCACTCAGGAGATAAGAGTACATTCAGATGGGACTCCCGTCCCCTCAAGGAGACAGTCCAATGATGGCTTTCACGTATATATATATGGCATGAGAAGGAACCATGCAGGTGGGTCACCCCCCTCTCCCAGAACTCTCTTTCTCCATTCTCTCAGTTCTTACACTAACTTGAACGTCGGAGGGCCTTCGGCTACCCACAGCCAGGGTCTCTAACCGTTGCTTCTTTCCTTTCAGGGCATCTGAGGCTTGATCATTTCCCTTCATCTTCCCCAAATCCTCAAATCAGGAGCTTAACCCTCCATTAGCTAAGTCCGTAATTTTTAGGCACTTACAATGCTTTACTTCACCTTTATTTTACGAGAAGATTATCAAACTGCTGGGTTTGAATGTGTGAGAAGGTGATCATGTGCTATGCAAAAGAGAGGAATCATGCATTCGTACCCCCTATGAAATTGAAATCCCCTCTATGGAACCCCTTCATTATTATTTTTATCAATTTTCTTCGAGAAAGTGTTGCATCAAACAACAAAAAAGTGAGTTTCTTGAAATGATCAAAACATTTTTCCTCCCTATTTTAGTGTCATTAGTTGCAATACAACATACTTCATAGGGCTCACATCCACAACATTAGCGACTTGAATGAAACTAAACAGGTCAAGGTGAGTGAATTTGAAAGCTCACCTTAGTGATCCTTATATATTTTGGGTAACAATAATCAACTTCGGAGTAAATCATTTCATCTTGAACAAAATCTAAGGCCGTGCAAATATTTAAGCAAGTTGGTGAGAATAGCCACTTACCTCACTGGTAAGTAGTGGCAATTCTCACTTGGTTACCCAGGGTTTGAACTCTAGGTACACCACATTTTTCCACTTATGTGGGCTTTTTTCTTGGTTGTGCGGGCTTCTTTCCCACGTGTGTTGGTCTTCTTCCCATTTGTGCAGGTTGTCTTTCCGTATGTGTGGGTTCTCTCTTGGATCCCGCCCCCCTTGAAAAACAAAAGTAGGTTGAGTAAATCCACGGTGCCTCTAAATCTAAACACATCTCATCATCAATATTTAAATTTGATTAAAACCCTATCATATATGGATCCTATATGTCTAACTCAAATTGTGCAACAAGAGAATGACAGATACTCAAACTCAATTTCAGACCCTATTGTTCATGGGATCATTTCCAAGGCTAGCCACAAAGGTTATTGATGGGTCTTCGTCAGAACTTAGAAATGATTTCTTTTTGAGAGAGTAGCAATGCAAAAACAACAAGACATGCATGTTTGCGTACACGTTGAGGAAAACTAATTATGCCGGAAAATGAATCTAACCTCCTTATGAGAATTTATTTTAAACTTAGATGAGGAAAAATGACATAGCCAAACATGGATTTTATAATAGGGCAGAATTTAATTTTTGCAATCCTCACTTTTTTCTACATAAAACTGGCTACACAAACATGTCCAATAGCGAAGACCCAATTTAGGAAGAAAAAAAAATTCCCATTTCAAAGCCATCTTAAAAGTTGAGAGACTTGAGACTTTTTTAAAATATAATTGATTCATTGGATCCTCTTTTGACATTAAGCAAAAGCTTAAAAATTAAAACCATGATGAAAACTTTTCCCTTTTAAAACATGACAACACTATAAATTGTCTTCAATCATATAAGTTTCCTTTCGGTGATTTTCACGATTTGGTTGATAGTAATTAAAATATTTTAATTGTTCCCTCGCTTTCCACAATAGGCTACACGAACCCCATCCATCTCAAATTAATTAATTATTTAACCGGAATCAATATAAAATCATAGGTAAAGCAAAAGGCAATAATAATGAGGTCTAGGAAAAGAAAAGCCGAAAAGTGAAAAAAAGAAAAGAAAAAACTTTTAATAACAAAAATACACTTTTATGTACTTTCCCGTAATCACTCACTAGGTCTTTGTTCAACATTATATATTTACCTGGTGCACGCATGTTGTAGGGTAATACATGCACTTCGGGGATTAATCATATCTATTAAGTTTCTTTAACTAACCATTGCTATCAAAACCTTGAAGCATTAATAGAGGCAGCGGAAATATTTTTCAATATTCCGTCTCTAGTGAAGCTCACTTCTCAGTACTCCCCCTCAGGTGGAATCTGACTAGCGCACTTTTGCCGATATGCATTTTTTTTTAATAAAGGCAGCGGAAATACTTTTCAATATTGTCGGACCAAATAAGATCTACCAAGAAAAAACAGATAGCAAAAAAGTCAAGTGGAAAGTCAGGCCTGATTTCAATGGTCTCTGTTTTATTTTACAAAGGTATCCACTCTATTCAAGAACCCATTAATTTTTCTGAGCACACACATAAGGACCCTATCTGTCTCACATACTAGCTAAGTTGGGCTTTTATTTGAACAAATGGCTAGAAAAAAATACTTGCAAAAAGAAAAAAAAACGTGAATTTGAAATTACAACCTTGGATTTTAATTGTCACTATTATTCTCAAGTAGAAAAACATTCACTATTATTTTAGTGTATATATACTATCAATTTAAAATTATTAGAAGTTGGGTCAAGATGAAATTTCTTGGCAGGTGCCGGTTTCCGTTTCTTGATTTGCTTCTTATTTGTTCCTTAGTCGACAAGTTTTGGTGCGGGTCAAACCCGCGGCCAGCAACTTCTAGACTTATCAGCAGATGCCACGTCGTTTTCAGCAGCTGGCCTATGTGGTCGACACGTATACCCTAAGACAAGCACGTGAATCCAGATCCTGTAAAGTTGGGCATGCCATACTCCCTCATCGGATCCCTGGTTGGAAGAACAAAGGGAGACATGCGGGGCGGGGGAAAGAGGAGGGGCAACACGGGGGGGCGGAATAGGGGCGAGGAAAGACCCGCCCCACGTGTCACCCCGATTCGTCCAAATATAAAAACAGGGGATCGGTTTCCAATGTAAGGCCTTGTGTGGTAGCGCCCAATGTGGCTGTGCCAAATTAAAGAATGTTGTATGATGCTGGACCTACTGTCCACTATGTGTGGGAGGGGAGGGGAAATTAATTTTTCCTCATCTTGTTTGGAAAGTAAAAAAATAAGGGGAAGGAAAGTAAAAAAAGTATAATTTTGTTTGTTAGTAAGGTACAGAGAAAAAGACAATTTTACCCTTGCTCTTGAAAAAAATTCAAATAGAGTAAAAGCGCAATTTAGTCATTTCATCACTTTCCTCTCATTTTCCCCCCTGTTTTGGGGAGGGAAATTTTTTAGGGATAAACATTAATTATTCCCTCCATTTCCGCTTCCCACCTTCCCAAACACCCCCCAAAATAAAACCACCCCCCCCCCCCCCCCCCTTCTTAAACAGACCCTAAGAGCATCTCCAAGAAATACTTCAAATTTTCATATGCCTTTTTCAAAATGAAGGCTTATGTGGCAAAAAAGGCATATGTAAATTTAAAGTCTCACTTGGACAACTCCAAGAGAGATGTCAAATTATTATTTTATTATTTTTTCATTTAATCATCATTTCCTTTATTACATATATCTTACTTATATTTAATGGGATTTGGTACGATTTAAATATTATTAAAGTAATAAATTATTAAAAAATAAAAAATGCACGAATTGTACTTGAAACTCATTTTTCATTGAAAGGGTAAAATCAAATTACATAATATTATAGTCAATCACAAGCTTCTTCATATTGACCTTGGAAATGCCACATGTGCTCCACCAGATCGGCTTGGAGTTGAGAATGTGTTATCTTGTCACGAATACGCAAGTGGTTTTGAATGAAATCCTGAAATTCTGCAGTGTGGTCACGTGACACAGGAAGGTCACTGCATTCACCCTCTCGTGCATCGTAATTAGGTGGAAGACTTTGATCGCATTCATCTTCGATAATCATGTTATGCATTATGATGCATGCCTTCATTATATGTTGAAGTGTTTGACGATCCCAGAAACGAGCAGGCCCACGAACAATTGCAAAACGTGCCTGTAGCACTCCAAACGCACGCTCCACATCCTTCCTTGCGGATTCTTGAGCTGCAGCAAAATTTGTGGCCTTTGGCCCGTTAGGACATGGTATTGTTTTGACAAATGTCGCCCACGATGGATATATGCCATCAGCAAGATAGTAGCCAGTTGTATATTCATGACCATTGATTGAGTAGTTGGCGGAAGGAGCTCGGCCTTCAGCGAGATCGGTAAATATAGGAGATCGATCCAACACATTGATATCATTGTGCGATCCCGGTAGTCCAAAAAATGCATGCCATATCCAAAGATCATACGATGCCACAGCTTCAAGAATCAAAGAAGGCTCGCGGTGGTCTCCACGAGCATACATGCCTTTCCACGCAACTGGACAGTTCTTCCACTTCCAGTGCATACAGTCTATGCTACCCAACATCCCAGGAAACCCGCGTCTCTCACCTTCTGATAACAATCTACAGATGTCAGCATTATTTGGTGTTCTCAAATATTCGTTGCCAAAAACATCAATGATTGCTTGAACAAACTTTTTCAATGATTCTATAGAGGTACTTTCAGCGATCCTGACGTAATCGTCCACAGCATCCGCCGCAACTCCATAAGCAAGCATCCTCACCGCAGCTGTGACCTTTTGAAGAGCTGATAAACCAAGATTGCCTGCACAGTTTCTTTTTTGTTGAAAGTATGGGTCATGAGCTTCCACTGCATTTACAATTCGAAGAAAAAGAGGTTTGCGCATTCGAAACCTCCTTCGAAATTGAGAGGGAGTGTAGACAGGGTTTTCACTGAAGTAGTCATTGTAAAGCCTATGATGTCCTGAGATTCGTCCTCTGTGGATGACTGTGTGACCTTGAGTAGAACCACGATGCACTCTCGTTCTCCTTCGTAAGTTTTCTCTTTCTTCTTCCAGAGCAGCCCTACACAACATCTGCAACTCTTCATCCGAATCGGAATTTACGACGGTATGCCATAGCTCATCCGTCGTGTCAGAAGAGGAATCAGTATAATTTTGAGACATCTCCGAAGTGATGAACCAAAGATTTTCCTATTTTGAGATGAAGAGAAGTAAGAAGTTGGAGTGTAAGAATTTTTTTCCAGAATGGTTTGTATATATGAAATATTCCAACGGCTATAAAACGGCTAGTTTTCTCCAACGGCTATAAAACGGCTAGTTTTCTCCAACGGTTATAAAATGGCTAGTTTTCTCCAACGGCTATAAAATGGCTAGTGAAATGACAACTTTATAAAATTGAAGTACAATATTATATTTAAACAAACAATAATTCATTAATTAAAATAAAAAATACATATTAATTCTAAAATAAAATACAATTCAGAAACCACTACCTAACCCTCCTTTCAGAATTTCAATTCTTTTTTGAGCATAGTATTGTTGTTGCTCCTCAGACATATTGGACGTATCCATACTCATGATCTCCATTTCCATATGTATTTGCTTTAATTTCACCTTCTTCTCATCTTGCTCGATTTTTTGCTTAAGAAGCTCTAATTTTTTTTCATCTCTTTCCTTTTTGTCATCCATCATTTTTTGGATGAGATCTGCAACGGGTGTGGGCTCGTTGATAGTGGTTTGCTTCATCTTTCTTTTCTCAGCCTTTCTGCCTGGTGGTCTCGTCATGGGATCATAAGCATAGTTAATTGTCTCATCCTCCTCAATATTTATGGGAGTGCTTGGATTAGAAGATGATGAGTAGCCAGAAGTTGAAGATTTTGCTCTTTTTACAGATGTCTTTTTTAGTACTTGTTGCTGCAGTTGTATCCACTTTGGTTGGTACCTCAACAAGATCCAAGCATGGTCCAAGGTGAATTTTGATCCATATAGATGTTCGTAAATTTTTTTTGCTTCTGCAATCTGAAAATTAAATGTAAGCTCAAATTAAGAATAAAAAACAAAGTATTCTCTCACACACACACATATATAATTTTACCTTATCTTGTTCATTCGTGCCACTTTGATTTCTGGAAATAATTGTGGCGAGACATCCACAAAATTTGTTGACAGAAGCTTGAATCTTTTGCCATCGTTGTGACAACATTTTGTCTATTCGATCACTGGGAAATTGCTTATTGTTGTGATAGTATTCTCCCACTCGTTCCCAAAAAGCCCTAAGTTTTTGCTCGTTTCCATGCACAGCATCCAGACTGGTGTTCAACCACGCACCGATGAGAAGACGATCTTCTTCTATACTGAAGCCGACACCTCGACCAACTGCCTTTTTCTTTGGAGCATCATCAGTAGGGAGTTTAGATGCCTCACCGAAAGATTGTGAATATTGGGTAGAAAAATTAGGAAATTGAGAGAATTGAGAATCCATAGTGTGAATGAGGAAAAAAAAGACTTCAAACACTCATAATTTATAGACATCCAAGCTCAAGAGTTTCTCAAATTATCACAATTTTTAATTACCCATTAAAATTTAAAAGAAAAAAAAATCCATATAACGGCTATAAATTTAACCGTTGAAAATCCATAAAACGGCTATCAACCTGCTGTTGTATTCATTTGAATGCAACGGTCATTTCCTCCATTATTTTAATGCTAGAAATACATTTGAAGTGTTGCATTTGGTATGCCAAATTTGACGTTAGGACTCGTCTGCCATTTGCCAGGTGGAGATGGCATACCTGTTGGAGGGAACCGTCCATGCTAAATATGACCGTTGCCTGCCCATGTGGAGAAATGGCAGCTCTGTTGGAGCTGCTCTAAGTACCAAGGACATATTGCCCCATCCATATTCGGTGGTATAGAGCACTGAATATTTTAGTTGCACCTACTGTCCTCCTTCTGGTGGTCTGGTCACATGGTACAGACAGTACTCAGGACCCAGACCCAGGGACCCCAACTAGGTTCAACCTACTGTTTCAGTAGTTGAATCAACATTCATTGGATTTGGTTATGTAAGGTTTTAGTTTTTTTTGGGTGCCGAAGGGCCATATCCTTGTTTACCTCCCTACTTACTTTCACCGCATTTCCTCTTTTTTTCAATTTTTATGTTCACTCTTCACCCCCATTCAATTGAGTAAGAACTCAATTTATGTTGTTTCCTAAATTCCTAAATTATTCCTATTAGAAAACGAAACTCTGATTATTAAACTAATCTTATTAGAAAACAAAGTGTTGGGTTGATGGGTTTTAATTTCTAAATTAACAAATTAAAAGATAGAATTGATTTAATCAGATAAAAGATCTAAGGGTACGAATCCACTCTAACCTCGCACAATGACAAGTATAGACCTAGGGTTTCATTATCAACGCTAAAAAGACTCGTTCTGGTTACAAACCTTCATAATCAACAAGTAAGGGATGTGGATGTAAATCGGGGCATAACCTATCTCTATGGCATAGATTATCTTAGATCTAACAACACATTCATTCAAGCATCGTTATATGACTTAGTATTCACATCTACAAGATTAAAATAACAAAGAAAGAGATATTGCATTAATAAAATCCAATCAATGGATTCACATCTTGTCATATAACCAAAAGCGTTTAAAATAAAACCCTAAACCTATACATCACCATAAACAAGAGATTAGGGCTTCATCGCAACCCAAAGATAAGGATTTAGTTATGCATGGCAAGAGGTTGACGAAGAATCTCTGATGAAATCCCCATGAACGCGCTTCCAAAAGCTCCAAAACCTTGCTCCAAACCTTCTCCCAGATGTGTATCTCCCTAAAAACGAGTTTGGACTTTTATTTATAGGTTTTGGGATGAAAAACCTCGTCAAAACGTGCATAAGGCAGACTCTCAGCCGGACGCCAGGACAAATTTCTGTCCTGCGCGTCTCTGTGACCGGACGTCCGGACGCCTGGTGCTAGTGAGCACCAGTCTTTTTTTAATTTCGCCAATTTTTCCATCTTGCACCAATTTCTATCCAATGCACCTAGAACACCTGCAAACATGAAAATAACATAATTAAACTCATTAATCGCATCAAGGTGTATATCAAAGTCTAAACTAAGGAGCCTAAATGGTACATTTTAGGCTCTTATCACACCCCCCAACTTATACTTTGTTAGACCTCGAGCAAAGCTAAAACAAAAAGAAAACTAACTAAGGTCACTTTCGTAGGGAGCACAGCTGCACTTAGCATGTGTAGCAAGCTTTTAAACCTCTAAGTTCCCCCTAGAGGACGAGTTATAGTCTCGTGATGGTTTGCAGTGAATTGACCCACAAAGTTCCTGAAACATAAAAGAAAAACAGGGAGTATTTTCCACCAAGGTATCTACGAACACTGGATATTCCTGATTATGGGGTTTTCAATACACATCTCAAATGTGGTTCACAAATCCTATCTTTTGGTCAGAAATCCTCAAAATCATGCTGGAAAAATTGATCGTGCACGGTGAAAATTGTGTACATATAGAAGCATGAAAGCATAAAACGATCCACTAAAAATTTCCGTGAAAACACATCTTGTTCTTTCAAAATGCTAAGCCACCAAACCTCAGTAAAAGTTAACATGATTCCTCTCAAGGCATTTGTGATGGCTTTCACACTATTGTTTTTCAAAGGACGTGACAACACTATTTTGACTTTAATTTTTTTTATTTTAGAATAAAGAAATGACTGTGCAATGCCTAGGTCCCTTAAGCTTTCTAATTAACCCATGTAACGAGCATTCAGCCAATGACTCCCAAAACAAATGTCTTTAAGGCACTAGGTATGACAATACCCCTATGAGCTTACTGGCTCGGGTTAAAAATGCTACGAACCCAAACTAGTCATAACTTTTTTTTTTAACGGTCCCTAACAATAGGTAGCCCTTTCCATATGCCCGACTGAAGTATAACCGAGGGTCAGCTTTCCATCATAATTGTTCTGAAGTTTTCACCAGTATGGAAATCATAGTTTCACAATTCAAATTTTCTATATAATACGTGTTAAGTGAGAGATCAATAATTCAACACTTTCTCAAAAACTCTTTCCTAAAACAAGATAGTGAACTATTTTTCTCTTTTTCCTCACAAAAAGTTCCAAAAACAGGGTATCTTCGTTTCATAAAAACTCAGTTAGAAATCTCCCAAACGACTACCAAAACTAGCAAAAACCTCTTTTTTCTTTTTTTCTTTTTTTTTTGTTTAGAATACCAAAGGAAAAGACGACAAGTAAAACGAACTAAAAACTGCTAAAAACTACCCCTAGACTACTCCAAAGGTTAATACCCCACCCCCCAACTGAATGTAACAGTGTCCACAATGTTAAACACAAAATAAAAGATAAAGGATAATGAAAGTAAAGGAAAATGAGGGATATCACCCGAGTAACACTTAACAAAAAGATGCACATTAAAGAAACGTCGGGTAGACCCTCCCAACTTGCACTAAAGAGCCTGCAAAATGTTAGCAATAATCTAGAAACACAAATAAAGAAACTAAAAAGAAAAAGCTACATAAAAAGAAAAAGAAACAGCCTCAATCATCCTCCCTATCCCCGCCATGGCCAGCCCCTCCACCTCCATCGTGCATGTGATCATCTCTGTGAGGAGGGGAAAGGCAGGGCCGGTTCTGAATTTTTCAGGGCCCAGGGCAAGAGTAAAAATTAGGCCTCTATATATATATATAAACTTAGTGATGGCCTCACATTCATTTTTCAACCAATATCTAACCTGACAAAATTAACTAAAAATTTAACATTCAAAGCATATAAATTCAAACTTCAATATATAAACATTCAAAATAAAAGGCTATAATGTATAAACAAGACAAATACTTGTAAGTTGTAAGTTGTAACAATTCAATAGTTCTTTTTCATATAGCAATAAGCAACCAACAAAACAAAACTTTCTTTGCATCCTCAATAGCCAAAGTAAACAACAGGATCTTACTTGAAATCCCCTTGCATCTTCAGCAACCAACAAAACAAAAATGTCTTTGCATCCTCAATAGCCAAAGCAAAGAACATCAACCTACTTGAAATTTCTTTGCATCATGAATGGTCAAAGCAAAACAGCAGCATCACCATCTACAAGATAAGGTGAAAAACAAAATCACAACTAAAAAAGTATTATTGAAATGATTTCCTTCTTGCATTTTGAGAAGCAAAATCCTCAATTATGCTTTCAAATTCAAGATTTTCTAACATCTCCTTTTCAATGGATAAGATTGCTAGCCCATTTAGCCTTTCTTGTGACATGGTAGACCTCAAATAAGATTTCAATAATTTTAATTTAAAAAAGCTTCTTTCTGCAGATGCTACAGTCACAGGTACAGTCAATAGTATTCTATAGGCAACCAAAACATTTGGCAAACAGTCCATATCTTTTACAAACTCTACAATTTCAAGTGTTGTGTTTACTTCTGCTGGTAAAAGAAATTGCAGCACCTGTAACTCTGAAAACAAATCACTTGCATCAACATCAGAAGACTCACCATTTCTTAAAGTAGTTTCAAGCTTCAAACAACAATTTTTCAATTCATCATCACCCAATGAAGTTAACTTCTTTGAATTAAACAAGAACCCAAAAATACCTTCATATGTTTGCATTTGTTCAAATCTACTTTTTAATGAAGAAAGAGCCATATCCACTACACATATGAAATAATTGACTCTAAATGATTCTTCAACTGATTGTACTATCTCTTCTTTAGCATTCTCATCAAATTGTTTCTTTCTATGACTTTGACGTTTTTTAGGAAATTCGGGTTCAATCCCCATATCACAAGCAATAGTTTTAGCTTCAATCATAGCAGATGCAAATCCATTTTCCCTATAATTCTCAAAAAAAGAAATGAGCCCCTCCAAATTTTTAAAGCAACATCAATGCACATATCTTTAGATTGTAATTTTTTGCTGACTAAGTTAATTTTCAACAAAATATCATGCCAAATAACCATGCCTAATAAAAACTCAAAATTTTTCAGTTCATGTGTTGCTAAACTCTCTGCTTCACTTTTTGCTTTAGCATCTTCACTAGTTTCTGCTACTTTAAATAAAGCTTCTTTTATTTGGGCAGATTCGTATCTTATTGCTTTAACACTCTCTACACGACTTTCTCAACGTGTAGTTGATAATATTTTAAGAGTTAAACCATCTATATGATCCTGTAAAATCTTCCAACGCTTTGTAGAATTAGCAAAAACACAATAAATGCGTTGAACCACCCCCAAAAAAGGATTTCGCTTTCACACAACAGTTTGCCATATCACATAGTGTTAAATTGAGAGAATGACAACCATATGGCATGAACAAAGCTCTAGGATTTATTTCAAGTAATATTTTTTGTACACCTTGATTTTTCCCTTTCATATTAGAGCCATTATCATAACCCTGTCCTCTCACATCATCAATTTTAAGACCAAGGGACTCTAGGACAAATTGCAATTCAGTGAAAAGTCCTAATCCTGATGTATTTTTCACAATTAAAAACTCTAAAAAGTACTCTTTTATTTTCATTGGACTCCTTGACACATCCACACACCGTATTATCAAAGTCATTTGTTCCTTGTGACTTGAATCAGGAGTGCAATCAAGTATCACTGAAAAATATTTTGCTTGTTTGATTTTCTCTATGATTGCACTTCTGACTTTTGATGCCAGCAAAGATATCAGCTCATTTTGAATCTTATGGCTAAGATAGTGATAATGAATCTCGTCATTTTGAATTCGTCGAAAATGTTCACGCCAGTGAGTTTTAAAACCACAGTGAGTCTGCCAGTGACATATGGCAAATGAACTATACATGGTGATTGCTTGATTGGTGGGGTAAGAACACTCAATCTTTGCTCATTCATCCATTTATAAATACCCCTAAATACCATGCTAAAGTTTTTCTTACCGGAATTCCAAATTCTGAGACAACCAGAATTCCTGTTAGGAATTCCGCTAAAGAAATGGTCGGACACAAATTCATTGAATTCCAATTAAAAAAATGTCAGCCATTCGGTGCCAACACTACTCAACAAAGAGTGTATTAGCTTAAAAAAAATGAATAACTTTTCCTATGATGTGGATGATTCTCATTTTGAGGAGAGGGGGAAAGGGGGTAGGTAAATCTCCCATCAAACACACAAACAAAAGTCCACAATGGGGAATCATTTAGTTGCAATAAAATGCCTTCCATAAAGAAGAAATTGTTTCCCATTTTTAGGATACTTGTTTCTTTCCTAGAAGGCACAATTATCACTTAAACAAGGGGAGAGTTTTCCTTAAAATGTCCTCTCTTTCTACTCCTTGTTTTTCCTCGCACAAAAGTGTGGTACTAAAAATGATGAAAAAGGTTTTCCAAAAACAAAATCCAACTTTTCCTTTTTCATGTTCACGCAAAAAAGTGGCTACACAATAGTGCCTCAAAAGTTATACTATATAATGTGATTTGGTATTGGTTTTTAGTCTTCTCCTTCCATGACTTTTTTTTTTTTTTGAAGAGCATTTTTTTGAAGAGTATTTGTTTTTTGAAGAGTATTTTTTTTAAGAGTATTTTTTTTTGAAGAATATTTTTTTTTGAAGAGTTTTTTTTAAGAGTATTTTTTTTAAGAGTATTTTTTTTAAGAGTGTTTTTTTTTTTTTGAAGAGTTTTTTTTTTTTGAAGAGTTTTTTTTTTTTTTTTGAAGTCCTTCCATGACTTAATTGTTTGTATACATGTTTTGTTGGACACTTGAATAAGATTTACATCCATGTGTTGGTTGCAACACCATGTTTTTGGGAGCCATTAATACTTCCAACTGGTACCATCATATAAAACCATGATTTCGATGACAACTTAAGATTTTTGGACTACCACCAAAGAGTTGCTGACCTGCTTTCTTTTAAACAATTCCAGAAGCATTTAGGGCAGAGGTGGCAATGATACTGCAGATTCTTGTTTGTAATTGGAATTAAGAATCCAATCATTGAAAAGAAAAAAAAAATCCCAAAGGGTTCATATATCTCATGTGTTGGTATTTTATAATTGTGAATCCAATTGGTGGGTGGAGAATGGAATCCATGACTCAGTTATGTCATTGTCTTCCTTCCCAACAGCTCTGGGTCTATTTAGGGATGTGTATAGGTTAGGGTGGACTAGATCCAAATGGACCCGATTGGAAAGATAAAAGGATTTGAGAATGGCTCCTTGCCTAAGTGGTAATGAGTGCCAGTTTTCGACTGCCAGCCCAAGGTTGGAACCCTGGGTACGTACGGTATCTCTTCCCGCGTGTGCGGGCTCTATTCCCACTTGTGTGGACTGCCTTTCGTGTGTACGGGCTCCCTTCTCACTTGTGTTGGCTTTCTTTCCGTGTTTGTGCGGGATTTCTCTTGGGGTCCCAGGACGTGACCCAATAGGAGGAGAGGTTGGTTATATTTAATGTTGCTAGCTCTAACCATGGACCTGTCCCAAGCCCAATCAATTATACTTGTGTCTTCCAGGGATGGAACTTGGAACTAACTATATATTTTTAGGCTTTGACACAACTCGCACTGACCCGAATTAGACCCATTAACAGCCCTAGGGTCAGCCACTCTGCCCAATCCGAACTCGATAACTTAAGCATGGGCCAAATCATGAGAAGGATTAAATCATCTATAGTCAAGATCTATAGTCAAGCCTGACTTAAACCAACAGATAGGTCTTATTAGGGATAACAAGGGGCAAGATTTGGGCTAGAACTATCTGGGTCCAGAACTGGATATGATAATGTTAACAAGGTCCGAACTGTGGTCCGAGTCCACGGTCCACACAGGCCCTGGAACCTAGATCCACGCCAGCCCAATGAGGTTAATGGAGGCTTGAGTCCACCCAATACAGGCCTGAGAAAGGGGGAAATGAAGGGTCTAACAAGTCTTTTTCCAGCTTTGGAATGTTTGGAGTTAAATCTCCATTTTTATGTATGTCTCTTATGGGAAATAATTATGTGCTTAATATCGAGTCCAATGGGCCTGGACTTCATGCTTCAGAGTCAGCTATGGCCCAATCAGACCTTAACCAACGGCCTGAGCTCAGCCCATTAGCCTATTGTACGTCTCAGATTCATCGTCGCCGGATTCAGACTCAAGCAGATCCATATCAAACTTGGCCCTAGGTCTAATCATGGAGGGGTTGAAAAATCCTGGTCCTTTCTATATCTGCATATATCATGATCTAAAGGGTTTTTCATTAAACATATATTAGAACTTTTTTGCATATGCACCAGTTATAGATACATGTAAAAGGACATATTGAAACATTTTTGGATTTGCAGAAGTTGTAGATACTTGTAAAAGGGTATTGTACAATTGTCTTTGTCTTTTTGTATTTATTCAATATTGACGACAAGACCTAGACTAAAAAAAAAATCCAAATATTTTCCTATTGGGTAATCAAAATATTTTATTTAATATCTAATTTAAATATCACACTATTATATATTATAATATTCTATTCTTACGATGTTTAAATCTATAAATATTTTATTCTTTAAACATCCAAATGGGCACTTAACTTCTGTACAAAAAAAGGAAGAGTCATGGGTGACATCCAGTTCATGTAGAGATTATACAAATATTAGGCTCATCTTTAATCTTACATAAAAAATGATGTTTACAATTGCAACATTTATTCATCTGACCTATAACCAAAGGAACAAGCTTCCATCAAAATCTTCATTGATCGCGCCTTCCCCATCAATGAACACTATAATCTATCTCCACAGAAATTGTACAAACTATGGATTACAATCCTAGAAGTAATCAAAATCCATACTAGAATCATGTTCAGTGTTGTTGTTTCCACCATTTTCCACCATCTTGTTCCCCACCTGGGACACTTCCTTACTTGCAAAGCGCGAAAAATCCACTGCCTCAGGCATGTGAGGTGGTGTGGTGCTCCTCACCAAAGCCCAATTCACACCCTCAAAGAAAGGATGTTGTTTGATCTCTGTAGCACCCCTCCTATAAGCTATTCTCTTCTGTGGTTCCTTCACCAGGAGCCCTCTGATGAGGTCCCTAGCCCCCACACTCACAGCAGGCTTTTCTGGAAACTTCAGTGGTTGGCTCACTACATTGATGAGGGTGGCCCTGTGGCCTTGACCCTTAAAGGGTGTTGTCCCATGCAGCAGCTCATACAGGAAGATGCCAAAGGTCCACCAGTCTACTGCACTGCCATGGCCCTCCCCACGTATGATCTCAGGGGCCAAATACTCATGGGTCCCAACAAATGACATTGATCTTGCATTTGTGGGCTCTGCCATCAGCTCTGGAAGGGCCCCATTGGAGAAGAACCCAAAATCTGATTTAGTCTTGCGATTCTTCTTGGGTAGAATGCGAGGGAGAAAGGAATATGGTTGGATGCACCCAGTCAATACGTGGTCACTATCAAGCATGTTGCCACTTTCTGGATTGAAGGATGAGGACCTGACAACTGTAGGGCTGACAGAGCAGCGTAGAGAGAGGTCAAAGTCAGACAGCATGATGTGGCCTTCATCTCTTACTAGAACATTTTCTGGCTTCAGGTCCCTGTATACAACTCCAAGCATGTGCAGATACTCCAGTGCAAGTAAAACCTCTGATGCATAAAACCTGCCTCAACAATTATAAGAACATAAACAAGCAAATAAAAAAACTGAAATACACAGGGCATGAGAGGAATTGAGTTGAATAAAGCATGAACTTGAAAGAATGTAATCTTGTTAGAATAAATCTCAGGAGGAGAGGGATGACTTTGTCCAATATTTCGGCCCTTCGTGTGATGTGTGGTAAGGAGGAGGAGACGGCCAACCACTTCTTTCTTCATTGTGAGGTGGCAGTTACGGTTTAGAGCAATTTTATTGAGAGAAGTGATCTTGCTTGGTGTTGTCTGAATTATACTATGGAGGTGGCAGATTCTTGGCATGGTGCGTGCTTCATCGGTTGTGGGTGCGCCTTATGGAGGACGATCTCATTCACTATCTTATAGTCTATTTGAAAGGAAGGAAATGATATGATTTTTAGAGGCTCTTCTTCTACGGCAGTTTATTTGATCTATAAGATTGCTTGAGGATTAGGGAATTGGCTTTGGTTAGAAAGGAGCTTTCAAATTTCAATCTTCGAGATATTCTTCATAATTGAGAAGCGTATATGGAGTGTGGCCCTTTTAAGGAGAGGAGGATCCCCCCCTTCCTTATGGGGATTTAAAACTTAATGTAGATGGAGCGTCTAGGGATAAGCTAGGGCCTGCGGGAGTTGGAGAAGTGCTTCGTAATTGTAAGGGGTAAGGTGCTTCTTATGTTCTCGAAGAATGTGGGCATTTGTGATTCGAATGAAGCAGATGTGTTAGCTATTTTGGAAGGTCTTAAGCTATTTTCAAGAAGCTTTTTTGGCCTTCTTGTTGTTGAAAGTGATTCTCCTAATGCAATCGCTTGGGTTTCTAAGGGTAAAGCCTACTCTTGGAAGTTTCAACTTCATTTCAACGAAATTAGGGATTTGTAGGCTGACATCAATGTTACCTTTTGTCATGTGGTTAGATTTGCCAACTTTATGGCAAATGTGTTAGCGAAGCAAGGGGTTGAGAGGTTGTCTCCATGGGTGGGTGTGATTATGTAATCGGAGTTGTTGGGAGTGGTGTAATACTCTTATACCTTCTCCTTTCCCTTTTCTTCTTTCGTTTTTGTGCCTTGTGTTGCTGTCTCTTTTAATAAAGATTTTGATGCCGTATACTCATTCCCATCCAGGAATGATAATTAATCAGATGGTGATACTACTTTTTGGAGCAAAGGAATATTCCAGTCTTTGAGACCTCAAGGAATCTACAATTTCCTAAGCCCACAACTCCAATTATTTGGGCCCCATGTGGGGCCATGTTTCAATGGTCCAAAGAATCAAAATGAAGGGGGCCATTGTAGATGAGATATGAATAAAGTAATATCTAAGATTAGAACACCGAAGGCATCTACCTTCTTGTACTCATTTACACCATTATTGTGGACCATTGTTCTAATTCAAGAACTCACATCCACCTCGGGGCCTGTCATATGAGAAGGTAAGGATAACCAAAAGGGGGCCCTTAATTGATGAAATTGTTGATTTGGGCAATGTACAGTTGCTTGAGGCTGAGGCAGTGTAAGCAGCTCTTAAGATTTTTGGAAAAAAAATAAAGGAAATTTATTGGACGAATTTTGAAGCAGCAGCTCCTATAGATATTTTGAACAATTAAAAAAACAAGGAAATCTATTGGAGGAATTTTGAAGAAGTAAGGAAAGAGACAAAGAAATGAATGAGTGAACATGACCATCCCAATTCTCAAATCCAAACTTCAACACTGTCAGTAAAGACATACAGTACATGAACAGAGCTCAAGGAACTTTCTCTATTCAATTCCAAATTTGCACATATTGAACATATTGCAACTACAGAAGCACATTGATTAAGAAAGCAATAAAAAGATATAAGGGAACAGGAGAAAAAAAAAAAAAAAGGATAACCAGAATTGAAACTAACCTTGCAGCTTGCTCACTAAAGTACTTTTGGGGCTGTTTCTGCCGAAGAGAATGAAGATTACCTCCACTGCAGAATTCCATTACCAAGCAATAGAACTTGTCTGTCTCAAAATAAGAGTACAAAGTTGGCAAGAAGGGGTGATCAAGAAGTCCAAGAATCTCCCTTTCTGTCTCTGCTCGGAGTAGCTTGTTTCTAGTAGCGAGTGAGGCTTTGTCCATCACTTTCATGGCAAAGAAAGCATCAGTCCCTCGTAGTTCTACAAGATATACACTGCCGATGTCCCCAAAACCCAGACGCTTGAGAAGCCTGAAATTACTAATTCCGAGAGGGCACTCTCTCGACTTGGCAAGTTGAATGGCATCCCATCGAACATCCCCACCAGTGTGGGGCTTCAGGGGTGCAGTGATGGTGCTATCTAAGCTGCTACTGTGGACACTAGTGAATCTCCCTTGAACAAGGCTGGTGTTGGAATCATTGGTCTTTGTATCAATTATCTTTGTGCTAGTTGTTATTGTTGTTGTTGTTTTTGAGTTTGAAAGTGTTCCAGAAGACGGACACGGGTTAGCACCTCTTCTTTTTTCAGTTGGATACATCCTTTTGTGTTCACATGATACGTCTTCTGATTGGACTTTGCTCATCTGTTATAAAATGTTGCTACTTTATTGTAATGAGGGATATTCTACCAAGGAACTGTGTATCAATAGTGAATGGAAAGAAGGAAAAAAAAACAAAACATAATGGCAGGCCAACATAGAGCAATAATTTACAAAAGAGTTGCATCTGTATACATCAGTATCAGGGGTGGGTTATCTCAAATCTGCTGACACACCACAATTAGCAACAAAAATTACAGACAACTTCCTAGAAATGTAGAAGATAATATTGTTCATGATCATCAAATCAATTATGAAAGTTCTTTAAATCTTAAGAAAAAAATCCAGGTTACAATTTATGCCACAAACAACTTGCACCAGCAGTGCTAAAAAAAAACTTTAGGCATGAATTTCTGATCAAGTACACATGAAAATCTGAAAATTCTTTATATAATTGAGAAGGAAGATATACAATACATTTGAAAGGAAAGCATAGAGGAGAGTTTCAGTTTTTTCAAAACAAGAATAACAACCATATTAGTACCCTTTCTTCCATGTCACCAGTAAGTCTTATGTGCACTTTTTCGCTCCCACACTAAGATACACATTATACACAAAAGAGAGAAAGAGAAAGAGGTCTTATTATACATTTTACAGGTCCCTAAGCCTTGCCCCTGATTGAGTACCCTGATTGACACGTTGCTAACTGGAAAGAAAATTACATGTTCTTAACCATATCTTTCAAAGTGCAATTAGAAAATATATCTATGTCCCAATCAAGGCTAGAACCTGTGGCCCCTACCTTCCAATGGGAGGAACTTTTCAACCCTTTACACCTGCACTAGGTAGATAGGGCTACCAACATGATTTTTAACCCTTTTCTTCTTTCCCTGAGAAGGTAAAAATGTACATAGCTAATGATTACACTGTCTCACTTTCTAATTTTTGTGTGTTTTGATTTAATTTAAGGCTTCTGTACTCACATCTTCATTTGTTATTTTGATTTTTATTTAAAGTTGTCAATAAGTTTTTCCTGATTAATCATTTTTTACTACTACCAAGAAAAGTCTATCCTATGCTATTTTTTAATAAAAATATATGCACTTGTATATGTTCTTTTTTATAATTAAAAATGTCTTCTTTATTTTTTTCTTATTTTACATTTTCTGTAGGACTTAACATTTTTCTGTTTTAGGTTATATTCTCATAGAAGTTAGACCCTTTATTGTTCCTCTCAAAAAGTCCAAAAGAAAACGAAGGCATTAGATGTTGATTATTAATTTTTTATTGTCCCTCTTCTTCCTGTCATTGACCTATATCATTAACTTTCATATTTTCTATTGCCTTGTTTTTATAGGGTGTTTTATCCTTTGCTCTTTTTCTGTGAAAATAAATAAAATTCTAGATGTTGAACTTAGTTTTTTTTTTACATTTTTTATTTTCTAATATTTTTTTTGTCTATCACTAATATGATTTTTAGCCTTTATCATCTCATTTGTATATAATTTTCAACTTTCAACTTTTCAGTTCTGATTGCTAATAGGATAATTTAACTAAATCTTTTCCTGTTACAACAGAAGATATTTACATTTTTTTCTCTCTTTTTCCTTTCTCCAAAGAATCCTTCAACATTTCTGTTAATTACAAGGCCTATGCATTAAAAGAGTGGTATTTGCTGGTTCAAAACTACACAAACACATTATATAAGTCAAAATCTATCAACATAAGTGGTGACAAATCAAGGCAGTTTTCATGGCACCAAAAGCTTAAGAAGATACCGACAATAAGCAATCTGTAATCACTCTAACAAGGACAACCCAACATTCCATTACATATATCCCACCTCAAACACTATACAAACAAAATGTAAAATTCAATATAAAAAAAAAAAAATCAACTTCCAAACACCCAAATTACAACAACAACAACGTATCAAGTGGAACTTGATAAATAAATATAAATAAGCAAATGAAGAAATGAGATTGTATTTCAAAACGGATATCAAGTGGAACTTACATGATGAAGGATTTATAGTAACTGAACTTATATATTTATCAAACAACTGCTTCAATTCAAATCTCAAGCAGCAATTTTGCCTCCTTCATTCATCAGACGGCTCGGGCGCAGAAATCTCCAGATAGTGGGTCTTAGAGAAGAAATCCAATCTGGGTTTTGACAATGAAGGCCTTCTCTACAAAACCCATGAATGGATTGGTGTAGAATCTTGTTTTGAAGATGGTTTTGGATTTCACATGGTGGGGGGAGGAGGAATCCAGTAAGGAGAGAGAAAAGAGGAGGGAAGGAGAGAGAAAGAAGGAGGGAAAGATGAAAATCCATAGACACGATATAAATAAAAGGATAACGTAGGGAAAGAGAGGAGACGTGGTGAAGAAAGAGAGAGACGATGAGAACCAGTGAAGAAGAAAATGTACGGATCGCCGGTTTGTCCTCACAGGGGGTGGTTGGAAGGAGAGGACAAGCAAACAATTTGAATTTTTGATGCCGATAGTTGAGGGGGGTCATTGGCTTTTCTGGCAATTCATGGCTGGATGGGTAGTGTCCTAAGTGTGGCCCACCATAGATGGACACCATTGCAATTCACAAATAATCCTACAATACTTTTGTCATGTTTACAACAAACCATTCTAAATATTAAGATTTGAGGGTTCTTTTTCAATGAGGTTTTTATAAGAAAAAACACTTTATATAGTCAGTCATTAGGCAAACATGCACCAAACAGAAAATCCATATATGATTCATAACTTTTTTTACCATTTTTTTTTGTCAAATTCGACCTTCAGTTTAAGTGTTGAAGGTCGAATTCGACCTGGTAAGTGATTTCCGAGGGTTGCATTCGACCGGAATTGGTACTGGGAGGACGGTCTTTTACTTGAAAACTAATACATGCGTCGAATTCAACCATGAAGAGCACGAAGGCAGGTCGAATGCAACGCTACGAATTAAAATGTGTTGTCTGTGCTTTCATCCCAACGTTGAATGCGACCATCGGCTGTCACTTACCAGGTCGAATTCAACCTCCAGCGCTAAAACTGAAGGTCAAATTCGACCACAAAAAAAAAATTTGTTAAAAAAAAATGGTTAGGAATCCTGTACGGATTCTCTATAAGGTGCATGTTTGCCTAATATTCCATGTTAGGTGTACTGACCACATAAAGTGTTTTCTCAGGTAAAAACATCTTTTTTTAATTTAACCCTTGAGATTTATGAATACATAAAAAGTCAAAAAGATTTCTTATCAATCTATTAAAGACGAAAAACTATCACGACCTCCTCATATTTTATTCTCTCTTGATTTTATGCTTTACATTACTTTTACTTTAATAGTAAATTGCCAAACGGACCCTAAAAATGATACTTTTAGTAATCTCTATGTTTACGTGCATAATTTCAAATGTTTAGACTTATTTTTCTCTTAACCTTTTATCCTAATGGAATTGGAGATTTTTAATTTTTAATTTGATTGGTGTTTTTTTTCTATTTGTAAAATACTATGATCTAAGCCGAAACATGTGATTAGCTCTAATTTCTTAATTTTGAGAGTTAATCAAGTTTTGTTTAAAAGTCATGATGAATTTGATGGCAACAATCACTTCTTATTATATTGAAGTTTCAAAATTTAGAATATGGCAATTTTGGAATATGGCATTTGATATTTGTGTGATGGGGCCCATCATCATGGAATCTTTTGGACCATAAAGATTGTCCAACCAAGGCGAGGTAGAGTTGGTGGGATTGGGCTTTTGATAGATGGTGATATTGCATTTAAAGCTTATAATTTATAAAGGTCGACAGGCAAGTAAAGTTGGGTTGACTCAGTAAGAAGAGATTTTTCTCTCAGATGAGAATAGATAAATTTTACTATAACATGTTTTAGAAAGGTATTGGGTTTAGGCTAAAATTCTACAAGTTGCATTAAGTAAAATGGGTTGATTAGGTGAGTCAGGTCGGGTTGACCCAATTGAGCGCAAATTGAAGTTACTCGACCCATTTTAAAAGTGGGTCAAATACATATTGAACCTCAACTCATAGCCTTGTCAACACGACATATATTTAACCTCACACAGCCCATTTTCACCTCTATGCCGAGCCCTATATTTAGGGATGCAAATGTGTTGAATCAGCCCCATCAAACTATAAAAGGTCATGCAAGAAATCAGCCCCATGTGATAAAAGGTCTCTTCTCTTAGAGGATAAGGGTCATGCAAAAGATCAGCCCCATCAAATTATCCTAGCCCTTTATTTAACTGCCGTTTTAAAGGTCTTTTAACCACATATATATATATATATATTGAGAATGAATCCAATAGTGAATAAAGGTCGAGCATAAAATGGAACATGATGGTAGATAATCAAAGTATTAGATTCTGAAAGGAGTTGCATTGATGAAGGGGTGGCCTGAGGGAGCCCCATAGAGCTAGAATGCTTGTAAAATAAATTTCTAGTATGGAATTAGTCTAGTGTTTTAGGAGATCCTATTTCTATAGACATGGCTAATAATGGTGGACAACAACAACCACAGCCTCTTAAGGCTCATTTTGTTCCTACAACATACACCAATCCTTCATGTATTCAAATGCCTACTGTCACTGGGCATTATGAAATTAGACCCCAAACCATTCAGATGTTACCATCTTTTTATGGGAAATCAAATGAGGACCCATATCAACATCTGAATGAGTTTTTGGAGCTATGCACCACTGTCAATGTGCAAAATCTGAGTGAGAATGCTCTTAAGTTAAGGTTGTTCCCTTTTTCATTAAAGGATAAAGCCAAATATTGGCTCGGTTCTTTGCCTACAAATTCTATAACAACTTGGGGTCAACTTCAACAAGAGTTTTTGAAAAAAATACTTTCCTATAGGCAAAACCAATGATATGAGAAGAGCCATCACAAATTTTACTCAACTCGATGGCGAGTCTTTTCATGAAGCTTGGGAGAGATTTTTGGACCTTCATAGGAAGTGTCCCCATCATGATATCATGCGTTGGCAGTTGGTACAGAGTTTCTATGACGGTATCACTGAACAAAACCGTCAAATGATTGACTCTGCTTGTGGAGGGACTTTCCTCAACAAGAATCAGGATGAGGCATGGGATCTTTTTGAGACCCTTAGTGAGAATTCCCAACACCATGCCTCAGCAAGTCGGAGAGCTCCACCCACCTCTTCTAGTGTCCCTAAGAGAGGTGGCATTTATGAAGTTGGACAATCTGTGGATGTCCAAGGGCAAGTTGCGGCATTGTCTAGGAAACTAGACCAAGTCTTGGCTATGGGACAAGTTTCCACTTCTGCTCCTGTCACTCAAGAGGTGTGTGCTTTATGTTCATGTCCAACCCATTATGTGACAGACTGTCCCTTAGCCCCGCAATATCCAGAGTTTGTGCAAGAGCAAGTTAATGCTCTTCAAGGTTTTTCCAAACCGGGTAATGATCCACACTCTAGCCATTACAACCCGGGATGGAGAAATCATCCAAATTTTTCTTGGAGGCCTCAAGCCCCAAATCCTCCATTCGCACAAAATTCTAGGCCAAGTGTGCCTAACTCTTTTCCGTCATCATCCTACCGTCCTCCTCCTCAACAATATCAACAACCACCACCTCCTCCTAGAAACTCAGCTTTTGAGGATAAAGTGTTGAGTGCTTTACAAGCTTTAGAGTCAAATCATCAGTCCAACACTCAATTGCTCCACTCACACACTCAGTCCATCTCAAAGCTAGAATCCCAAATGGGACAACTAGCACAAGCTGTGGGTAGAAGAGATGAGAGACGTTTACCAAGTCAGTCGGTGAACAACCCTAAAGGCCAATATGGGGTAGAGTTTTCTAACTCCAATGAACAATTTCATGAGCAAGCTAAGGCCATAACTACCCTTAGGAGTGGGAGAGAGGTAGACAACAAAGTTGAGTATAAGGTGAATGAAAATTTGAAGCAAGGGGATTCTTCATCCCCAGGTGATTCTTTGAGTATTCCTGTGGCACCCTATGTGCCCAAGGCCCCTTACCCTTCTTGCTTGGCCGACCCTTCTCCTTTTGGGAAAAAGAGTGCAAATATGGAGGAGATGCTTAAGATTTTTAAGCAAGTTAAGATTAACTTGCCACTTCTTGATGCAGTCAAGCAAATCCCTTCCTATGCCAAATTCTTGAAAGACCTTTGCACTCAAAAGCGTAAAGCTAAAACTCATGTGTCAAAGAAGGTCTTTCTGACAGAGCAAGTGAGCTCGATTCTCCAGCACCAAACTGCACCTAAGTTCAAAGATCCTGGAGCCCCCACAATTTCTTGTGTCATTGGTAATCACACCATTGAGAGGGCACTCCTTGACTTGGGGGCAAGTGTCAATTTATTGCCATATTCTATCTATAAGCAATTTGAGTTAGGTGAGTTGAAGCCTACGACGGTGTCTTTGCAGTTAGCTGACAGATCCGTTAAGATACCCCGTGGGATAATTGAAGATGTTTTGGTGAAAGTAGACAAGTTCTACTTTCCAGTTGATTTTTTGGTTTTAGACATGGAGCCCGTTCATGACCCTAAGCGTCAGATTCCCATCATCTTAGGTCGACCCTTCTTAGCCACTGCTCATGCATGTATTAATTGTCGGACCGGAGTGATGGATATTTCTTTTGGAAATATGACAGTGAGGCTGAATGTTTTCAATGCGTCACAACAACCTCCACATGAGGAGGATTGTTTTTCGGTGGATATGATAGATGGGATAGTTGAGGATTCTCTCCCTCAAATCTTGATTGAGGATCCTTTGGAGAGATGTTTGACTTACTTTGATAGTGATGTTTTTGATATTGATGGTTCTATTGAGGAAGTCAATTCATTGCTTGACTGTTCTCCTTCTATAGACTATCCTCCTTGGAAGTCTAGACCGGAACCCCTTCCTAATCTTGCGAGCACTCCTGCTCCTCCATCATTAGAAATTCCACCAAAGCTTGAGCTGAAGCCGCTCCCGGATACTCTTAAGTATTTATTCTTGGGACCCGATGAAACTCTTCCTATTATCATTGCTTCCAATCTTCCAAGTGAGCAAGAGTGTCGTCTTTTTGAGGTTCTTAGAGAGCACAAGGGTGCTATCGATTGGTCCGTAGCTGATTTGAAAGGGATTGATCCGTCTATTTGTATGCACCGCATTCATTTAGAGGATGATGCAAAGCCATCTCGAGAAATGCAGAGAAGGCTTAATCCCAACATGAAGGAGGTTGTCATGAAGGAGGTTGTGAAGTTGTTAGATGCGGGTATTATTTACCCAATTTCTGATAGTAAGTGGGTGAGTCCGACCCAAGTGGTGCCAAAGAAGTCTGGTATCACTGTTGTTGAGAGTGATAAGGGTGAGCTTGTCCCTATGCGTACCACCACTGGGTGGAGAGTTTGTATTGATTATCGCAAGCTCAACTCTATGACCCGGAAAGACCACTTTCCTCTCCCATTCATTGATCAAATCTTGGAGAGGTTAGCGGGTCAAAGCTATTATTGCTTTCTTGATGGTTATTCTGGATATAACCAAATTGCGGTCTTTCCGGAAGATCAGGAGAAGACCACTTTCACTTGTCCATTTGGCACATATGCATATCGCCGCATGCCGTTTGGCTTGTGCAATGCACCGGCAACCTTTCAGAGGTGCATGATGTCTATCTTCTCTGATATGGTTGAGAAATTTTTAGAAGTCTTCATGGATGACTTCTCTGTTTTTGGCCCCTCGTTTGATGATTGTCTCCAAAACTTGACCAAAGTTTTGAAGCGTTGCAAGGAGACAAATCTTGTGCTTAGTTGGGAAAAGAGCCATTTTATGGTTCAAGAGGGGATTGTGTTGGGACATATTGTGTCCAAGAGAGGGATTGAGGTCGATAAGGCCAAAGTCCATCTCATTGCTAAGCTTCCGCATCCTACTACGGTCAAGCAAGTTCGATCATTTTTAGGACATGCGGGTTTCTATCGTCGGTTTATCAAAGACTTTAGTAAGATCTCTAGGCCCTTGTGTAATCTACTTGCCAAGGATGCTCCATTTGTCTTTGATAGTGCATGTGTGGAGGCTTTTGAAAAGCTTCGTGACTCTCTTTCCTCCGCCCCAATTATGCAACCACCCAAGTGGTCCCTTCCTTTTGAAATCATGTGTGATGCTTCCGACTATGCAGTTGGAGCTGTCTTGGGGCAAAGAGTAGACAAAGTTCCATATGCTATTTACTATGCGAGTAAAACTCTTCATGGTGCTCAGTTGAATTACACCACCACAGAGAAAGAATTACTCGCCGTAGTCTTTGCTTTGGACAAGTTTCGTTCTTACCTCCTTGGTTCTAAGGTTGTTGTCTTTACCGACCATGCTGCTTTGCGACATTTGCTAACCAAGAAAGAGACCAAGCCGAGATTGATTAGGTGGATTTTGTTGCTTCAAGAGTTTCATTTAGAAATTCGGGACAAAAAAGGTTCCGAAAATGTCGTAGCCGACCACCTGTCTCGCATTCTTGTTGAGCACACGAGTGACACTCAACCTTTGCATGACTCGTTTCCTGACGAGCAACTCTTTTCGGTGTCATTAATGAAACCTCCTTGGTTTTCTCATAACATGAACTATCTTGCAGTCGGTCAAATTCCTTCCCAATGGTCCAAACAGGACAAAGACCGATTTTTCTCACAAGTAAAGTTCTTTTATTGGGAGGATCCTGTGCTTTTCAAGTATTGCTCTGACCAAATTATCCGTCGTTGTGTTCCAGAGAGTGAGTTTCATAGCATTCTTACTTTCTGTCATTCTTCAGCTTGTGGTGGCCATTTTAGTGGTCGCAAGACGGCAGCGAAAGTCTTGCAGAGTGGGTTCTATTGGCCCACTCTATTCAAGGATGCATACAATTTTTGCAAGACTTGCATTCGTTGTCAGCAAATGGGGACAATGTCTCGTCGAGATATGATGCCTCTTACCCCAATCTTAGTTGTTGAGATTTTTGATGTATGGGGTATTGATTTCATGGGACCGTTTCCATCGTCGTTTGGTTTTGAATATATTTTGTTAGCGGTGGATTACGTGTCCAAGTGGATTGAGGCTGTGGCAACCCGAACCAATGATCACAAAGTGGTGGTCAAATTCATTCAAGAGAATATTTTTTCTCGGTTTGGTATGCCACGGGCGATTATTAGTGATGGAGGGTCCCATTTCTGTAATAGACCCTTTGCAATCTTGCTTCAAAAATATTCCATCACTCATAAGGTCGCCACCCCTTACCATCCTCAGACTAGTGGGCAAGTTGAAGTGTCAAATAGGGAGGTCAAGTCAATTCTTGAGAAAACGGTACGGCCCGATAGAAAGGATTGGTCCTTGCATTTGAATGATGCTTTGTGGGCATATCGTACCGCATATAAGACCCCTATTGGCATGTCTCCTTACCGATTGGTTTTCGGTAAATCTTGTCATCTCCCGGTGGAGCTAGAGCACAAGGCCATGTGGGCCATTAAGAAGTTCAACTTTGATATGCTTGTTGCCAGCTCCAACCGAAAGCTCCAACTCAATGAGTTAGAGGAGCTTAGGAATGATGCGTATGAGAGTTCTCGTATTTACAAGGCTCGGACCAAGGCGTTCCATGATTCTCACATTAATCGCAAGTCCTTTGAGCCCGGTCAAAAGGTATGGTTGTTCAATTCTAAGTTACGGTTGTTTCCTGGGAAATTACGATCTAGATGGGATGGTCCGTATGTCATTGTTCAATCTTGGTCTCATGGTGCGGTAGAAATTCATAACCCTCGGAGTGGCCAAACTTTCAAAGTTAATGGCCAAAGGTTGAAATTGTTTGTTGAAGGTGTGGAGGAAGGGAATTTGATTGCGGAGATTGATCTTGAAGACCCGGTTTATGTTAATTGATTTTTCTCCTCTTGCTGTGTCTGGCTGAAGACATTAAACTTAGCTCTTTTGGGAGGAAACCCAAATTTTTTTGTGATTTTGTTAATTGAGTTTTTAGTGTTTTATCAGTGTTTAGTATTTCTTTTATTCCTTTTGTTTTGAAAAAAAAAAGGAGAGCTCGAGCAATTTCATAAAGCTCGAGCATTATTTTTTCATGCTCTGTCTACAAATGTTTCTGTTCCAGAAAGCTCGAGCACTCTTCAAAGAGCTCGCGCACTCTTTCTGTCAAAAACTGCCTCAACCTTCTGTCTCAAAAAGCTCGAGCACTCTTCAAAGAGCTCGCGCACTCTTTCTGTCAAAAAATTGTCTAAACTTTCTGTCCCTGAAAGCTTGAGCTTTATCCCAAAAAGTTCGAGCACTTTTTCTTCCCTTTGAGCATGTAACATTCTGTCCCATAGAGCTCGAGCTTTATCTCACAAAGCTCGAGCACTCTTGATTGCTCTAAAAAAAAAAAAAAAAAAAAAAAAAAATTCTAAAAGTCAAAACTTTCACAAGATAAACCTACTCTTGTTCTGTTCTCCTCTTCCTTTCTTCATTCACGCCGCCCCTCTTCTTCTTCCCTATCCCTGCCACTCTCTCCTCCATCTCTCTCTCTATCTTTATCTCCATATCTCTCTCTCTCTCTCTATTCTCCCTTCTTCACTATCTCCCACTGCAACCCACACTCTCGCCGTCGTCGGTGTGTTAACCTTCTCCGGTTGACAGCATAGGTAAGTTTCTTCCTCTCGTTCTCCCTCTTCCCCACAAGTCACCACCAATCACGGGCGTCCCAGACCTGGTTTCTTACTCTCATTTTCTCTCTTTCTCCGGAATCTTCTTCCCACACCAGCCCTCATTCCGGCGACGCCCAACGTCACTGCCGACGACCCATTACCAACCCCTGTTCCCATCTTTCATTCTCAGCATTTCACAGCAGCACCACTGTTCTTCTCTCTCTAACCTGACTCACCCTCTATATCACTTCATCCCTCAGTAGCCTTCATCCTTGCCTTGATTCTGTCCCTCACTCCTCATGGCCCAGCACCTCTGTTTTGTGTGTTTATTTCTTTTCCTTTTTTTTCCTCTGTTATTTCTTTTATTAGTCTTTATTTTTAGTTATGTTTTATTTTATTTTATTTCTTTTACTATAATAATGTTTTGGAAGCTGGGTGTTCCAGTTTGTGGTTCAGGGCTGTTACAGTTTAGTTGTGCACACATTACTCATTCACATTTTTCTGTTCGCAATTGCATTGATTCATTAATTTTGCCTTTTTCTAGGTGCATTGTGTTACTTTGTGAGCTGTGATTTTGTGGATTTGCTATTCAATCTCTTAGTGATTATTTAACAGTGCTTTGTTTACCTATTTTCATGATATGCACATTGTGGCAACCGGAATGGCTTCCGAGGATTGTCCAATTTTGCATAGAATTTCATTCCGAATTCACTGTCTTCTTCGATGAATTTGGCACATTGATTCACTCTTTCTTACATACTTTGTTGTGCCAACATTTGCATTCTATTGCCCTAATGATTTTCATTGTTTCACTTCTTTTTGTAGGGATTCATGGGTCGCCCGAAAGCTTCAAAGAGCCATGCAATTGAAGGTGACTCCACTTCACACAAACGGCCCATTCGGTCCCGCCAAATTCAAATTGAGCAACCAAATGAGAAATGGGCCACAAAACCAATTGCCATACAGACGACATTTGATGTGGCCGACTTCTTTCAGGAAGATCCTACATCCGAATGGGCGGTCCAAGAGTTCTCCAACCGCCACTTACTAGCTTTGCTCAGCACCCGCCTTCTGATTCACCGGGCTCTTTGCCCCCTTAGTTCTCTCCACTCAGGTGCACTCCTTCCTTTTACTTCTTTTGTTTTATTTCATGTTTTTTGATTTCGTGTCCCCTCGAGGACAAGGTGACAAATAAGTTGGGGGGAGTTGCCATTATTTTGCCTACTTGAGCTCAATATACTTCATGATTAAAACTCATTTGTTTAAGCTAATTTGTGTATTTTTGAGCTTGCATGAGAATCATTATCATAGTTGTGCACTGTTAGTGATTCGTTTTTCCCCGGTTTTCATCATTGGAGATAAATTGGGTTGCTACTCCTGTGACTCTATGATTTGATGGTTAGGCTTTGAGATTCTCATATCATAATGGCATTAACTGAGACTTATAACCCATGTTATGTTAGATTTGAGCTTGAACTTTATTCTGAGGATTATACAGTTGCATATTCATTCCATTAACTGCCATTGTCACATGTTCAAGGTCGGTCAATCTAGATGTCAGATGACACTTCTTACTTTTGGGGAATGAAACTAGGCCATCTTTTCTACTTTGGGCCTGTTCGTTTGTTTCTTGCATCCACTCATTATTTACCTGATAGGAACCAAGTTGAGCCTTCATTGTATATCCTTCTTTTCATAGCCAGTAGCCTCACATTGGGTGAAGAAGTTGGATAAATTTTTGAGGACTTGGTGATTTGAAAGTTTAGAGGTGACGATGTAATGTTATTTGGTAATTGTCCTTGTTTTTATTGTCATTGTATTTTCTTTTCAAAAAAAAAAAACAAAAAAGAATGAAAAGTGCTCGCTAGGTCAGACATCCAAAAGATAACCTAGGCAAAAGTGAGAGCATAAAAAAAAAAAAAAAGTTTCGATTCATTTGTTTTTCTTTTCTTTTTGTTTGCTCAAGTAGAAGATTGTAAGTAGTTTGGAATTGCTTCATTTGGAGTTTGGGAGTGGTGATGAAATGTTCAAAAGAGATGATGAGTTTGAAAAAAAAAAAAAACTGCAGTTTGTTCACTTCAGCTTCTTCACTTATTTCATGAGATTGTGATTCGTCTACCCTTACTTTATCCTTGACCCTGACCTACGTTACAACCAGAATAAAGACCTAGCCGACCCCAAAGGTGTAGTAGTTGATGATTGAGGATGTGACTGTAGTGAACCTGTGACTTTGAGAGTTGATTTCTCGTAGTGGTTTTTCTTCTCTTCTCTATGATGTTCTTGTTGAGCTTTCATTCATATTTGCATGTGGATTATTTGGTTTGTACTCAACATTTATTCTATCCACGTGTATGAGAGAATACATATACATCCCATCTCTGTGAGCTTCATTTGTGAGTGATATCTTTTGGTGAGATTTGAAGTCAAAGTAATGCCTGTTTGAAAAAGGAGTCTCATTGCCTAAACATCTTGTTGTGGTTGTTACTTTGGTGCACAATAATTCTATCTGGTTATGAACATTTGGGGATTCACGGGTTTCTTTTAGTGATATTATTGATACATTGCTTCGATTGTAGTTCAGATACACATTCACTAAGCTTCATTTTTATTGATTGTGGAGCATATTGTGTTCAAGTTGGGGGGTGATAGAATTTTGTGGGTAGATTCACTGCAAACCCTCACGAGACTATAACTCGTCCACTAGGGTAACCTAGGGGTTTAAAGCCTTATTGCATACGGTAAATGCAATCGTGTATCCCGCGAAAGTGGATTTAGTTAGTTTTTTTTTCTCTCTCTTGTTTCCTTGGCTTTGCTCGAGGACTAGCAAAGTGTAAGTTGGGGGGGTGTGATAACTGGTTAAAAAGTGCATATTTATTCTGTTAATCCTAGAATTGGTACTGGGAGGACGGTCTTTTACTTGAAAACTAATACATGCGTCGAATTCAACCATGAAGAGCACGAAGGCAGGTCGAATGCAACGCTACGAATTAAAATGTGTTGTCTGTGCTTTCATCCCAACGTTGAATGCGACCATCGGCTGTCACTTACCAGGTCGAATTCAACCTCCAGCGCTAAAACTGAAGGTCAAATTCGACCACAAAAAAAAAATTTGTTAAAAAAAAATGGTTAGGAATCCTGTACGGATTCTCTATAAGGTGCATGTTTGCCTAATATTCCATGTTAGGTGTACTGACCACATAAAGTGTTTTCTCAGGTAAAAACATCTTTTTTTAATTTAACCCTTGAGATTTATGAATACATAAAAAGTCAAAAAGATTTCTTATCAATCTATTAAAGACGAAAAACTATCACGACCTCCTCATATTTTATTCTCTCTTGATTTTATGCTTTACATTACTTTTACTTTAATAGTAAATTGCCAAACGGACCCTAAAAATGATACTTTTAGTAATCTCTATGTTTACGTGCATAATTTCAAATGTTTAGACTTATTTTTCTCTTAACCTTTTATCCTAATGGAATTGGAGATTTTTAATTTTTAATTTGATTGGTGTTTTTTTTCTATTTGTAAAATACTATGATCTAAGCCGAAACATGTGATTAGCTCTAATTTCTTAATTTTGAGAGTTAATCAAGTTTTGTTTAAAAGTCATGATGAATTTGATGGCAACAATCACTTCTTATTATATTGAAGTTTCAAAATTTAGAATATGGCAATTTTGGAATATGGCATTTGATATTTGTGTGATGGGGCCCATCATCATGGAATCTTTTGGACCATAAAGATTGTCCAACCAAGGCGAGGTAGAGTTGGTGGGATTGGGCTTTTGATAGATGGTGATATTGCATTTAAAGCTTATAATTTATAAAGGTCGACAGGCAAGTAAAGTTGGGTTGACTCAGTAAGAAGAGATTTTTCTCTCAGATGAGAATAGATAAATTTTACTATAACATGTTTTAGAAAGGTATTGGGTTTAGGCTAAAATTCTACAAGTTGCATTAAGTAAAATGGGTTGATTAGGTGAGTCAGGTCGGGTTGACCCAATTGAGCGCAAATTGAAGTTACTCGACCCATTTTAAAAGTGGGTCAAATACATATTGAACCTCAACTCATAGCCTTGTCAACACGACATATATTTAACCTCACACAGCCCATTTTCACCTCTATGCCGAGCCCTATATTTAGGGATGCAAATGTGTTGAATCAGCCCCATCAAACTATAAAAGGTCATGCAAGAAATCAGCCCCATGTGATAAAAGGTCTCTTCTCTTAGAGGATAAGGGTCATGCAAAAGATCAGCCCCATCAAATTATCCTAGCCCTTTATTTAACTGCCGTTTTAAAGGTCTTTTAACCACATATATATATATATATATATATATATTGAGAATGAATCCAATAGTGAATAAAGGTCGAGCATAAAATGGAACATGATGGTAGATAATCAAAGTATTAGATTCTGAAAGGAGTTGCATTGATGAAGGGGTGGCCTGAGGGAGCCCCATAGAGCTAGAATGCTTGTAAAATAAATTTCTAGTATGGAATTAGTCTAGTGTTTTAGGAGATCCTATTTCTATAGACATGGCTAATAATGGTGGACAACAACAACCACAGCCTCTTAAGGCTCATTTTGTTCCTACAACATACACCAATCCTTCATGTATTCAAATGCCTACTGTCACTGGGCATTATGAAATTAGACCCCAAACCATTCAGATGTTACCATCTTTTTATGGGAAATCAAATGAGGACCCATATCAACATCTGAATGAGTTTTTGGAGCTATGCACCACTGTCAATGTGCAAAATCTGAGTGAGAATGCTCTTAAGTTAAGGTTGTTCCCTTTTTCATTAAAGGATAAAGCCAAATATTGGCTCGGTTCTTTGCCTACAAATTCTATAACAACTTGGGGTCAACTTCAACAAGAGTTTTTGAAAAAAATACTTTCCTATAGGCAAAACCAATGATATGAGAAGAGCCATCACAAATTTTACTCAACTCGATGGCGAGTCTTTTCATGAAGCTTGGGAGAGATTTTTGGACCTTCATAGGAAGTGTCCCCATCATGATATCATGCGTTGGCAGTTGGTACAGAGTTTCTATGACGGTATCACTGAACAAAACCGTCAAATGATTGACTCTGCTTGTGGAGGGACTTTCCTCAACAAGAATCAGGATGAGGCATGGGATCTTTTTGAGACCCTTAGTGAGAATTCCCAACACCATGCCTCAGCAAGTCGGAGAGCTCCACCCACCTCTTCTAGTGTCCCTAAGAGAGGTGGCATTTATGAAGTTGGACAATCTGTGGATGTCCAAGGGCAAGTTGCGGCATTGTCTAGGAAACTAGACCAAGTCTTGGCTATGGGACAAGTTTCCACTTCTGCTCCTGTCACTCAAGAGGTGTGTGCTTTATGTTCATGTCCAACCCATTATGTGACAGACTGTCCCTTAGCCCCGCAATATCCAGAGTTTGTGCAAGAGCAAGTTAATGCTCTTCAAGGTTTTTCCAAACCGGGTAATGATCCACACTCTAGCCATTACAACCCGGGATGGAGAAATCATCCAAATTTTTCTTGGAGGCCTCAAGCCCCAAATCCTCCATTCGCACAAAATTCTAGGCCAAGTGTGCCTAACTCTTTTCCGTCATCATCCTACCGTCCTCCTCCTCAACAATATCAACAACCACCACCTCCTCCTAGAAACTCAGCTTTTGAGGATAAAGTGTTGAGTGCTTTACAAGCTTTAGAGTCAAATCATCAGTCCAACACTCAATTGCTCCACTCACACACTCAGTCCATCTCAAAGCTAGAATCCCAAATGGGACAACTAGCACAAGCTGTGGGTAGAAGAGATGAGAGACGTTTACCAAGTCAGTCGGTGAACAACCCTAAAGGCCAATATGGGGTAGAGTTTTCTAACTCCAATGAACAATTTCATGAGCAAGCTAAGGCCATAACTACCCTTAGGAGTGGGAGAGAGGTAGACAACAAAGTTGAGTATAAGGTGAATGAAAATTTGAAGCAAGGGGATTCTTCATCCCCAGGTGATTCTTTGAGTATTCCTGTGGCACCCTATGTGCCCAAGGCCCCTTACCCTTCTTGCTTGGCCGACCCTTCTCCTTTTGGGAAAAAGAGTGCAAATATGGAGGAGATGCTTAAGATTTTTAAGCAAGTTAAGATTAACTTGCCACTTCTTGATGCAGTCAAGCAAATCCCTTCCTATGCCAAATTCTTGAAAGACCTTTGCACTCAAAAGCGTAAAGCTAAAACTCATGTGTCAAAGAAGGTCTTTCTGACAGAGCAAGTGAGCTCGATTCTCCAGCACCAAACTGCACCTAAGTTCAAAGATCCTGGAGCCCCCACAATTTCTTGTGTCATTGGTAATCACACCATTGAGAGGGCACTCCTTGACTTGGGGGCAAGTGTCAATTTATTGCCATATTCTATCTATAAGCAATTTGAGTTAGGTGAGTTGAAGCCTACGACGGTGTCTTTGCAGTTAGCTGACAGATCCGTTAAGATACCCCGTGGGATAATTGAAGATGTTTTGGTGAAAGTAGACAAGTTCTACTTTCCAGTTGATTTTTTGGTTTTAGACATGGAGCCCGTTCATGACCCTAAGCGTCAGATTCCCATCATCTTAGGTCGACCCTTCTTAGCCACTGCTCATGCATGTATTAATTGTCGGACCGGAGTGATGGATATTTCTTTTGGAAATATGACAGTGAGGCTGAATGTTTTCAATGCGTCACAACAACCTCCACATGAGGAGGATTGTTTTTCGGTGGATATGATAGATGGGATAGTTGAGGATTCTCTCCCTCAAATCTTGATTGAGGATCCTTTGGAGAGATGTTTGACTTACTTTGATAGTGATGTTTTTGATATTGATGGTTCTATTGAGGAAGTCAATTCATTGCTTGACTGTTCTCCTTCTATAGACTATCCTCCTTGGAAGTCTAGACCGGAACCCCTTCCTAATCTTGCGAGCACTCCTGCTCCTCCATCATTAGAAATTCCACCAAAGCTTGAGCTGAAGCCGCTCCCGGATACTCTTAAGTATTTATTCTTGGGACCCGATGAAACTCTTCCTATTATCATTGCTTCCAATCTTCCAAGTGAGCAAGAGTGTCGTCTTTTTGAGGTTCTTAGAGAGCACAAGGGTGCTATCGATTGGTCCGTAGCTGATTTGAAAGGGATTGATCCGTCTATTTGTATGCACCGCATTCATTTAGAGGATGATGCAAAGCCATCTCGAGAAATGCAGAGAAGGCTTAATCCCAACATGAAGGAGGTTGTCATGAAGGAGGTTGTGAAGTTGTTAGATGCGGGTATTATTTACCCAATTTCTGATAGTAAGTGGGTGAGTCCGACCCAAGTGGTGCCAAAGAAGTCTGGTATCACTGTTGTTGAGAGTGATAAGGGTGAGCTTGTCCCTATGCGTACCACCACTGGGTGGAGAGTTTGTATTGATTATCGCAAGCTCAACTCTATGACCCGGAAAGACCACTTTCCTCTCCCATTCATTGATCAAATCTTGGAGAGGTTAGCGGGTCAAAGCTATTATTGCTTTCTTGATGGTTATTCTGGATATAACCAAATTGCGGTCTTTCCGGAAGATCAGGAGAAGACCACTTTCACTTGTCCATTTGGCACATATGCATATCGCCGCATGCCGTTTGGCTTGTGCAATGCACCGGCAACCTTTCAGAGGTGCATGATGTCTATCTTCTCTGATATGGTTGAGAAATTTTTAGAAGTCTTCATGGATGACTTCTCTGTTTTTGGCCCCTCGTTTGATGATTGTCTCCAAAACTTGACCAAAGTTTTGAAGCGTTGCAAGGAGACAAATCTTGTGCTTAGTTGGGAAAAGAGCCATTTTATGGTTCAAGAGGGGATTGTGTTGGGACATATTGTGTCCAAGAGAGGGATTGAGGTCGATAAGGCCAAAGTCCATCTCATTGCTAAGCTTCCGCATCCTACTACGGTCAAGCAAGTTCGATCATTTTTAGGACATGCGGGTTTCTATCGTCGGTTTATCAAAGACTTCAGTAAGATCTCTAGGCCCTTGTGTAATCTACTTGCCAAGGATGCTCCATTTGTCTTTGATAGTGCATGTGTGGAGGCTTTTGAAAAGCTTCGTGACTCTCTTTCCTCCGCCCCAATTATGCAACCACCCAAGTGGTCCCTTCCTTTTGAAATCATGTGTGATGCTTCCGACTATGCAGTTGGAGCTGTCTTGGGGCAAAGAGTAGACAAAGTTCCATATGCTATTTACTATGCGAGTAAAACTCTTCATGGTGCTCAGTTGAATTACACCACCACAGAGAAAGAATTACTCGCCGTAGTCTTTGCTTTGGACAAGTTTCGTTCTTACCTCCTTGGTTCTAAGGTTGTTGTCTTTACCGACCATGCTGCTTTGCGACATTTGCTAACCAAGAAAGAGACCAAGCCGAGATTGATTAGGTGGATTTTGTTGCTTCAAGAGTTTCATTTAGAAATTCGGGACAAAAAAGGTTCCGAAAATGTCGTAGCCGACCACCTGTCTCGCATTCTTGTTGAGCACACGAGTGACACTCAACCTTTGCATGACTCGTTTCCTGACGAGCAACTCTTTTCGGTGTCATTAATGAAACCTCCTTGGTTTTCTCATAACATGAACTATCTTGCAGTCGGTCAAATTCCTTCCCAATGGTCCAAACAGGACAAAGACCGATTTTTCTCACAAGTAAAGTTCTTTTATTGGGAGGATCCTGTGCTTTTCAAGTATTGCTCTGACCAAATTATCCGTCGTTGTGTTCCAGAGAGTGAGTTTCATAGCATTCTTACTTTCTGTCATTCTTCAGCTTGTGGTGGCCATTTTAGTGGTCGCAAGACGGCAGCGAAAGTCTTGCAGAGTGGGTTCTATTGGCCCACTCTATTCAAGGATGCATACAATTTTTGCAAGACTTGCATTCGTTGTCAGCAAATGGGGACAATGTCTCGTCGAGATATGATGCCTCTTACCCCAATCTTAGTTGTTGAGATTTTTGATGTATGGGGTATTGATTTCATGGGACCGTTTCCATCGTCGTTTGGTTTTGAATATATTTTGTTAGCGGTGGATTACGTGTCCAAGTGGATTGAGGCTGTGGCAACCCGAACCAATGATCACAAAGTGGTGGTCAAATTCATTCAAGAGAATATTTTTTCTCGGTTTGGTATGCCACGGGCGATTATTAGTGATGGAGGGTCCCATTTCTGTAATAGACCCTTTGCAATCTTGCTTCAAAAATATTCCATCACTCATAAGGTCGCCACCCCTTACCATCCTCAGACTAGTGGGCAAGTTGAAGTGTCAAATAGGGAGGTCAAGTCAATTCTTGAGAAAACGGTACGGCCCGATAGAAAGGATTGGTCCTTGCATTTGAATGATGCTTTGTGGGCATATCGTACCGCATATAAGACCCCTATTGGCATGTCTCCTTACCGATTGGTTTTCGGTAAATCTTGTCATCTCCCGGTGGAGCTAGAGCACAAGGCCATGTGGGCCATTAAGAAGTTCAACTTTGATATGCTTGTTGCCAGCTCCAACCGAAAGCTCCAACTCAATGAGTTAGAGGAGCTTAGGAATGATGCGTATGAGAGTTCTCGTATTTACAAGGCTCGGACCAAGGCGTTCCATGATTCTCACATTAATCGCAAGTCCTTTGAGCCCGGTCAAAAGGTATGGTTGTTCAATTCTAAGTTACGGTTGTTTCCTGGGAAATTACGATCTAGATGGGATGGTCCGTATGTCATTGTTCAATCTTGGTCTCATGGTGCGGTAGAAATTCATAACCCTCGGAGTGGCCAAACTTTCAAAGTTAATGGCCAAAGGTTGAAATTGTTTGTTGAAGGTGTGGAGGAAGGGAATTTGATTGCGGAGATTGATCTTGAAGACCCGGTTTATGTTAATTGATTTTTCTCCTCTTGCTGTGTCTGGCTGAAGACATTAAACTTAGCTCTTTTGGGAGGAAACCCAAATTTTTTTGTGATTTTGTTAATTGAGTTTTTAGTTTTTTATCAGTGTTTAGTATTTCTTTTATTCCTTTTGTTTTGAAAAAAAAAAGGAGAGCTCGAGCAATTTCATAAAGCTCGAGCATTATTTTTTCATGCTCTGTCTACAAATGTTTCTGTTCCAGAAAGCTCGAGCACTCTTCAAAGAGCTCGCGCACTCTTTCTGTCAAAAACTGCCTCAACCTTCTGTCTCAAAAAGCTCGAGCACTCTTCAAAGAGCTCGCGCACTCTTTCTGTCAAAAAATTGTCTAAACTTTCTGTCCCTGAAAGCTTGAGCTTTATCCCAAAAAGTTCGAGCACTTTTTCTTCCCTTTGAGCACGTAACATTCTGTCCCATAGAGCTCGAGCTTTATCTCACAAAGCTCGAGCACTCTTGATTGCTCTAAAAAAAAAAAAAAAAAAAAAAAATTCTAAAAGTCAAAACTTTCACAAGATAAACCTACTCTTGTTCTGTTCTCCTCTTCCTTTCTTCATTCACGCCGCCCCTCTTCTTCTTCCCTATCCCAGCCACTCTCTCCTCCATCTCTCTCTCTATCTTTATCTCCATATCTCTCTCTCTCTCTCTCTATTCTCCCTTCTTCACTATCTCCCACTGCAACCCACACTCTCGCCGTCGTCGGTGTGTTAACCTTCTCCGGTTGACAGCATAGGTAAGTTTCTTCCTCTCGTTCTCCCTCTTCCCCACAAGTCACCACCAATCACGGGCGTCCCAGACCTGGTTTCTTACTCTCATTTTCTCTCTTTCTCCGGAATCTTCTTCCCACACCAGCCCTCATTCCGGCGACGCCCAACGTCACTGCCGACGACCCATTACCAACCCCTGTTCCCATCTTTCATTCTCAGCATTTCACAGCAGCACCACTGTTCTTCTCTCTCTAACCTGACTCACCCTCTATATCACTTCATCCCTCAGTAGCCTTCATCCTTGCCTTGATTCTGTCCCTCACTCCTCATGGCCCAGCACCTCTGTTTTGTGTGTTTATTTCTTTTCCTTTTTTTTCCTCTGTTATTTCTTTTATTAGTCTTTATTTTTAGTTATGTTTTATTTTATTTTATTTCTTTTACTATAATAATGTTTTGGAAGCTGGGTGTTCCAGTTTGTGGTTCAGGGCTGTTACAGTTTAGTTGTGCACACATTACTCATTCACATTTTTCTGTTCGCAATTGCATTGATTCATTAATTTTGCCTTTTTCTAGGTGCATTGTGTTACTTTGTGAGCTGTGATTTTGTGGATTTGCTATTCAATCTCTTAGTGATTATTTAACAGTGCTTTGTTTACCTATTTTCATGATATGCACATTGTGGCAACCGGAATGGCTTCCGAGGATTGTCCAATTTTGCATAGAATTTCATTCCGAATTCACTGTCTTCTTCGATGAATTTGGCACATTGATTCACTCTTTCTTACATACTTTGTTGTGCCAACATTTGCATTCTATTGCCCTAATGATTTTCATTGTTTCACTTCTTTTTGTAGGGATTCATGGGTCGCCCGAAAGCTTCAAAGAGCCATGCAATTGAAGGTGACTCCACTTCACACAAACGGCCCATTCGGTCCCGCCAAATTCAAATTGAGCAACCAAATGAGAAATGGGCCACAAAACCAATTGCCATACAGACGACATTTGATGTGGCCGACTTCTTTCAGGAAGATCCTACATCCGAATGGGCGGTCCAAGAGTTCTCCAACCGCCACTTACTAGCTTTGCTCAGCACCCGCCTTCTGATTCACCGGGCTCTTTGCCCCCTTAGTTCTCTCCACTCAGGTGCACTCCTTCCTTTTACTTCTTTTGTTTTATTTCATGTTTTTTGATTTCGTGTCCCCTCGAGGACAAGGTGACAAATAAGTTGGGGGGAGTTGCCATTATTTTGCCTACTTGAGCTCAATATACTTCATGATTAAAACTCATTTGTTTAAGCTAATTTGTGTATTTTTGAGCTTGCATGAGAATCATTATCATAGTTGTGCACTGTTAGTGATTCGTTTTTCCCCGGTTTTCATCATTGGAGATAAATTGGGTTGCTACTCCTGTGACTCTATGATTTGATGGTTAGGCTTTGAGATTCTCATATCATAATGGCATTAACTGAGACTTATAACCCATGTTATGTTAGATTTGAGCTTGAACTTTATTCTGAGGATTATACAGTTGCATATTCATTCCATTAACTGCCATTGTCACATGTTCAAGGTCGGTCAATCTAGATGTCAGATGACACTTCTTACTTTTGGGGAATGAAACTAGGCCATCTTTTCTACTTTGGGCCTGTTCGTTTGTTTCTTGCATCCACTCATTATTTACCTGATAGGAACCAAGTTGAGCCTTCATTGTATATCCTTCTTTTCATAGCCAGTAGCCTCACATTGGGTGAAGAAGTTGGATAAATTTTTGAGGACTTGGTGATTTGAAAGTTTAGAGGTGACGATGTAATGTTATTTGGTAATTGTCCTTGTTTTTATTGTCATTGTATTTTCTTTTCAAAAAAAAAAAACAAAAAAGAATGAAAAGTGCTCGCTAGGTCAGACATCCAAAAGATAACCTAGGCAAAAGTGAGAGCATAAAAAAAAAAAAAAAGTTTCGATTCATTTGTTTTTCTTTTCTTTTTGTTTGCTCAAGTAGAAGATTGTAAGTAGTTTGGAATTGCTTCATTTGGAGTTTGGGAGTGGTGATGAAATGTTCAAAAGAGATGATGAGTTTGAAAAAAAAAAAAAACTGCAGTTTGTTCACTTCAGCTTCTTCACTTATTTCATGAGATTGTGATTCGTCTACCCTTACTTTATCCTTGACCCTGACCTACGTTACAACCAGAATAAAGACCTAGCCGACCCCAAAGGTGTAGTAGTTGATGATTGAGGATGTGACTGTAGTGAACCTGTGACTTTGAGAGTTGATTTCTCGTAGTGGTTTTTCTTCTCTTCTCTATGATGTTCTTGTTGAGCTTTCATTCATATTTGCATGTGGATTATTTGGTTTGTACTCAACATTTATTCTATCCACGTGTATGAGAGAATACATATACATCCCATCTCTGTGAGCTTCATTTGTGAGTGATATCTTTTGGTGAGATTTGAAGTCAAAGTAATGCCTGTTTGAAAAAGGAGTCTCATTGCCTAAACATCTTGTTGTGGTTGTTACTTTGGTGCACAATAATTCTATCTGGTTATGAACATTTGGGGATTCACGGGTTTCTTTTAGTGATATTATTGATACATTGCTTCGATTGTAGTTCAGATACACATTCACTAAGCTTCATTTTTATTGATTGTGGAGCATATTGTGTTCAAGTTGGGGGGTGATAGAATTTTGTGGGTAGATTCACTGCAAACCCTCACGAGACTATAACTCGTCCACTAGGGTAACCTAGGGGTTTAAAGCCTTATTGCATACGGTAAATGCAATCGTGTATCCCGCGAAAGTGGATTTAGTTAGTTTTTTTTTCTCTCTCTTGTTTCCTTGGCTTTGCTCGAGGACTAGCAAAGTGTAAGTTGGGGGGGTGTGATAACTGGTTAAAAAGTGCATATTTATTCTGTTAATCCTAGAATTGGTACTGGGAGGACGGTCTTTTACTTGAAAACTAATACATGCGTCGAATTCAACCATGAAGAGCACGAAGGCAGGTCGAATGCAACGCTACGAATTAAAATGTGTTGTCTGTGCTTTCATCCCAACGTTGAATGCGACCATCGGCTGTCACTTACCAGGTCGAATTCAACCTCCAGCGCTAAAACTGAAGGTCAAATTCGACCACAAAAAAAAAATTTGTTAAAAAAAAATGGTTAGGAATCCTGTACGGATTCTCTATAAGGTGCATGTTTGCCTAATATTCCATGTTAGGTGTACTGACCACATAAAGTGTTTTCTCAGGTAAAAACATCTTTTTTTAATTTAACCCTTGAGATTTATGAATACATAAAAAGTCAAAAAGATTTCTTATCAATCTATTAAAGACGAAAAACTATCACGACCTCCTCATATTTTATTCTCTCTTGATTTTATGCTTTACATTACTTTTACTTTAATAGTAAATTGCCAAACGGACCCTAAAAATGATACTTTTAGTAATCTCTATGTTTACGTGCATAATTTCAAATGTTTAGACTTATTTTTCTCTTAACCTTTTATCCTAATGGAATTGGAGATTTTTAATTTTTAATTTGATTGGTGTTTTTTTTCTATTTGTAAAATACTATGATCTAAGCCGAAACATGTGATTAGCTCTAATTTCTTAATTTTGAGAGTTAATCAAGTTTTGTTTAAAAGTCATGATGAATTTGATGGCAACAATCACTTCTTATTATATTGAAGTTTCAAAATTTAGAATATGGCAATTTTGGAATATGGCATTTGATATTTGTGTGATGGGGCCCATCATCATGGAATCTTTTGGACCATAAAGATTGTCCAACCAAGGCGAGGTAGAGTTGGTGGGATTGGGCTTTTGATAGATGGTGATATTGCATTTAAAGCTTATAATTTATAAAGGTCGACAGGCAAGTAAAGTTGGGTTGACTCAGTAAGAAGAGATTTTTCTCTCAGATGAGAATAGATAAATTTTACTATAACATGTTTTAGAAAGGTATTGGGTTTAGGCTAAAATTCTACAAGTTGCATTAAGTAAAATGGGTTGATTAGGTGAGTCAGGTCGGGTTGACCCAATTGAGCGCAAATTGAAGTTACTCGACCCATTTTAAAAGTGGGTCAAATACATATTGAACCTCAACTCATAGCCTTGTCAACACGACATATATTTAACCTCACACAGCCCATTTTCACCTCTATGCCGAGCCCTATATTTAGGGATGCAAATGTGTTGAATCAGCCCCATCAAACTATAAAAGGTCATGCAAGAAATCAGCCCCATGTGATAAAAGGTCTCTTCTCTTAGAGGATAAGGGTCATGCAAAAGATCAGCCCCATCAAATTATCCTAGCCCTTTATTTAACTGCCGTTTTAAAGGTCTTTTAACCACATATATATATATATATATATATATATATTGAGAATGAATCCAATAGTGAATAAAGGTCGAGCATAAAATGGAACATGATGGTAGATAATCAAAGTATTAGATTCTGAAAGGAGTTGCATTGATGAAGGGGTGGCCTGAGGGAGCCCCATAGAGCTAGAATGCTTGTAAAATAAATTTCTAGTATGGAATTAGTCTAGTGTTTTAGGAGATCCTATTTCTATAGACATGGCTAATAATGGTGGACAACAACAACCACAGCCTCTTAAGGCTCATTTTGTTCCTACAACATACACCAATCCTTCATGTATTCAAATGCCTACTGTCACTGGGCATTATGAAATTAGACCCCAAACCATTCAGATGTTACCATCTTTTTATGGGAAATCAAATGAGGACCCATATCAACATCTGAATGAGTTTTTGGAGCTATGCACCACTGTCAATGTGCAAAATCTGAGTGAGAATGCTCTTAAGTTAAGGTTGTTCCCTTTTTCATTAAAGGATAAAGCCAAATATTGGCTCGGTTCTTTGCCTACAAATTCTATAACAACTTGGGGTCAACTTCAACAAGAGTTTTTGAAAAAAATACTTTCCTATAGGCAAAACCAATGATATGAGAAGAGCCATCACAAATTTTACTCAACTCGATGGCGAGTCTTTTCATGAAGCTTGGGAGAGATTTTTGGACCTTCATAGGAAGTGTCCCCATCATGATATCATGCGTTGGCAGTTGGTACAGAGTTTCTATGACGGTATCACTGAACAAAACCGTCAAATGATTGACTCTGCTTGTGGAGGGACTTTCCTCAACAAGAATCAGGATGAGGCATGGGATCTTTTTGAGACCCTTAGTGAGAATTCCCAACACCATGCCTCAGCAAGTCGGAGAGCTCCACCCACCTCTTCTAGTGTCCCTAAGAGAGGTGGCATTTATGAAGTTGGACAATCTGTGGATGTCCAAGGGCAAGTTGCGGCATTGTCTAGGAAACTAGACCAAGTCTTGGCTATGGGACAAGTTTCCACTTCTGCTCCTGTCACTCAAGAGGTGTGTGCTTTATGTTCATGTCCAACCCATTATGTGACAGACTGTCCCTTAGCCCCGCAATATCCAGAGTTTGTGCAAGAGCAAGTTAATGCTCTTCAAGGTTTTTCCAAACCGGGTAATGATCCACACTCTAGCCATTACAACCCGGGATGGAGAAATCATCCAAATTTTTCTTGGAGGCCTCAAGCCCCAAATCCTCCATTCGCACAAAATTCTAGGCCAAGTGTGCCTAACTCTTTTCCGTCATCATCCTACCGTCCTCCTCCTCAACAATATCAACAACCACCACCTCCTCCTAGAAACTCAGCTTTTGAGGATAAAGTGTTGAGTGCTTTACAAGCTTTAGAGTCAAATCATCAGTCCAACACTCAATTGCTCCACTCACACACTCAGTCCATCTCAAAGCTAGAATCCCAAATGGGACAACTAGCACAAGCTGTGGGTAGAAGAGATGAGAGACGTTTACCAAGTCAGTCGGTGAACAACCCTAAAGGCCAATATGGGGTAGAGTTTTCTAACTCCAATGAACAATTTCATGAGCAAGCTAAGGCCATAACTACCCTTAGGAGTGGGAGAGAGGTAGACAACAAAGTTGAGTATAAGGTGAATGAAAATTTGAAGCAAGGGGATTCTTCATCCCCAGGTGATTCTTTGAGTATTCCTGTGGCACCCTATGTGCCCAAGGCCCCTTACCCTTCTTGCTTGGCCGACCCTTCTCCTTTTGGGAAAAAGAGTGCAAATATGGAGGAGATGCTTAAGATTTTTAAGCAAGTTAAGATTAACTTGCCACTTCTTGATGCAGTCAAGCAAATCCCTTCCTATGCCAAATTCTTGAAAGACCTTTGCACTCAAAAGCGTAAAGCTAAAACTCATGTGTCAAAGAAGGTCTTTCTGACAGAGCAAGTGAGCTCGATTCTCCAGCACCAAACTGCACCTAAGTTCAAAGATCCTGGAGCCCCCACAATTTCTTGTGTCATTGGTAATCACACCATTGAGAGGGCACTCCTTGACTTGGGGGCAAGTGTCAATTTATTGCCATATTCTATCTATAAGCAATTTGAGTTAGGTGAGTTGAAGCCTACGACGGTGTCTTTGCAGTTAGCTGACAGATCCGTTAAGATACCCCGTGGGATAATTGAAGATGTTTTGGTGAAAGTAGACAAGTTCTACTTTCCAGTTGATTTTTTGGTTTTAGACATGGAGCCCGTTCATGACCCTAAGCGTCAGATTCCCATCATCTTAGGTCGACCCTTCTTAGCCACTGCTCATGCATGTATTAATTGTCGGACCGGAGTGATGGATATTTCTTTTGGAAATATGACAGTGAGGCTGAATGTTTTCAATGCGTCACAACAACCTCCACATGAGGAGGATTGTTTTTCGGTGGATATGATAGATGGGATAGTTGAGGATTCTCTCCCTCAAATCTTGATTGAGGATCCTTTGGAGAGATGTTTGACTTACTTTGATAGTGATGTTTTTGATATTGATGGTTCTATTGAGGAAGTCAATTCATTGCTTGACTGTTCTCCTTCTATAGACTATCCTCCTTGGAAGTCTAGACCGGAACCCCTTCCTAATCTTGCGAGCACTCCTGCTCCTCCATCATTAGAAATTCCACCAAAGCTTGAGCTGAAGCCGCTCCCGGATACTCTTAAGTATTTATTCTTGGGACCCGATGAAACTCTTCCTATTATCATTGCTTCCAATCTTCCAAGTGAGCAAGAGTGTCGTCTTTTTGAGGTTCTTAGAGAGCACAAGGGTGCTATCGATTGGTCCGTAGCTGATTTGAAAGGGATTGATCCGTCTATTTGTATGCACCGCATTCATTTAGAGGATGATGCAAAGCCATCTCGAGAAATGCAGAGAAGGCTTAATCCCAACATGAAGGAGGTTGTCATGAAGGAGGTTGTGAAGTTGTTAGATGCGGGTATTATTTACCCAATTTCTGATAGTAAGTGGGTGAGTCCGACCCAAGTGGTGCCAAAGAAGTCTGGTATCACTGTTGTTGAGAGTGATAAGGGTGAGCTTGTCCCTATGCGTACCACCACTGGGTGGAGAGTTTGTATTGATTATCGCAAGCTCAACTCTATGACCCGGAAAGACCACTTTCCTCTCCCATTCATTGATCAAATCTTGGAGAGGTTAGCGGGTCAAAGCTATTATTGCTTTCTTGATGGTTATTCTGGATATAACCAAATTGCGGTCTTTCCGGAAGATCAGGAGAAGACCACTTTCACTTGTCCATTTGGCACATATGCATATCGCCGCATGCCGTTTGGCTTGTGCAATGCACCGGCAACCTTTCAGAGGTGCATGATGTCTATCTTCTCTGATATGGTTGAGAAATTTTTAGAAGTCTTCATGGATGACTTCTCTGTTTTTGGCCCCTCGTTTGATGATTGTCTCCAAAACTTGACCAAAGTTTTGAAGCGTTGCAAGGAGACAAATCTTGTGCTTAGTTGGGAAAAGAGCCATTTTATGGTTCAAGAGGGGATTGTGTTGGGACATATTGTGTCCAAGAGAGGGATTGAGGTCGATAAGGCCAAAGTCCATCTCATTGCTAAGCTTCCGCATCCTACTACGGTCAAGCAAGTTCGATCATTTTTAGGACATGCGGGTTTCTATCGTCGGTTTATCAAAGACTTCAGTAAGATCTCTAGGCCCTTGTGTAATCTACTTGCCAAGGATGCTCCATTTGTCTTTGATAGTGCATGTGTGGAGGCTTTTGAAAAGCTTCGTGACTCTCTTTCCTCCGCCCCAATTATGCAACCACCCAAGTGGTCCCTTCCTTTTGAAATCATGTGTGATGCTTCCGACTATGCAGTTGGAGCTGTCTTGGGGCAAAGAGTAGACAAAGTTCCATATGCTATTTACTATGCGAGTAAAACTCTTCATGGTGCTCAGTTGAATTACACCACCACAGAGAAAGAATTACTCGCCGTAGTCTTTGCTTTGGACAAGTTTCGTTCTTACCTCCTTGGTTCTAAGGTTGTTGTCTTTACCGACCATGCTGCTTTGCGACATTTGCTAACCAAGAAAGAGACCAAGCCGAGATTGATTAGGTGGATTTTGTTGCTTCAAGAGTTTCATTTAGAAATTCGGGACAAAAAAGGTTCCGAAAATGTCGTAGCCGACCACCTGTCTCGCATTCTTGTTGAGCACACGAGTGACACTCAACCTTTGCATGACTCGTTTCCTGACGAGCAACTCTTTTCGGTGTCATTAATGAAACCTCCTTGGTTTTCTCATAACATGAACTATCTTGCAGTCGGTCAAATTCCTTCCCAATGGTCCAAACAGGACAAAGACCGATTTTTCTCACAAGTAAAGTTCTTTTATTGGGAGGATCCTGTGCTTTTCAAGTATTGCTCTGACCAAATTATCCGTCGTTGTGTTCCAGAGAGTGAGTTTCATAGCATTCTTACTTTCTGTCATTCTTCAGCTTGTGGTGGCCATTTTAGTGGTCGCAAGACGGCAGCGAAAGTCTTGCAGAGTGGGTTCTATTGGCCCACTCTATTCAAGGATGCATACAATTTTTGCAAGACTTGCATTCGTTGTCAGCAAATGGGGACAATGTCTCGTCGAGATATGATGCCTCTTACCCCAATCTTAGTTGTTGAGATTTTTGATGTATGGGGTATTGATTTCATGGGACCGTTTCCATCGTCGTTTGGTTTTGAATATATTTTGTTAGCGGTGGATTACGTGTCCAAGTGGATTGAGGCTGTGGCAACCCGAACCAATGATCACAAAGTGGTGGTCAAATTCATTCAAGAGAATATTTTTTCTCGGTTTGGTATGCCACGGGCGATTATTAGTGATGGAGGGTCCCATTTCTGTAATAGACCCTTTGCAATCTTGCTTCAAAAATATTCCATCACTCATAAGGTCGCCACCCCTTACCATCCTCAGACTAGTGGGCAAGTTGAAGTGTCAAATAGGGAGGTCAAGTCAATTCTTGAGAAAACGGTACGGCCCGATAGAAAGGATTGGTCCTTGCATTTGAATGATGCTTTGTGGGCATATCGTACCGCATATAAGACCCCTATTGGCATGTCTCCTTACCGATTGGTTTTCGGTAAATCTTGTCATCTCCCGGTGGAGCTAGAGCACAAGGCCATGTGGGCCATTAAGAAGTTCAACTTTGATATGCTTGTTGCCAGCTCCAACCGAAAGCTCCAACTCAATGAGTTAGAGGAGCTTAGGAATGATGCGTATGAGAGTTCTCGTATTTACAAGGCTCGGACCAAGGCGTTCCATGATTCTCACATTAATCGCAAGTCCTTTGAGCCCGGTCAAAAGGTATGGTTGTTCAATTCTAAGTTACGGTTGTTTCCTGGGAAATTACGATCTAGATGGGATGGTCCGTATGTCATTGTTCAATCTTGGTCTCATGGTGCGGTAGAAATTCATAACCCTCGGAGTGGCCAAACTTTCAAAGTTAATGGCCAAAGGTTGAAATTGTTTGTTGAAGGTGTGGAGGAAGGGAATTTGATTGCGGAGATTGATCTTGAAGACCCGGTTTATGTTAATTGATTTTTCTCCTCTTGCTGTGTCTGGCTGAAGACATTAAACTTAGCTCTTTTGGGAGGAAACCCAAATTTTTTTGTGATTTTGTTAATTGAGTTTTTAGTTTTTTATCAGTGTTTAGTATTTCTTTTATTCCTTTTGTTTTGAAAAAAAAAAGGAGAGCTCGAGCAATTTCATAAAGCTCGAGCATTATTTTTTCATGCTCTGTCTACAAATGTTTCTGTTCCAGAAAGCTCGAGCACTCTTCAAAGAGCTCGCGCACTCTTTCTGTCAAAAACTGCCTCAACCTTCTGTCTCAAAAAGCTCGAGCACTCTTCAAAGAGCTCGCGCACTCTTTCTGTCAAAAAATTGTCTAAACTTTCTGTCCCTGAAAGCTTGAGCTTTATCCCAAAAAGTTCGAGCACTTTTTCTTCCCTTTGAGCACGTAACATTCTGTCCCATAGAGCTCGAGCTTTATCTCACAAAGCTCGAGCACTCTTGATTGCTCTAAAAAAAAAAAAAAAAAAAAAAAATTCTAAAAGTCAAAACTTTCACAAGATAAACCTACTCTTGTTCTGTTCTCCTCTTCCTTTCTTCATTCACGCCGCCCCTCTTCTTCTTCCCTATCCCAGCCACTCTCTCCTCCATCTCTCTCTCTATCTTTATCTCCATATCTCTCTCTCTCTCTCTCTATTCTCCCTTCTTCACTATCTCCCACTGCAACCCACACTCTCGCCGTCGTCGGTGTGTTAACCTTCTCCGGTTGACAGCATAGGTAAGTTTCTTCCTCTCGTTCTCCCTCTTCCCCACAAGTCACCACCAATCACGGGCGTCCCAGACCTGGTTTCTTACTCTCATTTTCTCTCTTTCTCCGGAATCTTCTTCCCACACCAGCCCTCATTCCGGCGACGCCCAACGTCACTGCCGACGACCCATTACCAACCCCTGTTCCCATCTTTCATTCTCAGCATTTCACAGCAGCACCACTGTTCTTCTCTCTCTAACCTGACTCACCCTCTATATCACTTCATCCCTCAGTAGCCTTCATCCTTGCCTTGATTCTGTCCCTCACTCCTCATGGCCCAGCACCTCTGTTTTGTGTGTTTATTTCTTTTCCTTTTTTTTCCTCTGTTATTTCTTTTATTAGTCTTTATTTTTAGTTATGTTTTATTTTATTTTATTTCTTTTACTATAATAATGTTTTGGAAGCTGGGTGTTCCAGTTTGTGGTTCAGGGCTGTTACAGTTTAGTTGTGCACACATTACTCATTCACATTTTTCTGTTCGCAATTGCATTGATTCATTAATTTTGCCTTTTTCTAGGTGCATTGTGTTACTTTGTGAGCTGTGATTTTGTGGATTTGCTATTCAATCTCTTAGTGATTATTTAACAGTGCTTTGTTTACCTATTTTCATGATATGCACATTGTGGCAACCGGAATGGCTTCCGAGGATTGTCCAATTTTGCATAGAATTTCATTCCGAATTCACTGTCTTCTTCGATGAATTTGGCACATTGATTCACTCTTTCTTACATACTTTGTTGTGCCAACATTTGCATTCTATTGCCCTAATGATTTTCATTGTTTCACTTCTTTTTGTAGGGATTCATGGGTCGCCCGAAAGCTTCAAAGAGCCATGCAATTGAAGGTGACTCCACTTCACACAAACGGCCCATTCGGTCCCGCCAAATTCAAATTGAGCAACCAAATGAGAAATGGGCCACAAAACCAATTGCCATACAGACGACATTTGATGTGGCCGACTTCTTTCAGGAAGATCCTACATCCGAATGGGCGGTCCAAGAGTTCTCCAACCGCCACTTACTAGCTTTGCTCAGCACCCGCCTTCTGATTCACCGGGCTCTTTGCCCCCTTAGTTCTCTCCACTCAGGTGCACTCCTTCCTTTTACTTCTTTTGTTTTATTTCATGTTTTTTGATTTCGTGTCCCCTCGAGGACAAGGTGACAAATAAGTTGGGGGGAGTTGCCATTATTTTGCCTACTTGAGCTCAATATACTTCATGATTAAAACTCATTTGTTTAAGCTAATTTGTGTATTTTTGAGCTTGCATGAGAATCATTATCATAGTTGTGCACTGTTAGTGATTCGTTTTTCCCCGGTTTTCATCATTGGAGATAAATTGGGTTGCTACTCCTGTGACTCTATGATTTGATGGTTAGGCTTTGAGATTCTCATATCATAATGGCATTAACTGAGACTTATAACCCATGTTATGTTAGATTTGAGCTTGAACTTTATTCTGAGGATTATACAGTTGCATATTCATTCCATTAACTGCCATTGTCACATGTTCAAGGTCGGTCAATCTAGATGTCAGATGACACTTCTTACTTTTGGGGAATGAAACTAGGCCATCTTTTCTACTTTGGGCCTGTTCGTTTGTTTCTTGCATCCACTCATTATTTACCTGATAGGAACCAAGTTGAGCCTTCATTGTATATCCTTCTTTTCATAGCCAGTAGCCTCACATTGGGTGAAGAAGTTGGATAAATTTTTGAGGACTTGGTGATTTGAAAGTTTAGAGGTGACGATGTAATGTTATTTGGTAATTGTCCTTGTTTTTATTGTCATTGTATTTTCTTTTCAAAAAAAAAAAACAAAAAAGAATGAAAAGTGCTCGCTAGGTCAGACATCCAAAAGATAACCTAGGCAAAAGTGAGAGCATAAAAAAAAAAAAAAAGTTTCGATTCATTTGTTTTTCTTTTCTTTTTGTTTGCTCAAGTAGAAGATTGTAAGTAGTTTGGAATTGCTTCATTTGGAGTTTGGGAGTGGTGATGAAATGTTCAAAAGAGATGATGAGTTTGAAAAAAAAAAAAAACTGCAGTTTGTTCACTTCAGCTTCTTCACTTATTTCATGAGATTGTGATTCGTCTACCCTTACTTTATCCTTGACCCTGACCTACGTTACAACCAGAATAAAGACCTAGCCGACCCCAAAGGTGTAGTAGTTGATGATTGAGGATGTGACTGTAGTGAACCTGTGACTTTGAGAGTTGATTTCTCGTAGTGGTTTTTCTTCTCTTCTCTATGATGTTCTTGTTGAGCTTTCATTCATATTTGCATGTGGATTATTTGGTTTGTACTCAACATTTATTCTATCCACGTGTATGAGAGAATACATATACATCCCATCTCTGTGAGCTTCATTTGTGAGTGATATCTTTTGGTGAGATTTGAAGTCAAAGTAATGCCTGTTTGAAAAAGGAGTCTCATTGCCTAAACATCTTGTTGTGGTTGTTACTTTGGTGCACAATAATTCTATCTGGTTATGAACATTTGGGGATTCACGGGTTTCTTTTAGTGATATTATTGATACATTGCTTCGATTGTAGTTCAGATACACATTCACTAAGCTTCATTTTTATTGATTGTGGAGCATATTGTGTTCAAGTTGGGGGGTGATAGAATTTTGTGGGTAGATTCACTGCAAACCCTCACGAGACTATAACTCGTCCACTAGGGTAACCTAGGGGTTTAAAGCCTTATTGCATACGGTAAATGCAATCGTGTATCCCGCGAAAGTGGATTTAGTTAGTTTTTTTTTCTCTCTCTTGTTTCCTTGGCTTTGCTCGAGGACTAGCAAAGTGTAAGTTGGGGGGGTGTGATAACTGGTTAAAAAGTGCATATTTATTCTGTTAATCCTAGAATTGGTACTGGGAGGACGGTCTTTTACTTGAAAACTAATACATGCGTCGAATTCAACCATGAAGAGCACGAAGGCAGGTCGAATGCAACGCTACGAATTAAAATGTGTTGTCTGTGCTTTCATCCCAACGTTGAATGCGACCATCGGCTGTCACTTACCAGGTCGAATTCAACCTCCAGCGCTAAAACTGAAGGTCAAATTCGACCACAAAAAAAAAATTTGTTAAAAAAAAATGGTTAGGAATCCTGTACGGATTCTCTATAAGGTGCATGTTTGCCTAATATTCCATGTTAGGTGTACTGACCACATAAAGTGTTTTCTCAGGTAAAAACATCTTTTTTTAATTTAACCCTTGAGATTTATGAATACATAAAAAGTCAAAAAGATTTCTTATCAATCTATTAAAGACGAAAAACTATCACGACCTCCTCATATTTTATTCTCTCTTGATTTTATGCTTTACATTACTTTTACTTTAATAGTAAATTGCCAAACGGACCCTAAAAATGATACTTTTAGTAATCTCTATGTTTACGTGCATAATTTCAAATGTTTAGACTTATTTTTCTCTTAACCTTTTATCCTAATGGAATTGGAGATTTTTAATTTTTAATTTGATTGGTGTTTTTTTTCTATTTGTAAAATACTATGATCTAAGCCGAAACATGTGATTAGCTCTAATTTCTTAATTTTGAGAGTTAATCAAGTTTTGTTTAAAAGTCATGATGAATTTGATGGCAACAATCACTTCTTATTATATTGAAGTTTCAAAATTTAGAATATGGCAATTTTGGAATATGGCATTTGATATTTGTGTGATGGGGCCCATCATCATGGAATCTTTTGGACCATAAAGATTGTCCAACCAAGGCGAGGTAGAGTTGGTGGGATTGGGCTTTTGATAGATGGTGATATTGCATTTAAAGCTTATAATTTATAAAGGTCGACAGGCAAGTAAAGTTGGGTTGACTCAGTAAGAAGAGATTTTTCTCTCAGATGAGAATAGATAAATTTTACTATAACATGTTTTAGAAAGGTATTGGGTTTAGGCTAAAATTCTACAAGTTGCATTAAGTAAAATGGGTTGATTAGGTGAGTCAGGTCGGGTTGACCCAATTGAGCGCAAATTGAAGTTACTCGACCCATTTTAAAAGTGGGTCAAATACATATTGAACCTCAACTCATAGCCTTGTCAACACGACATATATTTAACCTCACACAGCCCATTTTCACCTCTATGCCGAGCCCTATATTTAGGGATGCAAATGTGTTGAATCAGCCCCATCAAACTATAAAAGGTCATGCAAGAAATCAGCCCCATGTGATAAAAGGTCTCTTCTCTTAGAGGATAAGGGTCATGCAAAAGATCAGCCCCATCAAATTATCCTAGCCCTTTATTTAACTGCCGTTTTAAAGGTCTTTTAACCACATATATATATATATATATATATATTGAGAATGAATCCAATAGTGAATAAAGGTCGAGCATAAAATGGAACATGATGGTAGATAATCAAAGTATTAGATTCTGAAAGGAGTTGCATTGATGAAGGGGTGGCCTGAGGGAGCCCCATAGAGCTAGAATGCTTGTAAAATAAATTTCTAGTATGGAATTAGTCTAGTGTTTTAGGAGATCCTATTTCTATAGACATGGCTAATAATGGTGGACAACAACAACCACAGCCTCTTAAGGCTCATTTTGTTCCTACAACATACACCAATCCTTCATGTATTCAAATGCCTACTGTCACTGGGCATTATGAAATTAGACCCCAAACCATTCAGATGTTACCATCTTTTTATGGGAAATCAAATGAGGACCCATATCAACATCTGAATGAGTTTTTGGAGCTATGCACCACTGTCAATGTGCAAAATCTGAGTGAGAATGCTCTTAAGTTAAGGTTGTTCCCTTTTTCATTAAAGGATAAAGCCAAATATTGGCTCGGTTCTTTGCCTACAAATTCTATAACAACTTGGGGTCAACTTCAACAAGAGTTTTTGAAAAAAATACTTTCCTATAGGCAAAACCAATGATATGAGAAGAGCCATCACAAATTTTACTCAACTCGATGGCGAGTCTTTTCATGAAGCTTGGGAGAGATTTTTGGACCTTCATAGGAAGTGTCCCCATCATGATATCATGCGTTGGCAGTTGGTACAGAGTTTCTATGACGGTATCACTGAACAAAACCGTCAAATGATTGACTCTGCTTGTGGAGGGACTTTCCTCAACAAGAATCAGGATGAGGCATGGGATCTTTTTGAGACCCTTAGTGAGAATTCCCAACACCATGCCTCAGCAAGTCGGAGAGCTCCACCCACCTCTTCTAGTGTCCCTAAGAGAGGTGGCATTTATGAAGTTGGACAATCTGTGGATGTCCAAGGGCAAGTTGCGGCATTGTCTAGGAAACTAGACCAAGTCTTGGCTATGGGACAAGTTTCCACTTCTGCTCCTGTCACTCAAGAGGTGTGTGCTTTATGTTCATGTCCAACCCATTATGTGACAGACTGTCCCTTAGCCCCGCAATATCCAGAGTTTGTGCAAGAGCAAGTTAATGCTCTTCAAGGTTTTTCCAAACCGGGTAATGATCCACACTCTAGCCATTACAACCCGGGATGGAGAAATCATCCAAATTTTTCTTGGAGGCCTCAAGCCCCAAATCCTCCATTCGCACAAAATTCTAGGCCAAGTGTGCCTAACTCTTTTCCGTCATCATCCTACCGTCCTCCTCCTCAACAATATCAACAACCACCACCTCCTCCTAGAAACTCAGCTTTTGAGGATAAAGTGTTGAGTGCTTTACAAGCTTTAGAGTCAAATCATCAGTCCAACACTCAATTGCTCCACTCACACACTCAGTCCATCTCAAAGCTAGAATCCCAAATGGGACAACTAGCACAAGCTGTGGGTAGAAGAGATGAGAGACGTTTACCAAGTCAGTCGGTGAACAACCCTAAAGGCCAATATGGGGTAGAGTTTTCTAACTCCAATGAACAATTTCATGAGCAAGCTAAGGCCATAACTACCCTTAGGAGTGGGAGAGAGGTAGACAACAAAGTTGAGTATAAGGTGAATGAAAATTTGAAGCAAGGGGATTCTTCATCCCCAGGTGATTCTTTGAGTATTCCTGTGGCACCCTATGTGCCCAAGGCCCCTTACCCTTCTTGCTTGGCCGACCCTTCTCCTTTTGGGAAAAAGAGTGCAAATATGGAGGAGATGCTTAAGATTTTTAAGCAAGTTAAGATTAACTTGCCACTTCTTGATGCAGTCAAGCAAATCCCTTCCTATGCCAAATTCTTGAAAGACCTTTGCACTCAAAAGCGTAAAGCTAAAACTCATGTGTCAAAGAAGGTCTTTCTGACAGAGCAAGTGAGCTCGATTCTCCAGCACCAAACTGCACCTAAGTTCAAAGATCCTGGAGCCCCCACAATTTCTTGTGTCATTGGTAATCACACCATTGAGAGGGCACTCCTTGACTTGGGGGCAAGTGTCAATTTATTGCCATATTCTATCTATAAGCAATTTGAGTTAGGTGAGTTGAAGCCTACGACGGTGTCTTTGCAGTTAGCTGACAGATCCGTTAAGATACCCCGTGGGATAATTGAAGATGTTTTGGTGAAAGTAGACAAGTTCTACTTTCCAGTTGATTTTTTGGTTTTAGACATGGAGCCCGTTCATGACCCTAAGCGTCAGATTCCCATCATCTTAGGTCGACCCTTCTTAGCCACTGCTCATGCATGTATTAATTGTCGGACCGGAGTGATGGATATTTCTTTTGGAAATATGACAGTGAGGCTGAATGTTTTCAATGCGTCACAACAACCTCCACATGAGGAGGATTGTTTTTCGGTGGATATGATAGATGGGATAGTTGAGGATTCTCTCCCTCAAATCTTGATTGAGGATCCTTTGGAGAGATGTTTGACTTACTTTGATAGTGATGTTTTTGATATTGATGGTTCTATTGAGGAAGTCAATTCATTGCTTGACTGTTCTCCTTCTATAGACTATCCTCCTTGGAAGTCTAGACCGGAACCCCTTCCTAATCTTGCGAGCACTCCTGCTCCTCCATCATTAGAAATTCCACCAAAGCTTGAGCTGAAGCCGCTCCCGGATACTCTTAAGTATTTATTCTTGGGACCCGATGAAACTCTTCCTATTATCATTGCTTCCAATCTTCCAAGTGAGCAAGAGTGTCGTCTTTTTGAGGTTCTTAGAGAGCACAAGGGTGCTATCGATTGGTCCGTAGCTGATTTGAAAGGGATTGATCCGTCTATTTGTATGCACCGCATTCATTTAGAGGATGATGCAAAGCCATCTCGAGAAATGCAGAGAAGGCTTAATCCCAACATGAAGGAGGTTGTCATGAAGGAGGTTGTGAAGTTGTTAGATGCGGGTATTATTTACCCAATTTCTGATAGTAAGTGGGTGAGTCCGACCCAAGTGGTGCCAAAGAAGTCTGGTATCACTGTTGTTGAGAGTGATAAGGGTGAGCTTGTCCCTATGCGTACCACCACTGGGTGGAGAGTTTGTATTGATTATCGCAAGCTCAACTCTATGACCCGGAAAGACCACTTTCCTCTCCCATTCATTGATCAAATCTTGGAGAGGTTAGCGGGTCAAAGCTATTATTGCTTTCTTGATGGTTATTCTGGATATAACCAAATTGCGGTCTTTCCGGAAGATCAGGAGAAGACCACTTTCACTTGTCCATTTGGCACATATGCATATCGCCGCATGCCGTTTGGCTTGTGCAATGCACCGGCAACCTTTCAGAGGTGCATGATGTCTATCTTCTCTGATATGGTTGAGAAATTTTTAGAAGTCTTCATGGATGACTTCTCTGTTTTTGGCCCCTCGTTTGATGATTGTCTCCAAAACTTGACCAAAGTTTTGAAGCGTTGCAAGGAGACAAATCTTGTGCTTAGTTGGGAAAAGAGCCATTTTATGGTTCAAGAGGGGATTGTGTTGGGACATATTGTGTCCAAGAGAGGGATTGAGGTCGATAAGGCCAAAGTCCATCTCATTGCTAAGCTTCCGCATCCTACTACGGTCAAGCAAGTTCGATCATTTTTAGGACATGCGGGTTTCTATCGTCGGTTTATCAAAGACTTTAGTAAGATCTCTAGGCCCTTGTGTAATCTACTTGCCAAGGATGCTCCATTTGTCTTTGATAGTGCATGTGTGGAGGCTTTTGAAAAGCTTCGTGACTCTCTTTCCTCCGCCCCAATTATGCAACCACCCAAGTGGTCCCTTCCTTTTGAAATCATGTGTGATGCTTCCGACTATGCAGTTGGAGCTGTCTTGGGGCAAAGAGTAGACAAAGTTCCATATGCTATTTACTATGCGAGTAAAACTCTTCATGGTGCTCAGTTGAATTACACCACCACAGAGAAAGAATTACTCGCCGTAGTCTTTGCTTTGGACAAGTTTCGTTCTTACCTCCTTGGTTCTAAGGTTGTTGTCTTTACCGACCATGCTGCTTTGCGACATTTGCTAACCAAGAAAGAGACCAAGCCGAGATTGATTAGGTGGATTTTGTTGCTTCAAGAGTTTCATTTAGAAATTCGGGACAAAAAAGGTTCCGAAAATGTCGTAGCCGACCACCTGTCTCGCATTCTTGTTGAGCACACGAGTGACACTCAACCTTTGCATGACTCGTTTCCTGACGAGCAACTCTTTTCGGTGTCATTAATGAAACCTCCTTGGTTTTCTCATAACATGAACTATCTTGCAGTCGGTCAAATTCCTTCCCAATGGTCCAAACAGGACAAAGACCGATTTTTCTCACAAGTAAAGTTCTTTTATTGGGAGGATCCTGTGCTTTTCAAGTATTGCTCTGACCAAATTATCCGTCGTTGTGTTCCAGAGAGTGAGTTTCATAGCATTCTTACTTTCTGTCATTCTTCAGCTTGTGGTGGCCATTTTAGTGGTCGCAAGACGGCAGCGAAAGTCTTGCAGAGTGGGTTCTATTGGCCCACTCTATTCAAGGATGCATACAAGGTATATTTCTTAGTCAATCCAAGTTTGCTCTAGAAATAGTGAAAAAGTTTGGATTAGGAGAATCTAAGACTAGTTGCAATCCTATGGGATCCTCTACTAAATTCTCTAGTGACCTTCAGGGTAAGAAAGCAGACCAAAAACTCTATAGGAGCATGATAGGAAGCCTTCTCTACCTCACTGCTAGTCGCCCTGATATCTCGTTTAGCGTTGGGATATGTGCTAGGTATCAATCTGACCCCCGAGAGTCTCACATTAAAGCTGTTAAGCGTATCATAAAATATATTAATGGGACTTCTCATTATGGTATCTGGTATCCTCATGACTCAACTCTGCAATTAATTGGATATAGTGATGCAGATTGGGCAGGATCCATAGATGATAGGAAGAGCACTAGTGGCTGCTGCTATTTCTTAGGAAATTGCTTAGTAGCCTGGCATAGCAAAAAGCAAAATTCTGTATCTTTGTCTACTGCAGAAGCTGAATATATTGCTGCAGGTAGCTGCTGTGCCCAGCTGTTGTGGATGAAACAAACTTTATTAGATTATAATGTTCCACAACAATGCATGCCTATCATGTGTGACAACTCAAGTGCCATCAATATCTCAAAAAATCCTGTTCAGCACTCTCGCACTAAGCACATTGACATTCGCTATCATTTCTTGCGTGATCATGCTGACCAAGGCACCATTGAGTTGTTGTTTATCCCAACAGATACCCAATTGGCTGATTTGTTCACTAAACCCCTTGGAAATGATCGTTTCATTAATTTGAGACATCAATTGGGCATTGGCCCTTGCCCTGTGTTTTAAATTCTTGTTGGCTAATCACCTGTTCCTTATCTTATTTTTATATATCTCTTATAAACAGGTGCTACTAACAAGGTTATGTGTTTTATCTTTGATGGGCAGGCTCCTTTGCAATTAGATGTCAAAGGGGGAGAGAGTTCACCAAGTGAGGGGGAGAAGATTTAAAAAGGGTTGCTTTGTTTGAGGGGGAGTAGCTTTGCCTAGAGTGCTTTTTGTGTATAGCTTCTAGGTTGGTCGTCTTTTGTCGTCGCTCCTGCAAGGAAAATCCAAAGCTCCAAAAGATCCAAATGCTCCCAAATGTCCAAAGCTCCTTAATTATCCAAAGCTCCTTAAATATCCAAAGTTTAAGCTTCAAAAGTTTAAGCTTCAAGAGTTCAAGCTGAAGAGAAAATTGAAAGAGAGTTCAAGCTTCAAGAGTAGCCATCAAATTGCAAAGGGGGAGATTGTTAGAGTTTTAGTTTTGTTGCAATTTGATTGGATGCATTCACTTTCATATAGCATGTTCTCTCATTCATACATGGCTTTATTCATAGGAGCATCTTGCATATTTCTTCTTCTTGAATCTTTGTTTTATCAAATATCATGCATGGTTTACATGTTCAGGTTGCCTTTTCAGTTCTTAGAGTTTTTGATTTCAAAACTCTTTCCAAGCTTTCCAAAGTTTCTAGCTTTAAATTCATTATTGTGTTTTGGAGTTTTCATGACTTTAAAATCTCAGTTTTCATCTTCTTTTAGTCATGATTTAATGCTTGGTAGATGTGTTTGAAAGTCCTTTGGAAGGTGCCCTCAAAAGCCTCAAGTTTCTCTCATTTGTCAAAATTCTGGGCAGTTTCAGGCAGTGGTCTCGGTCGACCGAGACCTGCCTCTCGGTCGACCGAGACAACTGCAGGTCATTTCTGCAGAAATCTGAACTGAAGCTCCAACGGTCAGATTTATGACCGTTGTGTATTCCCGGTCGACCGAGACCTGTTTCTCGGTCGACCGAGAACTAGCCGTTGGCAACTTTAACTTTATAAAAGGTGGCTTTTTGGTTGGAGAAAGGTGCTGATCTTGGAGAGACTTTTGAGGCCAAGGCTAAGCAACTTCTTAGGAGCATTTTCACAAGGATTATGAAGCCATTCCTCTTATTCAACCTTTGATCTTCAAATGGGTGTGCTTCCTTTAATCCTACTCTTTTCAAAATCATGTTTTGTTTTGAATCTTTGATCTATTTTCCAATGCATGATAAACAAGTTGCTTTCCTATTAAGATGTTGATCTTCATAACATGCTTAGTTCTTTAAAAATCTCATGAGACTTATGAATGCAACATATGATCTATGAAACACATGATTTTAGTTTCTTGTTTCAAAAATCAACTTGTTAGCCTTTAGATCATCTTTTTGAAAACAAGTTGCTTTTCATTATGAATCATTTGTGTTAGACATATAACTCTTTCTCAAATATGTGTTAAACATCTTTGCATCATTTAAGTTCATATCTTTTAAAAGAGAAAGAGTAATCTTCTAGAAAATGCATTTCACATAGACTTTGTCATTTTCATGCATTGTTCTAGAACTTGAGTTTCATTTTCTATCTAGCCTTTTAAGAGGCATTTCTTTGCACTTCATTGCTCTCTTTATCCATGCATCATTAGGCATATTGTTTAAGAGAAAAGTTCTAAGTTGTAAAGGTTCATACTTAGCCTTGAAAAGTATATGTTGTAAAGGTTGGTGCTAACCCTTGAAAAGCATATTGTTGTGTGTAAGGTTTGAGGTGATCCTAAACCTTAATTGAAGTTAGTGGATACCGGTAGGTGTACCGGGAGTGGATGTAGGCAATTTGGCCGAACCACTATACGTGCTTGTGTTATGGTGATTGTTATTATGCTCTCTTTTTATGGATTATGCATGGTTGGTTGATTTCCTTATTTCTCCTTCAAAGCATAATAGACTTAAAAGCTAAAAGAATTAAAAATTGGTCTAGGTCTTAGAGCTCACCCTATTCACCCCCCCCCCCCCCTCTAGGATTCGTTCTTGGACTTTCAGACAATGCTGGCTGAAGCTTGTTGAAGCATGATCAATTTGTGTAGCCTTACCATCAGGCTAGAAAGTTTGTTTTGTCCAGCCCACATGCTTAAGGTTTAAGGCCATTTAAAATGAGCAGATTGAACAATTTGTTCCATGGTGTCATCCTATGAAAGTTCGTTTTGTCCATGGCGCAGATTGAACATGCCTAATATTCAGCCTGGATCCAACCCACATGCTATAAGTCAGACAAGCCATTCTTTTTAAGATAATACTGTCCACGTGTTCATAACTCTGACACTTCTAAAAAATAGCTGCGATTGGGAACATTTCCCAGGTACAAAATATGAAACAAGTTAACAATTTTGGAGACTACAATTCACAAGTTAGCAGTTAATAGAGATAATACACATGTGCATCTGGAAATTGTGGTTGAAATAACTATCATTGCGTTGCAAACTTTGCTCCCCATGTTTTGCTCCCCCATGCATATGTAACAAATACTAGAAACATCATTAATATGTAGTTGCGATAATTTGGGTGTTGTTGCTAGAAATTCTTCTATACTTTCTCTCATAAGTTGGATTTCATGCTTAATGTCCCATTTCATCTCTTCAAGCACCATTCTCATTTCATCCATTCTACTTTCAGTTTGCTCACGTCCTATATTTCAGTCTCGTGTAC